>JAOPSE010000029.1:28182076-28782076 GCA_029449295.1 Zea luxurians | reverse complement strand
ACATTTACTGACAAAATATCCTACCTCGACAGCAGCTTTTTGCATTTTCGCATTCAGTTTTACTTTCTTTGTAGTAAAGAACAATTATGGGAAGTTTAAGTGTCTTTTATTGTTTTTCCAAATTCTTGTAATAGTTTAGCTTATTATCATAATGAAAATATATCTTCTCCATAGGCTTGAGTTGCCGAAGCACAAGACTTTATGGTGGCACGGAGAACCTTCGAATTATCAAAAGCTTGTTCTAAGGAACGCACCGTAATTTCTTCGAAGTAGTAAAAAGTTGTTCCTAAGGGAGCGCAGTGTAAGTTTTCTGCTCAAAAGTCGTTCCGAAGGGAATGCAGAGCTTACAGCGAAAAATAAACGCTGATTCCGCTGAAAGTAAAAGGCGAAGAAGCTCCTAAGGGAGACTTACAGCGAAAAATAAACGCTGATTCCGCTGAAAGTAAAAGACGAAGAAGCTACTAAGGGAGGCTTACAGCGAAAAGTCAGCGCTGAGTTAAAAAGATTCTGTGCTCTATTGCAGGGATATGTGTATCTTCGGCATAAATATCATTTTGCATAGCATAACATCATCACATCATTTTGCATAACATAAGCATCATACATCATATCGCATGTAGAACAAGAAGGGGACACAGTATTGATCTTCGAAGAATGTTTTGAAAAATAGAAAATTGTGCTAAGGCACAAGATAAATTGGAAAGAAGTGTAGCTTCATTAGAGAGACAACATAAAACCTTTTTATAGCTTCGAAGAATGTTTTCACGAAGCTTGAATATTCTTCATCAGAGAAGTATGGAAATTCTTGTGATACATAAAAGATTTTCTTCACAAAGCATGAAAAGAAGGGAAGGTGTTTTTTTTCGCCGAAGGCTCAAAAAACGCTATGTATGCAAAATTTCATGCATCGTAAAGAATTGAACCATAAAAAGATTATATATTACATTCAAAGTTACAAAGTTTTACACATGTCACATTCCAAACATTTTTACAATAGTATTTAATCTTCCCTAAGAACTACTTCTGTAGCTTCGTTCAGTAGCTGATCGACAACTTTGTCCATGATGGCTTCGGCCATTTTTCTAATTTCATCGTCTCCCTTTGGGTGGGGGCCCGGAGACGCCTCATCAGGTTCTGAGGGAGGAGAGGATACGGCTATATTACTATTACAAACCGCGAATAAAGTTTGAAATCAAAAATTACAACACAATAAAAACCACTAGTTAATACCTATTTGCCCTTCAGGCCCTGAGCTTTTCTCAGCAGCCTCCGCTACCTTCCTAGCATCATGGATGCCTTTTTTGCTTCTTTGAATGATTTCTTGAGCCATTTCTCGGCCGCCATTGTCCCAAATGTCGGTGAAAAATTTTCCACCGACCTGGCTTGCTTCGGCTGAAGGGTCTTTAATATCTTCAGAGGATAGAGCAGCTTCAGATTGTGCTAAAGATTTCACATGCTCGCACCCTTTCTTCTCCAAAATAGTAACAATTCCCCTGGCGCCCGAAAAAGCATAAATGTCCCTGCGACCATTCAAGATTTCCTCGAAGGCCTCAGCTTCATGACTGATCCATTCAATGAGGCCTTCTGGATTCCCCCTTGTGAAATTTTCTTCACTAGAGAACGCGCCAACGCTGGCGAAGCTGGATTTTATCTTCTTAACACACTATGGATTTATCATAGCATCTTTTCTTGGAAGCACGAAGCTCTTCAACATTTATTTCCAAATGATTTGCCCATTGATCACTTAGTTCTCGTTTTGTTTCTTCAAGAATGCGTTCTTCTTTAGCTCGGGCTAATTGTTTCCGAAGATTTTCGATTTCGCGCTTCTGAGCTTCGGCTTGAGTTTTAGAACTAGCTTCGTCTTCCTTTATCTTATCCACCAATGTAAGCAGAATTTTATCCTTTTCCAAGGCTTCGTTTCTTAGCCTGATAACCTCTGCTCGAAGGTTGTTAAGAGCAATGGTGCAGCTCTCATCTTCAGCATTCTTCTATGCCCTCAAGGCATTGCTGAGCATTAAGCCCTATTCAAAAGAATGAATGGATTAACATAAGAACAAAAGACTAATTCAAAATTCATAAACTTCAAAATTTACAATTTTTGTACCTTCAGGCTATTGTATGCAAGGCTATCCACAAGATCGTCCTTTGTCATGGCGCAAAGGCCAGCTTCAAGCTTCGGGAACCCCATGCTTCTAGCCATCTCCCAGCAGACGGATAATTCTTTATTGTCTGGGAGACAGTATAGGAAGTCATCTTCGTCTGTCCCATTGAACACTACGGCCCCCTTCGGATACTTCAGTTCTCGGGCATAGTGATTAGCCTAAAAAATCTCTTCTTCAGATAATTTCTTCCCCGAAGCATGTCGCACAATATAATCACGTATTCTGGAAGATGCTTCGGGGGCGGCAGTGTCAATTTCCTCAATCAAAATTGGCTCTGTCATTTTTGTTTTTTCGGTTTCCAAAGTTGCCTCTATCAATTTTGTTTCTTCAGCTTTCAAAGGTTTTACCTTGGTGGGCTCTGAATGCCCAGCTTCAGTTTCAAATTGTTTCTTCAAAGCTTCATCAACAAAGGCTTCAGTAGACACTTCAGAAGCTTCAACAGTTTTCTTCGGAGTTATGCTTGAAGATTTAATTGTTTCCAAAACATCCAGCACATTAACCATCCTTTTTCTTTTCGGGGTCGCTGCTGGACCCTTTTGGATTTTTGTTGAAGGACTTAAAATTTCTAATGTTTTTGTTTCTTCAGTCCTCGGTTCTTCTGTTTTCTCTGTTGCTGGTACTTCGGCCATTTCTTCGATTTTCGGCACTGGAGTTGGTTCTCTAGCTTCGGTGGCCGAAGAGGCCTCACCAATAAACTCAGGCACTGTGGCCGGTTCAATATAACGAGGCTGGTGTGTGAGCACCTTTACCTTTTTCCTCTTCGGCGCTGGCTCGCTAGGAGCAGCTGAAGCAATTTCCTTTGCAGGAGAAGTATTTTTCCTTTTTTGGCCTCGCACTGGGTAATGGTAGTCGGGGTAGACAAACCGAATTGCATCGAATACTCGGTTAAGTCTCTTCTTCTTTCGGCCTTCGAAGGCCGCTGATAATGCAGTATCTTCGGCTTTCGAGTATACCCCAAGCAATTTGTCACTGATGGCCTCAATACTTTTTAACTAGTCATCATCTGGTTCAACAAACTTATCTCCGTATTTGAATGTGTATTTTAGCCTAACTAGTCCACCTTCGTCAGGTTCCTTGATGGTCTCCTTCGGCATTTCCCACTTTTCTACAAGTGGCCAAACTCTGAAGGCAATATGCTCTTGGACCAAATCCCTTGTCCCAATAAAAGAGCAAACCACGCCGAAGGCTCTCTGGCATTCTTCGGCTGCTTCATCCATTTCCACCTTCGGCTTCCGGAGGCCGAAGCGTTGCCAGATAGGGCGCATAATGATACCCTTGATATCTTCACGTGATTTCAAGTCATTTTTCACGTAAAACCATTCTGTCATCCAGTCGCCGGGCCACCTCTTTCGAAAGGTTGGCACAGGGCAGCTTGACCCGGACCGAGCGCCGAAGCTGTAGCAGCCAAACTTGTTGTGATACTGCTCTTTGCCCTAGGGTTTTGTCTCATACAATAGCTCGTGTATGTTACAGAAGCTTTTTGCGTTAGGTTCCAAACCTTGGCTTCTCACGGCCCATACAAAATGTTCATCCTTATGATTGCTTCGGGGATAAGCTGGTGAAGGTAGATTTCGAATGTCTTCAGTACTTCCACGACAAAATTGCTCAAGGGAAATCGTAATCCAACTTTTAAGAAGCTTCAGAATATCACGACCTCATTTTCCTCGGGAGTCGGTCAAGTCTTCTCTCCTTCGTCAGCGCTCACAACAGACAAGTCCCGAAAGTATCTCCCTCTCATATTGGCAAGATGATTTTCCTCAATACTGGACTTACCAAAAACTGCATGGCTTGGTCGCCAGGGTCGATCTTCGGAATCTTCACCACCACTATCCACATCGTAACTTTCACTGTCGCCAGTATCTTCAGATAAACCCTCCAAAATCTCCCTGGTAATCTTCTCCGTATTAGTCTTTGACATTGATTCAAGAAAGCCCAGGTGCATCTCCTCAGAAAGGCTTAGCTTCGAAGCACCAGCAACTTTCTTATGCTCAGGCATTTTCGCAAATGCTGACAGAACACACTCGAAACCGATATCAGCCGACTCCTTTGGGCAGAAAGTCGGGGAAGCGAGAGCGTAGAAAATCCTCCGTCTCCCATGTAGCTTCTTCTGCTGAATGACGACTCCACTGAACCTTATACATTCTGATTGATCTTGCCCGAGTTGATCTCTCCTTTTGATCCAATACCTTGACGGGGTACTCTTGGTAGGACAAGTCTGGTTCTATCTCAATGTCCGGTTCCGGTAGCACTTCAGTGGATAGACGAACACATTTCCGCAGCTGAGATACATGGAACACACTGTGAACTGCTGACATACGGGGTGGCAATTCCAATTGGTAAGCTACGGGTCCACAACTTGCCTTGATCTTATAGGGTCCAATGTAACGAGGGGCTAACTTGCCCTTGATCCCGAATCTCTGGACACCCTTGGTTGGTGATATCTTAAGGTAGACATGATCTCCCACCTCAAACTGTAGAGGCTTCCGCCTCCTGTCATGATAACTCTTTTGCCTGGCCTGAGCAGCTTCTAGGTTCTTCTTGATAATTCTGACTTTTGCTTCTGCTTCAAGTACCAAATCTGGCCCAAAAATTTCCCTTTCTCCTGCTTGAGACCAGTTCAGTGGGGTCCTACACCTTCTCCCATATAATGCCTCAAAAGGTGCCATCTTCAGACTGGACTGATAGCTGTTATTGTAAGAAAATTCTGCCAAGGAAAGACACTTGTCCCAATCCTTCCCATAATGTAGTGCACATGCCCTTAACATATCTTCTAAGATCTGGTTCACCCTTTCTGTCTGACCATCTGTTTGAGGATGATATGCTGAGCTTCGGATTACGTGGGTCCCAAGTGATTCTTGCAGTTTCTCCCAAAAGCGTTGTTGGGGACTTGTTCTCAAAGGCTATAAATTAAGAACAAGGCAACACAGAAAGAAGTTAATGGTTAATGTCCTTCGTCCTCCGAAACGTTATTTCCCTTAGGATATAACGATTTTGGACGAAGGTTAAGAAGGACGTACCTTCTTCATCACAGTTTATATTGATAAAAGGAAAGCATATGAAACATGAGAGAATACATGATCAACCATATAACATTATTAACTGTCACCATTATATGATTATGAAAGAATAAGAACAATATTGAATTACATTTGTACCTTCGGTTTGGTGGAAGGCGAAAATACAAGGATGACAGAAAGCAAATGTCAAGTCAACGTGAACAGTATGGGGGTACTGTTCATCTATTTATAGACACAGGACACAGCCTGTGAAGAATTACAATTATGCCCCTTATAAAAGTTTACAACATTGACTCGGACCTTTATGGATTAAAAGGTCATTCTATCTTTAAGTCGGTTTGTAATACCGAAGCTTCATGAAGAGAAACCTTCGGTCATCTTCCGCGGACAGCTTCAGCCGAAGCTGCTTCTTCCTACAAGACCTTCGGCACGACGAAGCATAGCCCCAACAGTAGCCTCTTTCGCGGCGCTAGATCGTTTTTCGTAACGAGCTTGATCCGTGAAAAAGTCTCTTAAGCTTCGGGAAGCCGAAGGTCCAAAAAACACCTTCCCTGAGCTCGTTGTCGAGAAACGATTCAGTTTCCGAGCGCGTGTCGGGCCCACCTTGCAGAGTTACTGTTTGGTCTTTGCGGTCCACCGCGTAGCGAGTGTAAGTGACTGTCCGCCTGGTGTAAAAATCCTGGCGTTTCGCCTTCTTACCTGCAGCACTATAAAAACAGACAGGTAGGTGTGAAGTTACCACAACATTCATTGCTATTTGCACTGTTTCGCTGCCAAAATTTTTAACCATAGCCGAAGCCTGACTCTCGGAATCGAACGAAGCTCCAACTCGAAGTCTGCTTCGTCAGAAGGAAAGGCTTCGGGAGAAAAAAGTATTCAATTTCCACAGACTCAGAATTAAATGGCCAGAGTGCGATCTACCGCCAGGGTTGAGCGTGAAGGAGACGAAGCTGAAGGTTCGGAGACTGTTCCTATCTCCGAAGCAATGCAACGATCCGGACTGGTAACCTCGGGAGAAATCCCCACTGTTGAAGCAGAACAAGCAACCGCCGAAGCAGAAGATGAGAACATTGAAGAAACTGATCCCGAAGATGATTATTGTATTGCCATGCCAAGTAAGCCCAGCCACTTGGACTTCGGAAAGTCGACCGTTTCGAAGGCTGATCTCTCCAAGATGGTAAAGTCAGGTTATTTTAGTGAAAGTCAGAAGAAGCTACTTCGCTTCGGGGGAGAAGAAACTACCCCGAAGCCAGAGAAGAATGAGATAGTCATTTTCAAGAGCTTTCTAAAGGCTGGGCTGAGATTCCCCCTTCATGGGATTATTGCAGATGTATTAAAGAAGTTTGGTATTTACTTTCATCAGTTGACTCCTAACGCTATCGTTAGGCTTAGTGTTTATATCTAGGCCCTCCGAAGCCAGGCGGTGGAGCCGTTTGCCGACAGCTTTTGTCGAGTTCATGAGCTGCATTACCAGACGAAGGCTAGAAAAGATGGATTACATGATAACTTTGGTTGCTATAATTTTGCCTATCGGAAAACCACAAAGTTTCCTGTAATTAGCTACCGAAGCAAATGGCCGGTAGGCTGGAAGTCAGAGTGGTTTTATGTGAAAGTTGACGAAGACAAAGAGAAGTTGGTACAAAGCCCACTTGAATTGATCTTCGGAGAAACAAGACCGCGATGCCACATGACATTAGAAGGTCCCACCTGGGCTGCACTGGGTGAGTTTAGAATTATTTCAGAGCAAATCAGTACTAGGGACCTGGTTCAAGAGTTCTTGGCCTTCAGGGTTTTCCCTACTATAAAAGAATGGAAAATGCCGAAGCTGGAAGGGGAGAAGAAAGAAGGGGAACTTGTCCGGCTTCCTTACCATTTCAAGTTTAAGAAATACTTTAAAAAACCTTGCCAAGAGTGGCTGGACACAGTTGAAGTAATGTGCAATGAAATACTTGGTAATTACTCCAAAAAAGAAGATCAGCTAATGAATGCGGCCTTCGGCACCCGTCCGAAGCGAAGACTAAACCGAGTGTTTGATGCCCTGGGTTTCAAGTACCCTGACTATGAACGGCTGAATAAGGGTGCTGAGGGCCAAAAAAGGAAAAGGGTGGCCGAAACTTTGAACAAAGATGAGGAAGAACCACCAAAAGAGAAGAATATTCCAAAGAAGAGAAGAATATCATCTCCGAAGCGAAAATTATCCGATGAAGAGGGGACTCCTGCATCACCCTCTACCACCGACGTGGAGGAAATCTTAAAGGTAATGACTGAACCCCTGCCCGCGAAGCTAAGTCCATTAGGGCCTCAACTGACGAAGCTTTTTCGAAAGGTGGAGGAGCCCGAAAAAATGAAGATAACCAAAACAAAGAGACAAAGAATTATTGCAGTGACCGAAGTCATTGACAAGACGCCACCGAGGGCTTCAACTCGGAAAGCGCCAGCGGTTGAGGGCACAACAAATGTCGAAGTCGCACCTTCGGAGGTCGCGGCTACCGAAGCCGCTTCGGCCGAAGATTTGAACTTGGAAACTACAATTGAAGACATCGACAAAATACTGCTAGACATGGCCGCAGAAGAAGCTACCACTGTTGCCGAAGAAACCATGGCCACAGTGCCTGGGAAGGGAAAGGAAATAGCCGAAGATACTTCGGAGGACGAAGCCTTCATATTTCAAAATTTAGTTGGGCAAGAACTGTCGAAGGCCGAAATAGAAGAGCTTAAAGAATATGCCAAATCTTGCGGATATAAGCCAGGAGCTCTTCTTTTCGGAGGTATTGTCGATGAGAAATTGGACTGCATCCGGGATCAAACTGGAGCTAAGGTCATCGGTACTCTATCAAAGAGTATCGGTTTTCCGAAGCTGGAAACGGATATCAGCCGCTACCGACGACAACATATTGTTGGTAGCTTATTTTATTCCAATTTCAAGGTAAACAACTTTTCTCTGACTTTTATTGTTTTTAATAATGAAAATGTTCCTAATGAAGGTTGTTTATGTGCAGAGCATGCTACTGAGCAAAGCTTTGAAAATGCAGCAAGATTTAGAGGATAAGAAACACGAAGTTATAGTTGAAAATTTAGAGAGCAGAATAAAAGAGCAATCAGCTATTATTGAAAAGAAAGACTTCGAACTCCAAACAACTGAAGGCTTATTGGCAGAAACTGAAGCTAATGTAGCAGAATTGAATTCGAAGCTTCTCTGCCAATCAAAACAATTTGAACAAGAGAAGCTAGAGCTTAATTCAAAATTTGAGGCCGAAGTCCAAACAAACTCAGATTTGAAGAAATCATTGACAAGCCTTCAAGACAAATGTTTGAAATTTAGTAACAACTGTATTCAACAATTAAAAAAGATCTTTTATTCAGTTGGAGCCAGCAGTGGAAAGTTCACCCCTTCAGCTGAAAATTTGCCAAGAACCTTCGAACATATTGAAGCTGAAATTGATGAGCTTGACGAAGTTATAGCCGGGCACGGTGACTTCTGTGCCTGGGTAGCTTCTCGGGGCACTACTGCAGCATTTCTGAAGGCCGGCTGTGATCATGGAAAAATCGTCAACAGGCCCAATTTCACTCTATCTCCATCAATGCTAGACGATATTCCTGACCTCGCCCGAAGCATTTCAAACAGATTTATAAAAATGATATGGACAAAAGGCGGGCGAGAAAAGGCTGGAGACGAAGCTCGAAGTCATCTTGAACCAGTAAGAAATCATACCTTGTGCTTACCTTCTCCTTCAAACTTGATTTTTACTCTCAATACCTTGATTCATGTAGGATGACGAAGCTAAAAGTGATGCTTAGAAAATATGCCGCCGAAGTTGAAGCCCATTGAAGATCAGTAGGAGTACACTGTAGAAAAAACTCAAGAGACTTTTGTAATAACTTTTGTAAATACAGCTAAACTGTTCTTAATGAACTTTGTTCATACCTTGTAATATATTCTTACCCATCCATTGAGGCGCTTTGATGTGGACGAAATTAGTATTTTGAGCCAAAGGCGAAAAAACACCTTCCCTTCTTTTCGTACACAACGAAGCATAAAAGACCGCTTCTTCTTTTTGCCGAAACCTTTTTTTTTGTACACAACGAAGCATAAAAGACCGCTTCTTCTTTTTGCCGAAACCTTTCTTTTTTGTACACAACGAAGCATAAAAGACCGCTTCTTCTTTTTGCCGAAACAACCACTTATGCCATGATGATGATTATCCTATATATGCCTGAATGAATGCTTATGAATGCAAATGCTATGATGTAATGTGATGTGCGAATGAATGTCCAAAACACATATCCGAAGCCATACGCTTAGCCATTATTTCCTTAGAAACAATCACACATCAGCTCTGCATTCCCTTAGGAACGACTTTGGAGCTTCTTCGCCTTTTACTTTCGGCGGAATCAGCGTTGACTTTTCGCTGTAAGCTCTGCATTCCCTTAGGAACGACTTTGGAGCTTCTTCGCCTTTTACTTTCGGTGGAATCAGCGTTGACTTTTCGCTGTAAGCTCTGCATTCCCTTAGGAACAACTTTGGAGCTTCTTCGCTTTTTCAGTTTTCGGCACTCGATGGTGCATTCTCAGCTTTTACATTTACATTCTTTGGGGGATTTTGCTCTTATAGAACTAAAAAGGAAATTACATATGATGGCCCCATTAAAAACCTTTCTCCCCCTTTAGAAAGGAAAAGGGTGCCATGAAAAAGAAAAGAAAAAACATAAAAGTTACATCAAGTTATACATAATATCGCCGAAGCTCATCCGCATTCCAAGATCTTGGAATGTCGTTGCCGTCCATGTCCTTCAATCTGTATGAACCAGGTCTTGACAAAGATGCTACTAAGAAAGGTCCCTCCCATTTCAACTGTAACTTGCCCACTGTGTCTGGGTTGGCCACTCTCCGAAGCACCAAGTGTCCCGGCTCAATATTCTTTAGCCGAACTTTTCTATCTCGCCATTTGACTGTTTCGGCTTGGTATTTATTGATATTCTCCACAGCTTGAAGCCTGATCCCTTCTAAAGCATCTTTTTCCACAAAACAAGCATCTTCAGGACCTGATTCTGCCGAAGCTACTACTCTTATGGATCCAGTTTTAGCTTCTTCCGGAGTTATTGCTTCGTCACCGAATAATAACTTGAATGGAGTAAAGCCTGTAGACCTTGATGTTGTTGTATTATGGCTCCACACCACTTTGGTTAACTGATCTGGCCACTTTCCCCTGGGTTGATTGAAGATTAACTTCATTATTCCTGTCATTATAATGCCGTTGGCTCTTTCAACGAGCCCATTTGACTCCGGATGCCTGACTGATGCAAAATGGATCTTCGTACCAATTTGATCACAGAAATTTCTAAAAGCTTCGGAGTCGAACTGTGTTCCATTATCTACAGTGATGGCCTTCGGTACCCCGAAACGACAAACAATATTCTGCCAGAAAAACTTTTGGACAGTGGCCGAAGTTATTGTGGCTAATGGCTTTGCCTCAATCCATTTAGAAAAATACTCCACAGCCACTATAACATATCTTAAATTCCCTTGAGCCGGTGGTAATGGACCTAACAAGTCAAGGCCCCACCTTTGCAATGGCCAGATGGGTTGTATGAGCTGTGTTAAAGACGAAGGTTGTCTTTGATCTCTTGCACATTTCTAACAACCTTCGCACTTTTGAACCAATTCCGCTGCATCCGAAGCTGCCTTCAGCCAATAGAACCCTTGACGGAAAACCTTTCCAAGTAACGGCCTAGATCCAATGTGAGATCCACACAGGCCTGCATGTATTTCTTTCATCAACTCTATACCTTCGGTTCTAGATAAACACTTGAGCAGCGGAGCACAAACTCCATGCTTGTACAACTCCCCTTCTATCATGACATATGGACGAGCTCTTGCCTCTATCCTGCTGTTATAAGCTTCGTCATCTGAAAGGAACTTACCCTGAAGGTAAGAAATGATCTCAGTTCTCCAATCTTCGCTATAAACAGGAGATATGTTGAGGACTGCTCTTTCAAGGAGCTCCACTGAAGGTGCCTTTATTGTTTCGAAGAACACATCCGAAGGTAACGGCAGCCCTGTGCTGCTGACTTAGCTAGCAAATCAGCATGCTCATTTTGTCCTTGAGGGATATTTTTGACAGAAAATCCTTCGAAGGAAGCTTCGATTCTTCGGACCGTGTCTAGATATTTTTCAAGCTTCAGATCTTTAGCCTTGCAACTTTTGTCGATATGACCCGAAACAACCTGGGAATCAGTTTTAAGAATCGCCCTTCTGATTCCCATTGCCTTTAATTTCCGAAGGCCCAGGAGCAGAGCTTCGTACTCAGTAATATTGTTTGTACAGCTGAAATCAAGTCTTGCCGCATAACAAGTTTTAACTTTGGATGGTGAGACCAACACAGCGGCTGCTCCTGCTCCGAAGGTTCCCCAAGATCCATCACAAAACACTGTCCACACTTCGGCATCTTTATTTGTTTCTTCATCCTGAGCCCCTGGCGTCCAATCGGCAATGAAATCTGCCAACGCTTGAGACTGGATCGAGGATCTATGCACATAATCAATGCAAAATTCATTGAGCTCTGCAGCCCATTTTCTAATCCGTCCAGTAGCTTCTCTATTTCTCATAATATCCTTCAACGGCTGTGAAGAAGGAACAACAATATTGTATGCTTGAAAATAATGCCGAAGCTTCCTGGATGCCATTAAGACGGCATATAATACCTTCTCCAGTTCTGTATAGTTTTTCTTTGATACACTAAGGACTTTAGATACAAAATACACTGGAACCTGCTTCTTGACTTGGCCATCAAGCTTCTCCTGGACAAGTACTGCACTTACTGCTGAGTGTGAAGCTGCCACATATAACAACAAAGGAGCCCCTGGCGTTGGTGGAGTTAATGTTGTTAGATCTATCAAATACTGCTTCAGCTCTTCAAAGGCTTTTTGCTGATTTGATCCCCATTGAAAGACTTCGGCTGATTTCAGCACTTCGAAGAATGGTAAATTTCTTTCTGCTGATCTGGATATGAATCTATTGAGAGATGCCAGCCTCCCTGTCAATCTTTGGGCCCCCTTTCTTGTAGTTGGTGGCTCCATTCGAAGTATAGCTTCAATTTTACTTGGATTAGCTTCAATTCCCTTTGTTGAAACCAAGCATCCAAGGAATTTCCCCTTTTTCACTCCGAAGACACATTTTTCTGGGTTCAGCTTTAAGCCAGCTTGTCTGAAACTGGCGAAGGTCTCCTGCAAATCAGCAATATGATTTTACTGTTTCGTGTTTTTTACAATGATGTCATCAACATAAGTTAGCACATTTCTGCCTATCTGAGACTGGAGGACCTTCGCAGTCATTCTGCTAAAACTTCCTCCAGCATTTTTGAGTCCCTCAGGCATCCGAAGATAGCAATATGTGCCACTTGGGGTTATGAAGCTAGTCTTCGGCTCATCTTACTTCTTCATCCAGATTTGGTGATAACCTGAGTAACAGTCTAGCAGACTCATGAGCTCTGAAGAAGCTGCTGCATCAACTAAAGAGTCTATTCTTGGCAATGGGAATTCGTCCTTCGGACAAGCCTTGTTGAGATCTGTAAAATCGATACACATTCTCCACTTGCCATTGGCCTTTTTTACCATAACAGTGCTAGCTAGCCACTCTGGGTACTTTACTTCTCTGATAACTCCTGCACTGAGGAGTCTTTTTACTTCATTACGAGCACCTTCGGCCTTATCATCAGACATTTTCCGAAGCCTCTGCTTTCTGGGTCTGAAGGATGGGTCAACATTGAGCGAGTGTTCAATAACATCCCGATTTACTCCGCAGAGGTCATTAGCTGACCATGCAAAAACATCTTTGTTGTTGAACAAAAACCTTATCAAGGTTTTCTCCTGGTCTTCGGATAACTGAGAGCCCAACAGCACCTTCTGCTCTGCTATGTCCTCACATAAGAGCATGGGCTTCGGCTGATCTGCTGAAGCTGCTTTCTCCCTTCTGAATTTGTACTGTTCACAAGCTTCAGCTCCATCTATGTTATGGATTGCTTTGGAGTCAGTCCAGCTTCCTTCGGCCCTTCTGGCAGCTTCCTGACTTCCATGAATAGCGATGGGTCCTTGATCCGAAGGTATCTTCATGCAAAGGTAGGCAGGATGAAGGATTGCTTCGAAAGCATTAAGGGTGCCACGACCAATAATTGCATTGTAAGGGTATTCCATGTCAACAATGTCAAACACAACTTGCTCAGTTCTAGTGTTGTTAATGAACCCGAAGGTCACTGGCATGGTGATCTTGCCCAGCGCTACAATCTGTCTTCCTCCGAAGCCACAAAGAGGGTGCGTTGCATCATGAATCTTATCTTCTGGCTCTTGCATTTGCCTGAAGGCCTTAGCAAATATGATATCAGCTGCGCTGCCTGTATCAACCAAGACATTGTGAACCAGAAATCCTTTGATAACACAAGAGATAACCATGGCATCGTTGTGTGGGTAATCTTTGAGTTGAAGGTCCTCTTGGGAGAAGGTAATAGGAATGTGAGACCATCTCGACTTGATGAAGGGTCCTTGCACCCCAACATGCTGTACCCTTCTCTGCGCTTCCTTCTTCTGCTTCTTGTTAGCTGGCTCTGAACATGAACCGCCTGTGATCGGGAACAGCAGCTTCGGAACCGAAGCAGCTCCAGCTTGATCATTGAACGAAGCCATCAGCTAAAAAAAGTGGAAGTGAGTTCACCCACGGTGGGCGCCAATGTTGGGGACTTGTTCTCAAAGGCTATAAATTAAGAACAAGGCAACACAGAAAGAAGTTAATGGTTAATGTCCTTCGTCCTCCGAAACGTTATTTCCCTTAGGATATAACGATTTTGGACGAAGGTTAAGAAGGACGTACCTTCTTCATCACAGTTTATATTGATAAAAGGAAAGCATATGAAACATGAGAGAATACATGAACAACCATATAACATTATTAACTGTCTCCATTATATGATTATGAAAGAATAAGAACAATATTGAATTACATTTGTACCTTCGGTTTGGTGGAAGGCGAAAATACAAGGATGACAGAAAGCAAATGTCAAGTCAACGTGAACAGTATGGGGGTACTGTTCATCTATTTATAGACACAGGACACAGCCTGTGAAGAATTACAATTATGCCCCTTATAAAAGTTTACAACATTGACTCGGACCTTTATGGATTAAAAGGTCATTCTATCTTTAAGTCGGTTTGTAATACCGAAGCTTCATGAAGAGAAACCTTCGGTCATCTTCCGCGGACAGCTTCAGCCGAAGCTGCTTCTTCCTACAAGACCTTCGGCGCGACGAAGCATAGCCCCAACAAGCGTGCCACAAATAGTGCTCCTCTGTCAGATATAATGGTCTTTGGAACACCATGCAATCTTACTATCTGATCAACATAAATTTCGGCGTACTTCTCTGCCTTGTGGGTGGTGTGCACTGGCAAGAAATGAGCAGTCTTGGTCAATCTGTCCACAATGACCCAAATAGAATCATGGTGCCTGGAGGTATTGGGTAATCCTACTATGAAGTCCATGCAAATGTCCTCCCATTTCCAAGATGGTATGGGAAGGGGTTGCAAGGGACCTGCTGTCTTCAAGTGACTGGCCTTGATTCTCTGGCAAGTGTCACACTCTGATACGTACTTGGCAATTTCCCTCTTCATCCTGGTCCACCAATACAAAGATCTGAGATCATGGTACATCTTGTTGCTACCAGGGTGCATGGAGAATTTTGAAAGGTGAGCTTCATCTAATATCTTCTTTCTGAGCTCAGGGTCCTTAGGAACAACTAATCGATCTCCAAATCGTAAAATTCCCTTGCTGTCCTGACGGAAACACTTGTATTTCTCTGCCTTCTGCTTGATCATTTCTTTGATAACCTGAACTCCCTTGTCCCCAATCTGTGCCCTGACTATTTGCTCTGGCAATGTGGGCTCCACTGAGATATAACTCAATCCACCGGAAGGAACCACTTCTAGGTTCAGCTTGCACAACTCATCACACAAGGTGGTAATTCCCACATCCATGTTCAAACAATTGCACTGGGCCTTTCTGCTCAAGGCATCTGCCACAACATTGGCCTTCCCTGGGTGGTAATGCACCTCCAAATCATAGTCCTTGATCAACTCTAACCATCTCCTTTGCCTCATGTTCAGATCAGCCTGAGTAAAGATGTATTTCAAACTCTTGTGATCAGTGTAGATGTTGCAGTGGGCTCCCATCAAATAGTGTCTCCATATCTTGAGGGCATGAACCACTGCTGCCAATTCCAGATCATGTGTAGGATAGTTCTGCTCATGGGGTCTGAGGGCCCGGGAAGCATAAGCAATGACCCGGTTATCTTGCATCAAGACACAACCCAATCCTGTACCAGAAGCATCACAATAAACTTCAAAAGGCTTGGTATTGTCAGGTTGGGCCAGCACTGGAGCTGTTGTCAAATGCTGCCTCAAGGTGTGAAATGCATCCTCGCACTTCTGGCTCCAATCATACTTGACTCCCTTCTTCAACAATTCAGTCATTGGTTTGGCAATTCTGGAGAAATCCGGAATAAATCGTCGATAATACCCTGCCAATCCCAGAAAACTCCGAATCTGCCTTACTGTAGTCGGGGGTTTCCAATCCATCACCTCCTGTACCTTTTCAGGGTCAACCGATATCCCATCCTGAGAAATTGTGTGACCCAAGAATTTAATCTCCTCCAGCCAAAATTCACATTTAGACAACTTTGCATAAAGACGGTGATCGCGCAGTCGCTGAAGTACGATGTGCAGATGCTCAGTATGCTCGTCTTCATTCTTGGAATAGACCAGAATATCATCAATGAAAACTACCACGAACCTATCCAACTCTGGCATAAACACTGAGTTCATTAGGTACATAAAATAAGCCGGGGCATTGGTCAGCCCAAAAGACATCACCAGAAACTCATACAGTCCATATCTGGTAGAGAAAGCCGTCTTGGGAATATCGCTGGCACGGATCTTGATCTGATGGTATCCTGAGCGAAGGTCTATCTTGGAGAATACCTTGGCTCCCACCAACTGATCGAACAGAACATCAATGCGGGGTAACGGGTATTTGTTTTTGATAGTCATCGCATTGAGAGGGCGGTAGTCAACACACATCCTCAAGCTTTCATCCTTTTTCTTCACAAATAATGCCGGACATCCCCATGGTGAAGTACTTGGGCGAATGAACCCCTTGTCCAACAACTCTTGCAATTGCTTTTTCAGCTCTGCCAATTCCGCGGGAGGCATCCTATAGGGTCTCTTGGAGACAGGAGCAGTCCCGGGTTGCAACTCAATTGCGAACTCAAGGTCTCTGTCAGGTGGCATCCCTGGCAATTCATCCGGAAACACATCCGGGTAGTCACAGACCACTGGGATCTGTGCTACTGGGGATTCTATCATAACAAAGGCACAAGAGCGGGTGCATCCCTGGTCAGGCAGATATAGTGTGGTTGCACCACAGGTTGGTGAGTGCACTTCGATGGCCCTAGCCGCAATGTCAATCACGGCCTGATGTTTGGTCAACCAATCAATTCCCAATATAATATCCACACTATCCAGTCCCAAGATAAGAAGGTTGGTTTTAATTATCAAACTACCAAACTTTAGAGGCACATTCTTGTTGATTTGATAAGTGGCAACTCTGCCTCCGGGTGTTGAAATGGTGATACCCCCGTTGGTGTGGTGAAAGGGCAATTGACACTTGGCACTAAATTTGGCACTAATAAAGCTATGTGATGCACCGGAATCAAAAAGAACAATAGCGGGATAATTTAAAACTGTAAAGATACCAGTCATCACGGGTGCTCCCTCTGGAATGTCAGCCATGGTAGTGAAGTTCAGCTTGCCCTGCCTCACTTGCACCTTTTGTCTCTTGCCTTGGTTCTGATTGACATTCTGCCCCTGCCTCTACTGGTTTCTGGGGCAATTCTTGGCATAATGCCCAGTGCTGCCACAAGTGAAGCACCTGTTGTCATTGGCCTGGCGGTACTGCTGCTGCTGATTGTTCCTCTGAGCTGGAAACTGGGTGCGGTTGGGTGCCTGCTGCTGCTGCTGCTGCGGTGGTCTGATCACCCATCTCCCTTGCTGCTGCTGAGGTCCCTTGTTCTGCGTGTCAGACACAATCCTGAAGCGCTGTGGCTGAGCTGAGGGTCCTGCCACAGGGGTCTTCCTCTTCTTCTCTGCCTGTCGAGCTAAAATGCAGTCCTCCTGGGAGATAGCCATGTTGACCAATTCATTGTAACTGTTGGCCCTGACGGTGTTGAGACGATCACGGAGCTTGGTGCTGAGCCCCCTTCTGAACCTGTCTCGCTTCTTCTCATCCGTATCGGCATGATATCCAGCATACTGACACAAGTCATTAAAAGCCTGGGCATACTATAACACTGTCCTGTTGCCCTGAGTGAGTGCCAGAAACTCATTGAGCTTCCGGTCCATGATGCCAGCGGGGATATGGTGTCCTCTGAAGGCTGCCTTGAACTCCCTCCATTCCACCTCTCTACCTTCTGGCTGCATGGCAAGAAAATGGTCCCACCAAGTCCTTGCGGGTCCGCGAAGCTGCTGGGTGGCGAACCTGACCTTGGTGACCTCTGAGCAAGCTCCATGGAGCAGTGGAAATTTGGATTCCACCACCCGCAACCATACATCTGCATCAAGTGGGTCCTCTGCCCTTGTGAACAATGGAGGCTGGGTGCTGAGGAACTCCTGATAGGTAGCCGCCGCGGGGTGACGCTGATGGTCTCCACCACCATAGTGCTGTGGTGGTGGCTGACGCTGAGCCAGCTGCCTCAAGATCTCATTCTGCTGAGCCATGAGCTCCTGCAGAGTGGGAGGCGGTGGCGGTGGAGGAACGTGCTCATTCTGACCACGGCGCGCTCTCCCAGCCATCTGAAAAATCACATGGTTGCTTAATAACACATCTCCAAGCTTAAGGTTCAAACACGGTAGGGGAGTTAAAGCAATTTGATAGATTCCACATAAAACAAAAAGAAACATAAACCTTTCGTCCAAATTTAAACTGCCATTAATCATCCCCAAACCTCCAAAAGAGTTTAACACGGTTACATCAATGATCCAAAAGACTCAACTCTACCTAGCCTAGTACCCTAAGGGTGCAAAAGCTAAGCTAGCGGCGAGGAGTCCAACTATCACCGACCTCTAGTATTATCCCTGGCATCTAGTGAGTGAACGAGGCAACGCTGGACTCGGGGGAAGGGGGTCTCTCTGAGCCAGCGGTGTCTACACTGGAAGCAGGATCCTCCCCTCCCTCGATGTCAACGTCCTCGTCAGCCTCCTCATCATGGATCTCTTGGTGATGCATGTCTAGGTGCTCATTAGCTTCTGCTAGCTACTGTTGGGTGTTGAGGAGCTGATCCTCGAGAACCTCGATGGTGTTCTCCCTGGTGCCCACAAGTTCCTCCAACTCTTGGACATCAGTGGATAGCTGCTCCACCTGCAAATCTTTTTCCACCAGCTCCTGGGACAAGTCCACCACGAGCTCCTCCCTGTTGTCCAGGGTGATCTTGGTTGCCTCTAACAGTGCCATCAAATGAGACATGGCCTCCCCACGCATTACTTGCAGACGATACAGAGCGTTCATGCATCGTACCGACAAGTGAGCGGTGTGGCCTGGGTAGAGAGCCCAGATGTCCTTGGCATGCTCCACCCGATCCTTCCACATCGGGTCATCCTCCTTTTCCGCGGGGAACAACCCAATGGGGTGGGTAGCCAGCTCCAAGGGATGGAATCCGCAGAAAGTAGTCAGTCCATGCAGAGCGATTGCCTCGATCGTGTCCTCCGCTCGGTATCCGAAAGACTCGGAGTCCAAGGAGCGCCAGCCTGGCTGTAGGGGATGAGGCTCCAAAGTCATCCTCACCCTACAGCGAGACACCCGGTGCTTCTCGAACTGCTGCACTACGTACTGAGGGGGTGTCAAGTATCCTGCCCCCTGAAGTACCTCCCACAAGATGCGGGGAAAGCCCTCTCGTGCAAGTCCGTCTGTGTGGGTCAGTGCATTTCCGTCATCGGAAGATCCGTGGGAAGTCATCTGTGTATGGTCAAGCGTAAGTAAAAGAAAAAGAATTACAAAAAAGAACAAGGAAAATAAAACTCAGCCTATCTCTAGTTAAAAGAAAAAGGCACTGGGGACCTAGTTGGCTGTTATCTTGTTTTTAAGTCTTTTTACTCAGTTATCCATTTGCTTAATTAAGAATGCATGCATGCTCGTCCTGAACGACCTCTCCAAAAGATAAAAGGAATAGGGAAGAACTCCCATCCTGTAAAAAGTGGCCTGTAGGGCCTAGTCACTTAGCCACCTAGCTACCCTTCTATTATCCTAAGGCTTCACGTCCTAGGTCTATCCTGCTCGTCCTACGATCTATCCAACATTGTTTCTATCAAATTTTACTTTTAGAAAAGGGATGGCATTTATGTTTTATTGATTCCTTTGTGGTGGTACAAGCTCCGATACCAGCTATGGCGGAACTGCCCGAATTATTCCAACTTAAGTGCCTAAGCCCTGCCTTAGAGGCTAGACCACACTTAAATGGGAATAACCCGTCAATCCCTCGGATCTAGTCCGACACGGCCACTGACAGGATCAAGTACCACGGTCTCACTCGATGGTGAGTCACAGAGCAAATACAATAAAGCACAAAACCATGCATGGAAGAGTGTTAATTATTACATCATCATCATCGGAGTTTTGCCAAAAGTAGTCATCATTGTTCGAAGTGCAGCGGAATAAAACTAATGATAATTAAACGGAGAGATGGGGAAGCCTGTCCCATCACTCCTCATGCTCCTCCTCAGCCGAGGCAGGGTCCCACTCGACAGTCCAACCCGGTGGCAGGGTGGACGGCCAAGTCACTCCAGCAGCCATTTCCTCCAGAGAACCTGTAAAATTGTGCCACAAGCAAGGCTGAGTATACTAATACTCAGCTAGACTTACCCGATGTGAGGAGTCTACTCCTCTACCTCTAGACATGCAGCTGTTTGGCTGTGGGGTTTGGTTGCCAAAAGCACTAGCTGAGTTTCTAAATCAAGATTTTAACTTTGTCAAAATTAAGTGTGACTCTCTTAAGGCTAAAAGTGTACTATCTACTCATACATAGTAGCAAGCATTTTTAGCAATCAACATCTTGTATCATCTCATCACAGTTCCACTTGTTACTCAATGCAGTACAATGGATCAAGCAGTCTCATTAGCTGCGAGAAGCAGACGATTCGAATCGAGTTTTTATCCTTGCAAGGTAAACCTAAACACACGATATGTAGGGGCACTCCGTCCCCACACACATCAACCATCCCCATCGATTCCTCGTCAGCAGATCAGGGCTCACCGCCTTGGCGTACAATGCCTCACTGACCCCGACTGGCCGTCGTGCAGTGACCGCACTTGTACCCACCATAACCGGAATGGGAGACTACGTCTCAGGTCGCGTGAGGGGATATGTCCACTGCCAGGTTCACTCAGGTACTAGGCTTACCGATTTACCATATTTCTCGGTATGTGTTTAGTACGTTCAAACGCTTGACACAGGTATCCGCACGTTAATCCTTATTCCATTTTCCATCTTGTGGGCAACCAATCCCCATGGATTGTTGTCCACCAACTAGTATCATGACAGTGTGAAAGTGGGTACAATCAATTTCCTGATCTCGCGCGAGTGCTAGAAAAATCACTCGTCTTCTACCGAGATCCTAATTAAATAAAGCAACTACTCGACCTGCCACACTAGTATTCATTTCAAAAGGATTCCTGAGATCATGCAGCTAGGGTTTCAAACAATTCCTACACCTAAGTGCACAATCAATCCTACAATCATTAAGTGAAGTAAAATAGCATAAATAACAGGTTATGCATAAACCGGGGCTTGCCTTCCAAAGCAGTGGCAGGCAGGTCCTCTGGTGCAGGCTCTGGTGCTGGGTCTGGGGCAACCTCCTGGGCAGCTCCTTGCTCCGGCACGAGGATGTACTCTCCATCAGCAAGATTACAATCTATCGAATGCAATGAACATGTATGTTATAATTATGCAAGATTTAAGAACATTAAGCTACAGAAACTAAGTCAAGAATTAACTTAGGGTTCCCTAGCTATGTGGGTCTTCTAGTGGTTTATATTTATCACTTTTATATTCAAGTTTTTATTTGGGGGTAAATAAGGAGAATTGGTATTGCATTTGTATATTTCTATTTCAGGGAACAATTTGCAAGGGTCTTAGGAGGATACTAATTTCCATTGTTTATTTTCCTCTCTTTTGTGTTTATTTATGAATTCTAGTGGGGTTTGAACTACCAAGGTGAATTAACTATTTTCAACAATTCTACAAAAATTACAGTGGCTTGCCCTTGGTCAATATGGCCTGCCTTAAGAATATGGGATTCAAAATACAAAGGCTAGGCTGTATACAAAAATAACAAAAAGTGGTGCAAATAAGCCACTTTGCACTACAAGTCCTTTATTAAAGTGGGTCCTGACTTAAGGGTTATTTTTGTTGGCCTCTAACAGTAATACTAAACCTTTGTTCCAAAATCCATAGGAAGTTAATTGGTGATTATTTAATTGTGATTTTCTAAAGTTCAATGCTAAAAAGGTGCTTATAACTAGCTTGTTATTTGAAAAATATCAAACAATAGATTTTGTATTTTTCCTCTGTTCACAATAACCAAACATTAGTTATCCCAAGGGTTGGGGTGTTTTCACCATGTGGTTATTTTTGTAGGGTTTTTCTAAGTTTCCTTTGTTTTCTTAAAATAAAAGGTATCCTATTTATTTTATACTAAACCAGGGTGTGATAGATTTTTCCAGTGAACTATATTGATTAAGTACCCTAACAAAAATAGGGATGCCCTCTGGTTCACTATTTAAATCACATTTTCTATTTTTCTTAACTTTAAGCATAATGCAAAAGAAGGAGTAAAAACTAACTCAATGTAGTGGACAGAGGGGTTTAACAATTTTAAATAGGTCAGTAGGTAGATATAAACTTCTCCAAATTTTTCTAACCCTAGTTAAATAGTACAACCATTTTTCTTGCTATTATTGAGCTTTTGGTCAAAACTATAATTAAATCAGAACCTTATAGTTTTCTATAGTACCTATGGGGTTTTATATTTTTCTTAAGTAGGTTATATTATTTAGAGTCTGGCAAAATTGGTTTGACCGAATTTGGATAAACCAAACAGAAGTTATGGGTTTTTAAAGTTTCTGTTTGAATTTAAAATAGATTTTAAAATGAGTTTCCTGGAAAAAACGGTTTACACCGGGGTCCCTGGGTTTAAAACAAATCAAACCTCACAGGTCTACCCTTGCGCCACTATTCCCCTGAGTCTCTGACATTTCACTTAACCCCCTGACTTTCTCTCCCTCTCACCCGCGGTCCTTCCCCCAACTGAAACAGTAGCCGCGGGAAAGAAAAGGGTGGCGCGGCTTACCTGCGGCGAGGGAGGTCCGGCGAAGGGCAGGGTTTGCTCGGGGAGGTTCTGGCGATCACGTCGAGGTACGGCTCGTCGTCGGGGATGGCCGGAATCGCCCGGTCCACGCGTGCAGGCGGGCGAGCTCGTCGGCGGTGTGTGCTCCGGCCTATCCATGGCGGTATAGTTCAATCCAAGGGCGTAGGGAGCTTCATGGAGGTCTAAGGAGTCCTAACCGTGCAAGGAATCGAAGAGAGACTCACCGTGTACCTCGGTCCACGGTTGCCGGCGGTCGGGTGAAGTCCGGTGACCTTGTTCCGGCGTCTCCGGTGAAGCAGAGCCCGATTCTTTGCTCGGGGAGCTTCACTGGTGGGTACACACTCGTGTCCGAGGGTTGGATGGGACTGTGGAAGGCTGGGCTGGCCGGTCTACGGCGGCAGTGGCTCGGGTGGCCGCGGGCACGTCGCGCACGGGCAAACGGCGGTGAACTGAGCTCCGGTGAGACTTGGGCGCGTGCGGAGGGGTACGGCCAAGGCTCCTGGGCGTTTTATAGGCGCGGACGCGGACCAGGGCGCTGGCTTGGCTCGGGCGCGGCGCGGGGCTCGCGGGGGCGCGCGCGGGCGTGCTCTGGCGCGGCAGAACGCGTCGAACACGTGGCGGTTTGTTTCTTCCATTGTTCAAACGTCGGCAGAGGTCGCAAACGTGCGAATCTTTGCAAAAGTTCGGCGCAGACCTCTTCCTGGCACCTAGGGCTGTCACTCAACTGTGAGACGTCGGGGCAGATATGGTCTAGGGAGGGAGATCTTCGGATGCTAAAACAGGTGTGTCACACTGGGCACTTCGCGACAAAAGCCATGCCATGGCATGTCAAACGTCCGAGTCTCGGGCTCAACTTTTTCCAGTGGGTGCCCTAGGTGGTATGCCACGTTTTTGGTATAGAACACAAGTGGATTTGATGCCAGCTTCGAGGTGAACACATCTGATCTTTAGTGTAGGTATAGTTTTTAACTTAGAGAGAAATAGAGAGCTCTAGCTCTCTCTCCACTTAGTGATTTGATTTGAGGTTTCTCCAGGGGCCTTTTTGCAATATTTCCTTCCTCTAATTGCTGGTTATAAGGTTACTTAAGGTTGGTTTAAGGATTACTCATGTTTTGCACATTTGCTCATTTTCTTCTCCCTCTTATCCATGGCTTTGGAAAGGAGGGTTCAAGAGGGGCCTAGGGTTCTCCCCCTTTCTTATCAAATGTAGCAAATGCACAAAAGCTTAAATGGTGCCCTTAGGTCCTTAGAATTCTTGGTTAACACATAATCTCCAAGGTTCTTTGTTCCCCTCAAGTTATTTCCACATGTGATCACAATCCTTAACATTCAGGGTATGTTCTAGTCATGGTAACACCTGAGGTGTTACAGCCTCAGCCCAAAACCCGTCTGATGTCTTGTACTCATCAAGCATGGTCCTTGCCATGTCCAGTACTTCTATTATTCCTCTCCACTAAACCATTTTGTTGAGGTGTGTAGGGAGAAGAGAACTCATGCTTGATGCCCTCCTCAAGAAAACCTTCAATTTGTGAATTCTTGAACTCTGTCCCATTGTCGTTTCTTATCTTTTTGATTCTCAATCCGAACTCATTTTGAGCCTATCTTAAGAATCTCTTGAAGGTCTCTTAGGTTTGAGATTTTTCCTGCAAAAAGAATACACAAGTGAAGCGAGAATAATCATCCACAATAACTAGACAGTACTTACTCCCACCGTGCTTATATAAGCGATCGGGCCGAATAGGTCCATGTGGAGTAGCTTAAGCGGCCTGTCATTCGTCATAATGTTTTTGTGTGGATGATGGACTCCAACCTGCTTTCCTGCTTGACATGCACTACAAATCCTGTCTTTCTCAAAATGAACATTTGTCAGTCCTAAAATGTGCTCTCCCTTTAGAAGCTTGTGAAGATTCTTCATTCCAACATGGGCAAGTCAACGATGCTAGAGCTAGCCCATATTAGTCTTAGCAATTAAACAAGTGTCTAGTTCAGCTTGATTATCATTAAAACCAACTAAGTATAGCTAACCATCTAGCACTCCCTTAAATGCTACTGAATCATCACTTCTTCTAAAGACAGTAACACCTACATCAGTAAATAGACAGTTGTAGCCCATTCTGCATAATTGAGAAATAGAAAGCAAATTGTAGTCTAAAGAATCTACAAGAAAAACATTGGAAATAGAATGGTCAGGAGATATAGCTATTTTACCCAAACCTTTGACCAAACCTTGATTTCCATCCCTGAATGTGATTGCTCCTTGGGGATCATCATTTTTCTCATAGGAGGAGAACATCCTTTTCTCCCCGGTCATGTGGTTTGTGCACCCGCTATCGATTATCCAATTTGAACCACCGGATGCATAAACCTACAAAACAAGTTTAGGCCTTGTTCTTAGGTACCCAAACGGTCTTGGGTCCTTTTACATTAGAAACAAGCACCTTGGGTACCCAAACACAAGTCTTGGGACTCTTGTGTTTGCCCTAACATATTTGGCAACTATTTTACCTGATTTGTTAGTTAAAACATATGAAGCATCAAAAGATTTAAATGAAACATTATGTTCATTTGATGCAGCAGGAATTTTCTTTCTAGGCATTTTGACATGAGTGGTATGCCTAGAGCTAGAAGCCTCATTTTATACATAAATGCATGGTGAGAAACAGAATGAGGTTTCCTAGCATGAATTTTCCTAATTTTATGTTCGGGATAGTATACAGGATATAAAATGTAACCCTCACTATCCTGAACCATGGGAGCCTTGCCCTTAACAAAATTAGACAATCTTTTAGGGGCATTAAGTTTGACATTGCTTTGGTTCCCTTATTGGAACCCAATACCATTCTTAATGCTAGGACATCTCCCATTATAAAGCAGACTACAAGCAAATTTAAATTTCTCATTTTCTAGTTCATGCTCGGCAATTTTAGCAGTTAATTTGGCTATGTGATCATTTTATTGTTTAATTATGGCAAGGTGATCATCCATAGCTTCAATATTAACATCTCTACATCTATTACAAATAGTAACATGATCAACAGTAGATGTAGATGGTTTGCATGCATTCAATTCCTCAGTCTTAGCATTTAATTTATCATTCTCAATTCTAAGACTAAAAATTGAATCATTGCAAACATTCAACTTTTCAATCTTAGAAACTAAACTAGCATTCTCAGTTCTAAGACTTCAAATTGAATCATGACAAATGCTAAGCTCCTTAGATAAGTTTTCACATTTTTCTATTTCCTGAGCATGAGCATTTTTCAACTTAACAAATTTCTTGTTTTCTTTAACGAGCAATTCTTCTTGTCATTCCAAGATATCCCTTCTCGTTAATGGTTTCAATTAATTCATTTAATTTTTCTATTGTTCTTTGTTAAGGTTGGCAAAAATAGAAAGTAAGTCATATTCATTATCGCTAGAACGACCCTCATCACTAGATGTAGTATATTTGGTGGTATTTCTAGAATGTACCTTTTTCTTCTTGCCATCCTTTGCCATGAGACATTTGTGGCCGATGTTGGGGAAGAGGAGGCCTTTGTTGACAGCGATGTTGGCGGCGTCCTCGTCGGTGGAGCTCTCGTCGGAGTCCCATTCCCGGCACATGTGCGCATCGCCGCCCTTCTTCTTGTAGTATCTCTTCTTTTTCTTCTTCTTCCCTTTCTTGTCTTTGTCCCTGTCACTTTCACTAGAAAATTGGGCATTTAGCAATAAAGTGACCGGACTTGCCACATCGGTAACACACCCTCTTGGAGCGGGGCTTGTAGTCCTTCCCCCCTCCTTTGCTTGAGGATTTGGCGGAAGCTCTTGATGATGAGCGCAATTTCCTCGTTGTCGAGCTTGGAGGCGTCGATTGGAAGCCTACTTGATGTAGGCTCCTTCTCTTCTTCCGTTGCTTTGAATGCAACGGGTTGCACCTCGGGTGTGAAGGTGGCGCCTTGCTCCAAGTTGACAATGTGTTTGGAGTCTTTGATCATCAGTTTAAAGCTCACAAACTTGCCAATAACCTCCTCGGGAGACATTAGTTTATATCTAGGATCCCCACGTATTAATTGAACTTGAGTAGGATTGCGAAATACGAGGGATCTAAGAATAACCTTGACCATCTCATGGTCATCCCATTTGGTGGCTCCCGAGGTTGAGCACTTGGTTTGCCATGGTCTTGAGCCGGTTGTACATGGCTTGCGGCTCTTCTCCTTTGTTGAGGACGAATCGACCGAGTTTTCCCTCGATCGTTTCGCGCTAAGTGATCTTGGTCACCTTGTCCCCTTCGTGCGTGGTTTTGAGGACGTCTCAAATTTCTTTGGAGTTCTTTAATCCTTGCACCTTGTTATACTCCTCCCGACACAAGGAGGTGAGGAGTATAGAAGTGGCTTGGAAGTTAAAGTGCCTAATTTGGGCGGCCTCATCCGAGTCGTAGTCTTTGTCCCCCACCTTTGGTACCTGCGCTCCAAATTCAATGATATCCCATATGCTTTCGTGGAGTGAGGTTAGATGATGCCTCATTTTATCACTCCACATACAATAATCCTCACCATCAAAATATGGTGGTTTTCCTAAGGGAACGGAAAGTAATGGAGCGCGCTTTGAAATACGGGGATAGCTTAGGGGCATCTTACTATACTTCTTTCGCTCATGGCGCTTAGAAGTGGTGGACGACTTGGAGCTTGATGTGGAGGGTGACGAAGAGTCGGTCTCGTAGTAGACCACCTTCTTCGTCTCCTTCTTGTCACCTCTCCGATGCGACTTGATGGAGGAAGAGGATTCCTCCTTGTGTTTGTTGCCAGACTCCCTTGAGAGAGTCCTCCCCGAGCTTGCGGCCTTTTCGCCGGTCATGATCTCCCTCTTGGCGTGATCTCCAGACATCACTTCGAGTTGGTTATACTATTAATGAAGCACTGGCTCTGATACCAATTGAAAGTCGCCGAGAGGGGGGGTGAATAGGCAAAACATGATTTTTATAAACTTAAACACACACTAAGGTCGGGGGTCAGCGTTAGAATTAAATTCAAGTCCAAAATAATATCTCTCTTGCTAGGAGTTGCTTAAGGATTGCGGATGACGTATGGGAGCCAACTCAAATTCACACTAGCAAGGAAATGTTAGAGAGGGGAAAACAAATCAAACAAGAATCAAGGCGAGTGGACATGATGATTTGTTTTACCGAGGTTCGGTTCTAAAGAACCTAGTCCCCATTGAGGATATTATAAAGACCGGGTCTATTTCAACCCTTTCCCTCTCTCAAACGGTCACTTTGACCGAGTGAGCCTTTTCCTTAATCTCTCAGGTCACTTAGACCCCGCAAGGACCACCACACACTTAGGTGTCTCTTGCTTCGATTACAAGTCACTTGAGAAATAGAAGGGAAAAGAAAAAGGCCAAACCAAGCGACAAGAGCAACAAAGAACACAAGTGATCCTCTCACAAGCCCTAATGCACTAGAGTTGATTTTGGGGCTTTAAGTGTATTGATTGCTTTGATTGTATCTTAGAGTGTTGGGCTTTTGCTCTTGCAATGAATGGAGATTTCAAAATGCTTGGATGGAAGTGAATGAGGTGGTTGGGGGGTATTTATAGCCTCACAACCACTTCTAACCGTTGGCTGAATTCTGCTGGCGATGGGCGCACCGGACAGTCACTGTGCACTGTCCAGTGTGTGCCATGTCAGCACAACCGTTAGGGTTCTGAGCAGTTGACCGTTGGAGATCTTTGTCTTCTAGCTGCACCGGACAGTCCGGTGCCTTCCGACTTCTGTGCTTCTGACTCTGTCGCGGCATTATTGAGTACTGTTCCTTTTGTAGAGTCGACCGTTGGTGCAGAGAGTCGTTGCTCCGCTGGCTCACCGGATAGTCCGGTGGCACACCGGACAGTCCGATGAATTATAGCGGAGCGCGCCTCCATTTTCCCGAGAGTGGCTGGGTCAACTTTGTATGGCCCTGGTGCACCGAACACTGTCCGGTGCACCATTTTTCAGCACACTCAAGTCCTTTTGCTCCAATTAAATTGTGTCTCTTACTTGATTTCTTTCTTGGTTTATGTTGAACCTTATGCACCTGTAATACATGAATTCTAGACAAACTAGTTAGTCCATGTGTTTGTGTTGGTCGTCAACCACCAAAATTAATTATAGGAAACGGTTAACCCTATTTCCCATTCACCCGCCATCCAACCAGTTAGGAAATAATTAAAACCGAGTCCCCGATATTTATGAATTTAACCCCAAGTTTTCTAGAATTAATGCCCGCACCCAAGAGGTTAAATAAAAATGAGAAAATTACTTCAGAAAATGTTTTCTAGTATAGAAATAATTCCAGAAACTTGTTTAATTCATAAATAATTCATTCTAATTCCTTTTTGATCTATTCCAGATGCATTAATATCATATTAATATGTTTATCATCTAGTAACCTTGTATTACCATGAAACCTATGATTAAATTCTTGTACCTTATTTGTTTTATAGTAGATACTTAAAGCTTCGGAAAATCATAAATTTATAACCGTAACTCCGAATTTAGTGATTCTCGAACCTACGACCTCGTAGCAGCGCATAGATTATTCTTACATTGTTTGTTATCATGTTTGGTGTAATGTTATTTTTATGTACTTCTTGTCAATTTGTATGTATTGCTACGAATAGAAGTGAGGTCACGAGTCACTTGAAGACCAAGTTGGTGAAGTACCTGGGAATCTCGTTTATAAGGCAAGTTGTGCCCTTGATCACTTTTATTTACCCAATAATGTTCCTGTTAATCACTGTGACATGCTCAGGTTAATCTGATGGGACCTAATAGGTTTTCCTAGACTTGTTTATCCCACACCTTGTTTACCTTTGAACTTTTGGGTAGTTTTGCTATTGCTCTACCTAGTTTTGGGATTAATATTACATTATGACCATGTTCCAGTTATACTGTTGTTTTAATTATTGCTCATGACAAGATCATTATGTTAATTGGAACATGGAGCTTAACTTAAAATATTCGTGCTACTACAAGGGTGGAATGGGACACCCTTAGCTGAGTAATTAGGAAAGCTTGTGGAGGACTACCTTAACCAAAAGGGCATGGGCGGTAGAGGAGCTGCATATAGGGAGGTTCTCTGGTTGATCATGCTACGATGGCTTTTTGGATGAGAGATTCCTATATTTACCTTCTCAGAAACCGTAGCAGGTTTTCAGAAGCTAGTGGAACTTTGTAAAGGCTTCATAGTGGATCCGTAGCCATTCACCTCGGAAGTGTCTAAGGGTCTAGCTAACCCTGGCTAGACGGGATACATGACTTGTGGGTAAAGGGCGCAACCTCTGTATAGTGTAAAACTGGTATATCAGTCGTGCTCGCAGTCATGAGCAGCTTAGGACTCTCATATGATTAATTTATGGAACTAAACTTAATCTGTCATATGCATTGCATCGCGAGAGTTATTATCAATTGTGATCTCTTACTTAATTGGGTTGGTATCTACTTACACTTAGTAACTGCTAATAAAATTTTGACCAACTCTAAAAGCAATGCTCAGCTTTAACCATCTCCTTTGGTAAGCCTTACACTTCACATGAGCTCCCGCCTTTGGTAAGTGCATCACATTATTCCCCACAACTTGTTGAGCAATGAACGTACGTGAGCTCACCATTGCTGTACTCACATTCCTCCCTAGGTCAAGAATCTAGGCTATTGTCTCCCAGTCACTATGGTTGCTAGATCAATGTTTTCATATGATGTAGTTATTTATTTATTTTGTATAGAACTCCTATTATATAGTAAAGATGTGGCATTCGTTTCTGTACCATGAGTCATCATATGTGTGAGATTTGATCCCAGCACACTTGGTGATTATTTCACGCCCAGGTTTTGGACCCCTAGAACCCGGGTGTGACAGTTTTCGGGACATCCACTGTTAAGCAATGGTAAATCAAAGCGATGAAGGGCAGATATTTCCATGATATATCCATAATGAGGGCTGGAGGAGAAAGCATTATTCCTCTTCCTGAAGTAGATGAAGTGGTAGTATTTAAAAGTTTTATTAAGGCTGGGCTTCGTTTTCCCTTGCATAAGATGCTGGTCGAAGTACTGAAGACATTTGAGATATACCTTCATTAGCTTACTCCCGAAGCTTTAATTAAGGTCGGATTTTTTATTTGGGCTATGAGAAGCCAAGGGCTAGAGCTAGATACCAATTGCTTCTGCAACATTCATGAATTGTCCTACCAGACGAAGGCAGTTGGGAAAGAGCAGTATCATAACAACTTCGGATGCTACATCTTTGTGTATCAGTCTGATGTGAGGTGTCCTGTGCCAACGTTCCGAGAAAAATGGCCGGGCTCATGGATGAAGCAATGGTTTTATGTCAAAAATGATTTGAGTGAGAGAGAGAGAGAGGATGCGAAGGGCATAATCCAACGCCCCATCCATTCACGCTTCGGCATTAGGAGGCCTTCGATTGCAAGTGGAAACGAAGTGCAAGCATGTTTGATGGCCTTCAACACAGTGTGCACTTACATCCGCACTAGAGATTTGGTTCAAGAGCATATTGCTTATAAGGTATGGCCGCTTGTTAATGACTGGGAGATGCCGAAAGATACCATTTGATGGCCTTCAACACAGTGTGCTACAGAAGTCAATTTCACGAGCCAAATAATAACTGGCTTGAAGCTATTGAAGTGACCAGTGATAAGCTGCTGGGGGCTTATACGAAGGCAGAGGACGAGGCCATGAACACTGCCTTCGGTGCTCGAGGGAAAAGAAGATTGAACAGAGTTTTTGATGTGATTGGATTCATTTATCCTAATGACTGCTTTCCTGCTCAAAAACAAGGAGCAAAGAGGAAAATCGTGACTTTGACCTTTTCCGTTGGACTGAAGCCGAAAAAAATTAAAGTTCTGACTCGCCGGCCGAAGCTGCGCTCTTTGGAGAAGACTGTTGCGGTGTCTGCTTTAGGGAAGATGGAAATTGAGTATGCCGAAGCTGCCCCCTCGACTTCAGAGATAATACCCGTTGCGACCGCCGAAGCTAGTGTCGGTCCAGTAAAAGAAATAGAAGCAAAGAACTCAAAGACAAAGCAGCGCCCGAAGCTGCAGAGTCCCCCAACTACAACGGGGTTAACAAAATTAGCAATTGGTCCAACATCAACTCCTAGGAAAGGAAGGAGAATGGCTAGTGTTTTGGATGCTGTTCTAAAATCAACGAAGATGCCAACTCCTATTTCTACTGAAGCTTCCGAGGACAAGATTAAAGATCTAAGAGAAGTAACAGCTGCAAGCGCTTCTCCTATTCACGTTGAAGCTGGACCTTTGCGAACTAAGCCAGTCGAGCTAGCAAAGGAAATTCTTCTAGAAATGCTAACATCGCCTATACATGAAGCACCTTCTCAAGATGATTTGGAATACATTGTTCGTGATGCTTCAGGGAAAGAACTATCAGAAGAGCAAATTGTCGAAGTGCAACACTATGCAAAGGACCTAAAATACCCCCGAGGGTTCTTGTTATATGGAGGAAACGACGAAGATGACTTCCTTTACTGTCTACCAGACAGCAAGGAGATAAATGTTTGCCAAGAAATGATGGATAACATAGGTTATCCGAAGCTTGAACTTGGACTATCTGCAATGATGAAGGATCAACTTGTAGATAGCAGCCTTGCTTATAATAGCTTAAAGGTTTGCATTTTTGTTCTTTGTTAGGCAAGTTTGCTGTAATCGATTTGTGACAATGCTTATTTGTATGCTTTTTGGTTGTCAGGGTCTTATCCTTAGCAAAGCTTTGAAAGCCCAGAAAGATGCAGAAGATAAAAACTCTCAGATAGCATTTGGAAACCTGCGTTCAGAAGTCATAATGCTTAGGAATGAAGCTCTTGAGAAGCATAAAATCCTCCTTTCCTTGGTTGAGAGGTTAAAGTCTAGCCTTTCTGAAGAGGAACAGAAAATGAAGGAGTTTGAAAATAAGAAAGAAACAGATGCAAAATGTATTGCTGATTTAGAATATGCACTATCTATTCAAGTGGGATTGCACAAATCCGAAGTGCAAGGATTGGAGAAGAAGCTCGATGAAATCAATGAAGATTTTAATGTCGAACAAAAAAACAAGAGATATCTAATACTGAACTGTTAAGAGTTCAGAAAAATGTCGAGGAGCTTCGTCAGGCGAAAGAGGAATGCTACAATGTTGCTATGGATTGTTGCAATAAGTTGAAAAATAGTTTTGCTAAAGTTGGCACATTCTCTATGGAGCAGAACTTTATGCGTGGTGATTCTGACGGGGTTATCCGGTGGATTAGTGGCGAAGCCGAAGCTTTTGATGAAATTCTTAGTGATAGAGGAGATTTTTGCGCCTTCGCCCGCGCCCGAGGAGCCGTCTCACTACTTGGGAAAGCTGGCTGCGAGCATGCAAAGGTTGTAATTCAGCCATAATTCTCGTTCTCAGCGAGTGACATCAAGAACCCTTTAGCCGAAGCCACTGCTCTGAGCAGAAAATTTTATTCCAAAGTCTGGTTGGAAGGTGGCCGAGAAATAATAGACGAAGCTATTAGAAAAAATGAGAAAGAGTCTCATATTGCTTTGGACGTGGCAAGGCAAGCTAAAGAAGATACAGAGCATGAAAGGCTTATAGGTATATTTGTCGTGATTTAGCTCCGTAACTAATGAACACTTATAATGTGGTGCAGCTGAGTTTCTCCTCCTCCGGAGCCGTACGACCCTGAGGCCGATCCAGCCCTTAAGGGGGCTCTTGATATTACTAGAATAGCTAATGAAGCTATTGACGAAGCTGTGAATAGGCTTCTAAACGAAGCTGTTGATGAAGTCCTAAAAGAGGATGATCAGACCTTGTTTATTAAATCAATTGTAGAATTTTTTTGTATGCTGTTTTCTTATGTAAGAAACAATTGTCAACTATATGTATATCTGATGATGTAATATATTTCTTTGTGGAGCGTGAAATCTTCGTACGTACTGTTTTTGAGCCATAGACGAAAGAACACCTTCCCTTCTTTTCACGCTTTATAAAGAAAAAACCCCCTTTTCTGCCGATGCGGCATATTAGACTTGAAGATCTTGCCATAGATCTTGCATAAGAATACCGTTGCCGAAGGAATAGATATTGCATAAAAATACAACTGCCGAAGGCATAGATCTTGCATTGTTGATACATCCTTTCAAAACTCTTTGTCGAAGAAAGACTTAACCTTATGGGTTAGCCAGCGTGTTTGAAGGAGCAATTTCCCTTCTTTTTTCATTGTTTTGGATGATGCAAGATGATGAATGATGCGATGCTATGCAGTATGATACAATGATATGATGCAACTGATGTTAATGCATAAATGCTTCATAAAAATAAGACTCTGTATCCACTTAGGAACGACTTTGGAGTCTCCTCACCTTTTACTTAGGTGGTATTTTAGCTCTGCATCCCCGTAGGAACGACTTTGGAGCTAAGCTCTGCATCCCCTTAGGAACGACTTTGAGCTTCTTCACCTTTTACTTAAGTTGCATTTTAGCTCTGCATCCCCATAGGAACAACTTTGGAGCTAAGCTCTGCATCCCCTTAGGAACGACTTTGGAGCTTCTTCACCTTTTACTTAGGTGGCATTTTAGCTCTGCATCCCCATAGGAATGACTTTGGAGCTTTGTCACTTTTCTATTACACTCGATGGTGTAACTCCAGATTTATTACAACAAGCCGAAGGTTGTATCTTGTCCGATTGTCTTTAGGATAGAGACATAAAAGTAAGAAAAATAAAAAATTACATTGAGTGTGTATGAAAGTTTTTTGATTGAGCCCCTCTGTTGCTTTAATAAATGTGTCTTGACTCTGGTACAATACTATTAACTGTTCGAGCTTCAGACTCTTCACGTGTGTCGCGTTGTTGCTGAACCTGGCGATGCCCTTCTAGCTGTTGATTGTGAGACGAAGTCAGAGCCATGAGTGGTGGTGGTGGCGGGGCCCATGTAGCTGGGGGATGGCTTGCCGAAGCTACTGATACTGTGGGCTATTAATTGCCAACATACTCAGGAATGTATGGCGAATAGCACGAAGTGGTATGCAGGACCTACTTCGGCTGATTTTGTTGTGCTTTGGCTTCAGCTATTTCCTTTTGTTTCTGTATCGTGACCTAGCATGTCCTAGTTGTATGCCCCTTGTCTTCTACACAGAAGAAGCAAAACAAACTTTTTGGTTGCGAGCTAAATCTTCCTCCGAAGCTTCTCCCTCCTCTGCCTCTTTGGGCTAGTGTCCTGAAGGAGCTTTGATGTGTTCCTAATAATTAAGAGCTGTGCTGATGGCCTTGAGTTTGATTTCCCCTATCTTCGCTTGAATTGGTATTATGGATTGTCCTGACATGCCTAGGGTGGAGTCTTCCTCCGAAGCCCCTAGTCATCTTAGAGTATCTATAGGCTTCTTCCCTTCTCTGCAGAAAGTCATTGTCGGCTCTGATGTACTCGTCCATTTTCTGTGCATGCTTCTCCAAAGTTTGTGGGGGCTTCCTAGCGAAATACTGCACTATTGATCCTGGTCGAAGCCACTTGATCATAGCTTCAATAACAATCTCATTTGGCACCATTGGCACCTGAGCTCCGAGGCATATAAACTTTTGGACATACGCCTGCAAGTATTCCTCATGGTCCTATGTGCATTGGAACAGAGCTTGAGCAGTTACTGGCTTCGTCTAAAAACCCTGGAAGCAGGTGACCAGCATGTCCTTCAGCTTTTGCCATGACATGATTGTTCCCGGCCGAAGGGAAGGATACCACGTCTGAGCCACACTCCTGACCGCCATGACAGCAGTGTTGCCACCATATGATGATATGATTGCCTCGTAGCTCATGATGAACTGCTTCTGGTCGGAATGCTCGTCATACATGGGGAGTTGTGGCAGATTGTGTGAAGGTGGCCACGGGGTAGCCTGCAACTCTGCTGCTAGGGGAGAAGCATCATCAAAAGCAAAGTTACCATGATTGAAATCGTCATACCATACATCATCATAGCTTGGGCTTTCCTCACGAAGCTCTCTCTGCTATTGCCTTCATCCTTGCTCATTGTATTGTGTGATATGACACATTTCTTCAGCAGCTTCATCGATCTTCTTCTGGAGTTCAGCTACCCGAAGCATTTTCTCCCTTCTTTTCTCCACTTGCTGGTGGATGGCCTCTAGATCTCTGATCTCTTGATCTAGCTCCTCTTCCTCTTGTGTTGGGCTAATGGCCTTCCTTTTTTGGTTTTGAGCTTCTCTCAGAGGAAGCCCTTCTTGGTTGATGTCTAGCGGTGCAAGGGCAACCCCTGGTGCTATTGCCTTCTTCGGCGACATGACAAAGGTGGTTGCTCGAGCTCCTGGTGTTGAAGGTGGTCGTTTCAGTTCATTGGAGGTGGGCGCCAATGTTGGTCACTTGTTCTCAAATGCTGTGAATCAAGAACAAGGCAACACAATTGTTAAAGATTAAAGACCTTCGTCCTCCGAAGCATTATCTCCTCTCGGATATAATGATCTTCAGATGAAGGTCATGAAGAACACACTTTAATAATTTATGGGAACAAGATTCCATGGAGATAACATATGTTATCTATTCATCCATATATCTTTTTGATAATATATTTATACATGAACATTAACAGAATTTATATTACATTGATACCTTCGACTTAATTGAAGGTGTTGACGCGAGAGCAATTACAATCCAGTGTGAATAGTAAGGGTGTACTGTTCACCTATTTATAGGCATGGGACACAGCCTGAGTAAAAATACATTTATGACCTTGACATACACTTATAATCGTAACATAAATCATAAGGGATTAACTAGTCTTTTCTTCTTCGGCTTGGCATCATGTTTGACCTTCGTTGCCGCCTTAAGCCGAAGATGTCGCTCTTCGGTTGTGGCTTCGGCATTCGTCGTTGTCTCTTTTAGACAATGTCTTCGTCTCGAGAACCTTCGGTGGAGAAGAAGACCCTCATCACGAAGCTTTTCTTATGTCGAAGCTCCTGTAATATCCAGTAGTATGCTAGAAAAAATGGTTAGTCGTGTTTTTGTGGACCTTCGGAAGAGGAAGGCCCCCAACAGAAGTGATGAAAAACCGGTCCTTATGCAAGAGGGATAATTCTTCATGCTCACACCTAACCCCGTTGAGCCAACACCTTAAGGCTCTCCCAAACTAGGGAGTCCCTGGTCATCCCACTCAAAGGTGACAAGGGTGATAACGCTTCATCATACCCATTTTGAAAAACATTTTCTTTTGAGAAACTGACACCATTTTCCAAATCATTTTGCAATAAAAATGTCGAGTAAAAGAAGAATTGCGACAAAGTTCTAAGGCTGGGTGGCCATATTAACATGTCTCTTTGTAGCAAAATCATATAATGCATAAAATAACAGGCTGAAGGATGTGTTTGAAAACATAGGTAATTTATGCATCAAAGGGATCCAGTGAGCTTGTTGTGCTTTAACTAGCAAAAGGGTGAGAGCTTGCAGAACAGTCTGGCGTAGACTCACAGAACTGGCCTCCTCAGGACAGCACGAATGCTCCGATAACTATGTAGCAAGGACAAGCAAACATACAAACCACTAAGTATATAAAAAAATGTTCATTATAGTGGTTAGGAATGGTGGTGGATGGGTGAATATAGTTTCGAGTAAAGTTTGTGTTGACGAAGTAGAGATGCTTACCCGAAGGGTATATCGGAGGTGAGCTAACACTAGAATTGTAGTGGCGAAATGGGGTACCCAGTGGGTGGGGGTTTGCCTTGGCTCAGGGTGCCGAGGGTTTGGGGATGGAGAGGGTAACTCTCTCTAACACCCTGAATTTTGGGGTATAAAAAATTCTTTGCTTTATACTCTTCATGTGTTACATTCTCCTTTCTTTGTTTTTCTTTCCCTTTTCTAAAGTAATGGAGAGTTATTTTGTTATATAGTGAAGTGAGCCCGAGTGGTGCTTTAGTTGTTGCATTCATGTTGTTGCATAGTGTTTCTAAGTGCAGAAAGTGTTTGAAACATGTTAATATAACTTGTAGAAGTTTCCGATAAATTTTCATATTTTTTGAATATTTTTCTATTTTCTTAGAACCAAAATCTATTTATTTGAGGTACTTAAAACATTTTCAAAAGTTATAAATATGGAGTTTTTATTTCATTGGGTGCCAAATCATTTCTAGGAATTTTCCTTGGATTTTTAGAGCATCTGAGATATTTTTCGGACACTAAAAATGATTTCAGCCTTTTTCTGGAATTATTTTAATTTTTAAAAAATGGATTTATTTACGAAAAATAAAATATCTTTAAACCCTATATATATATATATAGCTGGAACCCTCTCGCCAAACCCTTTCCAAATCTTGAAACCGTTTCCCCAGATTCGATCCACAATTCCCTAAATTGCTCGCCGAAGTTCGTGGCGGTTCCAACACCGGTGACAACTCTGGTGAGCAATTACTTTAAATCTATGCGTCAATGGTGGAATCCGAGAGTACCGTTGTGTTCTTATTATCGAGAGCTTCATCCTGGTGCTTTCAATTCATCGATCCGACCTCCGGTTCGCTGTCAATTGACGGTTTTCCTCTTGGCTTTAGTGAACCTCGGCTTCTCCGGTGAGCAAACTCCATTGTTTCACTCCCCATTCTTCGTTTCCTCCACTGCGAGGTCGCATCTCTCTATCTCTCCTCCCCTTCCCCTCTTCTTGTGCGCCCCCTTCCTTTCCCCGCGTCAGAGACCCACTCCCCCGCGGTGGTGGGCAGTGGCCGTGGCCGGCCAGCCGGCGCCCCCCTCGCTCGCAGCTCCCCCCAGTCCACGCGCCTACAGCCCCCCGGCGCGAGCGGCACCCTCTCCTCCCTGCCCATGGCGGCTATAGGAGAGGAGGTAGGACATGGTGTTTTTGCAAAATGGCCCCTCGAATATTAGAAAACTGCGCACCAGAAATTCATTTAATTTTAAAATGTGATATCTTTTGCGTTATAAATCCGATTCACTCCATTCAAGTCGTGTTAGATTCATATTAAAGTCATCTACATGTTAGAGATACTATTCTCTACTATTACAAATTTTCAATTGCGGCGGAATCGCCCAGATTATTCTAGCTCAAGTGCTCAACCATCGCCCAGAAGGCAATTTTACACTTAAACAGGAATAAACTGTCAGTCCGTCCGATCAAGTCCGATTAACCACTTGACAAGGATCGAGTACCACTTTCTCACGTGAAGCTGAGACATAGAGAATCACAATAAAGAATGAAACCACAAAATTAAAGTACTTGAATTATTACATAAATTAGAGTTTTGCGAAATGGAAACATTGTTCTTAACGTTGCAGTGGATAATAATTATCATCGTTAAGTGGGGAGTAGGGCAAGGCCTAACCCACTACTCCTCCTGGTCCTGTCCTGCCAAGGCGACATCCCACTCGACCATCCAACCCGGTGGTAGGGTGGCTGGCCAAGTCACACCATCAACCATATGTTGCAACAAACCTGTAAATTGATGCCACAAGCAAGGTTGAGTATACTAATACTTAGCTAGACTTTCCCCGGTGTGAGGAATCTACTCCTCTACCTCTAGACCATGAAGTTGTTTGGCTGAGTGGTTTGGTTTACCAAAAGCACTAGCTGAGTCTAAATCCAGTTTTAGCTTTTCCAGTTCTATATTTTTCCTTAAACTAGGTTTGCTTCCTTCTAGACAAACATAGTAACAAGCAATTATTGCAAACAACACTTTTTCTTGAGCAACCACATTTCACTCCTTACTCGATGCAGTACAATGGGTCAAGCAGTCTTATTAGCTGCGAGAAGCAAACGATTCGAATCAAGTTTTAACCTTGCAAGTTAAACCTAAACACACGACATCTAGGGGCTGTTGGGGGCCTTCGTCTTCCGAAGGTCCTCAAAAACATGACTAACCATTTGTTATCATCATGTTTCTTAGAGTTACAAGAGCTTTGTTACCGGAAAAGCTTTGGCATAGATCAATGGAAATGCGACAAAGCAAGCTTCGTTACATTGGCGATGAAGGCGACGTAAGGAGAAGGTGTTGTTCAAGCTGCTAATTGCAAATGACAATATTATCCTTGGGATAATTGTAAACTTTGTGTGTAATCTATGAGGGCATGAATGGAATATCATACCAAGCTGTACGATTGCCTATAAATAGATGAACAATATCCCCGTACTGTTCACACTGGATTGGAATTGCATTCATGCTTTACATTCGAGCAAGCCGAATGTATCAATGTAATGTGCATTGTGTAGCAGTTTGTTAATGTGTGAGATGTATTTTAATGTTGTTAAACATTCGATATGAAATGAATAAATGACATAATGTTACATTAGTAACTATGTTTTCACATTTGTGAATGAGGAAGACCTACTCTTCATGACCTTCGTCTCAGACTTATTATATCCAAAGGGAGATAATGCTTCGAAGGATGAAGGTCTTTAATGTTTAACAATTGTGTTGCCTTGTTCTTGTTTCACAATAATAAAAAACAAGTGACAAACATTGGCGCCCACCTCTGGTGAACTCAAACGACCACCTTCATCAAGAGAACTCTACAACCACCTTCGTCATGCCACCGAAGAAGACAATGGCACCAGGGGTTGTCCTTGCTCCTCTGGACACCAATCAAGATGGGCTCCTTCTAAGGGAGGCCAAAAGCTAGAAGAGAAAAGCTACTAGCCCAACATCACCGGACGAAGAGTTGGATCAAGAGATCAGGGATCTAGAAGCTATTCATCAACAAGTGGAGAGAAGAAGGGAGAAGATGCTTTGGCTATCTGAGCTCCAGAAAAAGATTGACGAAGTAGTCGAAGAAATGCGACACATCGCACAAGACACTGAACAAGGGCATAAGCCACAACAGAGAGATCTTCTTCAAGAATGCCCTAGCCATGATGACATAAGGTATGACGAATTTCACCATGATAGCATTGCTTTTGATGATGCTTCCACTCTAGCTACAGAGTTGCATGCTACCCCATGGCCACCTTCATACAAGCCACCTGAGCTTCCCATGTATGGTGGTCACTCGACCCATTTGATCAAAACTTCATCAAATGCTTCGATTTCACCCTCAATCCATTTGATCACACCCTCGGGATCTCCACGAACAAAATTTCGCTGAGCCGAGAATGCACCAACTTTAGTAAAAGAATTTTTAGCTTATCAGAGCATTGCATAGCAACAGAGTAGCACTATTCCTTCGCTTGACGAAGCTCTTCAACATTCTTCTGTACCCAGGACCGTTCAGTATCAGATATTTCACGCTTCGATTGCTCAACGTTAAAGTTTTCGGTAACGCCGTCAAGTTTCTTCTCCAGCCTTATCACTTAAGATTTATGCAATTCTACTTGGGCAGATAAAGCGTATTCTTGATCGGCTATGCGTTTTGCATCAGTCTCCTTTTCCTTTTCAAGCCTTGAAATCTTTTGATCAGCTTCAGAGAATTTAGCCAAATTAGCTTCATTTGTCTTTAGCCTCTCGACTAAGGAAAGAAGAATCTTGTCTTTCTCAAGGCCTTCATTCCGAAGTGTTATGACTTCTGAGCGAAGAATTCTAAAGGCTATTGGAGTACTTTCATCTTCGCACTCTTTTTGTGCTTTCAAAGCTTTGCTCAAAATAAGGCCCTAATGGTAGGGAAAAAGAAAACAAGTCAAATATTTTATCTTAAATAATTATCAAGAGTCCGAAGAAAAAAGTAAGCACAAACCTTTAAACTATTATATGCCAAACAATCTGCTAAATGATCCTTCGACATTAAGGATAACCCAAGTTCAAGCTTCGGGTAACCCATGTTGTCCAACATTTCTCGACAAATATCAATCTCCTTGTTATCAAGAAGACAGTACAGGAAATCATCCTCGTCACTGCCTCCATAAACTAAGGACCCTCTAGGATACCTCAGATCTTTGGCATAATGTTGAGCTTCGGCAATTTGTTCCTTCGTCAGTTGCTTCCCTAAAGCATGATGAATGATGAAGTCAATATTTCTCGATGTTGCCTTCTCAAGGGATGGTGTTATCATTCTTTCTGGTAGGCTTTCAGATTTTTCCTTCAATAGTGTGGCCTCTAAAAGTCCAGCCTTATCCAAACCAGCAAAAGTACTCGGAGTAACGGCCAACAGTTCATCAGCTTTATCCTTAGAAACTTTCGACGGTGCAGGTGTCTCCATCTTCGAAGGTCTCAAAACATCCTCAAGCACATTAGTCGTTCTCCTACCTTTTTTAGGTATTCCCGCTAGAGCGGTTGTAATTTGCGGTTGCGTTGGCGCCTTCAGCAACTCTCGAACCTTCAGCTGATCTGGCAGTTCCGAATGAATAGGATTCGGGGCATGCATTGCAATTGCCGGGAGGACCCCTTCAGTCTCTGTTTCTTAAGTCCCTATGGCAAGCAGTTTGGTAGCCCTTTCCAAGAAGTACGACTTCGGTCGGTGGGTTAAAACCTTCACCCTCTTTTGCTTCGGTGCAACAGAAGAAGTCCCAAGCGCACTTTTCCTTTTTAACCCCCTTTTCTAGGCAGGGAAGCGGTAATCAGCATAAACAAATCCAATAGCATCAAGACTCTATTCAATCTTCATTTCCCTCGAGCACCAAAGGCAGTATACATAGCTTCGTCCTCAACCTTCGTATAGCTCCCTAGCAATTCATCACTTGTTGCTTCAATGGCATCAAACCAATCATCGTTTGGCTCACCAAACTGATTCCTGAATCGATAAGTATATTTCAGGTGCACCAGACTGCTTTTTCCCATACTAATATCAGCATCATCATTCTTCGGCATTTCCCACTTAGCAGTCAAGGACCACACCTTGAAAGCTAATGCCGCAAAGCAGCCTTGTGATTTTTCTGCACTAAGTCCCTGGTACTTGTAACACCCCTGGTGTTAGTGTCACTAAAACTTGAGAATCACATCATGAGCATTGGCATATCATGTGTTTGTTACACCTAGAATGCATTTACTAGGTAAAAATTTCAAATAAGTTGTACTGATGTGACTTGATGTGTGGTTAACCCTAAGGTAAAGTGCTTAACCACAGATCAGGGCTTACGGATATAAGTGAAGCCCAAATATGTGAAAACCTCAAAAGACATGAGACATGATCATAAGATATCACATTTGAAGGACTTTAGTGACACCAAAACCCTGAAGTGCTAGAAACTCTGAAAAGACCCCTGAAAAACCCTAAACTAGAACCCTAGGGGGCTAAGTGTAAAATTGGTGCACTTTTGGAGCAAAGTGCAAATACCAAAGTATTATAACACCATAAATTATGTGTTGCTCACATTTGAGGATTTACAAGTCAAATTGTGAGATTTGGACTTATTTGCAAAATGGGCAACCCATAAACCATATGTGACTAAGTCTAAATTCAGTTGAAATGGGTCAACTTTGGAGCTTTATATCTCCCAATTCATAAAGAATTTGCCCTAGGTCAACACATCAAGATTATAGAGCTACTAAAGGAGTATAACTTTGTTTAAGTCATCAGACACAAGAGTTGTACAAAAGTTGGAGTTAAATGGACTCAAAGTATTGCTGTCAGTCACCCTTATAGACTGAATTTTTACTGACAGTGAGATCTACTCAACTTTGGATTCGATTCAAGCTCAAATGAGTGGGTAAATGAGTCAGGTCTCTATAGTCGATTTGTAGCTGGTTTGTAGAGCTACAACTTTGATACAAAGAGATGGTCAAGTCACTACATGAAATTTGAAGCAAATCACCTTGCAAATTGCTCTGTCAGAACAACTGAAGCAGCCCCTGATGGTACAGTAGCAGAAAGATCTCAGGATTCAGTCCCCCTCGCCGCCGGTGACCTACGAGCCCGAATTCGTGCCTTCGCCGTGATTCGTGCTTGGCACGCAATGGATATCACGGGGAGGTAAAAAGATCTCGCGGGGGAGCGGATTTGGTCGCGGAGGAAGCTTATCACCGCGCTTGTAGCCGTGCGACGTGGCCGAACCAGTGGTGTTGCCGTGGAAACTCTAGTGACCTCGGTTATGCCACACCGTGGCTCGTTACTGTGCGGTAGTAACCGTGGCACACTTAGGACTACAATCTTTGAGCCATTGCACTGGTGAGCGCCACGATTAACCCACTAGTGTTCTCCCCTCTCTCTGGCTGCCAGCGCGCGATTTCAAATTCACGAGCCACCGCCCTCGGGCCCTATAAGTTGAGCATGCCCTTAGCTCCGCTAGGTAGTCACGCACCCAATACATGAACCCGTGCCCCAGATCGTCCACCAGAGCGCCCTAATTTGAGACTTCCCCCAATCGGTCAAGAACACGGCGTGTGTGAGCTCGCCACGGTCAGCCCTTCACAGGTCCGATCACGTCCTCCTTGCTCTTGTTTTAGCATCCCTGTGTGCTTGTGATGCTTCTCGACCCGGCCAATTGAGCTAGAACACGTAGGATCACCGGGAACGCTTCGGGGTGTCCGTTGATCGCACTGTCACCGTGGGGAGGGAGATTAGGGGCTAGAACCTTGAAATTGGTTGAGGGGAAATGGTTATTAGGGGTCGAATTAGGTGTCAACTGCTCTAGAGCACCGTTCATTGCGTATCTTGGCCGGTACATGTTCGCCGGAGCTACAGCTCCGCCGTCCACGGTCGGGGATCGCGGGTTGTGAAGAATTAGAAAATGAAGGGCCTCTACGCAACACTACAAGAAACGCCTAAATTTTCGTGGGCCAAAAACCCACGAAAATAAGCCTAAACCGACGAAAATAGATAATTTTCGTCGGTAGGCCGACGAAAATAGCCGCCGAAAATAAGTTCGACGAAAATATGCGGCTATTTTCGTCGGCACCGACGAAAATAACCTATTTTCGTCGGCTTTCCCAAAGCCGACGAAAATAGGCAGTGGACCATCAATTTTCGTCGGCCTAGGTGGTGGCCGACGAAAATAGCCTGGGAACATATTTTCGTCGGCCACCACCGAGGCCGACGAAAATTGATGGTTCCCCCCCCCCCAAAACAGATTTTTCTGCACCTATTAATAATTCACAGCAATATACACAATATATCACAATTCACATATACAGATTCACAAGACTAATACATAATTCACAAAACACATTCACATATACATAGATAGTTCATAGTCCATTCAAATAAGTCTAGAGTCTATAAGTCCATTGTCCATTCAAATACACAATTCACAAAACTCTAGTCCATAAGTCTAGAGTCCATAAGTCCATAAGCTACTCACTACTCACTACTCACTCCTCACTGATCACTCCGGTGGGCTGTGGGAGTTTTGGCCACTCCCTCCTCCGCCACCAGGAAGGTGGCCACTCCCTCCAGCACCATGGACGTTGACACCACCCTCCGATCCATGAGCATGTGACGCTGAACCCTGCAATTCATCAATCATTCAAATAAGGCTGTATTTTGCTATCACTATACATATACAATGCTGTGTTTGGTCAATATTTGCATAAAACTAAACATGGAACGTCACCTGTGATCCATGGTGAGTAGGAGGTTGTGCATGCATCCACGGGTACTGTTGTGGTGGCCACCCCAGCGATGGTGGCACCCACCCCGTCGGTGGCGGTGCCATCCACGCTTGAAATGGCTGAGAGCCCGCCGGTGGCTGGGAGACCGGTGGCACCCATCCCGGGACTGGCTGCGATCCTTGGGGTGGATACGTCCAAGTGCCTGGAGGTGCCTGCGTCCACCCAACACCGGTCCACTGTGGCTGCGACGCTGGAGCTTGTCCTGGCCACTGTCCCCATTCTTGTGCCTGCGAGCCATTTTTGATAATAAAGAAAGAGTTGCTATGGAATTGAAGTGTTCAGATAGTGTTACCTAGGGAGGGCGAAAAGCGGGCAAGTTCATATCAGGGTCGAGTCGAGTAGTCATTTCCTGCAAATGGATGCAACGTTAGAATCACAACATTATACTTTGAATTCAATGACGACACGTGATGAGATAGACGGATTACCTGAAAATAAGAAGCCATATATTGCGTCAGCTGTCCAACCTGCTCCTGCGCTGCTCGAGCCTGCTCCTGTGCTGCTCGAGCCTGCTCCTGTGCTGCCCGAGTCTCCTCCTCCAACTTAGCCTCTCGAGCAGACCTGGAGGAGCGAGAACTCCCTCCCGAAGACGATGCCTTCCCTTGACCTATTGTCTTGTTATATTCCACAACGCCGGTGCCAAAGGCAAACCTGCATGATACACATAGTTGAGCCATTAAGTGGACACATTCTTGTTAATGAAATCGTCGAATCAAACACAAACACCTCACCTGCCATGCTTTCTACCCCCACCACTATGGTACAACGCCGAGGCATCTAAGTCTGAATGCATCCAGTCGAAGTCAGGCCCATGGCGTTGAGTCATTTCCTCCCCATATGCATTCTGCAAAGAAAGTTGGAGTTAGACACAAAACATGCAATTTAATTCGTAAATACAAACTTGTTTACCATTTTCTCCCTTGCCGCCTCGCTGCATAGCACATCAGGGTTCGCCGGATCAGGGCCACGGTGACCACGGACGTAAACCTCCATAAAACTTGGAGCAACTCCACTTTCAGCTTCCTGCATGAAAAAGAAGAGTTAAACCATATAATTTTCATAGATGTAACATACAAGTTTGATTTATATACTTACCATGCGGCGTGCGGTACCAAGGTGTCCATCGGCGCCGTACCTGTGCCCCGGTCCTTCAGTGCCACGGTTGGCACGGTGCTTGTTGGACTCTGCAATCCACTCAGGCAACGCCCATCTCTTAGCCAACCACCTCCAGGCTTCCATGTCCTTCGACAGCCAATCCACAACGCTCTCCAGGTATTGCTCCTCTGTGAGGTAGATCTCATTGGCCCCTAATGCTTTGCTCATTTTCTGCCCCTTTATCTACTTGTAGTAGTAGTTGACGGCCGCGATGCGAGCATTGTACATGGCATCCTTGATTATCTTATCAGCGCACTTCCGAAAGTGCCTCTTCACACGTGTCCACTGAGCCTGATCCTCCTCGATGTCATCCGGCAATTGGAACCTCCCCTACATATCAATGTACAATTTAAGTTAAAGTAAGATTAGGAGAAGCAATAATTCAATGAATTGCTTATATACGAAAGTAAACTCACCCAGAACTCGTCCCACACAGCCACCTGACAAGTCCTTCGTTTTTTTTCCGAACTTCCCCCTCCGCTACTGCTTTCCCCTGACTCCCCTGGCTCGACATAGTCCTTTAGACCCCAGTCAGCCCACTGCATAGCCGCGAACCTCTCGCCATTCAGCTCCACCATGCCAGGGTAGTAGAAGCGACAGAGGCTACCCAACACCGCGTTCACCTTGGGACGTCTGCCTGTACCGTCCCAAGTCAAGTCTTCCCATGACCTACAAAAATTAATAAAACAAGTAAACTAGTGCAATCACGTTCACATTAAAAAATTAACACAACAGAAATAAGCCCCACCATTCTCCATGCGGCCGGATGAGCCTCCGCTCGGCAGGTCTCGGACCAAGCGCATTGCTCTTCTTATACCTAAGTATACAAGTAAATTCAATATGATGAAATGATTAGAAACTAATATCAATTAAACTAATATGCATAATAATACCTGAAGGACGTAGCACCATCTGACGCGTCGCCCGCGCTGCCTGCCCCCATTGGGTCAACCTCCTCATCCTGCTCACCCTCCTCATCCTGCTCACCCTCCTCATCCTGCACATGAGCATCCTGCTGAGGAGTCTCCTGCTCACCCTCCTCACCCTGCACTTCGTCTAGACAGTCGAGAAGTTGCTGCTGCCTCTGTCGGCTCTGTGAGGTGCCCTGAAAAAGCCCACTGCCCGAGCTGTCCTCGCTAGCCGCGCTACCCCCACTCCTCCTCGATCTCCTATGCTTGAACATGTTCAACTGTAGATAAATTAATGTCAAACCACAGTATATGAAACAAATAATATGAAAATTAATAATGTGGAAATTGGAATACATAGCTTAATTGATTAACTAAAAGAAACATACTAATCAAAAGTCATCCACATCCGATGATGCTTCTTCGGCTCGTTGTTTATTCATACGCTCTTGATTTCGTTGGATCCTTACTGATCTTCTAACGACGATAGGTCGTTTGCGCTTTGACCTAGGTTCTTCAATTAAGTCGCTTGAATTGCAACAGAGATTTTCGAGTCCTTCTCCATTGGTCACATGGAATCGGTGAGCTATGTCTTGATTCGACGCCGCTTCTGGTTGAAAAACAGCATCATCGTTGTCCCTGCTCGTACTCACGTAGTCAGCACTCTCTGGAGCGACGACTTGTGGGTTGACTTTGATTGCAACCCACCAAGCCCTAAGGCTTGGGTGAGGATATGGCAGGTAGTACACCTGTTTTGCCTGATTTGCAAGGCCAACATCGCTCATACTGCTCGGAATCCTAGAGCTATGCTTCACCTCGACATTACCATACTTGTCGACACGAGTCCCACTATGAGCATCAAACCAGTCGCACTCGAAAAACATGACTTTAAGTTCTTTGGGGCCATCGAAAATCAACTCTACAATGTTTTGAAGAACACCGTAATAGTCCACTACTTTGTCATCGTCAACATATGAACTTGCCAACACACCACTATTGGTGGTGGCTGCCAATGGTCGACTCTTCTCCAATTTTGCGGTTCGGAAGCGATATCCATTTACATCATAGCGAGTATAGTTTCGGACGGACACAGAGCTATGTGCCATTTGCTGCAAGTCCGGGTGCACAGAGTTTTTGGAAACCTATACAAGTAATTAGTATATGCATTATATCTTCCAAGTCCAAAATTCAAAGATTAAGTATGGACAATGAGAGAACGACAATTACTAACATAATTACGAAACCACTGCACGAAGTTTGGTCCACCTTTCAACCCATCACGTCGAAGATTTTCTAATTGGATGGCCGTAGGTTTACTAGTAGATTTCCAACATTCTTCATCAAACATGCTGGACATATTACAAACATGGAGATTACACACTATAGAAATTATGAGATGAGAAAATGGACGTAACTATGAGGAAAACTTACTCGAACGCCTCCTGTGTGCTGTCAATATTGCTATACATATATAGCATTAGCGTGTTCAAATCTGATGCTTCAATGTGACGTACACTCCCTTTTCCAACTGCTTTACCCGGATTCGCAAAAATTTGAAGGGTGCTTTGGGGTGATTCATTTTCGACATGAAGTCGCACTGAAGGCGCAAACACATTGTTGGCTCGAGCGAAATACCTGGTTGAGAATTGAGATATCTCCTTAAGGGCAAAAGCCTCCGCAATACACCCTTCGACTCTAGCCTTGTTCCGAACAGACGCCCTGAGCTTTTTCAACGCCCTTTCTATAGGATACATCCACCTGAATTGCACTGGTCCGCCTACCAAAGCTTCCCAAGGCAAATGCACAATTAGATGTTGCATCACATTGAAGAATCCTGGCGGGAAAACCTTTTCAAATTTACAAATAAGAATTGGAATTTCTTTCTCAAATTTCTGCATCAACCTCTTCGATACCGTCTTTGCGCATACTTCCCTATAGAAGTAACTCAACTCTGCAAATATGCTCCAAAGCTCATCCTTAAAATAGCCTCGAAACATCACGGGCATCAGCCTCTCCATAATAATATGGTAGTCATGGCTTTTCAAACCGATCAATTTACCGGTCTTCAGATTGACTGCCCGTTTCAGATTTGCCGCATACCGATCTGGAAATTTCAGATTCTTCAACCACTTAAATATTTCTTTCCTTTCATCCGGCTTGAGGCAGTAATCAGCTCGCGGCCTACTTTCATGCCCTTTATCGCTTACTTTCAACTCGAGCATCGGCCTCTTACAAATTTCAGCCATGTCTTTTCTTGCCTTCATATTATCTTTCGTTTTATCAGTCACATCGAAACATGTGCTTATGATGCTTTCAGCAACGTTACGCTCTTGGTGCATCAAGTCTATGTTGTGCGGCATGATCAAGGCTTTTGCATATGGAAGCTCCCATATTGATGAAATATGGGTCCAGTTATGGTCCTCCCCGTAGCCTTGGAACCTATCATTTTCTCCTTGCTTCAGACAAGCATGCCATGCCATTATCTGCGGTGCAGTTTGCCTCTTTGGTGGCCCATTTCTGATTTTGGCTCCACCTCTGAATGCAGTAAGCGAATTCCTAAAATCATGCTTGAATGGAGTCCAACGTCGATGAGCATCAAAGAATGACACTTTCCCACCATGCTTCAATCTGAATGCATCCGTATCATTCATACATATGGGACAGCACAACCGACCATGGACACACCATCCAGACCAATCTCCATACGCCAGCAGATCATGCACTGACCACAAATAAGCAGCGCGCATGGTAAACTCCTTTTCAGTATGGCTGTCATAAGCCTTCACACCTCTCCACAATTGTTTCAGCTCTTCAATTAAAGGGCAAACAAACATATTCAGCTTTGGCCCTGGATGCTCGGGGCCTGGGATGACTAGTGCAAGGAACATGAACTCTTCTTTATTGACCAACTCAGGAGGAAGATTATATGGCACAATGAAGACAGGCCAACACGAGTAAGGGCTTGCACTGGTATTGAAAGGTGTGAATCCGTCCGTCGATAGACCAAGCCGTACACTCCTAGGGTCGTTTGCAAATTCGGGATCAAACTCGTCAAATGCCTTCCACGCATCACCGTCCGACGGATGGACCATTATGTCTGGATCAGTGACGAGACGTACACCATTCTTTGGCCACGTCATATGCAGAGCTATTTCCTTGTTGAGGAACAACCTTGAAAGCCGAGGAATGATGGGCAACCAACGAAGTTGCTTAGCTGCGACCTTCGTAACTACCAATTCACCCTCATCATTTGTCACCTCGACATATCTAGAAGCTTCACAATGCTTACAACGGTCCAGCTTGTCATCCTCCTCAAAGAATAGCATGCAACTGTTGGGACACACGTCGATCTTCTCATATGTCATCCCAAGACCAGCCAACATCTTCTTTGCGAAGTACATATTCTTTGGCAACTTATGATTCTCCGGGAGAACCTCGCCCATAAGTTGGACGATGTCGTTGTAAGCACTGTTTGAAATGTTGTGCTTCGACTTTATCGCCATTAGTCTTGTGAGAGTCCCAAGAACTGACATCGGAGTGTGCTCGTGCAGTCTCTCTTCTCCCGCGGCGAGTAGCCGGAAGAATTCTTGAGCATCGCGTGGAAGCTGCCCCGGCTCCTCAGCGTTCATTTCAACCTCTCTACCAAGATCATGCAACATATCGTCCATCCTATCATGATCGTCATCAAGCTCCACCTCCGCGTCAACGTGTCTAATAGACTCTCCATGCTGGTACCATACAAGGTAGTTCGGCATAAACCCACTTTTGCAAAGGTGTTTCTCCATTTCTTCCTTCTTCTGAGGCCACTTGTTCTCGCAGCGATTGCAAGGACACTTCACTAGACGACCAGTTGCATCTTTGAAAGCGTGGTCAAGAAAAGCCTTTGTTACACCCATCCATGCATTCGAATGTGCCCCATCCTTTCTCCACCCATCATACATCACCCTCCGATCACCGTCCATTTCAAAGGCTAAACAAAAGTAAAAAACATCAACGATCGTCCGTGGCTTAATTAGGTGAACTCCCTATTAGGTAAAGGCCCTAAACCCACCCAAGAGTGTAGGCCGATGCTTGTGATTTATGACGTGTAGCCTACGATTGCCGCGAAATTTCGGCAGCATAACCCCGCTGCTCTCCAAGCACACGCCTGAACATGGTGTGTTGGAAAACAACTGGGTTACACAACCGAAATTCCGCGTCAATCGTAAGGCACATGTCACAAATCACAAGCATCGGCTTACACTCTCAGGCTGTCCAAAATACGTGGACAATTCCGGAACGGCGAACCTCACAAGCCAATGTGACGTTCGCCGTTCCCGAACGGGTGACGCATAAGGTTCGCTACGGTTAACGATTAAAACTGAACTCTAAACATTAAAAAATATCTCGGAGATTAAACAAAAGACATCACCCTCCGATCACCCTCCGAACGGGTGACTAATAACTATATAGTAAATAATAAATGACACATTAACCGAAATTACGAAAACAATGTAATTGTCAATAAAAAAATCGCCAGCACCTCCACTATAAAGTGATGTTTCTAAAACCTGCAAAATACGACAACACGATGGTTGCCAACACAGAATACTGCACGATAGCTACATAATGAACAACTATCAATACCTAGCTAACTATCTATACTAACAAGTAAATAGATATCAATCTATACATTATATAAAGTAAATTAGCTAACTAATTACTATAAATTAAGTAAAACCATTACCGTGGCAAGGTGGAGGGGGCCGCGGCGTGGGACGGCTGTTCGGAGTGGGCGCGGCGTGGGGAGGCGGCTTGGCGTGGCGCGGCGCGGCGAGGGCACGCAGCGAGAGCACGCAACGCGGCGAGGGCAATCGTCGAGGGCGCGCGGCGCGGCGAGGGTGCGGCTGCTCGGCGTGGGTAGGCGGCACGGCTAGGGTGCGGCTGCTCGGCTGCTCGGCGCGGCGATGGTGCGGTTGCTCGGCGTGGGTAGGCGGCTCGGCGCTGCGAGGGTGCGGCACGCGGCGCGGCGGTGGGCGCGCGGCGCAGCGGGCGGGCGGACGGGCGCGCGGCGGTGGTTGCACGGCGGGCGGGCGCGCGGCGGCGGTTGCGCGGCGGCGCGGCTGCGGGCGGCCGGGCGGGCGTGCGCGCGGCGGCGCGGCTGCGTGCGCGCGGCGCGGTTGCGGCGGCGGCGGCGGCGGATTCGTGAGAGAGTGAGGTCGCGTGAGAGACGAGAGAGAAGGGCGAGATGGAAGATAACAACCTTTATTTTCGTCGGCCTCATTGGGGCCGACGAAAATAGTGGTCCGTTCAAAGTTTATTTTCGTCGGCCGAGCGGAGACCGACGAAAATACAGATTATTTTCGTCGGTTTAGAGGCCGACGAAAATAACTTTCGTAGTTTCGTCGGCAAGCTGACGAAAATACAGCCTGACCCACGAAAATAGGCCGCATTTTCGTCGGTCCCAAAGGCCGACGAAAATAGTCTTCTATTTTCGTGGGCCGGCCGACGAAAATATATCGGCCTACGAAAATTTAGGCGTTTCCTGTAGTGCAAAGAGTCAGTGACACATAGGAATAGTGCTGGGGGCTCTTTGCGGGTTTTCCAAATCGCCAGGGTCTTCTGTGTAAATCTGACGCCGCGGGCGCGTGCGCGGGAACGTTCTGCCTGTATTAGGCTGACTCGGGCTAATTTGAGCCCATCACTGTTGATGCTTTTCCTTTTTCTTTTTCTGCCAGACTTAGGAAATCCATAGAAAATTATAGAAAAATGATAAAAATCTGAAACTAATTATGTTGGACTCCTAGATTTCTCTAGTATTTAATAAAAATAGTTGTAGGATTTTTAATCCAAACAAGGAATTAATTAGTGTTTAATAGAGCCTAAACCTATACCTCTGGAATTAGTGTTTAAAAGAGCCTAGACATGATTTGGACAATGTTTGATCCCCAATCCCAAAACCCTAGTCTTCTAAGTATTGTCTGCCCTATGAAATGAAGTACTGACTCCAAAAACCCTAGTTCTCCGGAGTACCGTGAAGGAAAGTTGTATTCAAGATACCACTTGATACATCTCTTCTATTATTGCATTTCATAAGCATTACATAAGCATTCATGGTTACATATGGTTATATATAGAGAATGAGGAAGAAGTGACTGTTGAAGAGGAAGAGACTACTCCATTAGCAGAAAATCCACCTGCCGGGAACTGTTTCTATTTTGATATTTATGGAACAGAGCCCGACTCTCTTACAACACAAGGCAAGCCCCGGTGCATTTGCCACCTCCTTGGTGTTTTAAACTCTTTATCACTTGAATGATGCATTAGGTGATAGGAGTTGGGTGTTAAACCAATTGCTGCATTTCCTTCCTTGGAACTGTTTACCATTCCTTGAGTACCTATTTTATTAAAAGGTTTTCTGATGCTTAGTCCTGCTTTAGAAAAACAAATGTTTTGTTTTAAAACAAAATGCTTCACAGTGGACGGGATGTTTTCAAAAATAAAACTTGATGGTGGATCCATCATGGCCATGATGGGTTCAATATCAGAAAAGATGTACCTCTGCCAGGTACCAAACTTTGGGTTTTAAATGATAAAGCTGAGACTGGGCGGGTGACTTGCACGAGAAGAGAGTCTCGGTGTAGTGTCTCCGGCTGAGTCGATTAAGGACCGTCTCGATGTAGGCCTGATGATCGAGGACCTTTTTAACTGGTCACATGCCTCGTCATGGGTAAGCTTTGCCTCGGGCAAACTAATACCAGAAAGGCCAACACGCAATGGGAGTGGAGAGATGGCGAGAGTAGCGTGTACCCTCCGTGGCAAGATGCTGGACGATGGTGTATCTATGCTCTCGGTTGGCGTGAACCCGGTCTGGTCTTAATAACCCCGGTGGCGAGTTGACATATGCAAGGGTTAAGTGCTACATATGTCGTGTGATTGGAGATCCCCAACTGGGTATTAATCGATTCGGATCGCCGTTACTTCTCGGATATGAAGACTTGGTCACTGACTTACACGTAGCAATCCAGTGAACTGATGGGATGATAAAAGGATGTCTAGTATAGTCCAAGTGCTTGAACTAGGGTAGAAAGAACTCTAGTGACAGGTAATGACTTAACTTGCTAATAAAACTGGATTTTTAAGGATCCACTATTTGTAAGCATTTTTGCAAACAGAGTCTTGATTCTTGATTAAGCCTTACCTTGACTCCTTAAGCCAGCATATCCTTGAGAGTCTTTTATTTTGACGGGTAAGACTTGTGAAAGTACACTTCGTACTCAGGGTTTTTGAACCCATGTTGTTGTAGGTGAGGAAATAGCAGAATTTTGCTGTTTTTGCACTAAGCTGGTGCCCAAGGATGAGCCTCAACAGTAACGTGGTTGCAGAAGGACATGGTCCTTCCTTTTGAAAAAAAATATACTTTTATGAGGGAGGGGTTTATGCCTCCCAAGTTCGTAATAATAATACTTATGCACTCTTATACCCTGGGTTGTAATAACTCTAATACTCTTTCTGTATTTTAATGAATGTAAATTAAGTTATTGTAATCCGCTTCCGCTTATTCGTTCCTCCGATATGTTGTAATATCTGCGTGACGGGTGAAACGCTCTTGGGAAAGGAAAAGGATACAGATACTGAACTTGTCAAGTGATTATGTGCATCTATAGGGTTGTCCAAGGTCCATTGGACAAGGACAATTGTAGGTGGGCCTAATGACGTGGAAGGTTCCATCACAGCTGGTAACGGAGCGAAGCCCATATCTTCAGATATTATGAAGCATTTCAAAAAGAATTTTCAATACTTATCCAAGAAAATTTCTTTCATTCTTACCTTGCCACTTTCTGGAAGTACTTATCTTGTAATACCAGGTAATAGAGTGCAATATATAGGAGGTTGGGAATCAACGAAGGTTGATTCCGTAATTATGCATGCATCATGTTTAAAAACTATACTAATAAATTTTCCCCTTATGGAGATATGCCGCGTACGAGGAAAACCGCGCACAAGTCGACTGGACCTATTGGCGTGCTTCGTCATCAGTTGGCTCCAAGACATGAAGGGAGCAGCAGCGACAACAACGATCCAGTCGGAGACTTAGAAGCCCAAGTGGAACAGCTTTGGACGGAGTTACGTCACTGAAACAGGGTGTGGGCAGAAGATGGTCAGCGTATAAATGAGTTGGCAGTTGACGTCAGACGTCTGCAAGACGAGTTTGCTGAACGAGATCTGGCGGTCGATTGGGCTGTCAACTCACATTCGGTTGCTTGGGATCGGGAAGCCAAAGCTCGTGCTCGTCGGACTAGATCCGAGGGATTGATGGGTTATTCCCATTTAAGTGTGGTCTAGCCTCTAAGGCGGGACTTAGGCACTTAAGTCTGAATAATTCGGGCAGTTCCGCCACAGCTGGTATCGGAGCTTGTACCACCACAGAGGAATCAATAAACTATAAATATCATCCTTTTTCTAAAGTAAAACTTGATAGAAACAAATGTTGGATAGATCGTATGATGATCAGGATAGACATAGGATGGAAGCCTTAGGATGATAGAGGGATAGTTAGGTGGCTAAGTGATTAAGCTGTACAGGCTACTATAAGGGATGGGAGCTCTTCCCTATTCCCTTTATATTGATGTGAGATCGTTCAGGACGAGCATGCATGCATTCTTAATTAAACTAATGGATAATTGAATAAGGACTTTAATACAAAATGATGACCAACTAAGTACCCCAGTACCATTGTTATAGTTAGAAAGAGGCTGAGTTGTGATTCCTTTTTCCTTTTATAATTCTTTTTCTTTTTACTTACGCTTAACCGTACACAGATGACTTCCCACGAATCCTCGGACGAAGGGAATGCACTGTCCCAAACTAACGGGCTTGCACGAGAGGGCTTTCCTCGTATTTTGTGGGAGGTACTTCAGGGGGCCGGTTACACGACGCCTCCCCAGTACGCGGTGCAGCAGTTCGAGAAGCACCGAGTGGCCCGCTATAGGGTGAGGATGACCCTGGAGCCTCATCCCCTACAACCAGGCTGGCATTCGCTGGACTCTGAGTCCTTTGGATACCGGGCTGAGGATACGATCGAGGCGATTGCTCTACACGGATTGACCACTTTCTATGGATTCCACCCCTTGGAGCTGTCCACCCACCCCATTGGCTTGTTCCCCGCCGAGAAGGAGGACGACCCCATGTGGAAGGACCGAGTGTAGCATGCCAAGGACATTTGGGCTATCTACCCAGGTCAGACTGCTCACTTGACAGTACGGTGCATGAATGCCCTGTACCGTCTGCAAGTGATGCATGGTGAGGCAATGTCCCATCTGATGGCATTGTTGGAGGCAACTAAGATCACCCTAGATAACAGAGAGGAGCTTGTGGTTGATTTGTCCACTGAGATGGTGGAAAAAGACTTACAGGTGGAGCAGCTGTCAAATGAGATCCAAGAGCTGGAGGAATTAGTGAGGACCAGGGAGAACACCATCGAGGTTCTCGAGGATCAGCTTATCAACACCCAGCAGCAGCTTGCCGAGGCTAATGAGCACCTGGATATGCATCACCAGGAGATCCAGGACATGGAGGCCAACGAGGATGTCGACATTGAAGGAGGAGAGGAACCTGCCTCCAGCTTGGACACTGCTGGCTCAGGGAGACCACCTTCCCCCGAGTCCAGTGTTGCCTCGTTCGCTCACTAGGTACCAGGGGTAGAGCCAGAAGTCGGTGATGGTAGGACTCCTCGAAGCTAGCTTAGCTTTTGCACCCTTGGGGTACTAGGCTAGATAGAGTTAAGTCTTTTGGGCTATTGATGTAATCGTGATAAACACTTTTGGAAGCATGGTTGATGGATGATGTTAGTCTTAATTTGAGAAGAAAAGTTTATGCCTTGTGAAATCCTTTATGTTTATGCAAGAATCTATCAATTTCGCCTTTTGACTCTTTCATCGCGATTGAAACTTGAACCTTAAAGATGTGTTATTGAGAATATATGTGATTTTTCAGATGGCCGGGAGAGCGCGTCGTGGTCAAAATGAGCGCGTTCCTCCACCGCCGCCACCGCCTCCTACTCTGCAGGAGCTAATGGCCCAGCAGAATGAGATCTTGAGGCAGCTAGCTCAGCGCCAGCCACCACCTCAGCACTATGGTGGTGGTGATCATCAGCGTCACCCCGCGGCAGCCACCTACCAGGAGTTCCTCAGTACCCAGCCACCATTGTTCACCAGGGCAGAGGACCCACTTGATGCGGATGTATGGTTGAGAGTAGTGGAATCCAAATTCTCGCTACTCCATGGAGTTTGCTTAGAGGTCACTAAAGTCAGGTTCGCCACCCAGCAGCTTTGCGGACCCGCAAGGACTTGGTGGGACCATTTTCTTGCTATGCAGCCAAATGACCGAGAGGTGGAATGGAGAGAGTTCAAGGCAGCTTTCAGGGGGCACCATATACCAGCCGGTATTATGGACCGAAAGCTCAACGAGTTTCTAGCACTCACTCAGGGAAACAGGACAGTGTTACAGTATGCTCAGGCCTTTAATGACCTATGCCAGTATGCTGGGTATCATGCAGACACGGACGAGAAGAAGAGGGACAGGTTCAGGAGGGGGCTCAGCACTAAGCTCCGTGACCATCTCAACAATGTCAGGGCCAACAGCTATAATGAGTTGGTCAACATGGCCATTTCTCAGGAGGACTTTATCACCGCTCGTCAGGCAGAGAAGAAGAGGAAGACCCCTGTGGCAGGACCCTCAGCTCAGCCACAGTGCTTCAGGATTGTGTCTGACACTCAGAACAGGGGACCGCAGCAGCAGCAAGGACGTTGGATGATCCGACCACAGCAGCAGCAGCAGGCACCCAACCGTACCCAGTTTCCAGCTCAGAGGAACAATCAGCAGCACAGCAATATCGCCAGGCAAATCACAACAGGTGTTTCACATGTGGCAACACCGGACATTATGCCAAGAATTGCCCTAGAAACTAGCAGAGGCAGGGGCAGAATGTTAATCAGAACCAAGGCAAGAGGCAGAAGGTGCAAGTGAGGCAAGGCAGGCCGAACTTCACCACCATGGTTGATATTCCAGAGGGAGCACCCGTCATGACTGGTATCTTTACAGTTTTGAATTATCCTGCTATTGTTCTTTTTGATTCTGGTGCATCACACAGTTTTATCATTGCCAAATTTAGTGCCAAGTGCCAATTACCTTTTCACCACACCGATGGGGGTATTACAATTTCAACACCAGGAGGCAGGGTTGCCACCTACCAAATCAACAGGCAAGTGCCTATAAAGTTGGGTAGTCTTGTGATTAGAACCACCATTCTCATCTTAGGACTGGATAGCGTGGATATTATATTGGCAACTGATTGGTTATCGAGGCATCAGGCAGTATTGGATATTGCAGTAAGGGCCATTGAGATTCACTCCCCTGCTTACGGTGAGACTACTTTATATTTGCCTGACCAAGGTTGTACCCGTTCTTGTGCCTTCGTTATGATAGAATCCCCAGTGGAAAGGATCCCAGTGGTCTGTGACTACCCAGATGTTTTTCCGGATGAATTGCCAGGGATGCCACCTGATAGAGACATTGAGTTCGCCATTGAATTGCAACCCGGGACTGCCCCTATCTCCAGGAGACCATATAGGATGCCTCCCGCGGAATTGGCAGAACTGAAAAAGCAACTGCAGGAGTTGTTGGACAAGGGGTTCATTCGCCCAAGTACTTCCCCTTGGGGATGTCCGGCCTCATTTGTGAAGAAAAAGGATGAGAGTTTGAGAATGTGTGTTGATTACCGCCCTCTCAATGCGGTGACCATCAAAAAAATACCCACTGCCCCGCATTGATGTTTTGTTTGATCAGTTGGTGGGAGCCAAAGTGTTCTCCAAGATAGATCTTCGCTCGGGTTACCATCAGATCAAGATCCATGCCAGTTATATTCCCAAGACGGCCTTCTCAACCAGATATGGGCTTTATGAGTTTTTGGTGATGTCTTTTGGACTGACCAATGCCCCAGCTTATTTTATGTACCTGATGAACTCAGTATTCATGCCAGAGTTAGACAAATTCGTGGTCGTTTTCATTGATGATATTCTGGTCTATTCCAAGAATGAAGCCAAGCACACTAAACATTTGCATACTGTACTTCAGAGGCTGCGTGACCATCAGTTGTATGCCAAATTGTGTAAATGTGAATTCTGGCTGAAGGAAATTAAATTCTTGGGTCACACAATTTCTCAGGATGGGATATCTGTTGATCTTGAGAAGGTACAAGAGGTAATGGATTGGAAACCTCCTACCACAGTGAGACAGATTCAGGGCTTGTTCGGTTATTCCTACGCCACATGGATTGGATGGGATTGGAAAATTTTAGTAAACATTTTGACTTGCTATGGATTTAAACCCATCCAATCCCCTCCAATCCACATGGATTGAGATGAAACCGAACAAGCCCTCAGAGTTTTCCGGGATTGGCAGGGTATTATCGACGATTCATTCCGGATTTCTCCAGAATTGCCAAACCAATGACTGAACTGTTGAAGAAGGGAGTTAAGTATGATTGGAGCCAAAAGTGTGAGGATGCCTTTCATACGCTAAGGCAACATTTGACAACAGCCCCAGTGCTGGCTCAACATGATAACACCAAGCCCTTTGAAGTTTATTGCGATGCTTCTGGTACGGGATTGGGATGTGTCTTAATGCAAGATAACAGAGTAATTGCTTATGCCTCCCGAGCACTCAGACCCCATGAGCAAAACTACCCTACACATGATCTGGAGTTAGCAGCTGTGGTTCATGCTCTCAAGATATGGAGACATTACTTGATGGGAGCTCACTGTAACATTTACACTGATCACAAGAGTCTCAAATACATTTTCACTCAGGCAGATCTTAACATGAGGCAGAGGAGATGGTTAGAGTTAATCAAGGACTATGATTTGGAGGTACATTACCATCCGGGCAAAGCCAATGTTGTGGCAGATGCCTTGAGCAGAAAGGCCCAGTGCAATTGTATGAACATGGATGCAAGAGTTACCACCCTGTGTGATGAATTGTGCAAGTTGAACCTGGAAGTGGTTTCTTCAGGTGATTTAAATTATATCTCGGTGGAGCCCACATTACAAGAGCCAATAGTCAGGGCACAAATTGAAGACAAGGGTGTTCAGGTTATCAAAGAAATGCTCAAGCAGAAGGCAGAGAAATACAATTGCTTCTGTCAGGACAGCAAGGGAATTCTATGGTTTGGAGATCGATTGGTTGTTCCCAAGGACCCTGAGTTCAAAATTCTCCATGCACCCCGGCAGCAACAAGATGTATCACGATCTCAGATCCTTATACTGGTGGACCAGAATGAAGAGGGAAATTGCCAAGTACATATCCGAGTGCGATACCTGCAAGAGAATCAAAGCCAGTCATTTGAAGGCAACAGGCCCTTTGCAACCCCTTCCCATACCATCTTGGAAATGGGAGGACATCTGCATGGATTTTATCGTGGGATTGCCCAATACCTCCAGGCACCATGATTCCATTTGGGTTATTGTAGATAGATTGACCAAGACCGCTCATTTCTTACCAGTGCATGCCACCCACAAGACAGAGAAATATGCAGAAATTTATGTTGATCAAATAGTGCGGTTGCATGGTATTCCAAAGACCATTGTATCTGACAGAGGAGCACTGTTTGTGGCACGCTTTTGGGTGCAGCTGCAAGAATCACTTGGGACCCAGGTAATATGAAGCTCAGCGTACCATCCTCAAACAGATGGCCAGACAGAGAGAATAAATCAAATCCTCGAAGACATGTTGCGAGCATGTGTACTACACTACGGAAAGGATTGGGACAAGTGTCTTTCTTTGGCAGAGTTTTCTTATAATAACAGCTACCAGTCCAGTTTGAAGATGGCACCTTTTGAAGCCTTGTATGGGAGAAGGTGTAGGACCCCACTGAACTGGTCTCAAGCAGGAGAGAGGGAAATATTTGGACCAGACTTGGTGCTTGAAGCAGAGGAAAGGGTCAGAGTTATTACGAAGAACTTAGAAGCTGCTCAGGCCAGGCAAGAGAGTTATCATGACAGGAGGAGGAACCCTCTGTAGTTTGAAGTGGGAGATCATGTTTACCTTAAGGTGTCACCCAACAAGGGTGTCTAGAGATTTGGGACCAAGGGCAAGTTAGCTCCTCGCTACATTGGACCCTATGAGATCAAAGCAAGTTGTGGACCCGTAGCATATCAATTGGAATTGCCACCTCACATGTCAGCAGTTCACAATGTGTTTCATGTATCTCTGTTGCGGAAATGTGTCCGCCTACCCACTGAAGTGCTACCTGAACCAGACCCTGAGATAGGACCAGACTTATCTTATCAAGAGTACCCCATCAAGGTATTGGATCAGAAAGAGAGGTCAACGTGGGCAAAGTCGATCAGAATGTATAAGGTTCAGTGGAGTCACCATTCAGTAGAAGAAGCTACATGGGAGACTGAGGATTTTCTACTCTCTCGCTTCCCCGACTTTCTGCCCAAAGGAGTCGGTACGCAACCCAAAACCCCACCCCCACCTGCCCTTTGAATACAAATATAAGAAAAACTTAGATGATAAGGGTAGTATAAGTTGTGGTTTTAACTTAAAAAGGACTTCCTTCTAAAGTCGCAAAGAGAATGACATTCGAAGAGCAGTTAACAAGAGAAACTTGGGTAAAAGAAAGGGTAGCACACCAACACACCTTCATGGCACCCCTCTAAGGGACTCTACCTAAAATCTCGGGACGAGATTCCTTTAAGGGGGGAGGGCTGTAACACCTCAGGTGTTACTTAGGGTTTTCCCTTAAGACTACACAAGCCAAGCCCATCATCACATGTGGTTGAAATAGAGCAAAGTGCCTCAAACTTGGAACTCAAGGTCCTAAGCAAGTGCAACCCATCTTAGATATCATACCCTAACTTATCATGCACATCTAAAGGGGAAAATTGCCCAAAACCCTAATGCAAACCACTTTGGACAATGGGAACCCTAGAAGTAAGTATGAGCAAAAGGTCATGAAAACCATATGATCATGGCTTGATCCAAATATAAAAGTTGTAGTACACTTAATAACCTACAAATAATAGTAAGAAAGTAACCCCAAAAAGATTTCAGAAAAGTCCCAAAAGGTTCACCAAAGGGTTGAGCACAAAAGAAAAATCAGGATTTTTCTAAGTCCAAAACCAACCCTTGGCCAAAGATCACACATGTTCACCCTCATTCAAACTTCAAAACATTTCGACCCAATTGACAAAGTGGCACCAAATTACCTTTAGAATGCCCTGGAGAAAGTTGACACCTACCCTAAGACGTTTGACACGACTTGGCACAAGTTTTGTCTCGGTTTGGACATCTCTGACATAGCCGACTTCCCACCCCCGTATCTCTCTAACCCAACCACATCTACCCTTGGAACTCACATGAACTAGGTAGCTCTAGGTGCAGGGAAGAGATCTCTCACAGGCTCTAGGGCAAGATTTGTACGTTTTGGCCGCTCAGCAGAGGGAAGAACAGGGGCAGAAGCAAAGAGCCACGTGTTCGACGCGCTCTGAGCTCGCTAGAGCACGCCCGACGCGTGCCCCCGCGTGCCCCGCGTCGCGTTAAAGCCAAGCTGGCGCCATGGCCCGCGCCTATAAAGCACCTAGGGACTTCGACTGTACCCCTCCTCACGCGCTCGACCTCACCGGAGCCCAAAACCACCGGCGTTTGCCCGTGCACGGCGTGCCCACGGCCGCCCGATTCCCCCGCCACCGTAGACCGGCCAACAGAACCCTTCCCAACCCCATCCAACCCTCGGAGAAGACTCTGCACACCTCGGTGAAGCTCCCCGAGCGAGGAATCGGAGTTTGCTTCGCCGGAGAAGCCAGTCCACGGTCGCCGGACTTCGCCCGATCGCCGGTGAGCGTAGACCGGGTAATCCTCTACTCCATTCTTCAATTCCTTGTGCACATAGCCTCTACGTCACCCCATGAAGCTCACCGTGCCATTGGATGGAACTAGATCGCCGTGGTTTGGCCGGAACACCCACCGCCGACGAGAGCACCCGCCTGCGCACGTGGACCGAACGATTCCGGCCACCCCCGTCGTCAAGCCGTACACCGTTGTGACCGCCAGGACCTCCCGGAGCCAACCCCGCCCCTCGCCGGACCCCTCTCGCCGCCGGTAAGCCGCGCCGCCCTTTTCTTTTTTGCGGGTACTGTTTAAACCTAGGGAGGGACCGCGGGGGAGAAGAAGAAAAGGCTAGGGGGTTTTGCGCATTGTCAGTGACTCAGGGGAATAGTAGCGCAGGGGTATAACTGAGAGGGTTAGTTTGGAAAGAACCCGAGGACTTCGGTGCAAAGTGGTTTTTCCAGGAAACCTTTTTTAAAAAAATCTGATTTAAATTCAAATAGAGCTTAAACAATTCATATCTTCTGTTTTGTTCACCCAAATTGAGTCAAACCAATTTTGCAAGATCTTAAATAATGTAAACTACTTAAAAAAATATAAAACCCCTAAATGTTATAGAAAACTTTAAGGTTTTGATTTAAATATTGATTTGACCAAAAGCTAAATAATAGGAGGAAAAATGGTTACACTGTTAGACTGAGGCTAAGAAAATTTGGAGAAGTACCTAATTACTTCCTAACCTGTTTAAAATAATAAACCCCTCTGTACACCCCGTTAAGATAGAGTTTACCATTTAAACCCTTTTTAGCCTAAAAGTTAAAGAAAATGTTAATGAAGGTTTAACCAAGGAACCAGGGAGCACCCATATTTTTGTTAGTCTACTTATTTAGTATAGTTCACTAGAAAAATTTATTATACCTTGGTTTACTACAAAATAATTGGGATAGCTTTTAATTTAAGAAAACAAGGAAAACTTAGAAAACCCTAGAAAAATAACCCCAAGGTGAAAACACCCCAAACCTTGGGATAATTAATGTTTTGTTATTAAGAACATAGGAAAAATATGAAATCTGTTGTTTGACATTTTTCAAATAACAAGGCAGTAGGAAGTGCCTTTTGGGCATTTAACTTTAGAAAATCACAACTAAATAACCATCAATTAACTCTCTGTGATTTTTGGCACAGAAGCTTGTTATTACTGTTAGATGCCAACAAAAATGACCCTTAGGACAGAACCCACCTCTAGTAAAGAGTTGTAGTGCAAAGTGACCTCCTTTGCCCAACTTTTGTTATTTTTGTCCAAGGCCTACTCTTCTTATTCTGGACCTCAAATTCATATGACAAACTACAGTGACCAAAAGTAACCCACTGTAATGTTTACCAAATTTTTGGGAAAAGTTAAACCACTGTTGTAGTTCAAACCCACACTAGAATTCTTAATTAGAAAATGAAAAAAAGGAAAATTGATAATGGAAACTTGTGTCACCCTAACCCCACTAGCAAAACCCTTTTTAAATTGCCCACTGAATTATGTAAGGAAAATACAAATCCACTATGCTCATTCTCAACCAAACCTAAACCTAGAATGATAAGCATAAACCACTAAAAGCCACGTATGACCAAGAAACCCTAAGTTACTAACTAACTTAGTTTTTTTCTTCCCTTTGCTTAATGTTGTTAAATCCTGCATAATCATGACATACATATTCATTGCATTCGATAGACTGCAACCTCGCTGACGAAGAGTACGTCCTCGTGCCGGAGCAAGGTGTTGCTCAGGAGGTAGCCCCGGATCCAGCACCAGAGCCTGCACCAGAGGATCTGCCTGCCACTGCTTTGGAAGGCAAGCCCCGGTTTATGCATAACCTGTTATTTATGCTATTTTACTATACTTAATGATTGTAGGATTGAATGTGCACTTAGGTGTAGGAGTTGTTTGAAACCCTAGTTGCATGATCTCAGGAATCCTATTGAGATGAATACCAGTATGCTAGGTCGAGTAGCTGCTTTATTAAGTAGGGTCTCGGTAGAAGTCGAGTGATTTTTCTAGCACTCGCGCGAGATCAGGAATTCGTTGTACCCACTTTCATATCATCATGATACTAGTCTGTGGACAACAATCCATGGGGATTGGTTGTCTGCGAGATGGGAAATTGGAATAAGGATTAACGTGCGGATACCTGTGTCAAGCGTTTGAACGTACTAAACACATACCGAGAAATATGGTAAATCGGTAAGCCTAGTACCTAAGTGAACCTGCCCGCAGATTGCCCTCCTCACGCGACCTAAGACATGGTCTCCCATTTCGGTTATGGTGGGTACAAGTGCGGTCACTGCACGACGGCAGTCGGGGTCAGTGAGGCATTGTACGCCAAGGCGGTGAGCCCCTTTCTGTTGCCAGGGAATCGATGGGGACGGTTGATATGTGTGGGGATGAAGTGCCCCTACATGTCGTGGGTTTAAGTTTACCTTGCAAGGATAAAAACTCGATTCGAATCGTCTGCTTCTCGCAACTAATGAGACTGCTTGATCCATTGTACTGCATTGAGTAACAAGTGGAAATATGATGAGTTGATACAAGATGTTGATTGCTAAAAATGTTTGCTACTATGTATGAGTAGATAGTACATATTTAGCCTTAAGAGAGTCACACTTAAACTTGACAAAGCTAAAACTTGATTTAGAAACTCAGCTAGTGCTTTTGGCAACCAAACCCCACAGCCAAACAGCTGCATGTCTAGAGGTAGAGGAGTAGACTCCTCACACCAGGTAAGTCTAGCTGAGTATTAGTATACTCAGCCTTGCTTGTGGCATAATTTTTACAGGTTCTTTGGAGGACATGGTTGCTGGAGTGACTTTGCCGTCCGTCTTGCCACCAGGTTGGACTGTCGAGTGGGACCCCGCCTCGGCTGAGTAGGAGCATGAGGAGTGATGGGATAGGCTTCCCCATCTCTCCGTTTAATTATCGTTAGTTTTATTCCGCTGCACTCGAACAATGATGACTACTTTTTGCAAAAACTCCGACGATGATGTAATAAATTTAATACTCCTTAATGTATGGTTTTATGCTTTATTGTATTTGCTCTGTGACTCACCATCGAGTGAGATTGTGGTACTTGATCCTGTCAGTGGCCTCGTCGGACTAGATCCGAGGGATTGACGGGTTATTCCCATTTAAGTGTGGTCTAGCCTCTAAGTCGGGACATAGGCACTTAAGTCGGAATAATTCGGGCAGTTCCGCCACAGCTGGTATCGGAGCTTGTACCACCACAGAGGAATCAATAAACTATAAATATCATCCTTTTTCCAAAGTAAAACTTGATAGAAACAAATGTTGGATAGATCGTATGATGATCAGGATAGACCTAGGACGGAAGCCTTAGGATGATAGAGGGATAGTTAGGTGGCTAAGTGATTAAGCCCTACAAGCTACTATAAGGGATGGGAGTTCTTCCCTATTCCCTTTATATTGATGTGAGATCGTTCAGGACGAGCATGCATGCATTCTTAATTAAACTAATGGATAATTGAGTAAGGACTTTAATACAAAATGATGACCAACTAAGTACCCCAGTACCATTGTTATAGTTAGAAAGAGGGTGAGTTGTGATTCCTTTTTCCTTTTATAATTCTTTTTCTTTTTACTTACGCTTAACCGTACACAGATGACTTCCCACGGATCCTCGAACGAAGGGAATGCACTGTCCCACACTGACGAGCTTGCACGAGAGGGCTTTCCTCGTATTTTGTGGGAGGTACTTCAGGGGGCCGGTTACACGACGCCTCCCTAGTACGCGGTGTAGCAGTTCGAGAAGCATCGAGTGCCCCGCTGTAGGGTGAGGATGACCCTAGAGCCTCATCCCCTACAGCCAGGCTGGCGTTCGCTGGACTCTGAGTCCTTTGGATACCGGGCTGAGGATACGATCGAGGCGATTGCTCTACACGGATTGACCACTTTCTGTGGATTCCACCCCTTGGAGCTATCCACCCACCCCATTGGCTTGTTCCCCGCCGAGAAGGAGGACGACCCCATGTGGACGGACCGAGTGGAGCATGCCAAGGACATCTGGGCTATCTACCCAGGTCAGACTGTTCACTTGATAGTACGGTGCATGAATGCCCTGTATCGTCTGCAAGTGATGCGTGGTGGGGCAATGTCCTATCTGATGGCATTGTTGGAGGCAACTAAGATCACCCTGGATAACAGAGAGGAGCTTAAGTCGGAATAATTCGGGCAGTTCCGCCACAGATTTATCCCAGATTTCTCCAAGATTGTGAAGCCAATCACAAGTGTATTGAAGAATGATACAAAATTTAACTGGTCCTCAAGATGCAACGAAGCCTTCGAGCAGCTGAAGGTATTGTTGACCACTGCTCCGGTATTGGCTCAACCGGACATTGAAAAGCCTTTTGATTTGTACTGTGATGCATCGGGCAGTGGCCTCGGATGTGTCTTAATGCAAGAGGGCCGAGTTATAGCATATGCTTCAGTTGCGCCGACATGAAGAACATTATCCAACTCATGACTTGGAATTAGCTGCTGTGGTTCATGCCCTTAAAATATGGCGTCATTATCTGATGGGGAATATCTGCCATATATATACAGATCATAAAAGTGTGAAGTACATTTTTACCCAGTCAGAACTAAACATGAGGTAGAGGAGATGGCTTGAGCTGATTAAGGATTATGAATTAGAAATCCACTATCACCTAGGAAAGGCTAACGTGGTGGCAGATGCACTAAGCCGCAAGGCCTCTTGCCATTGTCTTACATCAAGGACCTCTGACATAACATTATGTCAAGAAATTGAGAAGTTAAACCTGGGAATGATTCAACATGGAACCTTGAACCAATTGAAGCTTGAGTCGATTCTTCTGCAAAGGATTATTGATGCACAAAGAAGTGATAAGGGTATGAAACATATTCATGAGAAGATAGAAGCCGGCAAAGCGAATTGTTTCAGAAGGGATAATCAAGGTATAGTATGGTTTAATAACCGCATAGTTGTGCCTAAGGATGATGAAGTTCGCTAGCAAATTTTAGATGAAGCACATCTTAGTCGATATTCCATTCATCCCGAAAGCACTAAGATGTATCAAGACTTAAAGCAACATTATTGGTGGATGAAAATGAAGATCGAAGTTGCACGCTATGTGGCGAGATGTGACACCTGTAGACGTGTCAAAGCCATACACATGAAGATTACTGGTCCACTACAATCTTTACCCATCCCAACTTGGAAATGGGAGGACATTAGCATGGACTTCATTGTGGGATTACCCAGGACAGCAAAAGGGTTTGATTCTATCTGGGTTATAGTTGATCGACTTACAAAAATAGCCCATTTTCTACCGGTCAAGACATCCTATCCGGTCCTCACCTATGCCCAGGTATATATTGCCTGTATTCTCAGTTTGCACAGAATTCCAAAGACTATAGTGTCGGACCGTGGACCGCAATTTGTATCCAAGTTTTGGGAAGAACTACATAAGTCCCTGGGTACTAAGTTGCTCCACAGTTCGGCTTATCATCCCCAAACATGTGGACAGACTAAGAGAGTGAACCAAATACTTGAAGACATGTTGCGGGCATGCGTTCTAGAGTTCCCACAGAAATGGGATGAATGCTTACCATTGGCAGAGTTTTCATATAACAACAGCTATCAAGAGAGCATCAAGATGGCACCATTTAAAGCTTTATATGGACGACGGTGCCGTACTCCATTAAATTGGTCTGAACCAGGAGAAAGGTGGTTTCTCAGGCCTGATTTGGTGAAAGAGATGGAAGAAAAGGTTCAACGAATCATACATAACCTGAAAGAAGCACAGGCTCGACAAAAGAGTTATGGAGACAAACAACGCCAACCCTTGTACTTTCAAGTTGAAGATTATGTTTACTTGAAAGTATCACCAATGCAGGGTGTATCTCGTTTCGGTGTAAAAGGAAAGCTTGCACCCCGGTACATTGGTCTGTTTCCTATTCTTGAAAGATGTGGACCAGTGGCGTACCGACTCCAACTACCCGAAACATTGTCTGCGGTGCACAATGTGTTCCATGTATCCCAATTGAAGAAATATCTTCGGGTTCCAGATCGAACTATTGATGTGATGGATGTTACCTTGGAACCAGACTTGACATATTCAGAACATCCCATTCGAGTCCTAGATCAAAAGGACAGGGTCACCTGAAGAAGAGTTCTCAAATTTTATAAGATACAATGGAACTAACATACAGAAGATGAAGCTACATGGGAAACCCAAGACTTTTTAGAAAAGAATTTCCCTGGCTTTTTAGCTTCATGTAATTTGTGAGATATGTACAGTTGTTTGTAAGAATGGAATGGACCCATACCACCCCCTGCCTTGTACAAGAAACAAGTAAATAAAAATATGACGCGTTTTCTTTTCCACTACTTGCCCTAGGACTTTAAATCTCGGGACGAGATTCTTTTATGGGGGGAAGGATGTAACACCCCTGGTGTTACTATCACTAAAACTTGAGCATCACATCATGAGCATTGGCATATCATGTGTTTGTTACACCTAGAATGCATTCACTAGGTAAAAATTTCAAATAAGTTGTACTGATGTGACTTGATGTGTGGTTAACTCTAAGGTAATGTGCTTAACCTCAGATCAGGGCTTATGGATATAAGTGAAGCCCAAATATGTGAAAACCTCAAAAGACATGAGACATGATCATAAGATGTCACATTTGAAGGACTTTAGTGACACTAAAACCCTGAAGTGCTAAAAACTCTAAAAAGACCCCTGAAAAACCCTAAACTAGAACCCTAGGGGGCTAAGTGTAAAATTGGTGCACTTTTGGACCAAAGTGCAAATACCAAAGTATTATAACACCACAAATTATGTGTTGCTCACATTTGAGGATTTACAAGTCAAATTGTGGGATTTGGACTTATTTGCAAAATGGGCAACCCATAAACCATATGTAACTAAGTCTGAATTCAGTTGAAATGGGTCAACTTTGGAGCTTTATATCTCCCAATTCATAAAGAATTTGCCCTAGGTAAACACATCAAGATTATAGAGCTACTAAAGGAGTATAACTTTGTTTAAGTCATCAGACACAATTGTTGTACAAAAGTTGGAGTTAAATGGATTCAAAGTATTGCTGTCAGTCACCCTTATAGACTGAATTTTTACTGACAGTGAGATCTGCTCCACTATTACTCGTTGGCAAAGACGCAATTGGCCCAGTTGGCCCAATTGTAGTTGGACGATGACCGTGTGAGCTTCAGAATTATCCCACCTCGCTTAACTTGGGAGGAGGAAGCCACTTTAAAAGGGAGAGCCACCCTTCCCCCATTGGACTAGTCCGTTGGGGCGATTGGGCCTTTCCCTGAGTTGGGTGTGCTTAATGAATTGTTGGGCTCCGGGCAACCCTAATTTGTTGGGCCTCGGCCAACCCCACCTAGGCTGGGTTTATCAAGTGGTATCAGATTTCAGGTTGCTCGGTGAGAGATCTCAACCTTCCTTGTTTTATTTACCTACAGTCCACTTTTGCCCAAAGATATTTTTAGAGCAGAAATTCACCTAAAAACAGTTTGAGCCTTTGCTTTACGACTTAGTTTTTGACTTGTTGAATTCACGGTTGCTGCATTTGGGTCGAGTTGCTGGTCTAAAGTTTTCTTACCGCTAGAGTTTCGAGTTCGCGCCACCTTGTTTCAATCACCAGTTTAGACCTCTTGCTGCAATTCAACCAAAAAGAAGAGAAAGCAAAACGCGAGTGCATAAAAAAGCCGCACTAATCAGCAAAACAATAAAAGACACGTGCAAAAAAAGAGATAAAAAACCAGTTCTGAATTTTGGTAGATAAAATTTGTAAGTGCAACAAAACAAAAGGCAGTTTGTGTGCCTTCTTTTTATAGTTTCAGAAATCAGATTCCTGTTCTGAGCTTTTGGTGATACTATTTGTGTAACGGCTCGCGTCTCTGTTACGGTTTGGACTAGGACCAGCACAACACCATTGTGGAACATTTATTCAACTTGTTGTGGCTAACGTGTTACTAGCTATCCCTTGCAACTATTGAAATTGCAGCTACTTATAAATCCACAAAATTTTCTACAACACCACTGGGTTGTGCCAGCTGCCACCGTTGTTGTTGGTCTTACTGTTTGCCGGCACCTTCTGTATTGTGTGGTGAGAATTTATAAGAACTTGATTAACCAGTTTGAGAATGAGAGGTACAATGATTCCTTGTAGTTTATAGAATCAAAGATATTTTTTATTGTTTTCTTGTCTTTACTAAACATGGCAGGTGATATGAAGATTTTTGAGCCAACCGAACATTATATCCAAGGCATCATTCAACACTTGCCTTCATATGCCGGTAAATTCAATCCTCATGCATACATTGATTGGGAGCTCAAGGTAGATAAGGAATTTGATGAGCATGATCTATCTCAAAAACAAAAGATTTATATTGCCTCTAAAGTGTTAACTGAGCATGCATTGATGGAATGGAAATACATTTTAGAGATGCATTCATTCCTGCATACTATGCCGATCATTTGCTTTCTAAATTAGACACCTTAAAGCAGGGTGCTAGGACTGTGAAAAATTATTATTAAGATTTTAAAATTTATACCATGTTTGCTCGTTTAGATGAATGCATGGAAGATGTAATGACTAGGTTCATGAAAGGACTCAATTCTGAAATTCAGACTATAGTCATGCATGAAGCATACAAACACATTTCTCAATTGTTTTTGCTTTCATGTAAAGCTGAAAATGAGATTCTATTATACAATTATACAAGCACTGAACATGTGAGCCATAGTTCCTCTTTTGCATCTGCTCTACATGCTGATCAAGAACACAAAATAATGAAACCAGCTATTGTTTTTCCATCATCACAAGAAGAATTGATTGCTGACACTTGTGATAGTGAATATTTGTGGGATAAAGATTCACATGTACTAAGGCAACAACTAGTAAATGAACATGTTATATCTGTTATTGAACCAAACATTTTAGCTAAAAAGGAACATGTAATTTGTATTGCAAATGAAACTGAAGAAATAAATTTGCTCTCTTCTTTAAATACTTGGGGCTATATTGAGTTTGATGATCTTTTTGAGCTTGGTAATTTGGAAAATATTTTATTTGCTAGATCAACTATACCTTGTCCTTCTCATGTTATATTTTACATTGCTGGCAAGTACAACAACATAGGACAATTTCTTGTGCATAGAATTTCTATTTCATCTAGATATGTTGTTTCTTTACTTTGTGCAAATAAGATATTGGTATGTTCTCAAGAAGAAAAGTATCTCTTGTTTCCATGTACTTTAGTAGAAGTTTCAGGTTTATATTTGAAAGACATTGATAAATGCTTAGTCATGAACATCAATCATGATGCAAAACCGAGGACAGTTTGCTGTCAAGAAGGGGAGAATGATGAGAACATAACCCGCACAGATATGACCATGTTAATGGCTCCTGCTACAAAGGCATTTAGGAACAAAGAAGTTGATTGGGGACCAAGTAATGATATTTCCAACATTTACAACCAAGCTAGCACATCATCAAATTTAAAGATATACTTGGGTGAGGAGCACACACTAGAGTCGAGGACGACTCTACTACAAGAAGGGGAGGATGATGAGGACATCACTGCCATCAATACAACCACACCAGTGACCCCCTTCACTATTTAATCATGGACCAGTGAAACGAGTCCGTGCACGTAAATTTAATTATCAGGTGAACTCGTTCCATGTTGTTGAAGCTAATCATTCCTTAAATTAGGTACTAAAACCCTGTGATTACTTTATTATGCCTTGTGTTTGGGAGGTGAACCATCTAGGAATTGAGAAGGCAACAAGGCAATAAAAGCTGCTCCACTTAAAAGGATTTCGAAACTACAACAAGTGCATGTTTAAGAGGGCATATCTTTCAGCTCCCAAGGTTGTTTAATGCAAATAAGCACTTGTTGGAAAGGTCTCTTTGTCTACTTTCTAGTAGATCAAGAGTTAAGGAGAGAACGCATCCAAGGCGTCCAGGAACGGCCGAGACAACTTCATGACTCCACTAGCCCGAGTGATTTCATAACTGCAAGCACTAAATTAAATGGAGCATATCTTTCAACTCCCAAGGTCGTTTAATGCAAATAAGTACTGGTTGGAAAGCTCTCCTCGTATTCTTTCTAGAGGATCAAGAATCAATGCGAGATACAAAACGAGGCGTTCAGGAACTGGCGAGAGAGCTTCATTACTCCACTAGAACTCTTTTTCTTCTATTCCTCTATTTAAGAAACTAGCAGCCACCAAAGAACTCGGGTTTTTGTTTGATGTAAGTTTAGCCTTTGCTACTTCCTTGTAAACGCATGTGTCGGCTAGACCACCCGGATACTTGAAACAGAACCCCAACTCTATCAGATCCGTGAGTGTCTGCTTTTTATCATGTTCTTGCTTGTTCTCGATTGCTTGCAGGTTCAAGGCTGTTCTTGGCACGGCAAGAGCAGCAACAACAGGAGCCGGTGTAACTATCGCTAAGGCGCAGCACCCTTGTGGTTGTTGTAGTCGGATAGCACAACGTCGACCTCCACCCCAAATTGTAGTTATCAGGAGACGGTGTACCTGTCGCTCAAGGCGCCACACCATCTTGGTTGTGGTAGTCGGGCAGCCAACGTCGTTCTCCAACAAGTTTTCCACCTCCATCATCTCTCATCGAAAGATTAGGCACCCTTCTACCCGTTGGGTTTATCACAGTGGATGGGATGTTTTCAAAAAATAGAACTTGATGGTGGATCCATCACGGCCATGATGGGTTCAACATCGGAAAAGATGTACCTCTGCCAGGTACCAAACTTTGGGTTTTAAATGATAAAGCTGAGACCGGGCGGGTGACTTGCACGAGAAGAGAGTCTTAGTGTAGTGTCTTCGTCTAAGTCGATTAAGGACCGTCTCGATGTAGGCCTGATGATCGAGGACCTTTTTAACTGGTCACATGCCTCGTCATGGGTAAGCTTTGCCTCGGGCAGACTAATACCAGAAAGGCCAACACGCAATGGGAGTGGAGAGATGGCGAGAGTAGCGTTTACCCTCCGTGGCAAGAGGCTGGATGGTGGTGTATCTATGCTCTCGGTTGGCGTGAACCCGATCTGGTCTTAAGAACCCCGGTGGCGAGTTGACATATGCAAGGGTTAAGTGCTACATATGTCGTGTGATTGGAGATCCCTAGCTGGGTATTAATCGATTCGGATCGCCGTTACTTCTTGGATATGAAGACTTGGTCACTGACTTACACGTAGCAATCCAGTGAACTGATGGGATGATAAAAGGATGGCTAGTATAGGCCAAGTGCTTGAACTAGGGTAGAAAGAACTCTAGTGACAGGTAATGACTTAACTTGCTAATAAAACTGGATTTTTAAGGATCCACTATTAGTAAGAATTTTTGCAAACAGAGTCTTGATTCTTGATTAAGCCTTACCTTGACTCCCTTAAGCCAGCATATCCTTGAGAGTCTTTTATTTTGACGGGTAAGACTTGCGAAAGTACACTTCGTACTCAGGGTTTTTGAACCCATGTTGTTGTAGGTGAGGAAACAGCAGAATTTTGCTGTTTTTGCACTAAGGTGGTGCCCAAGGATGAGCCTCAACAGTAACGTGGTTGCGGAAGGACGTGGTCCTTCCTTTTGAAAAACAATATACTTTTATGAGGGAGGGGTTTTGCCTCCCAAGTTTGTAATAATAATACTTATGCACTCTTATACCCTGGGTTGAAATAACTCTAATACTCTTTCTGTATTTTAATGAATGTAAATTAAGTTATTGTAATCCGCTTCCGCTTATTCGTTCCTCCGATGTATTATAATATCTACGTGACGGGTGAAACGCTCTTGGGAAAGGAAAAGGATATAGATACCGAACTTGTCAAGTGATTATGTGCATCTACAGGGTTGCCCAAGGTCCATTGGACAAGGACAACTGTAGGTGGGCCTAATGACTTGGGAGGTTCCGTCACAGTACTGATCTAGTTGCACATAGCAGCAAATGCCACCAAGCAGCCTTGCGATTTTTCTGTGTTCACAATAGCAGGCATCCTCAGTCCGAAGCAGGATCGGATAGACCACTGAATTATATCCTTAACATCACTTCTTTGTCTCATATCATTTTTCACATAAAACCATTGCTTCATCCATGAACCCGGCCATTTTTCCGAAATGTTGGCATGTGACGCATTGCATCAGACCGGTACACGATGGTATAACATTCAAAGTTGTTATGATACTGCTCTTTCCTAGTGGCCTTCTTCTGATAAGACAATTTGTGAATATTGCAAAAACAATCATCATCTGGTTCTAATCCCTGGCTCCTTATTGCTCAAATGAAAATCCCAACCTTGATTAGTGCGTCAAGGGCTCATGAAGGAAAATTTCAAACTTCTTCAAAACTTGACTAGAAACTTATGTAAGGGGAACGATAACCCAGCCTTCATAAAGCTTCAAAAAACCACTACATCATCTCTTTCAGGAAGTGGAACAGTATTTTCACCGCTGATTCTCACTATAGACACATCATGAAAGTATTTGCCTTTCATAGCCTCAACATGTCCTTTCTTCGTGGTCGATTTCCCAAATACCACATGACTCGGGCTCCACGGCCGATCTTTGGCATCATTATTATCACTCTCAATATCAAAATCCTCGCTGTCACCAGAATCTTCAGACAGTCCAGCTAAAATTTCATCAGTTATTTTTTCAACATTTGCACGCTCCATAGCTTCATAAAACCTAGCCAGTGCGGGGCCCTCACTCCTTTTATCTTCGGCCATCTCAGCTATGGTTGAGGCAAAAAAACGAAGCTTGAAAGCAATCACGATTACAGAGTCAACAAACTAAACAACAAAGCCAACACAAGCTTGATAGAACGAAAAATATTTTAATCACAACCCTCATATATATGCAAAGCACCACTGCATGGTGGGCCCCATGATACAGAAGGTTTCGCTATTCTAGCAAAGGGAAGGTGTTATTTCGGACCTTCAGCTAAAGGCCTTTGTTCGTTTCGCAGCCTGAATTCGTTACAAAGAAACAAACTAATACTGCGAGGGGCTACTATTGGGGGCCTTCGTCTTCCGAAGGTCGTCAAAAACACAGCTAACCATTGTTATTTGCATGTTTCTTAGTGTTACATGAGCTTTACTGGAAAAGCTTCGACATAGATCAATGGAAGTGTGACGAAGCAAGCTTCGTTACATTGGTGAGGAAGGCGACATAAGGAGAAGGTGTTGTTCAAGCTACTAATTGCAAATGACGATATTATCCTTGGGATAACTGTAAACTTTGTCTGTAATCTATGAGGGCATGGAAGTAATATCGTACGAAGCTATACGATTGCATATAAATAGATGAACAGTACCTCTGTACTATTCACGCTGGATTGGAATTGCATTCACGCCTTTACCTTCGAGCAAGCCGAAGGTATCAATGTAATGTGCATTGTGTAGCAGTTTGTTAATATATGAGATGTATTTTAATGTTGTTAAACATTCTATATGAAATGAATAAATTACATAATGTTACATTCGTAACTATGTTTTCACATTTGTGAATGACGAAGACTTGCTCTTCATGACCTTCATCCGAGACTTATTATATCCGAAGGGAGATAATGTTTCGAAGGACAAAGGTCTTTAACGTTTAACAATTGTGTTTCCTTGTTCTTGGTTCACAGCAATCAAAAACAAGTGACCAACAGGGGCCCTCTGTCCCCACACACGTTAACCGTCCCCATCGATCCCCCGTTCACGGCCAGGGCCCACCGTCTTGGCATGCAATGCCCCACTGACCTCGGCTGCCGACGTGCAGTGGCTGCACTTGCACCCACCTTAACTAGCATGGGAGACCACGTCTCAGGACAAGTGAGGGGAAAGTCCGTGTCCGGCTTCACTCAGGTACCAGGCTTACCGGTAACATATTTCCCAACATGTGTTTAGTACATTCAAACGCTTAAGTCCATTCCTGTCTCATTGACAAGGCATCCACCCAGTATCCATAGACCATCATAGTTCCTGTTATCAAGATGAATACAATCAATTCCTGACCTTGCGCGAGTGCTAGAAAAATCACTCGACTTCTACCAAGATCCTTTAAATTAGCAAGCCACTACTTGACCTAGCATACTAGTATTCATCTCATAAAAGGAATCCCCAAGTTCATGCCACTATGTTTTCAATCAATTCCTACACTTAAGTGCACAGTACAAACCTACAAACAATAGTTGTAGTAAAATAGCATATTAAAGGCTATGCATAAAACCAGGGCTTGCCTTCAGATGCGGGTGTAGCAGGGTGTTCCTAAGTGACAGGCTCGGGAGCTGGCTCCTGGGCTTCTCCTGGCTTAGTTCCTTGCTCCTGGTTCAACACGTACTCTTCGTTCGTGAGAATGCAATCTAACGAATGCAATTCATAGGATATAGGAAATTTTTGTTTTGATAGTTAGTAACATCGAGTTCTTCTTGCTGGGCTTTTAACTCCTTTCTTGTTAGCTTGTGGAAAGAGCTTCTTAGATTAAGGTTAAATCAATGATGGATGTTTACCTTGGTTATGTGCCGCAAGGATGTAAATTTTGTTTTAGGCTACTATTGGTTTCTTCCAGCTTTAAAGATTATTATTTTTATGTCTTATTTTCCCCATCTTAATTAGGCTTCTAAGGGTGAGTTGAACTACACCTCTACTTTAGAATTTTCTAAAAATTCTACAAAACTTTTAGTGGCTTCATATTGACTTAAATGACTTGTCCTAAGAATTTGGGGTCCAGAGGAAGCGTGGTCTACCCTGGACAAAAAATGACAAGGGCTAGGGCAGAGAGGGCACTTTGAACTAAATCCCTTGTGTAGAAGTTGCTTCTGCCCTAAGGCTTATTTTTGCTGATGTCTATGTGCAATACCATACCTCTGTGCCAAGTTTTACTTAAGAAAACCTAGTAGATATTTAATGGTGATTTTCTAAAGTTTAGGGGCTAGAAGGTGCTTATTACTAACTTTCCTTTCGAATAATGTCAAACAACAGATTTTCCCAATTTTTCTAGGTTCTTCTTTGCACAAGAGCAATCATTCCTAAAGTTGAATTTTTTTCTCTATCAGGAAGGGTTTCTAAAAATTTCTAAGATTTTCTATTAAACTCTCATGGGGCTTGGGGAACCATAATCTACTATGGAACTATATCATTTTTATATTTTCCCTAACAGTACATTACTTATATGTGAAAGTTCCCTTTGACCCGGGAACAGGATCTGGATGTCGCCTAGAGGGGGGGGGGGTGAATAGGCGAATAAAACTTATTACTTTAAAACTTAAATTCTTACTCTACTCGAAGACTTAGTACGCAGTGGAGTGAGAAGACTCTTCGAGTAGGTTGCAGCGGAATCAGAGATCCTGTCTCAAAAGTGTCCTGCACTTCAAATAAAGCTTATACCACAGATAAGTATTGAAGTGCAGATATAAAGACGAGTAAGACAGAGAGTCAGGATACAATACAGAACAGAGCACACAGACGCAAGGATTTATCCCGAGGTTCGGCCAAGCCTGAAATGCTTGCCTAGTCCTCGTTGGAGTTAGCCACACCTGGGCTTGGAGTCTATTTCAACTCCTTCCTCCGTTTGCTCAGATCTGTCAGAATGACAGATAGAGCCTTTCACTATTGAGTGGGGTTACAACAGAACCGCGGCTGCTTACAAACTTCTTGGCAGCACCTCGGCAGAGTAACGATACGCTCAAGACCTTGCTCTAGCTCTTAGCAGCACTACTCCTCTCTCTGAAGGCTTATAGCTGTGCCTTCTACACAAACTATAGAGTTACACACAAGAGGGAGAGCGAGAATTGATCCGAGTGATGTCTACACTTGTTGGCTGCGCTTGTATCATGCTTGAGGCGCCTAGGGGTCCCTTTTATAGACACAAGGGGCCTAGGAGCCGTTGGAGGCAATTCTGGAAGGCCAATCTTGCCTTCTGTCGTCGGGGGCACCGGACAGTCCGGTGCACACCGGACACTGTCCGGTGCCCGATTTGTTTCCTTTTCTGGCGCTGCCGACCGTTGCAGCCCGTTGGAGATCTGCGAGCCGTTGGCGCACCGGACATGTCCGGTGCACACCGGACAGTCCGGTGCCGTCTTCCGACCGTTGGCTCGGCCACGTGTCCCGCGCCGATTGCGCGGCCGACCGTTGGCCTGGCCGACCGTTGGCTCACCGGACAGTCCGGTGCACACCGGACAGTCCGGTGCACACCGGACAGTCCGGTGAATTTTAGCCGTACGCCGCCGGCCAAAATCCCGAGAGCGGCCAGTTCGAGTCGAGTCAGTCTGGCGCACCGGACACTGTCCGGTGCACACCGGACAGTCCGGTGCTCCAGACCGAGCTGGGACTTGGCAGCCCACAGCCAAGTCTTTTCTCCTCTTCTCTCTTCCTGTTTCTAACACTTAGACAAATATATTAGTACACAAAACCAATGTACTAAGTCTAGAAACATACCTTCTCTTAATTATTACATCTATAGCATTTCACATGCATGAGCTTCGATGTTGGACTCATAAATCATCAAGTCTGCTTGACTTGATCTAGATTGACATTTCTTGGCTCCAACATCCTGCAAAGATCACATAGAACATCTCCAAACCTAGGAACAACCCAAACTAAAGATCAAGGTGAACTTAGCTCTTTTAGGCTGCTTCCAGTTCTGGTTTTGACACTTGTTCTCCTTCTAGTGACCTTGATCTCCTTCTTAGAGTTTGGTCTTGAGCCTTATGACTTACACCACATAACTGTAGCTGTTACTTCATTGGTTGTAAGTCACGTCCTTATGTAGTGATCCTTGGTGTGTTATAGCTCTTCTCAACTCGATCACCCTTGACTTTGCAAGCCTTCTTCTTCACCCTTGGCTTTGGGTTCCTCAGCCTCCTTGACCTTCTCCCGTGCACTTGGTACCTCGAAGCTTCTCTTGCCTCCGTCCTTGGCTTGATCAGTTGTCTCCGAGCTTCGCACCCGAGTCTCACTTTATGCAATGTCCATCCTACTTGTGATGTCCATCATGTATCCATAATCCAGTTCTTGGACCATCACAATTGTTCACTTGTGTTGAACCCTGTAGGCTTTACCTTAAGCACCTGTTCAACACTTAGTACACTCGTTAGTCCTTTAATTGAGTTGTCATTCAAACACCAAAACTCACAAGAGAGCTTTCAATCTCCCCCTTTTTGGTGATTGATGGCAACACAATTAAAGGTTACATAAGAATAAAATTTGAAGCACAAATTTTGAATTCTAAGTTTATAGAATGCTCCCCCTAAATATGTGCTTACTTCAAAAACATAATTTTGGCCTCAGACGCCAATTTGCACATACTTAGGCAATTCGAAACATTTCTACACCTTAGCACTTTTTGGGATGCTTTGTGTCAAGAATCAAACCATGATGCTATAACACACAAATGCATGTAATCAGAGTTAAACATCATTCAATTTAGTGGATATATCACAGGAATATCAACCTACCACTATTCACCATGAAGATACCAATTCAAACTAATACCAATTTAAACTAAGATACTAATTTAAAACAATCTTAAAGCACCATTAACCACATGACTATCTATTTCAGAAAGAACACAATAGATGCCAATTAATTCATAGCAGCTCAAGCACTAGTCCATATGATGCAACACATATAATACTGCAAGAAGAAGCATATGAATAACACACTAGCAAAGCTTAAACTAACACATCACCCCTTAGGATAAGCTTTCCTCTCAGGTTGAGATAAGCTTTAATACACAAATTCTCCCCCTTTGACATCAAACACCAAAAACCATACTTAAGCAAGAACATAAGATGATGTCAAGGGACAGCAGGGTGTCAAGGGGAAAAACGACTATCAAAGACTCCCCCTTACTTATTGAACATATGCACTAGCAACATTTAGGTAAGATACATATATGCAAAAAGATTAATACTCCCTTTTGTACCTTTACCATGTTGTAGTGTACTTCCCATCTTGAAAGTAGTTAATCTTTCGAGAGCATCGCCACACTTGTGCCTGATTCTTTATCCTAACTTTCCTTGTTGCTAAGACACCAAACTTAGAACAAGTTATAGTATTGGACACACGAAGACTTCTATTCTCATGATTATCAATAGATGTCAATTGAAGCGAACTATTACGGCTACCACTTGAAAGATACCGATTTAAAGATACCAATTGCAAAGTTCATTTATTATCATGGCTCCATGATATTTAAGAATAAGCATTAAGAATAAGCATTTATTATCACCAGATATTATAGAGCATGAGCAATCTAAAGATATACAATTACTCACAACTTGAGATACCAATTTCTTGACTTACAGAGGTACCCAAGTCCTGATTGCTCCATTTCTTGCTTATCTTCTCTTTTCCACCTAGAGACTATACAAGATCGCTCAAGAAACAGTTAGTCTCAAAGGACACAAGTTATGTGTGCTCCCCTTCAAGTTGTGCATCAAGTATTTGAATGACTTGCACTTTGCACATTCTAGCTTCCTTAGAACTAGAGGGGAACACAACATACCTTGGTCAAAGCATACTCTATTACTTTCATCACACAAGGATGCCAATTTGAATATCAATTGTACAACCACTTAACACTAATTGAAGGCTAAATGAAAGATCAACAATGCATGCCTCAGTGGTACCTAAGCCAATTCAATACTCAAGGAAGTATAACATTTATACGCAACTTGTACATGCTTCATACTTAACTATCATTGCATATACCAATTCAAGATCAACACAATCATGTATATAAAGTGAAATATCTAAGCATGTCATAATTAAGAAGGTTTCTTAGGTGCACAAAAGAAACAACATTTCAAAGGCATAAATTACCTAAGCTAAGATATTACCAATTGAAAAACAAGAACATCGCTATGATCACACTCAACGGAATTTCAAGAATATTTAATGAAATTTCATAGCTCCATTTTCCATACCTTTGCCTTTATGAGAGCCCTTGTTATCACCAATTCGGGGCTCCTTTTGCTTACGCACCTCATAGCTCAAAGGGGCACGACATGGATTTGAAATTCACACAATACTAAACTAGGGAGATCATGCACTAAACAAAATGTCATCTTTGCACATAGCATACCATTACAAAAAGTTACAGGTTTATCCATATACACCAAGAGAGTTGATCGTTGTGGATATAGCAAATGAAATAACTACCCATGAATGATTCAAAAGATATATCCTATATAACACCAGTCATGATTAAACAAACATCATTATGATTCATTTAACGCAGGCAATCATAAAGCATAACTACTCTAAGGACAGGTAGCACATCGAGCCAACTTAAGAGCAATACTAAATTGCAATGATGTACTTAAAATACACAGGTACCGTCCTTTGGAGAGCAGGTTTTAGATTCTCATCAAGGTCCTTTACTTGATTCACCAATAATGATTCAGGACCTACACACCTTATTTCACTTGAGATGAACATGGGATTAGTGTTTCACAATAAAGGCACCAAAACAATTAACAGCTTAAGCATAGAGTTTAAGATAACCGTCTTAAGCTCTCCCATGGTCTCCAGTCCATCTCAAGGCACCTGCATGGTCTAGTTAGCACAGTTTGGTACCCATCTCGAGATGGGTCCATAACGTTCATCTAAAAGGGCCTTTGGTACCCAAATAGCAGTTGTGCTAGTTCTAGGTGATCTCATTACTGATCTAGCACAAGTGTATGATTTGGGTCTCCTAAGCGAATAAGATTGAGATAAATTTACTTGTTTAGGAACCTTACCCTTCTTACATACCTTAGGTAGATGACCATGCTCACCACACATGTAGCAGAAGCGTCGCTCAACCTGACTTGACACTTGTTGTTTGTCTTTTTGCTTAGTAAGGGTCATCTTGGAGGGTGCACGTCTTTGATTCTTCATGAGCGGACATGAAGTGATCATATGGTCCTTATCGTTGCATCCAAAGCATCTCCTCATTCCTTCATCCTTGTCTTTGTGTGGACAAGACACACTGAAGTGACCTAATTCCTTGCACTTGAAGCACCTCCTTTTTCCTCTTCCCTTTTTGCTCTTGGATGACATAGAGAGATGATCAGTGCAAACAACATGACTAATTGAATTTTTACCTTTTTCCTTGTTCATGTTGATTTCTTCATTTATTGCTTTAGGAACATCCTTCTTATGGAGTTTAACACTTGCTGCGGTTTCTCCCGTCTCAAGCTTCTTCACCACGCGTCCGTGGATATCTTGAGGAGGTTGAGCAATGCGTCTTCTCCTTAGTTGCTTTGCTTTTTTGTTCCTCTCTTTTGATCCTGCAGCTTGATGCTCATTCAAAAATTTGCTTTCTTTTGAGCAACAGGGGTTAGCACATGGTGATATGTTATCTAAATGTGCACATGTGCAAGAATGAGGTTCACATGAATTTAAGTTTGAAATTACAACCTCATGAGCAACATTAAGCATGATATGGTCATCAACTAATTTATTATGAGAATAAGATAGCATATCATATTTTTCACTTAGAGCAAGTTTTTCTAAATTTATCATTTCTACTTGACTCTTAAGCATAGAATTCTCAGTTTTAAGTTGAGCAACATCAGATAATACATCATGATTATTTCTTTGCTCAAATAAAATAGATTCATACCGTTGGACCAAATTATCATGAGAGCACTTTAGCTCCTCATGTTCTTTGGTCATCTTCTCTAGGCTGTCGTTGGTTTTGATGAGAGTCTCCTCTAGCCTGAGAAGCGTCTCGCCTTGTTCCTTGTTCCTACTCAACAACTTAACCAAGAGCACTTTGTCTTCTTTGTTGATATTGGTGTAGAACCGGCGAATCTCCTCTTCTTCCACATCACCGGTCTCATTTTCCCTGTCATTATTATTAGTGGAAGCAATACAGGAAAATGTACCTTGTGGTGATGAAGACTCATCCTCGCTATCATCCTCATATTCCTCCTCATCATCGCTTTCGTCTCCACTATCATTGTTAGCAATAAGACATTTATAACTAGTGGAGAACAATCCTGTCGATGAGGTGGATTCATCGTTTGGGTGCCATCGTTCTTGTTCCTCTCCATCTGAATGGTTAGTAACACAAGTAATATGGGGAGTAGGAGCAACACAATTTGCCACAGAATATTTTTCTTTAATTCTACTCCATAAATCATGAGCGTCGACAAATAAATCACTATCACTACTCATGATGGAAAAATAAGCACTTCAAGAAAGAGAATCAACCAAGATGCTGCAAGCACGGTGATTGAGAGAAAAACATCTTAGTTCATCATTAGAGGGAGTTTTACTAATACTAATATCAGATGGAAAAATACTTCTCCTAAAGATCTGTCTCAAATCAGGATCAACACTCATGAAAGCATTATAAATAGAGACAGACCAAGATTTGTAATTAGAGCCATTGCCTAAAAGAAGTTCTACAGTTACCTCTTGTGACGACATCGTTATCTCCGGACGGCTAAGCCCACACTGGAGAGGCCTAGCTCCGATACCAATTGAAAGTTCCCTTTGACCCGGGAACAGGATCTGGATGTCGCCTAGAGGGGGGGGGGTGAATAGGCGAATAAAACTTATTACTTTAAAACTTAAATTCTTACTCTACTCGAAGACTTAGTACGCAGTGGAGTGAGAAGACTCTTCGAGTAGGTTGCAGCGGAATCAGAGATCCTGTCTCAAAAGTGTCCTGCACTTCAAATAAAGCTTATACCACAGATAAGTATTGAAGTGCAGATATAAAGACGAGTAAGACAGAGAGTCAGGATACAATACAGAACAGAGCACACAGACGCAAGGATTTATCCCGAGGTTCGGCCAAGCCTGAAATGCTTGCCTAGTCCTCGTTGGAGTTAGCCACACCTGGGCTTGGAGTCTATTTCAACTCCTTCCTCCGTTTGCTCAGATCTGTCAGAATGACAGATAGAGCCTTTCACTATTGAGTGGGGTTACAACAGAACCGCGGCTGCTTACAAACTTCTTGGCAGCACCCCGGCAGAGTAACGATACGCTCAAGACCTTGCTCTAGCTCTTAGCAGCACTACTCCTCTCTCTGAAGGCTTATAGCTGTGCCTTCTACACAAACTATAGAGTTACACACAAGAGGGAGAGCGAGAATTGATCCGAGTGATGTCTACACTTGTTGGCTGCGCTTGTATCATGCTTGAGGCGCCTAGGGGTCCCTTTTATAGACACAAGGGGCCTAGGAGCCGTTGGAGGCAATTCTGGAAGGCCAATCTTGCCTTCTGTCGTCGGGGGCACCGGACAGTCCGGTGCACACCGGACACTGTCAGGTGCCCGATTTGTTTCCTTTTCTGGCGCTGCCGACCGTTGCAGCCCGTTGGAGATCTGCGAGCCGTTGGCGCACCGGACATGTCCGGTGCACACCGGACAGTCCGGTGCCGTCTTCCGACCGTTGGCTCGGCCACGTGTCCCGCGCCGATTGCGCGGCCGACCGTTGGCCTGGCCGACCGTTGGCTCACCGGACAGTCCGGTGCACACCGGACAGTCCGGTGAATTTTAGCCGTACGCCGCCGGCCAAAATCCCGAGAGCGGCCAGTTCGAGTCGAGTCAGTCTGGCGCACCGGACACTGTCCGGTGCACACCGGACAGTCCGGTGCTCCAGACCGAGCTGGGACTTGGCAGCCCACAGCCAAGTCTTTTCTCCTCTTCTCTCTTCCTGTTTCTAACACTTAGACAAATATATTAGTACACAAAACCAATGTACTAAGTCTAGAAACATACCTTCTCTTAATTATTACATCTATAGCATTTCACATGCATGAGCTTCGATGTTGGACTCATAAATCATCAAGTCTGCTTGACTTGATCTAGATTGACATTTCTTGGCTCCAACATCCTGCAAAGATCACATAGAACATCTCCAAACCTAGGAACAACCCAAACTAAAGATCAAGGTGAACTTAGCTCTTTTAGGCTGCTTCCAGTTCTGGTTTTGACACTTGTTCTCCTTCTAGTGACCTTGATCTCCTTCTTAGAGTTTGGTCTTGAGCCTTATGACTTACACCACATAACTGTAGCTGTTACTTCATTGGTTGTAAGTCACGTCCTTATGTAGTGATCCTTGGTGTGTTATAGCTCTTCTCAACTCGATCACCCTTGACTTTGCAAGCCTTCTTCTTCACCCTTGGCTTTGGGTTCCTCAGCCTCCTTGACCTTCTCCCGTGCACTTGGTACCTCGAAGCTTCTCTTGCCTCCGTCCTTGGCTTGATCAGTTGTCTCCGAGCTTCGCACCCGAGTCTCACTTTATGCAATGTCCATCCTACTTGTGATGTCCATCATGTATCCATAATCCAGTTCTTGGACCATCACAATTGTTCACTTGTGTTGAACCCTGTAGGCTTTACCTTAAGCACCTGTTCAACACTTAGTACACTCGTTAGTCCTTTAATTGAGTTGTCATTCAAACACCAAAACTCACAAGAGAGCTTTCAATATGTTCTAGGAAAATAGAGTTCTTTAATGTTTCCTACTTTTGGTTTCCATTTTTATTTTCTAAAGAAAATTGTAGAATCTTAAAGTTATTTGTACATCCTACTTTACTTGGTGCTCTGATGTGTATAACATTTTTTTGTAGTGGTCTACCACTGGATAAGCAGCTATCAAATTTTTTCTTAACCCTAGTATATATGTCCTATTATTTTTACCATTATCTTTACTTAATCATTCAAGATCTAAATTAAATAATAAATTTCAGAAACAGTACTGAACTAGGAGTCTTCCTATTTTTATTCTATAGTTCAATTCGAACAAAGTCCAACAAAAAATTGTTTGACCAAATTTGGATGCTTATCTTACAAGTTATGAATTTTTGAACTATCTACTGGATTAAAGAAAGATTTAGTTTAAAGAAAATAGGGAAACCCAGTTTGCACTCGGGTCCCTGGCTACTTCTTTTCTCTTTTCTTACATATAGGTCCTCTGTGCACTATTCAAATGAGTCACGGGCTTAACAGATAACCCCCTAGCTTTCCAAGGTCTTAAACTCGAGGTCTAGGGTTCACCGGAACAATACCAATGGAAAGGAAAGGAGCGGTGGGGCTTATTGGCGGCGGTAGAGCTCCGGCGAGGCGGTCGGTGAGGTTAGGGAGGTTCCGGCGAACACGTTGATGGTCGGATTGTATCCGGTGGTGGTTGGAGTCACTTGGTTCACGTGCAGGCGATGGTGGTCGGCGGCCACTTCGATTCCCAATCAACGGCGGTGGTAGTGCTCAATTCCACTGGTGAGGAAGCTTCACGGGAGGACGAGGGTGCTACCGATGTGAGGAATTTGGGGAGGTACATAGGTGGGGGCTAGCAGCGTTCATCGACGCTCGGGTGAGGTCCGGCGAGCGGTGGCGCTACATTGGTGGGGCGTAGAGACGATCTGGGCTGGCCAAGGATGTTCACTGTGGCTCAGGGAAGCTCTTGGTTCCGGTTGCTTGGTTGTAAGGTGGTTGTGCCGGTCGGGCCACAGTGGCGGGCACTCGGTTGGCAGTGCGGGCAATGGCGCGCTCGGTTGCTATGAACTCCAGCGAAGAAAGGCTTGGCAGTGGTCGGGGAGGGAGAGGCTGAGGGCACGCTTCTACTTATAGGCACGGGTGCACGCGACGCTGCGTTTCTTTGGCCACAACGCATAACATGAACAAGCGCGCGGGTTGGCACGCGTGGAGCAGCAATGGCGTGCTCTGCGGTTCAGGCATACGACCGAACAGTTGGCTTCGTGGAGTTTTGTCACATTCAAACGCCCATAGGTCGCGAATCCAGGTGAATTTTGTCGAAATCTCCTCTCCTCTCGTCACTCTATGACTAAGTGTAGAACCCCAAGGGTTTTGTGTTAGAAACACTGAGTTATCCTTGGTTTAAGTTTGGTCTATCGGAGGGGGCAGAACCGAGGCATTCCCTTCATTTTGTCTTATCCAAACGTGGAGTCCCGATGCCATTTTCTGGGGCACGCTAGGTTAGTTAATTTGGAACGATTTTGTCAATTAGAGTCACATGATTTAAGGTCTAGATCTTTTTGAACATGGGGATGTTCTGGTTAGAGGCTGAAAATTCATAATAGAGTGTTTTGAATTTGGCGTTTATTTCTCCTCTTTTGTAGCTTGTTTGGGGGGAAATTTAGCCAACATTTCTTGTGGTGTTTTGTTGACTAATCTTTGTTGAAAAATTGGTGTGTTACCTTTTTATGTTAATGGCCCAATTTCATGATAATATGGTTCAATTAGTTTTCTCGTTTGATTTCTCTTGCTTATGGTAGGGGCTTTTTTGGGGTTTTGGTCACTTCCTTCCCTTGATGGACATGAGGTAATTAGGGTAGTGTATTATGCTAACTTGGTATTTACTTAGAGCTTTTCTTCTAAGTATGTCATAACTTGCTTTAGTTTACTTACATGTGATAACAAGGTTGGTGAAGGTGCCAAGCAGGAACCCTAGTAACACCTGGGGTGTTACATAAATAATTTATTAAATGTTTGTTTGACCAACGATTATTAAATTAGTGTTCAATTAAATCTAATTTAGGGTTTTCAACTTGCGCTTTTATAAATAAATACCAACATAATTAATATTAGCTGAAATATTCTTTTATCAACAATTTCTTAGTATAAGTGTGTTATCTATTTAATAGTCCTCGCGTGTCGTGTTGTTCTACACGTCGTTCACACATGCGGTGCGCGTGCTGTTCGTGTGATGTCGTGCTATTTCGCACGTCGCGGACTTCGTCTTGCGCCATTAATTCGCCTCACTTAGAGTCACTCATATTAATTAAATTAGTTATTTAACTAAGAGTTGTTAGCATAGCAGATTAATTAAAACTAGGTAATAACTCTAATTTTCATTCGATAAATGTTGATTAATACAAATATGTCAAATTAAATGTTCTAGTTCATATTTGTATAACGTAAACGCGATAACTTCTCAATCGTAGCTTCGATCTCACCGTTTCTTTTTCCCATGTGATCGTAGAAGCGAGCTCTATTTCATATTTCTCGTGTGACCTATTATGTCCTATTTACTTTATAATTCACTATCCCGCATACTATGATTAACCTAAGGATTGACTAGCTTTCTATTTATCCTGTCCTTGATTACCTTTTCGGGTTGGGTTATTATGATGAGCTACATGCTAGTGCATTACCCTAATCAACGAACATGATGAGAATTACTTTATGATATGATGATTCATTCTGATCATGATTATGAGCTTGTGGCATTTTAGGGGGCTCAGGCTGTTTTTCGAGTACCTCTTCGTAAGGACTTGTTCGTTGAGAGACCACCCGGGACAACATTACAACCATGAGGGTAGCATGGGACACCCTTAGCTGATTAATTGTAGGAATTTAGGGGTGTAGTTTGCTTTGCCATTGTGCCGTCAATGGGGGTTGGGACATAGTGCTTGCTCTACTATGGGTGGGGTGCCGAGGTTCATTAGATTTGGTTTTGTTAGTCACCTCCCTTAGGGAGGAGTACTATGTTTGTGTCACACCCGGATTTTAGGGGTCCAAAACCCGAGTGCGAAATTGTCGGCGTTTCGACCCCGGGGGTCCCTGGACCGACGAGTAAATTGTCGCCGCGTGTCCCAGCCTTGCCCTGGCATCGTCGGCAATGCGGTGCTGGACGTCCTGGGCCAGATGACGCGTTTCTCCGGCTGGTGCTCGGCCTGCCCACTCCTGCCCGATATTTTGCCGAAGCTGCACAAGTTGTCCTGCTTCCTCGTCGAGCCTGGCCTGCATCTCGCAGATTTGCTCGAGTTGTGCGTCCTGATCCCCCACAGGGACTGGGACCACAACTAGCTCCCGAAGGATGTCAACGCGAGGCGCGGGCCTAGGGGGATCACCGTCCTCCGGCATATCAAGATGGTTGCCTTCGTCAAGACCCCCTAGATCGACGTGGAAGCATTCGCGACTTCGGCCACAGTCCTCGTCGCCGAGGCTGTGGCTACTATCGGAGCAATCGGAGAGGACGGTGATCGGTCATGAAGTCCTGCATGGCACTGGGGTCACCGAGCCCGGAGAAATCCCAACCAGAGTCGGGCTCGTCATCTTCCTCGGAACCCAGGGGCCCGTAGGTCGAGACGGCCGTCAGTCGGTCCCAGGTTGACCGCATATGATACCCCGGAGGGTTTGGACATTCCTTTATGAAAGCGCCCACCGAAGCGGGGTCGCTTGGTGGGTCGCAGCTGAATGTAAAAGGCATGGGATGGGAAACGAATGGTACCTCTTGATCGATGGGTGGTGACGAAGTCACGTCAGGGACGGACTGCACCGTTGTCTAGGGTACGAGGCTAACGCCCAGCAAGTGCTTCGCGAGCGTGCTGGCGTCGTCCGTCTGCTTGGGGTTGGCGTGTTGTGGGGAAACGACGCTCGCCTTCGTCTCAGACGCGAGGTCAACGTCCGGCGTGTCCCCCGCGGGGGCGCAGGCGCCGTCGACTCGCTCGACAGCCGACGAGGTGCCGCCTCCTGCTTGGCCATGCCTGCCCCGCCTCCTCCTTCGTCGGCGGGGAAGATGACGCGACAGGCCCGGATGTTGCTCTTCCGCCACGTGGGGAAGACGTCGTCAATTCCGCCGCCGGCAGGCGGGCTGACGGCCGCCATTGTCGTTGTCGCGCGGCGGAGGAAGGAGTATCATGTCGTAGCTGCCGTCGAGGGACATGAACTCAAGACTCCCGAAACGGAGCATTGTCCCGGGTTGGAGAGGTTGTTGGAGACTACCCATCTGGAGCTTGACGGGAAGCTGTTCGTCAACACGCAGCAGGCCCCTACCTGGTGCGCCAACTGTCGGCATTTCGACCCTGGGGGGTCCCTGGACCGACGAGTAAATTGTCGCCGCGTGTCCCAGCCCAGATGGGTCGGCGCGAGATGGAACACAAAGGGGGGGAAAACAGCAAGGGGAAACCGCGGCCTTCGTGTTATCCTGCGCCCAGGGCGGATGCGCTTGCAGTAGGGGGTTACAAGCGTTCGCGAGGGAGAGAGAGAGAGAGAGAGAGAGGGCACAAGCCTTGCGCGTTGGCCCATTCTCCCGCGCGGCCACCTTCTCGTACGAGAGCCCTGGACCTTCCTTTTATAGATGTAAGGAGAGGGCCTAGGTGTACAATGGGGGTGTAGCAATGTGCTAACGTGTCTAGCAGAGAGGAGCCAGAGCCCTAAGTACATGCCGTCGTGGCTGTCGGAGAAGTTTTGGCGCCCTGTTCATGTGATGTCGTGGCCGTCGGAGGAGCGCCTGAGCCCTGTAGGAGCACAGCTGTCGGAGCTGCCTGGTCCTTGCTGACGTCTCCTTGCTTCCGTAAGGGGCTGAGAGCCACCGTCGTCATGGAGCACGCGGGGTGCCATCATTACTTGTTTACCGGGGCGAGCCAGATGGGACGCCAGTCTTGTTCCCCGTAGCCTGAGCTGGTTAGGGGTAGGGTAATGATGGCCCCCTGTGACGTGGTCGGTCCGAGCCCGAGGTCGAGCAAGGCGGAGGCTCCTCCGAGGTCGAGGCTAAGTCTGGGCCCGGGGGTCGGGCGAGGCGGAGACCGTCGTCCGAGGTCGAGGCTGAGTCCGAGCCCTGGGGTCGGGCGAGGCGGAGACCATCGTCCGAGGTCGAGGCTGAGTTCGAGCCCTGGGGTCGGGCGAGGCGGAGACCGTCGTCCGAGGTCGAGGTTGAGTCCGAGCCCTGAGGTCGGGCGAGGCGGAGACCGTCGTCCGAGGTCGAGGTTGAGTCCGAGCCCTGGGGTCGGGCGAGGCGGAGACCGTCTTCCGAGGTCGAGGCTGAGTCCGAGCTCAAGGATCGGGTGAGGCAGAGCTTCCTATGGTGCCTGAGGCCGGTCTTAGCGGCTGCCAGCCTCACCCTGACGGGTGGCACAGCAGTCGGAGCAGTGCAGGCGGCGCTGTTTTCCTGTTAGGTCGTTCAGTGGAGCGGTGAAGTGATTGCGGTCACTTCGGCTCTGTCGACTGAGGAGCGCGCGTCAGGATAAGGCGTCAGTCGATCCTTGCATTAAATGCTCCTGCGATACGGTCGGTTGGCGTGGCGATTTGGCCAAGGTTGATTCTCCACGAAGCCTGTCCGAGCTGGGCCTCGGGTGAGTCGAAGGTGCATCTGTTGCCTGAGGGAACCCTCGGGCGAGACGTGAATCCTCCTGGGTCGGCTGCCTTTGCACGAGGCTGGGCTCGGGCGAGGCGAGATCGTGTCCCTTGAGTGGACGGAGCCTTGACCTGAATCGCGCCCATCAGGCCTTTGCAGCTTTGTGCTGATGGGGGTTACCAGCTGAGATTAGGAGTCTTGGGGGTACCCCTAATTATGGTCCCCGACAGTAGCCCCCGAGCCTTGAAGGGAGTGTTAGTACTCGCTTGGAGGCTTGTGTGGCACTTTTTTGCAAGGGGACCGGCCTTTCTCGGTTGCGTTTCGTTCCGGTGGGTGTGTGCGAGCGCACCCGCCGGGTGTAGCCCTCGAGGCCTTGGAGGAGTTGTTTGACTCCTACGAGGTCTTAGCGCGTTTCGTGATGCCTCGGCCGGTCTGGTTGTTCCCTCATCCGAACTGGCCGTAGCCCGGGTGCATAGTCAGGTTCCAAGTTATTGGGCTGGTATGTTGACGCTGTCAACGGTTTGGCCGGAGCCGGGTTTGCAAGAGCAGCCCCCGAGCCTCCGCGCAGAGCGAGAGGACGGTCAAGGACTGACTCGACTTTTTTCATACGCCCCTGCGTCGCCTTTCCGCAAGGAGGAGGGGGGAAAGCGCCATGTTGCCCTCGGAGGGCGCCGAACATGGTGTCTCTAGTGAGTTTCTAACGGGTGATCCGAGTGGACGCCCGTGCCCCGTTCGATAAGGGTCGGCTAGTAGCCAGAGGCGCGCTCCAAAAGTACCTGCAGGTGATTTGCCGGACTCGGTCCCGTTTGATAGGGTTCAAGGGCTCGATGCCTCCCTCTGATGGGATTCCGTTACAGAATCGCTCCTGCTGGTCTCGGAAATGTCCTAGGGTACCTCGGGAGCGTAGCCCGAGCCTCGGCCATGTATCAAACGTACCCAGAGTCATCCATCGCTCTGCATGCTCTGAGGCGGATGTCGAACCCTTCGGAGGCCAGCCTACGAACCCCTGATCAGTAGTGGGCGTGGAGCCCAAGTAGCCTGAGGCGGCTGTCGAACCCTTCCGAGGGGCCATCCTTCGAACCTCTGACCAGTAGTGGGTGCGGGGCCCGAGTGGCCTGAGGCGGCTGTCGAACCCTTCCGAGGGGCCAGCCTTCGAACCTCTCACCAGTAGTGGGCGCGGAGCCCGAGTGCTCTGAGGCGGCTCTCGAACACTTCCGAGGGGCCAGCCTTTGAACCTCTGATCAGTAGGGGGGCTCGGGGCCCACTTCCTTCGCAGAGAAGGATCCCTTTCGGAGTATCCCCTTTCTCGGTCCCTGTAGCAAGAGAGAGAAAGGGGAAGAGGAAAAGGATACGAAATTGAACGATGTGGCGCACCTTTTTTGACGCGGTCATTTTGGCGGAGGTGAAGCGTCGCCCGCTTCGCCTGCCAAAGGTGTCGCCTGTCTTGCCGTAGAGTTAATGCGACGGGACGAGTGGTTGGCGGGGCGGCCGTTGTGCGTGCGCGAGCCGTTCGAGGAACGGAACACGGGCGCGTCGTCTCCACACCGTGGGAGAGGGTTCTCTCGCTATCCCTGGAGGGGACGTGAGCCTGCAGACGACTTGACTGCTGCTTCCGCCCGCCTGCCGCCGCCATTACTGCCGGCCTACTTTTGGCCATATCGACCGTCGCGTCTTCTCCCGCGGCGGACCGACCTATGACCGATGTGCTCGGTTGGCACTGTTGGGCCATGCGCAGGGTTGCCTCGAGTTGCGGCACCGGTTCCGCATTCGAGAAGGCGCGGTACTGGCGCAAGTGGCGGTGCAGTTTCTCGCACATAGTAACCGGCGCCGGTTACATGACGTGCGGGCCTGGGCCTCCATGCTGGACGCGTCAAAGTCGAAAGGGTGCGCCCCCTTGGTGCGGTTGCATGCCGCCTACATGGCGGTCCGCCCTTTCACCCGCTGGTCTGGGCGAAAGTGGAGGAGTGCTTGTAACCGCTGGGCTGTTGTGCGCTCCGTGCACGGCGGTTTGGCTCCTTCTGTCCTGGGCCAGCTTGCATGACGCACGGGACCCAGCCCCTGTGTCGCAGGGGGAGGACCTTGGAGCGTGTTGGTGAAGACTCAGTCCGCGATGGCTGAGGACGCCAGTGGGGAGAGTCGCCTTTAAAAGGAGGGTGACCTCCTTGGATGGCAGCCATGCCTTCGCATTCCCTTCATGCATCGCATCCTTCCACCTTTCGAGCCCCCGGATGGGGAGCGCCCACGTCGCTTTCGTCTTACCGTCGTTGGAGGAACGCAACTTCGCGGAAGTTGGTACCTTTCAGCCATCGTTTGGCTATAAGGATTTTCATCAGGCAGCCCAGCTGCATCCCCTTGCCGATGGTCACCCAAGACGGTGACCACCAGTTTGATGGTGGGGAGAAGCAAGCCGGGCTACGGCCTCTGCCCCACCCTCAGCTTCAAGGATCTTCATCATCCTTGCTGGGGAGGAGGGCGAGGCGAGCCGGAGCTCTACCTCCCGCACGGGCTCGTGGGCCACCTTCTCCTTCAGCATTCAGGGGAGAAGGCGCTCACTGGCCTAGCGGAGGGGGCGGACTTCGACAATGCAGGGTCGATCGGCCGCAAGCGTCGTCAGCCCCAGCGTGTCTGGTTCGCTGGCTCAGCTGGCTCTGGCGCAGCTTCTGGTGCCACCTCCCACCGCTGGGCGCAGTGCGGCTATCTGCCCGCCGTATGGGCAGTCGTTGCGCCGCGCGCATCGGGGGACCGCCCAAGACGTCGCGCGCTGCTAGGGCGGCGTTCGTGTTCTTGGGCTGTCCTGCCCTTGCTCCGGTACGACGCCTCTACACGGAGGTCGGTGCTCGCCCGTCCGGGAGGACCCGAGTGGGGATCTGCCGGTGGGCAGACGGCTGTCGTCATCGGTGCTGAAGTGGTGGCGGCTGAAGAAGTCCTCGTCACCGACGAGATCGCCGCCACCATCCGCGCTCCGGGCCTCCGGCTCTTTGGCTTTGATAGCTTGTCCTCGCCCCTCGAGTGGGGACGTGGGCGAGGGCCTTATCGCAGCAGCGTCTGCCCTGAGGTCATCGCTACTGCTGTTTGGCCGCCCGGAGCGGAGGTCGTTGTCGCTGCTGCCAGAGCGGGCGGCGGTGAGCCACCTAGGGTTTTGTCGCCCTGCAGGCCCTCCAATGTGGGGGGTTGTTCGTACCTGCGGGGGCGGAACCGGAGTTCCATTTGTAATGGCACCTTGAGTGCCGGTGTCTTGTTCATTGCGGCTATCGGGGCCTGAACATCTAGGTATTTTGGGTGTAATACCATGTTTTTTCCTCATTTCAAGAAATAGGACTCGCCTGTCGGCTAGCTGAACCGCTTAACCAATGTGTGAGTTGCCTCGTGCGGAAGGTGACGAGTGAGGTATCCGTATCCCGGAGGCGTAGGTGTCCCTCGGCTCGGTCGGCCTTTGCCACCCGAGGCTTCTCTTGCTTAGTTAAAGAAACCCTCGGCCACTCTGCGATGAGCCGGGGCCGGAGGCAGCGGTGTCAGCATGGACAGAGGCAGAGTTGGCTCGAAAAGAAGACTTCTTTGGCCCAGGAGCTGGGGACTTCCTAGGCCAAGGAGGAGTAGCAACGGCGGCCGGAGCCTGGCCGGGTCGTCCACTGGCGGGACCAACCCTGGAGTCGGGTTGCCGAGGCCATGAGCCGGGCCGGTGTCCCCGGGGGACGGCTGACTGAGGCTACGGAGCGGCCGGTTCGGCCATCTGCTTGGGCCGGGTTCCTGGAGGAGGCCCCGGCGACAATGGCCCAGGCGCGGTGTTGACATCTTCCTTTGGGGTGGAGATCCTTCGACCGTGTCGCCGTCCGAGGCTGGGTCAGACTCCGCCGAAGGTGGAGTCGGTGCCGAGGGTGCTGCTGCTCCCCCTGTTGATGTCTGATCCTGCAGGAACAGTTTATCTGTAGTGTGCGTATGTTTTTTGCGGCCGCCGAGGCCCAAACATACCGTTGTCGTGTTGTAAAGCTGCATTTCTTTTCCCTTTGTTTCGAGTATGAGGACTTATTTGTCAGTAGCAGAATCGTTTATCCGAGTGAGAGTTACTTATCGCGAAAGGTGATGAGTGAGGTATCCGTATCCCGGAGGCGTAGGAGTCCCTCGGCTCGATCGGCCTTGCCGCTTACGTGTACTCTTACTCGTCCGTTAGATTCTGTTATCGATATAGTCGAGAAGGCACGAAAAATCGTTTCAGCAGAAAAGCTTTCGAACGTTAAGACTTGTTCGGCCAGCGGAATCGCTTATCCGAGCGTGAGTTACTTATCGCAGAAGGTGATGAGTGAGGTATCCGTATCCCGGAGGCGTAGGAGTCCCTCGGCTCGGTCGGCCTTGCCTGCTTGCGTGTACTCTGTCGTTTTCAGGATCCCACTTTCGAAGTAGTCGAAAAGCACGAAAGATGTTCTGGCAGAAAGACTTTTTCCGAGGAAAATTTTGATGCAGAGAGGGTTCCCTCCTTCTAGCCCCCGAGGGAGGGTCGGGCTTTGCCGAGGCAAGGCTGACCCTTCCTTGATGGTTAGACTTTGTTTGCGTATGTAAACGAGGTATATGAACGACTTGAAAACATCTTAAGGGTAGAAGCGATGTAGATGTCGGATGTTCCAAGCGTTGTTGTAGACCTCGCCTTGACTGTTGGCCAGCTTGTATGTTCCGGGCTTCAAAATCTTGGAAATGATGAATGGCCCTTCCTAGGGAGGCGTGAGCTTGTGGCGCCCTCGAGTGTCTTGTCGTAGCCGAAGCACCAAGTCGCCCACCTGGAGGTCTCGGGACCGAACCCCTCGGGCGTGGTAGCGTCGCAGGGACTGCTGATACCGCGTCGAGTGTAGTAAGGCCATGTCCCGAGCCTCTTCCAGCTGGTCCAGTGAGTCTTCTCGGTTGGACTGGTTGCTTCGGTCGTCGTACGCCCTCGTCCTCGGGGATCCGTATTCTAAGTCTGTGGGCAAGATAGCCTCGGCCCCATAGACTAGAAAGAACGGCGTGAAGCCCGTGGCTCGGCTCGACGTCGTTCTCAGACTCCAGACCACCGAGGGAGTTCCTTCATCTATCGCCTGCCGAACTTGTTGAGGTCGTTGTAGATCCGTGGCTTGAGTCCTTGCAGAATCATGCTGTTCGCACACTCTACCTGCCCATTCGTCATGGGGTGAGCTACGGCGGCCCAGTCCACCCGGATGTGGTGATCCTCGCAGAAGTCCAGGAACTTTCTACCGGTGAACTGGGTGCCGTTGTCGGTGATGATGGAGTTCGGGACCCCAAAGCGATGGATGATGTTGGTGAAGAACGCCACCGCCTGTTTGGACCTGATGCTGTTTAGGGGTCGGACCTCGATCCACTTGGAGAATTTGTCGATGGCGACAAGCAGGTGCGTGTAGCCCCCGGGTGCCTTCTGCAAGGGACCGACGAGGTCCAGACCCACACAGCAAACGGCCAGGTGATGGCTATCGTTTGCAGAGCCTAGGCGGGCAGATGCGTCTGCCTTGCGTAGAATTGACACCCTTGGCAGGTGCATACAATCCTAGTGGCGTCGGCCACCGCGGTTGGCCAGTAGAAACCCTGTCGGAAGGCGTTTCCAACAAGGGCTCAAGGTGCTGCGTGATGACCGCAAGCCCCCGAGTGTATTTCTTGTAATAACTCCTGACCTTCGGTGATGGATATGCATCGCTGGAGGATGCCTGAGGGGCTGCGGTGGTAGAGCTCCTTCCCGTCACCCAGCAAGACGAACAACTTGGCGCACCGCGCCAGTCGCCGAGCTTCGGCTCTGTCGAGGGGTAGCCCTCCTCGGTGGAGATATTGCAGGTACGGGGTCCGCCAGTTTTGATTAGGCGGGATCCCATTCCGCTCTTCCTCGATGCGCAGTGCCTCACCCTTGGGGGCTGAGGGTGCCTCGGGCTGAGCCGAGGGTGCCTCGGGCTGAGCCGAGGGTGCTTCCTATTTGGGGTCGAGCTCGGAGCCGATCCAGATCTGCTTGGAGGCGTCGTTGCTAGGCTCGAGAGGGACGGACTTGACCGTCTCAGCTGGCTCGAAGTTGTCGGCGTGGCGCTTCGCATCTAGCGCCTCCTTGGAGAGGCTCTCCAGGTCGGTGATAAGGGCCTTGGATTCAGCGAGGGCCTCGGCGTACTCCACGCACTCCACGTCGCATTGGTACGCGTGTCGGTACATGGAGCCGACGGTGATGACCCCATTGGGGCCTGACATCTTGAGCTTGAGGTAGGTGTAGTTGGGGACGGCCATGAACTTGGCGTAGCATGGTCTCCCTAGCACTGCGTGGTAGGTTCCTCGGAACCCAACCACCTCGAACGTGAGGGTTTCCTTTCGGAAGTTGGAGGGAGTCCCGAAGCAGACGGGCAGATCGAGTTGCCCAAGGGGTTGGACGCGTTTCCCGGGGATGATCCCGTGAAAGGGTGTCGTGCCGGCCCGGATCGAGGACAGATCGATCTGCAGGAGCCCGAGGGTCTCGACGTAGATGATGTTGAGGCTGCTGCCTCCGTCCATGAGGACCTTGGTAAGCCTGATGTTGCCGATGACGCGATCGACAATGAGCGGGTACTTTCATGGGCTCGGCACGCGGTCGGGGTGGTCACCCTTGTCGAAGGTGACGGGCTTGTCGGACCAGTCTAGGTAGACTGGCGCCTCCACCTTTACTGAGCAGACCTCCCGGCGCTCTTGCTTGCGGTGCCGAGCCGAGGCGTTCGCCGCCTGCCCACCGTAGATCATGAAGCAGTCGTGGACCTCGGGGAACTCCTCTGCCTTGTGATCCTCCTTCTTGTCGTAGTTGTAGGCTCTGCCACCTTCCGCCGAGGGACCGACCTTGTGGAAGTGGCGCCGAAGCATGATGCACTCCTCAAGGGTGTGCTTGACGGGACCCTAATGATAGGGGCACGACTCCTTGAGCATCTTATCGAATAGGTTGGCGCCTCCGGGAGGCTTCCGAGGGTTCCTGTTCTCAGCGGCGGCGACAAGGTCTGCGTCGGCGGCGTCATGTTTCGCTTGTGACTTCTTCTTGCCCTTCTTCCTCGCGCCGCGCTGAGCGGACGCCTCGGGGACATCTTCCGGCTGGCGCCACTGAGGCTGCTTGTCCTTCCGGAAGATGGCCTCGACCGCCTCCTGACCAGAGACTTGGTGGCGATGTCCATCAGCTCGCTCGCCCTGGTGGGAGTCTTGCGACCAAGCTTGCTCACCAGGTCACGGCAAGTGGTGCCAGCGAGGAACGCGCCGATGACATCCGAGTCGGTGATGTTGGGCAGCTCGGTGCGCTGCGTCGAAAATCGCCGGATGTAGTTCCGCAGGGACTCTCCCTACCGCTGGTGGCAACTTCGGAGATCCCAGGAGTTCCCAGGGCGCACGTATGTGCCCTGGAAGTTGCCGGCGAAGGCTTTGACCAGGTTGTCCCAGTTGGAGATCTGCGCAGGAGGCAGATGCTCCAGCTAGGCTCGGGCGGCGTCGGAGAGGAAAAGGGGAAGGTTGCGGATGATGAGGTTGTCGTCTTCCGTCCCACCCAGCTGGCAGGCCAACCGGTAGTCCGCGAGCCACAGTTCCAGCTTTGACTCCCCCGAGTACTTGGTGATGGTAGTCGGGGTTCGGAACCGGGTCGGGAACGACGCCCGTCGTATGGCCCGGCTGAAAGCTCGCGGACCGGGTGGTTCGGGCGAGGGGCTCCGATCCTCCCCGCTGTCGTAGCGTCCCCCACGCCTGGGGTGGTAGCCTCGGTGCACCTTCTCATCGAGGTGGGCTCGACGGTCGCGGCAGTGGTGTTCATTGCCGAGGCGACCCGGGGCCGCAAGCGCTGTGTTCCGCGTTCGCCCGGTGTGGACCGAGGCTACCCGCATGAATTGGGAAGTCGTGGCGCGATGCTTCGGGGGTACCCCTGCCTTCGGGAGGCAGAGCTTTCGGCCCGTCGGACCGTGGCATCTTCCAGGAGGTTCTTGAGCTCTCCCTGGATACGCCGCCCCTCGGTGGTAGATGGTTCCGGCATCGCTCGGAGCAGTATCGCTGCTGCAGCCAGGTTCTGGCCGACCCCACTGGAAGCTGGAGGCAGCCTTGCCCTGGCATCGTCGGCAATGCGGTGCTGGACGTCCTAGGCCAGATGACGCGTTTCTCCGGCTGGTGCTCGGCCTGCCCACTCCTGCCCGATATTTTGCCGAAGCTGCACAAGTTGTCCTGCTTTCTCGTCAAGCTTGGCCTGCATCTCGCGGATTTGCTTGAGCTGTGCGTCCTGACCCCCCGCAGGGACTGGGACCACAGCTAGCTCCCGAAGGATGTCAACGCGAGGCACAGGCCTAGGGGGATCACCGTCCTCCGACATACCAACATGGTTGCCTTCGTCGAGACCCCCTAGATCGACGTGGAAGCATTCGTGACTTGGGCCACAGTCCTCGTTGCCGAGGCTATGGCTACTATTGCAGCAATCGGAGAGGCAGTAGTCACATGCGGTCATGAAGTCCCGCATGGCACTGGGGTCACCGAGCCCGGAGAAATCCCAACCAGAGTCGGGCTCGTCATCTTCCTCAGAACCTAGGGGCCCGTAGGCCGAGACGGCCGTCAGTCGGTCCCAGGTTGACCGCATATGATACCCCGGGTGGTTTGGACATGCCTTTATGAAAGTGCCCACCGAAGCGGGGTCGCTTGGTGGGTCGCAGCTGAATGTAAAAGGCATGGGATGGGAAACGAACGGTACCTCTTGATCGACGGGTACGGACTGCACCGTTGTCTAAGGTACGAGGCTAACGCCCAGCAAGTCCTTCGCGAGCGTGTGGGCGTCGTCCGTCTGCTTGGGGTTGGCATGTTACGGGGAAACGATGCTCGCCTTCGTCTCAGACGCGAGGTCAACATCCGACGTGTCCCCCGCTGGGGCACCGGTGCCGTCGACTCACTCGACAGCCGACGAGGTGCCGCCTCCTGCTTGGCCATGCCTGCCCTGCCTCCTCCTCCGTCGGCGGGGAAGGTGACAGGACAGGCCCGGATGTTGCTCTTCCGCCACGTGGGGAAGACGTCGTCGATTCCGCCACCGGCGGGCGGGCTGACGGCAGCCATTGTCGTTGTCGCGCGGCGGAGGAAGGAGTATCATGTCGTAGCTGCCGTCGAGGGACATGAACTCAAGACTCCTGAAACGGAGCATCGTCCCGGGTTGGAGAGGTTGCTGGAGACTACCCATCTGGAGCTTGACGGGAAGTTGTTCGTGAACACGCAGCAGGCCCCTACCTGGCGCGCCAACTGTCGGCGTTTCGACCCTTGGGGGTCCCTGGACCGACGAGTAAATTGTCGCCACGTGTCCCAGCCCAGATGGGACGGCGCGAGACGGAACACAAAGGGGGGAAAAACAGCAAGGGGAAACCACGGCCTTCGTGTTGTCCTGCGCCCAGGGCGGATGCGCTTGGAGTAGGGGGTTACAAGCATTCGTGAGGGAGAGAGAGAAAGAGAGAGGGCGCGAGCCTTACGCGTCGGCCCATTCTCCCGCGCGGCCACCTTCTCGTACGAGAGCCCTGGACCTTCCTTTTATAGATGCAAGGAGAGGGCCTAGGTGTACAATGGGGGGTGTAGTGTGGCGGAACTGCCCGAATTATTCCAACTTAAGTGCCTAAGTCCCGCCTTAGAGGCTAGACCACACTTAAATGGGAATAACCCGTCAATCCCTCGGATCTAGTCCGACGAGGCCACTGACAGGATCAAGTACCACAGTCTCACTCGATGGTGAGTCACAAAGCAAATACAATAAAGCATAAAACCATACATTAAAGAGTATTAAACATATTACATCATCATCAGAGTTATAGCAAAAGTAGTCATCATTGTTCGAAATGCAGCGGAATAAAACTAACGATAAATAAACAGAGAGATGGGGAAGCCTGTCCCATCACTCCTCATGCTCCTCCTCAGCCGAGGCGGGGTCCCACTCGACAGTCCAACCCGGTGGCAAGATGGATGGCCAAGTCACTCCAGCAACCATGTCCTCCAAAGAACCTGTAAAAATTATGCCACAAGCAAGGCTGAGTATACTAATACTCAGCTAGACTTACCCAGTGTGAGGAGTCTACTCCTCTACCTCTAGACATGTAGCTGTTTGGCTGTGGGGTTTGGTTGCCAAAAACACTAGCTGAGTTCATAAATCAAGTTTTAGCTTTGTCAAGTTTTAGTGTGACTCTCTTAAGACTAAATATGTACTATCTACTCATTCATGGTAGCAAGCAAATTTAGCAATCAACATCTTTTGTCACCTCATCACATTTTCACTTGTTACTCAATGTAGCAGCATGGATCAAGCAGTCTCATTAGCTGCGAGAAGCAGACGATTCGAATCGAGTTTTTATCCTTGCAAGGTAAACTTAAACACACGACATGGCGAGGTACTCCGTCCCCACACACATCAACCGTCCCCATCGATTCCCCGTCAGCAGATCAGGGCTCACCGCCTTGGCGTACAATGCCTCACTGACCCCGACTGTCGTCGTGCAGTGACCGCACTTATACCCACCATAACCGGAATGGGAGACCACGTCTCAGGTCGCGTGAGGGGCAAAGTCTACTGCCAGGTTCAATCAGGTACTAGGCTTACCGATTTACCATATTTCTCGGCATGTGCTTAGTACGTTCAAACGCTTAACACACGGTACCACACCTTAATCCTTATTCCAATTTCCGTCTCGTAGACAACGCATCTCCATGGACCGTTGTCCATAGACCATCATCGGTATGATATACAAATGGATACAACAAATTCCTGACCTCGCGCGAGTGCTAGAAAAATCACTCGACTTCTACAGAGATCCCTAATTAGCAAAGCAGCTACTCGACCTAGCATACTAGTATCCATCTCAAAAAGGATTCCTGAGATCATGCAACTAGGGTTTCAAACAACTCCTACACTTAAGTGCACATTCAATCCTACAATCATTAAGTGTAGTAAAATAGCATAATAAATAGGTTATGCATAAAACCGGGGCTTGCCTTCCAAAGCTGGGGTAGGCAGATCCTCTGGTGCAGGCTCTGGTGCTGGATCCGGGGCTACCTCCTGAGTAGCTCCTTGCTTCGGCATGAGGACGTACTCTCCCTCAGCGAGGTTGCAGTCTATCGAATGCAATGAATAGGAATATGTATGTCATGATTATGCAGGATTTAACAAACATTATGCTAAACGAAGAAAAACTAAGTTAGTTAGTAACTTAGGGTTTCTTGGTCATACGTGGCTTTTAGTGGTTTATGCTTATCACTCTAGGTTTGGGTTTTGTTAAGGATAAGCATAGTGGATTTGTATTTCCCTTATATATTTCAGTGGGCAATTTAAAAAGGGTTTTGCTGGTTGGGTTAGGGTGACACTAATTTCCACCATTAATTTTCCCCTTCTTTATTTTCTATTTATGAATTCTAGTGTGGGTTTGAACTACAACAGTGGTTTAACTTTTTCCAAAAATTTTGTAAACATTACATGTGGCAGAACCACCCGAATTATTCCAGCTTAAGTTCCTAAGTCACGCCTCAGGGGCCGCAACACACTTAAATCGGAATAACCCGTCAGTCTTTCAGATCTAGTCTGATAGAGCCACTTAACCAGGATAAAATTCCACGATCTCACTCGAAGGTGAGTCACAGAAGAAATACAATAAAACAGGAAACCTCAAATTAAGTGCTGAATTATTACATAGATCGGAGTTTTTGAGTAACAAATAAGAGTTCACAAAATAAAGTGCAGCGGATAATCGATGTTGTCGGTATCGAGGAAATGGGCAAGGCCTAGCCCACTACTCCTCGTGCTCCTCTCCTGCCGAAGCAACATCCCACTCGACCGTCCAACCCGGTGGCAGGGTGGTAGGCCAAGTCACACCATCAACCATTTCCTGAATGGTACCTGCAAAAATTATGCCACAAGCAAGGCTGAGTATACTAATACTCAGCTAGACTTAACCGGTGTGAGGAGTCTACTCCTCTACCTCTAGACTATGCAGCTGTTTGGCTAAGGGGTTTGGTTTGCCAAAAGCACTAGATGTTTCTAAAATCGATTTTTAGCCTTTCAATTTCTATCATCATTAACTTAGCTAGATTTGCTCCTTCTAAGCATACATGGTGACAAGCATTTAGTTCAATCAACAAGTTATCTCATGTAACCTCATTTCACTTCTTACTCGATGCAGTACAAGGGGTCAAGCAGTCTCATTAGCTGCGAGAAGCAGACGATTCGAATCGAGTTTTAACCTTGCAAGGTAAACCTAAACACACGGCATGTCAGGGTACTCCGACCCCACACATGACAACCGTCCCCATCGATTCCCCGTTCGCGTCCAGGCCTCACCGCCTTGGCATACAATGCTCCACTGACCCCGGCCGCCGCCGTGCAGTGACCGCACTTGTACCCACCATAGCTAGCATGGGAGACCCAGTCTCAGGTCGCATGAGGGATAAAGTCCGCGCCCGGCTTCACTCAGGTACTAGGTTTACCGGTTACCATTTTTCTCGGCATGTGCTTAGTACGTTCAAAAGCTTGACTCAGGTATCCACACATTAATCCTTAATTCCTTTTCCCCGACTCATGGGCAAGGCATTCTCCCTGGATCCAAGTCCATAGACTAACATATATCCCGTTATCAAGATGAATACAATCAATTCCTGACCTCGCGCGAGTGCTAGAAAAATCACTCGACTTCTACCAAGATCCTGATTAGCAAGCAGCTACTCGACCTAGCATACTAGTATTCATCTCAAAAAGGAATCCTAAGTTCATGCAACTAGAGGTTTCAAGCAACTCCTACACTTAAGTGCACATTACAATCCTACAAGCATTAAGTGTAGTAAAATAGCATATAATAACATGGTTATGCATAAAACCGGGGCTTGCCTTCAATTGCTAGGGCTGCGGGGAGATCCTCAATAGCAGCCTCTGAAGCCTGCTCCTGGTCCTCCTCTTGGACAGGTCCTTGCTCGGGGATGAGCACGTACTCTCCGTCGGCAAGTTTACAATCTAATGAATGCAATGCGTAAGATACATGCATGATATGATAGGTGCTTTAGAAATTACAACTTTTGACGGTGTATGATCTACTTGAGTTAAACAAGGTTAACTTTACTTATGTAAGACCCTTGGGTGGTATACTTGGTAAATTGGGTCAAACTTTATCTAAGGTAAGTGGTAGGTTTATTCTTGGGGTTCCACTGAATTCTTTCTAAGCCTTAGTGAGAATTGATAAGTACTCAAGTTAGACTTATTGGGGTGTGGTTTATTTCCTCTTTCCTTTTCTTTTATTCTCCTTAATGTTTTGGAGTGGGTTTGAACTACAAGTTGCTTAAATAAAATTTCAAAAATTCTACAAAAATTACAATGGCTTGGTACTGGTGTATGTTGCTCTGTCTCAAAATTTGGGGATCAGAAAGTGAATGGTTTTCTTTGGACAAAATTATCAAATTTTAGGGCAGAAGGGGTGCTTTGAACTACAACTATGATTTAACAGTGGGTAATTCTCTAAAACATATTTTTGCTGGCTTTTAGGTGTTATAACATGATTTGGTACAAATTCCTAGTCAGTAATACCTTTTAATTATTTTACTATGGTTTTCCCAAGTTTCTAGCCAAATAGGTGCTTTCTACTACCACTATATTTGAAAAATATCAAACAATAGAGTTCTTATTTTTCTTAGTTATTGCTTTGCACAAGAGCAATCATTTTGATGTTTGGCATCTTTTTGCTTAAGGGAAGGGGTGGTATGCATTATTTTAATTAAGTGGCCTTTCTCATAAAACATTAGCAATAGGTATGAGTTTGCTCCTTTTTCATAGGTTTGCATTTTTCACTGGTGGTTTATCTCATTATGGACTTAGCAAATTTTTGGTTGCCCATTATTGCATCATTAGTGGTTGTTCATGATTTATTTGGAAAATACCTCATTATCATTTTATATTTATTTTCCTTACTTAAAATGTTGGGCTGAGGTGTTCATTATTTTTGTAGTGGGGCTCTGGTGGTTGTAAGTCCACTGGATTTTTATTATCCATTTTGGGTATAGTTTTGTAATTCTAATAATTGATTTTCAATTCAAATAAGGCTAAATAAAGCATTCTAATTTAAAACTGATCTGGACTAATGGTCTCTTTATTTTTCCTAGGTTCTCTGTTACTTAAGCAAACTAGGAAAAAAAATTTTAATCACTATTCATGAATTCCTAATGCCTTTCTGATTTTTCCTAAGTTTTGGGCAGAATAGCTTTAAATGAATATCTACATCATATTTTCCAAGGCTGGGGTTCCTACTATTTTTAAACAGTGTCTAAATGAGGTTTGAACACCCACAAATTTTCTTAAGTTCAGTACAGAAGAAAAACTAATTTTACTTAATTAAACTAGGTTTGGTAGGTTTCTGTTTTTAATTTTAAACTCAAAATTCAGAACAGAAAACATAGGGTTTATCATTTTTAAATGATAGTTCATAATATTCAGGATCTAGCAAAATTAATTTGACAACTTTTGATTAAGAATTCATCAAGTTATGGATTTTCTAAGTTCTCTGGTTATTTAAAAAGATTAACAGATTTGATTAAATGGAAAACTACTTTGCACTGGGGTCCCTGGCGGGTATTTTAAGTTTTCTTCGCGGATCAGTCCCTAGGCTACTATTCACATGGGTCACTGACGTTACAGAAAACCCCTCGGGTTCTCCAAATCCTAACCCGAGATCCTTCTCCTAACTTAAACAGTAACCGCGGCGGAAGAAAGGGCGGAGGGGCTTACTGGCGGCAAGATTGCTCCGGTGAAGTGGTCGAGGACGTAGGGGAGGTCTTGGGGATCACAACGGTGTGCGGGTCGCCGTCGGGGATGGCCGGAGTCGGTTGGTCCACGTGCGCAGGCGGGGATGCTCGTCGGCGGCGAGGAGTCCGGCCTGCTCGTGGCGAGATAGTTCAAATGGACGGGTCAGAGAGGTTCACGGGATGCCAGAGAAGATATGGGTGCAAGGAATTGGACGGAGACTCACCGGTTAGCTCTGTCCACGCGCGGCGGCGAAAGACCGAAGTCCGGTGAGGTCGATCTTGGGCCTCCGGTGAAGTCCGGCCTGGTCCAAGGGCTTGGAAAGCTTTACGGGCTACTGGCGGAGCTAGCCGAAGCACTGGCTCGACTTGGGGGTGGCTGGAGTGGGCTGGCCACGGTGGCCGAAGCTCTGGCAGCAATGGCGGGCGGAATTGAGCTCGCCGGAGCTAAAGAGGGGTGGCTGGCCGGTGAAGGTGAGCGCGGGGTGAAGTGGGGCGCGCCCGGGGAGGCTTTATAGGCGTGGGCGAGCACGGCCGAGGGCGGGGCTCTGACATGCGCTCGGGGCGTGCGCGGCGAACGCCAGTGCGCGCTCTGGCACCTGGCACAGCGTCGAGCACGAGGCAGCGCAGAGAGAGGTCAAGTTCAAACGCGGATTGGGCCCAAATCTTTGAGATTAAGGCCACGATCCCGTTGAAAGATCTCTTCCTCTCAGGTCCCTTTGTCGTTTGTGTGTGGAGGCTAGCAAGTTTCGCTGACTGGATTAAGAGATAGAGAGGGGAGAAATCCTGTTTGTCTCACTGCCACACACAGGGAGAAAATCTCTATTTTTGATGTGTTCGAGGCACGCGTCCCAATGCCATCTCCTGGCACACGACAGAGGGGTTAATTAGGCACAATTTTGTCAATGGGGCCATTAAGATTCGAGTTAGGGATCAAGGTGAACATCCTTGATCTTTGGCTCAAGGTCTGAATTTCAGAATTCTGAAATTCAGAATTCCCATTAAGTCCCCACATGAGAAGCTTGATTTTGGGTTTTATTTGAGTTATTTTGGCCAAGCTTTCTCAACCTTTCTTGTTGCTTATTAAATATACTTCAATGTTTATAATTGGCTCAAGTCTTAATTTGAAATTTTTCATACCCTTTTCCTTATTTTCTTGAATTTTGCTCATGGGGCTTGCTTAGGGTTTTTATTAGGGTTGCAACATTTTTACCTTTTGGAAAGACCCATTTGTTTTGATCATGATACTTTTAAGTATATGCTTGGTGAATTCTTTATTCTTAAGTTAATTTGATGCTCATGCTTACTTTGGTTCACATAAAATGATGGTTCTTGGTTTGGCATTTTAAGAGAAACCCTAGGTGACACGGGGGTGTCACAGCCTTCCCCCCTTAAAGGAATCTCGTCCCGAGATTCGGGCCAGAGTCCTCCCAGGGTGAAGCGAAGGGTGAGACTTATAGGAATTGGGTGATTATTGTTATTATTAGGGTAGAACTGCTCTTCGAATGTCATTCTCTTTGCAACTTCAGAAGGAAGCCCTTTTTAAGTTTTACTTCATAGTTACTTCATTCTGAATTAAGATCATATTTTTGAAAATTAGATTCGAAGGGCAGGAGGAGGGGTTGGGTGTGATTACGTACCAGCTTCCTTAGGTAGGCAATCGGGGAAGTTGGATCTCAGGAATTCCTCGGTTTCCCAAGTAGCTTCCTCCTCTGAGTGATTACTCCACTGGACCTTGTACATCTTGATCGATTTAGCCCGAGTTGATCTTTCTTTGCAATCCAGAATCTTGGAGGGGTACTCTTGGTACGATAGATCTGGCTCTATCTCCAATTTTGGCTCTGCTATGATCTCGGTCGGCAATCGAACACACTTCTTCAGCTGAGATACATGGAATACACTGTGAATGGCATACATTTTTGAAGGTAACTTCAGCTTGTACGCCACGGGTCCACATGCTTCTATGATCTCATAAGGTCCAATGTAACGAGGGGCTAGCTTGCCTTTGATCCCAAACCTCTGCACTCCCTTGGTGGGTGATACCTTGAGGTATACAAAACTTCCCACCTCGAACTGGAGAGGTTTCCTTCTTCTATCATGGTAACTCTTCTGCCTGGCCTGAGCAGCTTCTAGATTCTTCCTGATTAGTTTGACCTTTCTTTCGGCTTCAGTCACTAAGTTAGGTCCAAAAACTTCTCTTTCTCCAGGTTGAGACCAATTGAGTGGTGTCCTACACCTTCTTCCATAGAGAGCTTCAAAAGGTGCCATCTTTAGGCTGGATTGATAACTATTGTTATAAGCAAACTCTGCCAAGGAGAGGTGCTTATCCCAGTTCTTGCCACTATCGATTGCACAAGCTCTCAGCATATCCTCCAGGATTTGGTTTACCCTTTCCGTCTGACCATTAGTCTGTGGGTGGTAAGCTGAACTCCTGATTAGCTTGGTTCCCAAAGACTCTTGCAATTGTTCCCAAAATCTGGCAACAAATTGGGCTCCTCGGTCAGAAACAATGGTCCAAGGTAATCCGTGCAAACACACGATCCGGTCAATATACAATTCTGCATACTTCTGAGCCTTATCAGTGGTGTGCACAGGAAGAAAATGCGCCACTTTCGTTAATCGGTCCACAATAACCCAAATCGAATCATGATGACGAGAGGTGTTGGGCAGACCCACAATGAAATCCATGCTGATGTCATCCCACTTCCACGAAGGTATGGACAGGGGTTGCAAAGCTCCAGCTGATTTCAAGTGGCTTGCCTTTATCCTCTGACAGGTGTCACATTCTGATACATATTGGGCTATCTCCCTCTTCATTCTGGTCCACCAATACAAAGGCTTCAGGTCATGGTACATCTTGGTGCTTCCCGGATGCATAGAGAATTTGGAGAGATGAGCCTCATCCAAGATTTTCCTCTTGAGGTCCTGGTCTTTAGGAATCACCAATCTGCTTTTGAACCATAACACACCCTTTTCATCCTGGCGGAAACAATTATACTTCTCAACCTTCTGATGGAGATTCTTCTTGATAATTTGCACTCCCTTGTCACTGAGCTGGGCCATGATAATCTGGTCTTGCAAAGCTGGCTCAACAGAAATGTGCGACAAAGAACCAGAAGGAATCACTTCAATTTGCATCTTGCTCAACTCATCACACAAGTTGTTAATGCGAGAATCCATCAGAATACAATTGCATTGCATCTTCCGACTCAAGGCATCTGCTACCACATTAGCTTTTCCTGGGTGATAATGTATCTCCAGGTCATAATCCTTGATCAGCTCTAGCCATCTTCTCTGCCTCATGTTGAGATCAGCCTGAGTAAAAATGTACTTAAGGCTCTTATGATCAGTGAAGATGTTGCAATGGGTTCCCATTAGATAATGCCTCCACATCTTCAATGCATGAACCACTGCTGCCAACACGAGGTCATGAGTGGGATAGTTTTGCTCATGAGGCCTGAGTGCTCTCGAGGCATAAGCGATGACTCGGTTGTCTTGCATCAAGACACAACCTAGCCCGGTGCCAGAGGCATCGCAATATACATCAAAAGGATTGCTGTTGTCCGGTTGTGCCAATACTGGTGCTGTGGTCAGATGCTGCCTTAAATGCATGGAAGGCATCTTCGCACTCCTGACTCCAAACAAATTTGACTTCTTTCTTCAGCAACTCAGTTATAGGCTTCGCAATTCGAGAGAAGTCCGGAATAAATCTTCGGTAATAACCGGCTAATCCCAGAAAACTCCGAATCTGACGGACAGTTGTTGGTGGCTTCCAGTTCATCACCTCTTGCACTTTATCAGGATCAACAGCTATTCCAGCCTGAGAGATAGTGTGACCGAAGAATTTGATTTCCTTTAGCCAAAAATCACACTTGGATAACATGGCGTAAAGGTGGTGCTTTCTCAGACGTTGAAGCACTACATGCAAATGCCCGGCATGTTCTTCTTCGTTCTTTGAGTACACCAAAGTATCATCGATGAAAACCACTACGAACTTGTCCAATTCCGGCATGAAAACAGAATTCATCAGATACATGAAATATGCTGGTGCATTTGTCAGCCCGAATGACATCACCAAGAATTCATATAGCCCATATCTGGTGGAGAATGCCGTCTTTGGAATATCACTCGCTCGTATCTTGATCTGATGGTAGCCAGAGCGAAGGTCTATCTTGGAAAACACCTTGGCCCCGACCAACTGGTCAAAAAGAACATCAATACGAGGCAAAGGATACTTGTTCTTGATAGTTACCGCATTGAGAGGGCGATAATCTATACACAGCCTCAAGCTTTCATCCTTATTCTTCACAAACAGTGCTGGACATCCCCAATGCGAAGTGCTTGGGCGAATAAATCCCTTATCCAGCAACTCTTGCAATTGCTTCTTCAATTCTGCCAACTCAGCGGGTGGCATTCGGTAGGGCCTCTTGGAAATTGGGGTCGTTCCCGGTTGCAACTCGATGGCGAATTCGATATCCCGGTCTGGTGGCATTCCTAGCAATTCATCAGGAAAGACATCCGCATACTCACAGACCACTGGGATCTTTTTCAGAGGTAACTCCGTCATAGAGAAAAAACATGACTGAGTAGAACCTTGACTAGGCAGAATTAAAATGAAGTTCCGCAGAATGGAGAATTAACTTCCACGGTACGGCTAGCTACATCAAGCACAACTTGGTGCAAGGTCATCCAATTAGCTCCCAGAATAATGTCCACATTTTCCAAACCCAACACAAGAAAAGTGGTTTTGACCATGTGGCTTCCCAGTTGAATAGGCACACTTTGGTTTAATTGATTAGTTACAATTTTACCCCCAGGTGTGACTATCATGAATGACCCTTTTGAGTGAGAGAATGGCAGTTCACATTTAGCACTGAACTTTTGGCTAATAAAACTATGAGATGCACCAGAATCAAACAGAATTAAAGCAGGTTGATTATAAACTGAAAAGATACCGGTCATGATGGGAGCTCCTTCAGGTACTTCCTCCAGAGTAGTGAAGTTGAGCTTCCCTTGCCTGACTTGCACCTTCTGCTTCCTTCCCTTGTCTTGATTTGGTGCTGGCATCTGCCTCTGCTGGTTCCTGGGACAATTCTTGGCATAGTGGCCCACATTGCCACAAGTGAAACACTTGTTCCCATTGCCCTAGCGGAACTGCTGCTGCTGTGGAGGCTGATTGTTCCTTGGGGCGGGAGCTGGATAGCGGTTGGGTGCCGGCTACTGCTGCTGCTGAGGTGGCCTGATCACCCATCTGCCTGCTTGCTGCTGAAAACCCCTGCTCTGATTGTGAGAAACAATCCGGAACCTCTGAGCCTGAGCGGATGGCACTGCCATCGGTGCCTTTCTCTTCTTCTCTGCCCGGTGAGCAACAATGCAATCCTCCTAGGAGATGGCCATGTTGACCAACTCATTGAAGCTATGAGCCCTGACAGTGTTGAGTCGTTCCCGCACCTTGGTATTGAGACCCCTGTGGAAGCGATCTCTCTTCTTTTCATCAGAATCAGCATGATACCCTGCATACTGGCATAAGTCGTTGAAGGCTTGCTCATACTGCAGTACCGTGCGGGTTCCTTGATTAAGGGCCAGAAATTCATTCAACTTCCGATCAAGAATGCCGGCTGGGATGTGCTGTCCTCTGAAGGCAGTCTTGAATTCCTCCCAAGATACTTCCCGATCAGCGGGGCGCATAGCACGGAAGTGGTCCCACCAAGTTCGAGCAGGGCCGCGAAGCTGCTGTGCGGCGAAGCGAGCCTTGGCCTCATCAGGGCAGTCTCCCGTGAGGAGGGGAAACTTGGACTCGACGACGCGGAGCCATACGTCGGCGTCCAACGGATCCTCTGCCTTGGTGAACAAGGGTGGCTGCGTGCTTAGAAACTCCTGGTAAGTTGCCATAGCCGAAGGTCGCTGATGCTGGCCTCCACCATGCTGCTGAGGGTGGGGCTGGCGCTGCAAGAGCTGTCGCAGAATCTCATTCTACTGGGCCATCAGCTCCTGCACTGTGGGAGCTAGAGGAGGTGGCGGGGGAACTTGCTCGTTATGCCCGCGACGCTGCCTAGCTGCCATCTGAAAACAGAGATTGTCGCCATTGTTATCCCAACTCACAGTTCGAACGACAAGATATCATCTCATATGGAAGGAAAAATGCCATAATCATAATATTAGGTTCGAAATGAAGATAACATGGTGACAAAGATCCCACAGATTTTAAAAGTTCACAGGGTTACATCAATCAGGGGAAAGTACCCATAAGCCTAGTCCAAAATCTGATATTAAATAAGCTCGCATAGGTTTCTATCCGCCTAAAAGTGTCGAAGCGACTGCTTAACCCTGAGCGGTGGAAGCGACACTGGATACGGGTGAAGGAGGCATCGCGGAGGTAGTCCCATTGGCACCAGGGGCTGGTCCTAGCTCCTCGGGAGCCTCTTCTCCCTTGCTTCCTGCTTCATTGGCCTCCATCTCCAGGTGGTGCATGTCCAAGTGGTCATTCGCTTCTTCGAGTTCCCTCTGCACATCGTGAAGCTGGTTCTCCAAGACATCAATAGTGTTGTATCGGATCTCCACCTGCTGCTCCAAGGTGGTGATGCGCTGGCTCAGCCTCTCCACTTGCAGATCCTTCTCTACCAACTCGGTGGATAGATCGACCACAAAATCTTCTCGACTATCGAGGGTGAGCTTGGCAGTTTGAGCGGTGTTAGCAAGGAGTGCCATAGCATCGCTCTAAAGGGCCTGAAGGCGGTACAGCGCACTCATGCACTGAACAGTGATCCTCCCAACTAAGTCAGGATACATCACCCACACTTCCTTCACATGGCTCACGCGGTTACACCACATGGGATCATACTTCTTCTCAGCAGGGAAGAGTCCTAAGGGTGCATCACCATCTCCAGGGGATGGTAGCCACAGAAAGTCGTCAGAGTCTTCATGGCTGCTGCTTCAACGGTGTCGTCCGTCCTGAGTCCAATCATCTCGGAATCAAGAGAACGCCAACCCGGCTGAAGGGGATGAGCCTCCAAAGTCAGTCAGACCCGACAACGAGGTACCCGATGCTCCTCATACAACTGCACCGTGTACAAAGGGGGCGTAGGGTAACCGGCGGAGTTAAGCACTTCCCACAAGATGGAAGGAAAGCCATCGCGAGAAAGGAAGTCAGAACTGAATCGAGAGTCTCCTCCACTGGCGGGGGTGGGTGAATTCATCTGCGGAAGGGAATCAAAGGTAAAGATTATGGTGGAAGGAAAAAGAAAAAGGGAGCCCGGATGGTTTTAAAGAAAGTGGGTTAGCTCAAAAATTTTTAATTCCTCTTTGTGTTTTATAATGCATGCATGCTGGAAGTAACGTTGCCTCTCAAAAGAAAATAGGGTGCTTTTTAGGGCATCCATAAAAATATAAGTACTGACCCACAGGGTCTAATCAATTAGCCACCTATTTCTCCCTTTATGCCTAAGGCCTTTCGTCCTAGGTCTAGCGGTCTAGTCCTGACAATCTGTAGCAGTTTCTAAGCAAGTTTTAGATTTTGAAAATTGGTATTCATGGTTTATTGTCCTTCTCTGTGGTGGAATTTGCTCCGATACCAGCTGTGGCAGAACCACCCAAATTATTCCAGCTTAAGTGCCTAAGTCACGCCTCAGGGGCCGCAACACACTTAAATCGGAATAACCCGTCAGTCCTTCAGATCTAGTCGGATAGAGCCACTTAACCAGGATCAAATTCCACGATCTCACTCGAAGGTGAGTCACAGAAGAAATACAATAAAACAGGAAACCTCAAATTAAGTGTTGAATTATTACATAGATCAGAGTTTTTGAGTAACAAATAAGAGTTCACAAAATAAAGTGCAGCGGATAATCGATGTCGTCGGTATCGAGGAAATGGGCAAGGCCTAGCCCACTACTCCTCGTGCTCCTCTCCTGCCGGAGCAACATCCCACTCGACCGTCCAACCCGGTGGCAGGGTGGTAGGCCAAGTCACACCATCAACCATTTCCTGAATGGTACATGCAAAAATTATGCCACAAGCAAGGCTGAGTATACTAATACTCAGCTAGACTTAACCGGTGTGAGGAGTCTACTCCTCTACCTCTAGACTATGCAGCTGTTTGGCTGAGGGGTTTGGTTTGCCAAAAGCACTAGCTGTTTCTAAAATCGATTTTTAGCCTTTCAATTTCTATCATCATTAACTTAGCTAGATTTGCTCCTTCTAAGCATACATGGTGACAAGCATTTAGTTCAATCAACAAGTTATCTCATGTAACCTCATTTCACTTCTTACTCGATGCAGTACAAGGGGTCAAGCAGTCTCATTAGCTGCGAGAAGCAGACGATTTGAATCGAGTTTTAACCTTGCAAGGTAAACCTAAACACACGGCATGTCAGGGTACTCCGACCCCACACATGACAATTGTCCCCATCGATTCCTCGTTCGCGTCCAGGCCTCACCGCCTTGGCATACAATGCTCCACTGACCCCGGCCGCCGCCGTGCAGTGACCGCACTTGTACCCACCATAGCTAGCATGGGAGACCCAGTCTCAGGTCGCATGAGGGATAAAGTCCGCGCCCGACTTCACTCAGGTACTAGGTTTACCGGTTACCATTTTTCCCGGCATGTGCTTAGTACGTTCAAAAGCTTGACTCAGGTATCCACACATTAATCCTTAATTCCTTTTCCCCGTCTCATGGGCAAGGCATCCTCCCTGGATCCAAGTCCATAGACTAACATATATCCCATTATCAAGATGAATACAATCAATTCCTGACCTCGCGCGAGTGCTAGAAAAATCACTTGACTTCTACCGAGATCCTGATTAGCAAGCAGCTACTCGACCTAGCATAATAGTATTCATCTCAAAAAGGAATCCTAAGTTCATGCAACTAGAGGTTTCAAGCAACTCCTACACTTAAGTGCACATTACAATCCTACAAGCATTAAGTGTAGTAAAATAGCATATAATAACACGGTTATGCATAAAACCGGGGCTTGCCTTCAATTGCTGGGGCTGCGGGGAGATCCTCAATAGCAGCCTCTGAAGCCTGCTCCTAGTCCTCCTCTTGGACAGGTCCTTGCTCGGGGATGAGCACGTACTCTCCGTCGGCAAGATTACAATCTAATGAATGCAATGCGTAAGATACATGCATGATATGATAGGTGCTTTAGAAATTACAACTTTTGACGGTGTATGATCTACTTGAGTTAAACAAGGTTAACTTTACTTATGTAAGACCCTTGGGTGGTATACTTGGTAAATTGGGTCAAACTTTATCTAAGGTAAGTGGTAGGTTTATTCTTGGGGTTCCACTGAATTCTTTCTAAGCCTTAGTGAGAATTGATAAGTACTCAAGTTAGACTTATTGGGGTGAGGTTTATTTCCTCTTTCCTTTTATTTTATTCTCCTTAATGTTTTGGAGTGGGTTTGAACTACAAGTTGCTTAAATAAAATTCCAAAAATTCTGCAAAAATTACAGTGGCTTGGTACTGGTGTATGTTTCTCTGTCTCAAAATTTGGGGATCAGAAAGTGAATGGTTTTCTCTGGACAAAATTATCAAATTTTAGGGCAGAAGGGGTGCTTTGAACTACAACTATGATTTAACAGTGGGTAATTCTCTAAAACTTATTTTTGCTAGCTTTTAGGTGTTATAACATGATTTGGTACAAATTCCTAGTCATTAATACCTTTTAATTATTTTACTATGTTTTCCCAAGTTTCTAGCCAAATAGGTGCTTTCTACTACCACTATATTTGAAAAATATCAAACAACAGAGTTCTTATTTTTCTTAGTTATTGTTTTGCGCAAGAGCAATCATTCTGAAGTTTGGCATCTTTTTGCTTAAGGGAAGGGGTGGTATGCATTATTTTAATTAAGTGGCCTTTCTCATAAAACATTAGCAATAGGTATGAGTTTGCTCCTTTTTCATAGGTTTGCATTTTTCACTGGTGGTTTATCTCATTATGGACTTAGCAAATTTTTGGTTGCCCATTATTGCATCATTAAGGGTTGTTCATGATTTATTTGGAAAATACCTCATTATCATTTTATATTTATTTTCCTTACTTAAAATGTTGGGCTAAGGTGTTCATTATTTTTGTAGTGGGGCTCTAGTGGTTGTAAGTCCACTGGATTTTTATTATCCATTTTGGGTATAGTTTTGTAATTCTAATAATTGATTTTTAGTTCAAATAAGGCTAAATAAAGCATTCTAATTTAAAACTGATCTGGACTAATGGTCTCTTTATTTTTCCTAGGTTCTCTGTTACTTAAGCAAACTTGGAAAAATAATTTTAATCACTATTCATGAATTCCTAATGCCTTTCTCATTTTTCCTATGTTTTGGGCAGAATAGCTTTAAATGAATATCTACATCATATTTTCCAATGCTGGGGTTCCTACTATTTTTAAACAGTGTCTAAATAAGGTTTGAATACCCACAAATTTTCTTAAGTTCAGTACAGAAGAAAAACTAATTTTACTTAATTAAACTAGGTTTGGTAGGTTTCTGTTTTTAATTTTAAACTCAAAAATTCAGAACAGAAAACATAGGGTTTATCATTTTTAAATGATAGTTCATAATATTCAGGACCTAGCAAAATTAATTTGACAACTTTTGATTAAGAATTCATCAAGTTATGGATTTTCTAGGTTCTCTGATTATTTAAAAAGATTAACAGATTTGATTAAATGGAAAACTACTTTGCACTGGGGTCCCTGGCGGGTTTTTTAAGTTTTCTTCGTGGATCAGTCCCTAGGCTACTATTCACATGGGTCACTGACGTTATAGAAAACCCCTCGGGTTCTCCAAATCCTAACCCGAGGTCCTTCTCCTAACTTAAACAGTAACCGCGGCGGAAGAAAGGGCGGAGGGGCTTACCGGCGGCGAGATTGCTCCGGTGAAGTGGTTGAGGACGTAGGGGAGGTCTCGGGGATCACAACGGTGTGCGGGTCGCCGTCGGGGATGGCCGGAGTCGGTTGGTCCACGTGCGCAGGCGGGGATGCTCGTCGGCGGCGAGGAGTCCGGCCTGCTCACGGCGAGATAGTTCGAATGGACCGGTCAGAGAGGTTCACATGATGCCAGAGAAGATATGGGTGCAAGGAATTGGACGGAGACTCACCGGTTAGCTCTGTCCACGCGCGGCGACGAAAGACCGAAGTCCGGTGAGGTCGATCTCGGGCCTCCGGTGAAGTCCGGCCTGGTCCGAGGGCTTGGAATGCTTTACGGGCTACTGGCGGAGCTAGCCGAAGCACTGGCTCGACTTGGGGGTGGCTGGAGTGGGCTGGCCACGGTGGCCGAAGCTCTGTCGGCAATGGCGGGCGGAATTGAGCTCGCCGGAGCTAAGGAGCGGTGGCTGGCCGGTGAAGGTGAGCGCGGGGTGAAGTGGGGCGTGCCCGGGGAGGCTGTATAGGCGCGGGCAAGCACGACCGAGGGCGGGGCTCTGACATGCGCTCGGGGCGTGCGCGGCGAACGCCAGTGCGTGCTCTAGCGCCTGGCACAACGTCGAGCATGAGGCAGCGCAGAGAGAGGTCAAGTTCAAACGCGGATTGGGCCCAAATCTTTGAGATTAAGGCCACGATCCCGTTGAAAGATCTCTTCCTCTCAGGTCCCTTTGTCGTTTGTGTGTGGAGGCTAGCAAGTTTCGCTGACTGGATTAAGAGATAGAGAGGGGAGAAATCCTGTTTGTCTCACTGCCACACACAGGGAGAAAATCTCTGTTTTGACGTGTCCGAGGCACGCGTCCCAATGCCATCTCCTGGCACACGACAGAGGGGTTAATTAGGCACAATTTTGTCAATGGGGCCATTAGGATTCGAGTTAGGGATCAAGGTGAACATCCTTGATCTTTGGCTCAAGGTCTGAATTTCAGAATTCTGAAATTCAGAATTCCCATTAAGTCCCCACATGAGAAGCTTGATTTGGGGTTTTATTTGAGTTATTTTGGCCAAGCTTTCTCAACCTTTCTTGTTGCTTATTGAATATACTTCAATGTTTATATTTGGCTCAAGTCTTAATTTTAAATTTTTCATACCCTTTTCCTTATTTTCTTGAATTTTGCTCATGGGGCTTGCTTAGGGTTTTTATTAGGGTTGCAACATTATTACCTTTTGCAAAGACCCATTTGTTTTGATCATGATACTTTTAAGTATATGCTTGGTGAATTCTTTATTCTTAAGTTAATTTGATGCTCATGCTTACTTTGGTTCACATAAAATGATGGTTCTTGGTTTGGCATTTTAAGAGAAACCTTAGGTGACACTGGGGTGTCACATTACAGTGGGTTACTATTGGTCACTATAGTCTGCTCTATGAATTTGAGGTCCAGAATAAAAAGAGTATGCCTTGGACAAAAATAACAAAAGTTGGGCAAAGGGGGTCACTTTGCACTACAACTCTTAACTAGGGGTGGGTTATGTCTTAAGGGTCATTTTTGTTGGTATCTAACAGTAATCACATGCTTCTGTGCCAAAAATCACAGAAGGTTAATTGGTGGTTATTTAGTTGTGATTTTCTAAAGTTTAATGTCAAAAAGGCACTTTCTACTATCTTGTTATTTGAAAAATGTCAAACAGCAGATTTCATATTTTTCCTATGTTCTTAATAACAAAACATTAATTATCCCAAGGTTTGGGCTGTTTTCACCTTGGGGTTATTTTTCTAGGGTTTTTCTAAGTTTTCCTTGTTTTCTTAAAATAAAAGGTATCCCAATTATTTTATATTAAACCAGAGTATAATAAATTTTTCTAGTGAACTATACTGAATAAGTAGACTAACAAAAATGTGGGTGCTCCCTGGTTCTCTATTTAAGTTACCTTTTCTATTTTCTTTATCTTTAAGCACAAGGTGAAATAAATGGCAAACTCTACCTTAATGGGGTATACAAAGGGGTTTATCATTTTTAAACAGGTTAGTAGGTGATCAAGTACTTCTCTAAATTTTCTTAACCTCAGTCAAATAGTGTAACTATTTTTCCTTATTTCTTTTAGCTTTTGGCCAGTTAATCATTTAATTCAAAACTCTAAAGTTTTCTGTAACACTGAGGGGTTTTATATTTTTCCTAAGTGGTTTACAATATTTAAGATGTGGCAAAATTGGTTTGACTCGATTTGGGTGAACAAAACAGAAGATATGAATTTTTCAAGTTCTGTTTGAATTTAAATCAGATTAATAAAAAAGTTTCCTGGAAAAACAGTTTACACCGAGGACCCTGGGTTTAATCCAAATCAACCCACTCAAATCTACCCCTGCGCCACTATTGCCCTGAGTCACTGACAGTTCAAAAATCCCCCCGACCTTTCCTTCTTCTTCCTCGAGGTCCTTCCCCTAATGCAAACAGTACCCGCGGGAAAGAAAAGGGCGGCGCGGCTTACCGGCGGCGAGAGAGGTCCGGCGAGGGGTGGGGTTGGCTCCGGGAGGTCCTGGCGGTCACAGCGGTGTACGGCTTGACGGCGGAGGTGGCCAGAATCGTCTGGTCCACGTGCGCAGGCGGGTGATCTCGTCGGCGGCGGGTGTTCCGGCTAAACCACGGCGATCTAGTTCAATGAAATGGCACGATGACTCCACGGGGTGACGTAGAGGCTATGTGCACAAGAAATCGAAGAATGGAGCAGAGATTTACCCGGTCTACTTTCACCGGCGGTCGGGTGAAGTCCGGAGACCGTGGACTGGCTTCTCCGGCGAAGCAAAGTCCGATTCCTTGCTCGGGGAGCTTCACCGAGGCGTGCACAGTCTCTTCCAAGGGTCGAGCGTGGCTGGGAAGGGCTCTGTTGGCCGGTCTACGGTGGCAGGGGCTCGGGTGGCTGCGGGCACACCGTGCGCAGGGCAAACGCGGGTGGTTTCGAGCTTCGGTGAGGTCGAGCGTGCGCGGAGGAGTACGGTCGACGCCTGAGGGTGATTTATAGGCGCGGGCGCGAGTAGGAGACGCGGGCACAGCTTGGTGTGGCGCGGGGCGCGTGGGGTCGGGCGAGGGCGTGCTCTGGCGCGCGCAGAGCGCATCGAACACGTGGAGGTGTTCTTCTGCCCATGTCCAAAAGCTTGTTGAGATCGCATACGTGCGAATCTTGGCAAAAATTCGGCGCAGACCTCTTCCTGGCACCTATGGCTATATCTGGTATGTGAGTTCCAAGGGAAGATAAGCCATAGGTCATAAGATATGCGGACACCAAATCTGCCTTGTCTCCCTGCCCACTTCACGACAAAAGTGATGCCAAGACATGTCAAATGTCAAGGGCTCGGTCTCAACTTTTTCCAGGGGGTGCCTTAGGTGGTATGCCACATTTTTGGTATACAACTTAGGTGGTTTTGGTGCCATCTACAAGGTGAACACGGTGGATCTTTAGATTAGGTGTAGAATTTGACTTAGAGAGAATTAGAGAGCTCTAGCTCTCTCTCTACTTAAGGAATGGATTTGGGGTTTCTTAAGGGGTCTTTTTGCAATGTTTCCTTTCTATATTTGTTGATTACTATGTTACTTAACTTTGGCCAAGGGTTAGGTCATGATTTGCACATTTTCTTAATCCCCCCCTTCAACCAAGGTTTTAGGAGATAGGGGTTCAAGAGGGGTCTAGGGTTTACTCCCCTCTTGTCCAAGGTGATAATTGCACAAAAGCTTGGGTAATGGTTTTGGTCATTCACATTCTTGGGTAAAACATGGTCTCCAAAGTTTTTATGCTCTTCTCCTCAAGTTTCTTCCACATGTGATCACAGTCATTAGTGCATAGATGTGCCATAGCCATGGTAACACTTGGGGTGTTACAGCCCTCCCCCCTTAAAGGAATCTCGTCCCGAGATTTTAGGTAGATTCCTCTAGAGGGGTGCCGAGAAGGTGTGTTGGTGTGTTGTTCCTTCTTTGATTCAAGTTTCACTAGTTAACTGCTCTTCGAATGTCATTCTCTTTGCGACTTCAGAAGGAAGTCCTTTTTAAGTTAAATCCACAACTTAGACTACCCTTATCATCTAAGTTTTTCTTATATTTGTATTCAAAGGGCAGGTGGGGGTTTTGTGTTACGTACCGACTCTTTTGGGCAGAAAGTCGGCGAAGCGAGAGCGTAGAAAATCCTCAGTCTCCCATGTAGCTTCTTCTACTGAATGGTGACTCCACTGAACCTTATACATTCTAATCGACCTTGACCGCGTTGATCTCTCTTTCTAATCCAATACCTTGACGGGGTATTCTTGATAGGACAGGTCTGGTTCTATCTCAATTTCTGGTTCAGGTAGCACTTCAGTGGGTAAGCGGACACATTTTCGCAGCTGAGATACATGAAACACATCATGAACAGCTGACATGTGTGGTGGCAACTTCAATTGATATGCTACTGGTCCACAAGTTTCCTTGATCTCGTAGGGTCCCATGTAGCGAGGAGCTAACTTGCCCTGGATCCCAAATCTCTGGACACACTTGTTGGGTGACAACTTAAGATAAACATGCTCTCCCACTTCAAACTGCAAATGTTTCCTCCTCTTATCATGATAGCTCTTTTGCCTGGCCTGAGCAGCTTCTAAGTTCTTCTTAATGACTCTGACCTTTTCCTCTGCTTCAAGTACTAAGTCTGGTCCAAATATTTCTCTCTCTCCAGCTTGTGACCAATTTAGCGGGGTTCTACACCTTCTCCCATACAAGGCTTCAAAAGGTGCCATCTTTAGACTGGACTGGTAGCTGTTATTATAAGAAAACTCTGCCAAAGAAAGACACTTGTCCCAATCCCTTCCATAGTGTAGCACACATGCCCTCAACAAGTCTTCCAAAATTTGATTTACCCTTTCGGTCTGGCCATCTGTTTGAGGATGGTATGCTGAGCTTCGTATTACATGGGTCTCATGTGATTCCTGCAATTGCTCCCAAAATCGGGCCACGAAAGGTGCTCCTCTGTCCGATACTATAGTCCTTGGTATTCCATGCAAACGAACTATCTGGTCGATGTAGATTTCGGCATACTTCTCCGTCCTTTGAGTGGTGTGTACCGGCAAGAAATGAGCTGACTTGGTCAATCTCTCCAAAATGACCCAAATGGAATCATGGTGCCGGGAGGTATTGGGCAATCCCACGATAAAGTGCATGCAAATGTCCTCCCATTTCCAAGATGGTATGGGAAGGGGTTGCAAGGGGCCTGCTGCCTTCAAATGACTGGCCTTGATTCTCTGGCAGGTGTCACATTCGGATATGTACTTGGCAATTTCCCTCTTCATTCTGGTCCACCAGTATAAGGATCTGAGATCATGATACATCTTGTTGCTGCCGGGGTGCATGGAGAATTTTGAAAGGTGAGCTTCATCCAATATCTTCTTTCTGAGCTCAGGGACCTTGGGAACAACCAATCGATCACCAAACCAGAGAATTCCTTTGCAGTCCTGACGGAAGCATTTGTATTTTTCTGCTTTCTGCTTGATCATTTCCTTGATAACCTGAACACCCTTGTCTTCAATTTGTGCCCTCACTATTTGCTGTTGTAATGTGGGCTCCACCGAGATATAACTTAAGGCACCTGAAGAAACAACTTCCAGGTTCAGCTTGCACAACTCATCACACATGGTGGTAACTCTTGCATCCATGCTCATACAATTGCACTGGGCCTTTCTGCTCAAGGCATCTGCCACAACGTTGGCTTTGCCAGGATGGTAATGCACCTCCAAGTCATAGTCCTTGATTAACTCTAACCATCTCCTCTACCTCATATTTAGATCTGCCTGAGTGAAAATGTATTTGAGACTCTTATGATCAGTGTAAATATTACAGTGAGCTCCCATCAAATAATGTCTCCAAATCTTGAGAGCATGAACCACAGCTGCTAACTCCAAATCATGGGTAGGGTAGTTCTGCTCATGGGGTCTAAGTGCTCGGGAGGCATAAGCAATCACTCTATTATCTTGCATTAAGACGCATCCCAATCTAGTACCGGAAGCATCGCAATAGACTTCAAAGGGCTTGGTGTTATCAGGTTGAGCTAGCATTGGGGCTGTTGTCAAATGCTGCCTTAGTGTATGAAAGGCATCTTCACACTTCTGGCTCCAATTATACTTGACTCCCTTCTTCAATAGTTCAGTCATTGGCTTGGTGATTCTAGAGAAATCCAGAATGAATCGTCGATAATACCTTGCCAAACCCAGAAAACTCCGAATCTGTCTCACTGTGGTAGGAGGTTTCCAATCCATTACCTCTTGTACCTTCTCAGGATCAACTTATATCCCATTCTGTGAAATTGTGTGACCCAAGAATTTAATTTCCCTCAGCCAGAATTCACATTTAGACAACTTGGCATACAAGCGATGATCGCGCAGTCGCTGAAGCACGGTGTGCAGATGCTCAGTATGTTCGTCTTCATTCTTGGAATAGACCAGGATATCATCAATGAAAACCACGACAAATTTGTCCAGCTCTGGCATGAATACTGAGTTCATCAGGTACATGAAATAAGCCGGGGCATTGGTCAGCCCAAAAGACATCACCAAAAACTCATAGAGCCCATATCTGGTAGAGAAGGCCGTCTTGGGAATATCACTAGCACGGATCTTGATCTAATGGTATCCCGAGCGAAGGTCTATCTTGGAGAAGACTTTGGCTCCCACCAACTGATCAAACAAAACATCAATGTGGGGTAGTGGGTATTTGTTTCAGATGGTCACCGCATTGAGAGGGCAGTAATCGACACACATTCTCAAACTCTCATCCTTCTTCTTCACAAATAAGGCCGGACATCCCCACGGTGAAGTACTTGGGCGAATGAACCCCTTGTCCAACAACTCTTGCAGTTGCTTTTTTAGTTCTGCCAATTCCGCGGGAGGCATCCTATAGGGTCTCTTGGAGATAGGAGCGGTCCCGGGTTGCAATTCAATTGCGAACTCAATGTCTCTATCAGGTGGCATCCCTGGCAATTCTTCTGGAAAAACATCTGGGTAGTCACAGACCACAGGGATTTTCTCAACCGGGGACTCCATCATGGTGAATGCACAAGAACGGGTACAACCCTGATCGGGTAGGTACAAGGTGATCTCGCCATCCAGAGGGGAGTGGATTTCTATGGCTCTAGCTGCGACATCAATCACCGCGTGGTGTCGCGATAACCAATCAGTCCCTAGGATGATATCCACACTATCCAATCCCATTATCAAGAGAGTGGTTTTAAATATGAAACTACCCAACTTAATTGGTACGTGTCTATTGATCTGATAGGTGGCAACCCTGCCTCCGGGTGTAGAAATTATAATACCCCCATTGGTGTGGAGGAAAGGTAACTGACACTTGGCACTAAATTTGGTACTGATAAAACTGTGTGATGCACCAGAATAAAAAAGAATAATTGCGGGATAATTCAAAACTGAAAAGATACCAGTCAAGACGGGTGCTCCCTCTGGAATATCAGCCATGGTGGTGAAGTTCAGCCTGCCTTGCCTCACTTGCACTTTCTGTCTCTTGCCTTGATTCTGATTAACATTCTGTCCCTGCCTCTGCTGGTTTCTGGGGCAATTCTTGGCATAATGTCCGGTGTTGCCAGAAGTGAAACACCTGTTGTCATTTGCCTGACGATATTGCAGCTGCTGTTGATAGTTCCTCTGAGCCAAAAACTGGGTGCGGTTGGGTGCCTGCTGCTGCTGCTGTGGTCGGATCACCCATCACCCTTGCTGCTACTGAGGTCCTCTGTTCTGAGTGTCAGACACGATCCTGAAGCGCTGTGGCTAAGATGAAGGTCCTGCCACAGGGGTCTTCCTCTTCTTCTCTGCCTGACGAGCTGTGATACAGTCCTCCTAAGAAATGGCCATGTTGACTAACTCATTATAGATGTTGGCTCTGACTGTGTTGAGACGGTCACGGAGCTTAGTGCTGAGCCCCCTCCTGAACCTGTCCCTCTTCTTCTCGTTCGTGTCTGCATGATACCCGGCATACTAGCACAGGTCATTGAAGGCCTGAACATACTGTAACACTGTCCGGTTTCCCTGAGTGAGTGCTAGAAACTCGTTGAGCTTTCGGTCCATAATGCCTGCTGGTATATGGTGCCCCCTGAAAGCTGCCTTGAACTCTCTCCATTCCACCTCTCGGTCATCTGGCTACATAGCAAGAAAATGGTCCCACCATGTCCGCGCGGGTCCTTGAAGCTGCTGGGTGGCGAACCTGACCTTAGTGACCTCTAAAACAAACTCCATGGATTAGCGGGAATTTGGATTCCACTACTCTCAACCATACATCTGCATCAAGTGGGTCCTCTGCCCTGGTGAACAATGGTGGCTGGGTACTGAGGAACTCCTGATAGGTGGCTGCCGCGGGGTGACGCTGATGATCACCACCACCATAGTGCTGAGGTGGTGGCTGACGCTGAGCTAGTTGTCTCAAGATGTCATTTTGCTGAGCCATCAGCTCCTGCAGAGTAGGAGGCGGTGGCGGTGGTGGAGGAACGCGCTCATTTTGACCACGACGCGCTCTCCCGGCCATCTGAAAAATCACATATATTTTCAATAACACAACTTTGAGGTTCAAGGTTCACTCGCGGTGAAAGAGTCAAAAGGCGAAACCGGTAGATTCTTACATAATCATAAAAGATTTCACATGGCATAAACTTTTCTTCTTAAATTAAGACTGACATCATTCATCAACCATGCTTCCAAAAGAGTTCTTCGCGATTACATCAATACCCCAAAAGACTCAACTCTATCTAGCCTAGTACCCTAATGGTGCAAAAGCTAAGCTAGCTTCGAGGAGTTCTACCATCACCGACTTCTAACTCTACCCCTGTGACTTAGTGAGCAAACGAGGCAACACTCGACTCAGGGGAAGGGGGTCTCCCTGCCAGCAGTGTCCAAGCTGGAGGCAGGCTCCTCTCCTCCCTCGATGTCGACATCCTCGTTGGCCTCCATGTCCTGGATCTCCTGGTGATGCATATCCAGGTGCTCGTTAGCCTCGGCAAGCTGCTGCTGGGTGTTAATTAACTGATCCTCGAGAACCTCGATGGTGTTCTCCCTTGTTCCCACTAGTTCCTCAAGCTCTTGGATCTCATTTGACAGTTGCTCCACCTGTAAGTCCTTTTCCACCATCTCAGTGGATAAGTCAACCACAAGCTCCTCTTGGTTATCCAAGGTGATCTTAGTTGCCTCCAACAACGCCATCAGATGGGACATTGCCTCACCACGCATCACTTGCAGACGATACAGGGCATTCATGCACCGCACCATCAAGTGAGCAGTCTGGCCTGTGTAGATAGCCCAGATGTCCTTGCCATGCTCCACTCGGTCCTTCCACATTGGGTCGTCCTCCTTCTCAGTGGGGAACAAGCCAATGGGGTGAGTGGACAGCTCCAAGGGGTGGAATCCGTAGAAAGTGGTCAATCCGTGAAGAGCAATCGCCTTGATCGTATCCTCAGCCTAGTATCCAAAGGACTCAGAGTCCAGCGAACGCCAGCCGGGCTGCAGGGGATGAGGCTCCAAGGTCATCCTCACCCTACAGCGGGGCACTCGGTGCTTCTCGAACTGCTGCACCGCATACTGGGGAGGCGTCGTGTAACCAGCTCCCTGAAGTACCTCCCACAAAATACGGGGAAAACCCTCTCGTGCAAGCCCGTCAGTGTGGGACAGTGCATTCCCTTCGTCCGAGGATCCGTGAGAAGTCATCTGTGTACGGTTAAGCGTAAGTAAAAGAAAAAGAATTATAAAAAGAAAAAGGAATCACAACTCAGCCTCTCTATAACCATGGCAGCGGTACTGGGGGTACTTATTTGGTCATCATTTGTATCAAAGTTCTTACCCAATTATCCATTTGTTTAATTAATGATGCATGCATGCTCGTCCTGCACGACCTCACATCAATCTTAGAGGGAATAGGGAAGAACTCCCATCCATTATAGTAGCCTGTAGGGCTGACTCAATTAGCCACCTAGCTACCCCTCTACCATCTTAAGGCTTCACGTCCTAGGTCTATCCTGATCGTCCTATGATCTATCCAACATTTGTTTCTATCAAGTTTTACTTTGGAAAAGGATGGTATTTATAGTTTATTGATTCCTCTGTGGTGGTACAAGCCCCGATACCAGCTGTGGCGGAACTGCCCGAATTATTCCAACTTAAGTGCCTAAGTCCCGCCTTAGAGGCTAGACCACACTTAAATGGGAATAACCCGTCAATCCCTTGGATCTAGTCTGACGAGGCCACTGACAGGATCAAGTACCACAGTCTCACTCGATGGTGAGTCACAGAGCAAATACAATAAAGCATAAAACCATACATTAAAGAGTATTAAACATTTTACATCATCATCGGAGTTTTAGCAAAAGTAGTCATCATTGTTCGAAATGCAGCGGAATAAAACTAACGATAAATAGAGAGATGGGGAAGCCTGTCCCATCACTCATGCTCCTCCTCAACCGAGGCGGGGTCCCACTCGACAGTCCAACCCGGTGGCAAGATGGACGACCAAGTCACTCCAGCAACCATGTCCTCCAAAGAACCTGTAAAAATTATGCCACAAGCAAGGCTGAGTATACTAATACTCAGCTAGACTTACCCAGTGTGAGGAGTCTACTCCTCTACCTCTAGACATGCAGCTGTTTGGCTGTGGGGTTTGGTTGCCAAAAGCACTAGCTAAGTTCATAAATCAAGTTTTAGCTTTGTCAAGTTTTAGTGTGACTCTCTTAAGACTAAATATGTACTATCTACTCATTCATGGTAGCAAGCAAATTTAGCAATCTATATCTTTTGTCACCTCATCACATTTTCACTTGTTACTCAATGTAGTAGCATGGATCAAGCAGTCTCATTAGTTGCGAGAAGTAGACGATTCGAATCGAGTTTTTATCCTTGCAAGGTAAACCTAAACACATGACGTGGCGAGGTACTCTGTCCCCACACACATCAACCGTCCCCATCGATTCCCCGTCAGCAGATCAGGGCTCACCACCTTGGCGTACAATGCCTCACTAACCCCGACTGCCGTCGTGCAGTGACCGCACTTGTACCCACCATAACCGGAATGGGAGACCACGTCTCAGGTCGCGTGAGGGGCAAAGTGTACTGCCAGGTTCAATCAGGTACTAGGCTTACCGATTTACCATATTTCTCCGCATGTGCTTAGTACGTTCTAACGCTTGACACATGGTACCACACCTTAATCCTTATTCCAATTTCCGTCTCGTAGACAACGCATCCCCATGGACCGTTGTCCACAGACCATCATCAGTATGATATACAAATGGATACAACCAATTCCTGACCTCGCGCGAGTGCTAGAAAAATCACTCGACTTCTACCGAGATCCCTAATTAGCAAAGCAGCTACTCGACCTAGCATACTAGTATCCATCTCAAAAAGGATTCCTGAGATCATGCAACTAGGGTTTCAAACAACTCCTACACTTAAGTGCACATTCAATTCTACAATCATTAAGTGTAGTAAAATAGCATAATAAATAGGTTATGCATAAAACCGGGGCTTGCCTTCCAAATCTGTGGTAGGCAGATCCTCTGGTGCAGGCTCTGGTGCAGGATCCGGGGCTACCTCCTGAGCAGCTCCATGCTCCGGCACGAGGACGTACTCTCCGTCAGCGAGGTTGCAGTCTATCGAATGCAATGAATAGGAATATGTATGTCATGATTATGCAGGATTTAACAAACATTCACAACAGCTATCTAGGCTATTCCCATCGGCCTAGTACCGACGGGATTTAGCTATTCCCGTCGGTTTTAGGCTAAATCCCGTCGGTGCCCGGCCGACAGGGGCTATTCGACGGGGATTGCATTAACTCCCGTCGGCCCCAACGGGAGATAATTAACTCCCGTCGGCTATCCAGGGCTGACGTGGCGGGCGCTTAACTCCCGTCGGTCAGGGCTCGGGCCGACGGGAGTTATGGGTCCGCCACGTCAGCCCATGCGGGCCTGGGTACCGACAACTGTAGTCGGCTTGGCTAAGCCGACGGGAGTTATCCTGGACAGTACCAGTTTAACTCCCGTCGGCTTTGCTAAGCCGATGGGAGTTAAACTGTCCCCCCCCCCAAAACAGCCCATATTTAAGATCAATGGCACAGAAAATATACAAAATATCATCATGCACATTCACACATCAATCACATCCATCTAGGGCCTCAATCACATCCATCGACACACACACACACACACACACACACACACACACACACACACATATATATATATATATATATATATATATATTTATATATAAAGTCTCTAAGCACATTCATGCACATAAGAAGTGTTCATTATAGAAAAGGTAGAGATCGAAGCACATTCACGAACCGCCGCGGCTAGGGTTGTTGGAGCTTTGGCCGCTGCCTCCGTCCGGAGTTGGGTACGCGAATAGCGAGTTGACGAAGCCATGCAATTTGTCAGAAATCATACGGAGCGAGAATGAAATTTGTCAGAAATCATACATATTAACTGCTGAACTATCGGCGATAGCTATAGAGTTAGAATACAAACCTGTGCTCCAGGGGCAGGTAGCTGTGCCGGCGGTGTGCTAAACTGAGGCTACTGCGGCACAAGTCCCTGTTGAATACAAGAATAATACATATTCATGAGTGCAGTGCGGCACAAGTCGTCGTTTTTACTGTGTAACTAGATAATGGACATAGAATTTCTTACCAGAGGTAGAGGAGGGCCCATAGGGACGAACGTCCATTGCGGCGGAGGCGGAGGGGCCACGTAGGGAATGCCCTGCTGCTGAGCTAGTAACTATTGACCAAGCATATTAGTAGTACGCATTGGATGTGTAAAGCAATGAATAAACAGTAATAATGCAATGGGCTTACTTGAAGCATCTGCTGCTGTTGTGCGTGGACTGAGGCATAGTACTCACTTTGAGCCCTCAACTGCTCAGTTTGAGCCCTCAACTGCTCATCGCGCTGACGGTTCTCCTCACGCAGCCTCACGATATCAAGCTCTTGCTCATTGAGCCGACGAGAGCTAGGACCGGAGCTCCTGGACCCGGATGCCGACCGCCGAGACGCTCTAAAATCCGTCGTGTTGATCATTCCATCAAAGAGAGAGAATCTACAATTGTTGTCAAAGAAAGATTAATTAAGGCATATGCTCATGTCACTATATAAATGGCATGTAATGTAACATCTCACCGTCCATGTGCCTTTCCTCCACCGGATTTATGCACGGCTTGAGCATCGATCGGCATGGTCCTCCAATCGCAGTCTTCTCCGTGACGGTCCTTCATCTCTTCCGCATATGACGCCTGTATCGATTATATAACCTTAGTTAGTACGTTGCGAGCATTAACCGAATATTGAGGACAACAGCTCACCAGACGCTCCCTTTGTGTCTGGCTGCACAAAGGGTTGGAAGGGTCGCTTCCCCTATGGCCAGCTTCCCACACCTCGATGGGAGTCGGCTCGTGACCTAATTGAGCTTCCTACAACACAGAGTTAGTACAATAAATGAATATATGACATCTCAACATATTTGTTAGTTTTCTTACCAGGCGTTTCGCCTTTCGCGTGAAGTTGTCGCCACCGAAGGTGTGGTTCGGCATGGTGCCTCGATTGTCCCTGTGACTTTTTGACTTCTGTTGGAAGGCTTCAGAAGCCCATACCCCACACCAAGCTGCGTAGGCCTCTGGCCGGTTAGACATCCACGGAACCACCACCTTCATAAAAACAAACATATATCAGTACCTATTCAAATGAAACAAACACAAAGGAAAGGATTGAAATATAACCTTACGATACTCTTCCTCGCGAAGGTATATACTCGAGGCCCCTGTCTTCTTGTTCATCTTTTGCCCTAAAATTTGTTGATAATACATGCACGTGGCCTGAATCCTTGCCTCGTACAGGGCCTCCTTCACCAACCGATAGGCATTTACTTGAAACACCTTCTCGGCGTGGTTCGCGTCATCCCCGTCGGCCAACCGAAAACGTGCCTACAAAAAGAATGCAATGTTATCTAACTTTTTAATGATTGCTTCCATATAACACGCACAAGATTACGTACCCAGAAGTCAGCGCGAACAAGCCCCTGGGCATCGCCATAAGTGACATCGACCTTCAGCTTGTAATCGTCCCAACATGAGACGAGGACCGGCGTGGCGTCTGCATCGTCGGATGTCTTCACCAGACCAGGGTAGTGAAACTTCAGGAGCGAACTCAACACATAGTTCACCTGCTTTTGACGACCCTGGCCGGTGAAAGAGTAGTCCAACCACTCCCTGCAAAAAGATGGGCAAGCATCAAACATACTTACATTTGATCAATGCAGCTGATTCAAATCAAAAGATACAGCACTTACCTATCTCCGACGGGGGAGATCACCGTCTTCCCCGCATCGGAGCTCGGAACAGGTGGAGGTTGTACGGCATGGGGCCTTCTAAACTTACGTGGACGCCTTGCTGGAGCTGCCTCAGCCTCATCTCCACCCTCAGCCGCACCTCCTGCCTTAGCCTCAGTCTCATCTCCACCTCCACCCTCTCCCTGCTCACCACCTACCTCAGCCTCCTCACCTCCACCCTCAACCTCATCCTCATCCTCATCCTCATCCTCATCCTCATCTTCATCCTCATCCTGCAAATAAGTAACTCAAGTGTCACATTCACGCGTTAAAGTCTTACACAAATTAAAAGCAACAATACAATGATTCTTACATCACCTCTTTGAAACCCCAAGGGCTGGCCCTGTAACTCTGGGTGTAGGCTTCTGTAGAGCTGCTCCTTCTTACTAGCGCTCAAGGAACTCCCTCAGAAAAGGGAGTCCCTGAACCCCTTCACCACCTGCTTAAACTTTTTAGGCATCCTGCAGCAATTGAAAGGCAAATTCACAGATCTTCTGAACCCCGCACCATAACCATCGGGAAATTTTAAATCTTTCATCCACTTCATCACTTCTTTTCGTTCATTGGGTCTCAAGGCAAATTCAGCACGAGGCTTGCCTCCATTTTCTCTAAGCATGAGAGTTGGGCGGTTACATATGTTACCTAAGTCCACTCGGGCCTTGAAATTGTCTTTTGTTTTATCTGGGAAATCCATGACGGTGTTAAATAGTGCTTAACAGATGTTACGCTCTTGGTGCATTACATCGATGTTGTGCGGGAGCTGCAATGCCCTCATGTAAGGGAGCTCCCAAAGGCCACATTTGTGAGTCCAGTTATGGGTCTTCCCGAAACCTGCAAACCCATCCCCATCCTCATTTCTCACTAGATTACTCAGCTCCTCAGCGATTTCCCACCCGGTGCGACGCTTCAGGGGTTCCTTCGTGACAATGGTGTCCTTCCTGAACTCGTGTGCCTGGAGCCTGAAGGGGTGGTTCAAAGGAAGAAAAGACCTATGACAATCGAAGAAACAAAACTCCCCACCCTTATCGAGCCAGAAACAATCTGTTTCTTTTCCACAAATAGGAGAGCCTAGCCTTCCACTGACTCTCCACCCAGCAAAGATCCCATACGCTAGATAATCATGTATGGACCACAAATATGCTGCCCGAAGTTTGAATTTTTGCTTCATGAAGCTGTCATACGCCTCCACTCCTTCCCAAAGCTCTTTCAACTCCTCAATCAATGGCTCAAGCATAACATTGAGGTTTACGCCGGGATGATCCTTCCCAGGTATGATGAGAGTTAGGAACATAAACTCATCTTTCATGCAATCTTTAGGTGGAAGGTTGTACGGTATGGCAAAGACAGGCCAACATGAGTAAGGCGCTGCGGTCATACTGAAAGGCGTGAAACCATCTGTCGCCAGCCCAATACGAACATTCCTCTCTTCACTAGCAAATTCTGGATCGAAGCTGTCCAGGGCCTTCCATGCGTCGCTATCACACGGATGCTGCATTACCCCATCCTTCGGGGGCTTATGATTCTTGCGCCACCTCATGCGGCTCGCAATTCTACTAGCCAAGAACAGACGTTTCAGTCTTGGAGTGAGACGCATCCAGCGAAGCTGCTTATGTGCCCTCTTTGTTGTCACCTTCTCCCCTTCTTCGTTTACCACCTCTATGTACCTCGACAGGCCACATTTCAAGCATTTCTCTAGTTTCGCACGATCGCACCAATATATCATGCAGTTGGACGGGCATATATCGATCTTCTCATATGGCATTCCCAAAGCCTTTAGCAGCTTCTTTGACCGGTAAATGTCTTTAGGCACCTTATGATCGGCAGGAAGGACATCACTAAACAAGTCCAAAATCACCTTATAACATTTGGCTGAGCAACCAAACTTTGACTTTATGCTCATTAGACGGGTCACGAACTGCAGGATGGTAACCGTTGTGTGTCCGTGCAGGGGCATTTCTAAGTCTTGGAGGAGTTTGAACAACTCTTCAACCTCTTTTGTAGGCGGATCTTCAGGATTGTTGACCAACTCTGCCTGCATATCTTCTAATATATGATCCAACCGATCAACGTTTTCACCGTCATCCACCTCCATCTGTGCTGATACTATACTTCGTGACTCGCCGTGCTTATCCCAAACCTTATAACCTTGAACATACCCATGACTGCAAAGGTGTAGTGCCACAATTCTCTTGTCATGTGACTGGATGTTCCCACATTTGGTGCATGGGCACCTAATCACAGCGTGGGTTGACTCTCCACGAGCGTTCTCTAAAAACTTTTCTGTCTTCTGAAACCATTCCTTTATGTGACATCCGCCCTTCTTCCAACCAGCATACATCCACTCACGGTCATCTTCCATGTTTGTGGACCAGGATGGCTCAGTTTTGCTGTTGTGTAAACCACCAACCAAAAATTCAGCATATAAGAGTGATGCACGTGGCTTAGGTGATAACCCTACTATAGGAAAGGCCATAAACCCACAAGAGAATGGAGGCGGCCGCATGCGACTCGTGACGTGCCCGATGGTCCGAACGAAATTTCGGCAGCATAACCCCGCTGTTCTCCGAACGCACGCCTATCATGGTGCGACGGAGAACAACTGGGTTATGCTGCCGAAATCTCGTTCGGACCATCGGACACGTGCACGAATCACATGCGGCCACACCCATTCTCCGGCTGTCCAAATACGTGGACAATCCCGGAACCACGCACATCACAAGTAATCCTGTGTTTGGACCGAATGAAACTATACAATCTATGCATCCATAGATTGTCCAGGTGCATTAGGCCCAAACATATGAATAAATGTGATGTGCATGCTTCCGGAACGGGTGACGCCTAGGGTTAACTACTGGTCTACGCACTTAACCCTAAAACTCTAGGAAAATAAACAGTGTATCATACTAATCAAACTACCACAACGTAGTTAACTCCCGTCGGCTTAATCAATGCAACCAACCAACCGACGGGAATAAGCATATTTTCGATATAAATATACCGTGTGCGCCCATATACTTACTTTGCCGGGGTGGCCGGGGAAGGGGACGGGCAAGCGGCGCTGGTGGCCGGTCAGACGGCGCTGGTGGCCGGGGTCGGCGCGGGGCAGGCCGGGGCGAGTGGCGGGGGACGGGACGGGCGCGGCGAGGTCGGCGGTCGGCGGCGGCGGCGCAGGCGCGGGCGGCGCTCGGGCGCGACGTGGTCGGCGGTTGGCGGCGGAGGCTCAGGCGCGGGCGGCGCTCGGGCGTGGTGGGGTCGGCGGCGGCGGCGCTCGGGCGCGAGAACGACGCGCGCGATCGAGAAAGGGAGAGGCCGGGGCGAGTGGGCCGGCACGCGCGTTTAGCCTGGCCCGCCCTAAACCCCATCGGCCATAACAAAGCCGACGGGAGATAATGTAGCTCCCGTCGGCCTCAGGATTGACCGACGGGAGTTAAATATAACTCCCGTCGGTCAGTCCTGAGGCCGACGGGAGCTACATTATCTCCCATCGGCTTCGTTATGGCCGACGGTAGTTAATTAACTCCCGTCGGCAACCCTAAAAACCGACGGGAATTATTTTGGCCGACGGGAGTATTCAGTTTTGCTGTTGTGATTATGCTAAAGGAAGAAAAACGAAGTTAGTTAGTAACTTAGGGTTTCTTGGTCATACGTGGCTTTTAGTGGTTTATACTTATCACTCTAGGTTTGGGTTTTGTTAAGGATAAGCATAGTGGATTTGTATTTCCCTTATATATTTCAGTGGGCAATTTAAAAAAGGTTTTGCTGGTTGGGTTAGGGTGACACTAATTTCCACCATTAATTTTCCCCTTCTTTATTTTCTATTTATGAATTCTAGTGTGGGTTTGAACTACAACAGTGGTTTAACTTTTTCCAAAAATTTTGTAAAAATTACAGTGGGTTACTATTGGTCACTATAGTCTGCTCTATGAATTTGAGGTCCAGAATAAAAAGAGTATGCCTTGGACAAAAATAACAAAAGTTGGGCAAAGGGGGTCACTTTGCACTACAACTCTTAACTAGGGGTGGGTTCTGTCCTAAGGGTCATTTTTGTTGGTATCTAACAGTAATCACATGCTTCTGTGCCAAAAATCACAGAAGGTTAATTGGTGGTTATTTAGTTGTGATTTTCTAAAGTTTAATGTCAAAAAGGCACTTTCTACTATCTTGTTATTTGAAAAATGTCAAACAACAGATTTCATATTTTTCCTATGTTCTTAATAATAAAACATTAATTATCCCAAGGTTTGGGGTGTTTTCACCTTGGGGTTATTTTTCTAGGGTTTTTCTAAGTTTTCCTTGTTTTCTTAAAATAAAAGGTACCCCAATTATTTTATGTTAAACCAGAGTATAATAAATTTTTCTAGTGAACTATACTGAATAAGTAGACTAACAAAAATGTGGGTGCTCTCTGGTTCTCTATTTAAATTACCTTTTCTATTTTCTTTAACTTTAAGCACAAGGTGAAATAAATGGCAAACTCTACCTTAATGGGGTATACAGAGAGGTTTATCATTTTTAAACAGGTTAGTAGGTGATCAAGTACTTCTCTAAATTTTCTTAACCTCAGTCAAATAGTGTAACTATTTTTCCTTATTTCTTTTAGCTTTTGGCTAGTTAATCATTTAATTCAAAACTATAAAGTTTTCTGTAACACTGAGGGGTTTTATATTTTTCCTAAGTGGCTTACAATATTTAAGATGTGGCAAAATTGGTTTGACTCGATTTGGGTGAACAAAACAGAAGATATGAATTTTTCAAGTTCTGTTTGAATTTAAATCAGATTAATAAAAAGGTTTCCTTGAAAAACAGTTTACACCGAGGACCCTGGTTTAATCCAAATCAACCCACTCAAATCTACCCCTGTGCCACTATTCCCCTGAGTCACTGACAGTTCAAAAATCCCCTCGACCTTTCCTTCTTCCCCGAGGTCCTTTCCCTAATGCAAACAGTACCCGCGGGAAAGAAAAGGGCAGCGCGGCTTACCGGCGGCGAGAGAGGTCCGGTGAGGGGCGGGGTTGGCTCCGGGAGGTCCTGGCGGTCACAGCGGTGTACGGCTCGATGGCGGAGGTGGCCGGAATCGTTCGGTCCACGTGCGCAAGCGGGTGATCTTCTGCCCATGTTCAAAAGCTTGCTGAGATCGCATACGTGCGAATCTTGGCAAAAATCCGGCGCAGACCTCTTCCTGGCACCTATGGCTATCTCTGGTATGTGAGTTCCAAGGGAAGATAAGCCATAGGTCAGAAGATATGTGGACGCCAAATCTGCCTTGTCTCCCTGCCCACTTCGCGACAAAAGTGATGCCAAGACATGTCAAATGTCAAGGGCTCGGTCTCAACTTTTTCCAGGGGGTGCCTTAGGTGGTATGCCACATTTTTGGTATACAACTTAGGTGGTTTTGGTGCCATCTACAAGGTGAACACGGTGGATCTTTAGATTAGGTGTAGAATTTGACTTAGAGAGAATTAGAGAGCTCTAGCTCTCTCTCTACTTAAGGAATGGATTTGGGGTTTCTTAAGGGGTCTTTTTGCAATGTTTCCTCTCTATATTTGTTGATTACTATGTTACTTAACTTTGGCCAAGGGTTAGGTCATGATTTGCACATTTGCTTAATCCCCCCTTCAACCAAGGTTTTACGAGATAGGGGTTCAAGAGGGGTCTAGGGTTTACTCCCCTCTTGTCCAAGGTGATAATTGCACAAAAGCTTGGGTAATGGTTTTGGTCATTCACATTCTTGGGTAAAATATGGTCTCCAAAGTTTTTATGCTCTTCTCCTCAAGTTTCTTCCACATGTGATCACAGTCATTAGTGCATAGATGTGCCATAGCCATGGTAACACTTGGGGTGTTACATGTAGCAATGTGTTAACGTGTCTAGCAGAGAGGAGCCAGAGCCCTAAGTACATGCCGTCGTGGCTGTCGGAGAAGTTTTGGCGCCCTGTTCATGTGATGTCGTGGCCATCGGAGAAGCGCCTGAGCCCTGTAGGAGCACAGCTGTCGGAGCTGCCTGGTCCTTGCTGACGCCTCCTTGCTTCCGTAAGGGGCTGAGAGCCGCCGTCGTCATGGAGCACGCGGGGTGCCATCATTACTTGTTTACCGGGGCGAGCCAGATGGGACGCTAGTCTTGTTCCCTGTAGCCTGAGCTAGCTAGGGGTAGGGTAATGATGGCCCCCCTGTGACGTGGTCGGTCCGAACCTGAGGTCGGGCGAGGCGGAGGCTCCTCCGAGGTCGAGGCTGAGTCTGGGCTCGGGGGTCGGGCAAGGCGGAAACCGTCGTCCGAGGTCGAGGCTGAGTCCGATCCCTGGGGTCGGGCGAGGCGGAGACCGTCGTCAGAGGTCGAGGCTGAGTCCGAGCCCTGGGGTCGGGCGAGGCGGAGACCGTCGTCCGAGGTCGATGTTGAGTCCGAGCCCTGGGGTCGGGCGAGGCGGAGACCATCGTCCGAGGTCGAGGTAGAGTACAAGCCCTGGGGTCGGGCGAGGCGGAGACCATCTTCCGAGGTCGAGGCTGAGTCCGAGCTCAGGGGTCGGGGCGAGGTGGAGCTTCCTATGGCGCCTGAGGCCGGTCTTGGCGGCTGTCAGCCTCACCCTGATGGGTGGCATAGTAGTCGGAGCAGCACAGGCGGCGCTGTTTTCCTGTCAGGTCGGTCAGTGGAGCGGCGAAGTGATTGTGGTCACTTCGGCTCTGTCGACTGAGGAGCGCGCGTCAGGATAAGGTGTCAGTCGATCCTTGCATTAAATGCTCCTGCGATACGGTCGATTGGCGTGGCGATCTGGCCAAGGTTGCTTCTCCACGAAGCCTGTCCGAGCTGGGCCTCGGGTGAGTCGATGGTGCGTCCGTTGCCTGAGGGAACCCTCGGGCGAGACGTGAATCCTCCTGGGTCGGCTGCCTTTGCCCGAGGCTGGGCTCGGGCGAGGCAAGATCGTGTCCCTTTAATGGACGGAGCCTTGACCTGAATCGCGCCCATCAGGCCTTTGCAGCTTTGTGCTGATGGGGGTTACCAGCTGAGATTAGGAGTCTTGGGGGTACCCCTAATTATGGTCTCCGACAGAAATAGTCACCAAGTGTGCTAGGATCAAGTCTCACACATATGATGACTCATGGTACAGAAACGAATGTCACATCTTTAATATATAATGAAGTTCTGTACAAAATAGTTAAATAATTACATCATACGAAGACAACGATCCAGCAACCAAAGTTGACTAGGAGATGACGGCCTAGACCACTCACGAACTCATCACAGCATCCTTCACGCGCCTCATCCTGTGGTACCTGTCCATGACCTGGGGGATGTGAGTACAGCTAGGGTGAGCTCACATACGTCCATCGCTCAATAAGTTGTGGGAATAATGTGCATGAACTCACCAAAGGTGGGAGCTCATGTGAAGTGTATGGCTTACTAAAGGAGATGGTTAAAGCTGCGCATTGCTTTTAAAGGTTGTCAAAGTTTTATTAGCAGTTACTAGGTATAAGTAGATACCAACACAATTAAGTAAGAGATCAAAATTAATAATAACACCCATGATGCAATGCAAATGACAGAATAAGTTTAATTCCATAATTTAATCCTGTGAGGGTCCGAGCCGCTCATGACCGTGAGCACGGCTGATATACCAGTTTTACACTCTACAAAGGTTGTGCATCTTTACCCACAAGTCGTGTTACCCATTTGCCACGGGGTTGTACGGACCCCATACACATCTACCTTAGGAAGTGAGGCAGGGTAGCACTACGAGGCCTTTCCAAAGTTCTACTAGTTCGAGAAAACCCGCTACGGATTCAGGGCAAAGAAAGCATAGGAATCCCTCGTCCGAAAAGCTTTACAGACATTTCGACCCGAGGACCTCCCTATACTCTACCAGTGACGCCTCCCCGCTTGTCCCTACCTGGGTAAGGTAATCTCTCCCTAGCTTTCCTAATTACTTGGCCAAGGGTGTCCCATTCCACCCTTGTGGTAGCACTATTTTCCCAGGTGGTTCTCCATGTTTCAATTAACAATATGATCTTATCATGAACATTAATTAAACAACAACATAATTGGAACATGATCATAATAAAACTTTAGTTTCATAAAACCAGGTAGAGCAATAGCAAATCTACCCAATAATTCATCTGTTTACAAGGTGGGGGATAAACAATGCTAGGGAAACCTATTAGGTCCCATCAAATTAACCTGATCATGTCACAGTGATTAACAACAAACATTATTTGATAAAAAGGAGTGATCAAGGGCACAACTTGCCTGAGACTCGAGATTTCTAGGTACAAGGATGATCTTCAGATTCTCGTAACCTTGCTGCTAATTGTAGCAATACAAACAAACATGGTATAGGCAAAATTAATATCACACCAAACATGAGAACAAACAATGTAAGAGTATTATATGCGCTGCTACGAGGTCGCAGGTTCGAGAATTACTAAAATCGGAGTTACAGTTAAGGAGTTATGATTTTTTGAAGATTTCAGTGTTGGATACAAAAGAAATTAAGTGCATAATTTCAATCTATATTTCATGACAAAGTAGGGTTATTAGATGATAAACAATATTAATATGAATTAAATACAACTGGAATGAATCAGTTTGGAGTTACCACCATGATGTTATGGATTTATTAATGTTTAGGAATTATTTTCTATATTTAAACCATTTCCTGATTTATTTGATTAAACTTGAACTCGTGTTTGGACTTGTTGGGGACTTGTTCTCAAATGCTATGAGTTAAGAACAAGGCAACACAAATGTTAATGGTTAATAGCCTTCGTCCTCCGAAACATTATCTCCCTCAGGATATAATGATCTTCAAACGAAGGTCATGAAGGACATACCTTCATCATCTCAGTATGCAATAGAAAACAGGAGCATAAATTACATATAAAGAATACAAATAATCATCTTAAATCATTATCTTATTTGTATTCTTATTAAATTGTGACACCCCAGGTGTCAGTTTTGTGTTACGTCGGGAGAGTAATCCTAATCTCGGATGCTCAGTGAAAATTTCTATTTCTCGATCGTGTCTATCTCTGTTTATCAGGCTTTCTCTCGGAAGTTCACCGATTTCAGAGTTAATCGATCGCGAGAAACAACCAATTTTGGAGCGTGTTAAAACTTTTAAATTCTCGGAGCTCATGCAGACTCGAAGATCATTCTCGAATTTTAAATTTCATCTGAAGCTCTCTAAATCAAACTCTCGACGACTATTATCTGGTCTGAGCCCGCATCTAATTCCCGAACTTCGATCGATGTCTGACTATTTTATTCGGATCCGTCCTCTCAAACAGAATACTCAACATGTCGTCCTCTAATCAATTTTATCCGACTCGGCCAAATATCTCATGTCCAAACCGAACTCAAAACCCCGTATCGAAGCAATTTTTAAAATGTCACGATCCGATTTCTCCGACTAAAATCCCGGGCCGATCAAATCTCAGGGCAATTTAATTTCGAATCACGTGTAGGGATTTGTTTTCGAGCGAAATCTAGTCAGACTCTCGGCCGAGTTAATCGTGTAATCGTCCGTTCGCCGAAATCTATTTCGCTCTGTTCTGTGTACAGATAGATTCCGCGGAAACATTTTATTCCAGAAAATGTTTAGCGCAGCCCGATTCACGTTTTGGGCCAAGCCCATTTAAAACCCAGCCCATTAGGCCCACTAGGAAACCCTAACCCTAGCCATCTTCTATAAATAGGGGTGCTCACTTGGGAATTTTCCATTCCCACCCCTCTATTTTTCCCTAGCCGCCATTTCTTCTCTCCCTGGCTTCTCCCCCACGCGCAGCAGGCAAAGCGCAGGGAGCAAAGCCAGCCATGGCGCGGCACCCTCCCTGCTTCTCCTGGCGAGCGGCTGGGACAGGGGGCTTTCTTCCCCAACGCCACCCCTGCTCCATCCAGGGCGCGGCCTCTCCTCTGGTCCGAGCTCGAGCAGCGAGCTCGCCGGCATCCATGGCGTGGCACCTCTGCAACTTCACCTCCAGCAGCCATGGCGCCCTTCCCTGTTCTCCAGCGCCTTCCCTGCTCCCTGCTGGCGAGCAGGAACTCCATGGCCGGCGAGCAGCACATCAGCCGAGCTCCTCTCCTCCATGGGCGCGGGCACCCCTTTTCCCCTTGGCCGAACTCGGCCTGCCGGGACCGGACGCGAGCCCCTCTGCTCCTCTTTGGCCATGAGCTCGACGTCCCCTTCTCCCACACGACAGCAACAGGGAGCATGGCTCCTTCCCTCCATGGCCGGACCGCCCTCCCCTTGCTGCCGGCGAGCAGTAGCTCCCTGGATCCATGGCGCCGGTGGAGCTCGAGCAGTCAAGCTCCCAGCTATGGCGCCCGCTCCCTGCAGGGATGCAGTTCCCTTGGCCGACGCCTGGCAGAGCAGCCATGGCCGATTCTTCACTGCGCCCAGCTCCTCCTCGCCATGTGCCCGACGCCCCTCGCTGCGCAGCTCCTCCGCGATGCAACACCGCTGTTCCTGCAGCCCCGGCCCCTCCCCCGGCTTCCTCGCTGCTAGCGCTGCACGCGTGCCACATGCTTGACAAAATGTCCAAGTGGGGTGTTGCGCGGTGAGCAGCACGCCGTGATGCCCCCCCCGGTGTTTGCTGTTTTTGAACAATCCCAACGTCGACGCCGTTCACCCCGGTGAGACCACGTAAATCCTCGCTCGATACCGCATCAACATTATTTTCCTATGATTAATTATGTATGTTTGCTGCTTTGTTTTATTTTTTTTTTTTGTGGAGGAGAGAACCCCGTGTTTTGCGTGGAGAAGGCAAGCCGCTCAACGCTCGTCGACGTGTGGAGCTATGCACAAATCGAGTCGCCAACGTTCTCACAAACACCGATTGGGTTTGTTTATGGTGAGCCGATGCATATCGCTCTCGATCGACTCGATTAATTATTTTGAATGGATGTGTGTAAAATGTTTCGATTGTGCGCATTGGTAGGATCGCGTTTACGATTGGAGAACAAGAGGGTCGATGCGTGCAAATTGTAGTTGTCTAATTATGTTTTGGTCGATGTGGTGCATGTTTAAAAATTGCATTGGTATGGATTGAATTTTGCGTAGAGAAGAAAACGAAGAAGAAAGGAACTCGGCTGTTTTCATATCTTGGTAGGAAAAATATGCGATGCATTGTTTGAGGCGAAAAACTAAGTTACAAAATGCGGCTTTTGTTTTGGGAAATGTATTGATATGTGGTTATGCGAAAAGTGTAATTGCTTTATGCAATGTGATGGAATTCATGATTATATAAGGAGTATATTTATTGATGTGACGAGTAGTTAGAAAATGCTAGTTGCGTAAAGGATGAATTATTACAACATGAGTATCGGAGTTCATATATTAGTGGTCGCGCCACATTGGTTGAAATGTTTGGTGGTAGGTCGTAATCGGTTGTGTTAGCCACGTGGAATTATGGTAAGCATCGTCAGTGTCCATGATGTATTAGATTAAGCGTTGTTATGCGATAAAACTAAAAACGTGAATGTCATATGTTGTGTTCCAATTGAGTTAGCCCGTAGATTTAATATGTGTCGTTCGCAATGAATTATTAGTAGGGCCTAAACGGTGAGTTATGTGTGAACTGTGTTAGAGCCTTCCGAGATAAATAGATTTAACCTATGCTATGTTGTCATGCAAATAACCTAGAAAGGTGGTATATGTTAATAATTAGAAGGACAGTCGTTCAAATTGGTCAGTCCAATTAAGAATGATTTTGCGTGTGAGGTAAGGTGGTGACATACCAAGGTAGTCATCGCTTTCCTATGTTTATGAGTGAGTCAATACCCATTAGGCGTTCATTAAATTTCACGTCGCACATAGTGTATGGTTGTATTCGTGACAAGGAGGTGTAAGTTTTACTCAATTAAAGGTTTGGTTGATGTGGCTAGGAAATTGTTTCGGTTTGGGTAATGAAGTGGTGACGTGACCAAGTAGTTCCCTCCGGTTATGAGTCGAGTCTAGATGCGTTATGCCTTCGCCGTGATACCCATCGCATATGCTAATTGGATGTATAAAAAAAAATGAAATATGCGCATCATATGATTTAGTGGTACTGGGATTGTGATCTAAGTGCATTATATATGTGTGATGAGTGATGGGCTTGAGGATTGTCGATCGGGCAAAGAAAGCGTAATATACTTATACGCGTAGTATAATTAAGCTAGTAATACGAAATGACACGGATAAGGAATTAGTAAGTCTACTTGTTAGTCCTCATTTGATTAATTTAACTCTAACGAAGGGTAAAGTGTTAGAATAATTCAAGTCTCTAGAATGCGACAATTCTTGAGTTGTATAGGAGCTGAAATTTATTAATTTCTGTTTTGGGCTGCACACGCTGTTTTTGTCGTGCTGTATGCTTGATGAACCAAATTGTGTTTTCTGTAGATATGTGCTATAGAAGAGTGGTAGATAACATAATTATCTTGCTTGTACAAAAATTTGACAGCCATAAACCTGATCGTTTAAGAGTTGTGCTTTTCACAAGCCCAGCATCTGAATCTGTCGAATTTCAGAACAGATTTCAGAAATTGCAATGGTTGATTAAGTTAATGTTGCAATCAGTTATTGGTGTTCACAAGAAAGTTGTAGACAACTCTATTATCTTACTTGTGTTAAAATTTGACAGCCACAGGTCTGATAGTTTAGGAGTTATGTATTTTACCAATTCAGTAACTGAATCTGTCCAAATTCTGTACAGATTTCAGAAACTGTATTGTTTGCTTAAGTTAATGTTAGAATCAGTCCTTGTCGATTATAAGAAAGTTGTAGAGGCTTTTCTGATCTTGCTTGTGTTAAAATTTCATAACCATAGGACTGATAGTTTAAGAGTTATGAATTTTACAACTTGGTTGCTGTGTTCTGTCCACTGACAGAACAGAATTCGAAAACTGTAATATTTGATTTAGTTAAACCTGGAATCACTTCTCGGTGATTATAAAAGTTGTGTAGTACTTTTGCTAAGCTTTTCAAAAAGTCTTAGATCACTCTTTTTGGTGGTCTGAAGATTAAGTTACATGTGTTTGAAGTGTGAAGACTGAATCTGTCCAATTCTGGACAGCAAGGCCTTCTAGTGTATTTTATCCTTAGTTAACTATTGAATCACCTTAAGATGTTTATAAGTGATATGTAGACAATTTTATTACCTTTCCAGAAAGTCTAGGATCACCTTGTTTGGCTGCCTGAATCTTCAGTTATGAATTTTTAAAGTCATAAGTCTGAATCTGTCCAAATCTGGACAGCGCTGTTGTGTTAACCCCTTTTGACCTTGCTAAGTGTTGAATCTTGTTGAGGTGAAAATACCAAAGTTGTAGAAAACCTTTTAAGCTTTCTAAAAAGTCTTAGTTTACTATTTTTGGGTTAGTATTTGAAAAGTTATGATTAAAACAAGTAGCTGCTGTGTTGCTGTCCCGAAAATCTGCATAAGCGCATTTGATTGTTTAGTTCACCCTATTTGCTAAAAATGTGGGTTTGCTCTTAAGTAATGTAGACTTGCCATAAGCTAAGCTAAAGATGACAGGTGTGTATTGTTTTATATGTTTCTTCTTTAGTTGATTGTGATATAGAATTTCCATAGACATTGATGCCTAGGTCATCGGTTAAACTTGTGTGTGATGCTTTTGTGTGATCAATAGAACTAAGGCAAAGTCGTAGCAATTAAATAAATGCGTGTACCTGTGATATCGTATTTGTGTTGCGTAAATAAATAAAATGTGGTCGTCCTGATTAATGGTGTAAATGATGAACGCCGATAATGTACGAATAGCTAGCGCTTGCGTATAGTCGTTGCGGTGTCTTACTACTTGGTGTTTAGTTCGCTACCGTGTATTGTATATCTTGTGATAACTTTTCAGTATATTCATACATATGCATCTTGCATCTCATATAGGACCGAGAGAGGATGATCGAGCCAGTGATGTGGTGGTAACAACAAGGTGCAGTTGGTGGACGTACTGAAGGATGGTGGACTTAACCAGTGGATGCTCGCCAACCGAGCACCTCCCTCCCCCAGCAAACACTATCTAAGTGTCAAATTAAAGGCAAGCCCCGGTTTTATGCATAACCTGTTATTTATACTATTTTAACTTCACTTAATGATTGTAGGATTGATTGTGCACTTAGGTGTAGGAATTGTTTGGAACCCTAGTTGCATGATCTCAGGAATCCTAATGAAATGAATACTAGTATGCTAAGTCGAGTAGCTGCTTTACTAATTAGGATCTCGGTAGAAGTCGAGTGATTTTTCTAGCACTCGCGCGAGGTCAGGAATTGGTTGTATCCACTTTCCTATCATATTGATGTGGTTTGTGGGCAACAATCCATGGGGATTGGTTGTTCACGGGATTAAAAGTTGATTAAGGATTAAGGTGTGGTACCGTGAGTCAAGCGTTTGAACGTACTAAACACATACCGAGAAATATGGTAAATCGGTAAGCCTAGTACCTGAGTGAACCTGCCCGCAGATTGCCCTCCTCACGCGACCTGAGACGTAGTCTCCCATTCCGGTTATGGTGGGTACAAGTGCGGTCACTGCACGACGGCCAGTCGGGGTCAGTGGGGCATTGTACGCCAAGGCGGTGAGCCCCTTTCTGCTGCCAGGGAATCGATGGGGACGGTTGATATGTGTGGGGACGGAGTGCCCCTGCATGTCGTGTGTTTAGGTTTATCTTGCAAGGATAAAAACCCGATTCGAATCGTCTGCTTCTCGCAGCTAATGAGACTGCTTGATCCATGCTGCTACATTGAGTAACAAGTGGAACTGTGTTGAGATGATACAAACTGTTGATTGCTAAAAATGCTTGCTACTATGTATGAGTAGATAGTACACTTTTAGCCTTAAGAGAGTCACACTTAATCTTGACAAAGTTAAAATCTGATTTAGAAACTCAGCTAGTGCTTTTGGCAACCAAACCCCACAGCCAAACAGCTGCATGTCTAGAGGTAGAGGAGTATAGACTCCTCACACCGGGTAAGTCTAGCTGAGTATTAGTATACTCAGCCTTGCTTGTGGCACAATTTTTGCAGGTACTCCTTAGGATGATTTGTTGCTGGTGTGACTTGGCCTCCATCCCTGCCACCGGGATAGATGGTCGAGTGGGTTACTGCTTCCGCAGGAGAGGACCAGGAGGAGTAGTGTGGCCAGGCTTCGCCATATTACTCGGTTCTTCTCCGTTAGTTATTTCCGCTGCATTAAAATTTATGGTTATTATTTCTGAAACTCCGATAATGTAATCACTAATGATACTTATTAAATTGTGGTATTATGTGTTATTGTATTTCTCTGTGCCTCACCTTCGAGTGAGCTAGTGGTATTCGATCCTGGATAAGTGGCCTCGTCGGACTAGATCCGAGGGACTGACGATTTATTCCTATTTAAGTGTGGTCTAGCCTTTAAGGTGGGACTTAGGCACTTAAGTTGGAATAATTCGGGCGGTTCCGCCACAGCTGGTATCGGAGCGAATACCATCACAGAGAAGTCAATAAGTCATGATTACCAACCTTTTCTAAAGTAAAACTGCTAGAAACCCATGTTGGATAGATGTCAGGACGATAAGGATAGAACTAGGACGTGAAGCCTTAGGGAATAGATGGGTAGCTAGGTGGCTAGTTATTTAGGCCATAAAGGCTGCTACTACTATTGGGATGCTATAGAAGCACCCGAAAAATTAGCTAGGTCTGAGAAGACGACTAGAATGAGCATGCATCCTGATTGTCGCATTATAATTGTCTCTTGCGCATCAACATGCTTCTCTCACCTTTATTCCAATAATAAAACTTGTGAATAATGTGATGTACTGTTATGTTAGAAATGTCGTACCTCATGTCAGATTGGTAAGTCTTGTTAGGTTGTGTTATGTGTTTCTCTTGCCTTGCTATCTAGGTGGTATTGAAATTGTTCAACCCTTTTTGCAAAAAAAATGTGTTGTTTGTTTCCTCATAAAAATACACCCCCACTTTAAACAACCTAGTGGTTAGCAAGTGAAACCCTTAAAAAAAAATCAAATCACACGCTTGTGTTGGTGTTTTCTAGCTCTTGTGTGTTGCACTATTGATAATGCACCCGCACAACCTATAGATGCCCATAGCTTGACCGCTAGACCAGCCTAAGTCTCCTTGTGCACTTGTGTCAAAAAAAATATAATGGTTGTTGGTGTCTAGTTGCCCAAACCCTATCAAGGCCATGTTTCTTTCCATAGATCCTGTCCCGAAACTTCATAACATTTCTTTTGATCGTCCTAGTCGATCCTGTTGCCTACCTCTCCTTTCGCATGGATCTGGTGATCTCTTTCCTTGTGAATCCTGTTGTGACTTATTATCCGAATCTCCAAATCCCTTAATGATTCTGCCTTGTTATCTGGGTATCTGCTATAACCCGTCCTCAAGTATCAGATGTTGATTTGCCCGAATCTCTCATTTCTGGTCATTCTCATACCCCTTCTCCGAGGATCATGACGCTGTTTATCGATTCTATCTCTAAGCAGTGTATCCCTTTGGTTCGATGGATTATGCTATTTTCCTTGGATCTCTCATGTCTCTAAAAGCTCAACAATCTATTTTGATCTCATGGTCGGTTCATCCTCATATCAAATCTCGTGCTAATATCTGATCTGATAATCTCCATGCTGATCATAAAATGGTTCTTTGAGTTAAATGAAAATTCTCATGTGATGCTCTTTTTGCCAGCAATCTCTGCTTCAACTCTGATCACATTTTCTGAGCCATACTCTCATGGGCTCCATCTATTTATGCTATGTGGAATTCTCATTGGTTACGTTTGGTAATGGTGTTATGACTAACGACCGATGGTGCCGCGACGAAACCGAGAGCCTACTATGGTGCACACATGGTTGAGCTACTCAGTACGCGCTGGTATCGCGGTTAATAATCGTGATCCATTACGAGACTATACTGATGTGCTATCTTTTGTGAACATTCTCTCAGAGTGATCGCTGCATTTTGTCTCAGCATGCCGCGATATTCTATCCAAATCTGTCTCCAGTATCTTGTCAAATCCCATCTCATGAATTTGCATCTATCTTCAGCCTGGGAGTTACATGCTTCTCCACCCTTGAAGATCCTCATTCGAATCTCGGGACGAGATTCTGTTTAAGGGGGGAAGGCTGTGACACCCCAGGTGTCAGTTTTGTGTTACGTCGGGAGAGTAATCCTAATCTCGGATGCTCAGTGAAAATTTCTATTTCTCGATCGTGTCTATCTCTGTTTATCAGGCTTTCTCTCGGAAGTTCACCGAATTCAGAGTTAATCGATCGCGAGAAACAACCAATTTTGGAGCGTGTTAAAACTTTTAAATTCTCGGAGCTCATGCAGACTCGAAGATCATTCTCGAATTTTAAATTTCATCTGAAGCTCTCTAAATCAAACTCTCGACGACTATTATCTGGTCTGAGCCCGCATCTAATTCCCGAACTTCGATCGATGTCTGACTATTTTATTCGGATCCATCCTCTCAAACGGAATACTCAACATGTCGTCCTCTAATCAATTTTATCCGACTCGGCCAAATATCTCATGTCCAAACCGAACTCAAAACCCCGTATCGAAGCAATTTTTAAAATGTCACGATCCGATTTCTCCGACTAAAATCCCGGGCCGATCAAATCTCAGGGCAATTTAATTTCGAATCACGTGTAGGGATTTGTTTTCGAGCGAAATCTAGTCAGACTCTCGGCCGAGTTAATCGTGTAATCGTCCGTTCGCCGAAATCTATTTCGCTCTGTTCTATGTACAGATAGATTCCGCGGAAACATTTTATTCCAGAAAATGTTTAGCGCAGCCCGATTCACGTTTTGGGCCAAGCCCATTTAAAACCCAGCCCATTAGGCCCACTAGGAAACCCTAACCCTAGCCATCTTCTATAAATAGGGGTGCTCACTTGGGAATTTTCCATTCCCACCCCTCTATTTTTCCCTAGCCGCCATTTCTTCTCTCCCTGGCTTCTCCCCCACGCGCAGAAGGCAAAGCGCAGGGAGCAAAGCCAGCCATGGCGCGGCACCCTCCCTGCTTCTCCTGGCGAGCGGCTGGGACAGGGGGCTTTCTTCCCCAACGCCACCCCTGCTCCATCCAGGGCGCGGCCTCTCCTCTGGTCCGAGCTCGAGCAGCGAGCTCGCTGGCATCCATGGCGTGGCACCTCTGCAACTTCACCTCCAGCAGCCATGGCGCCCTTCCCTGTTCTCCAGCGCCTTCCCTGCTCCCTGCTGGCGAGCAGGAACTCCATGGCCGGTGAGCAGCACATCAGCCGAGCTCCTCTCCTCCATGGGCGCGGGCACCCCTTTTCCCCTTGGCCGAACTCGGCCTGCCGGGACCGGACGCGAGCCCCTCTGCTCCTCTTTGGCCATGAGCTCGACGTCCCCTTCTCCCACACGACAGCAACAGGGAGCATGGCTCCTTCCCTCCATGGCCGGACCGCCCTCCCCTTGCTGCCGGCGAGCAGTAGCTCCCTGGATCCATGGCGCCGGTGGAGCTCGAGCAGTCAAGCTCCTAGCTATGGCGCCCGCTCCCTGCAGGGATGCAGTTCCCTTGGCCGACGCCCGGCAGAGCAGCCATGGCCGATTCTTCACTGCGCCCAGCTCCTCCTCGCCATGTGCCCGACGCCCCTCGCTGCGCAGCTCCTCCGCGATGCAACACCGCTGTTCCTGCAGCCCCGGCCCCTCCCCCGGCTTCCTCGCTGCTAGCGCTGCGCGCGTGCCACATGCTTGACAAAATGTCCAAGTGGGGTGTTGCGCGGTGAGCAGCAAGCCGTGATGCCCCCCCCGGTGTTTGCTGTTTTTGAACAATCCCAACGTCGACGCCGTTCACCCCGGTGAGACCACGTAAATCCTCGCTCGATACCGCATCAACATTATTTTCCTATGATTAATTATGTATGTGTGCTGCTTTGTTTTATTTTTTTTTTTGTGGAGGAGAGAACCCCGTGTTTCGCGTGGAGAAGGCAAGCCGCTCAACGCTCGTCGACGTGTGGAGCTATGCACAAATCGAGTCGCCAACGTTCTCACAAACACCGATTGGGTTTGTTTATGGTGAGCCGATGCATATCGCTCTCGATCGACTCGATTAATTATTTTGAATGGATGTGTGTAAAATGTTTCGATTGTGCGCATTGGTAGGATCGCGTTTACGATTGGAGAACAAGAGGGTCGATGCGTGCAAATTGTAGTTGTCTAATTATGTTTTGGTCGATGTGGTGCATGTTTAAAAATTGCGTTGGTATGGATTGAATTTTGCGTAGAGAAGAAAACGAAGAAGAAAGGAACTCGGCTGTTTTCATATCTTTGTAGGAAAAATATGCGATGCATTGTTTGAGGCGAAAAACTAAGTTACAAAATGCGGCTTTTGTTTTGGGAAATGTATTGATATGTGGTTATGCGAAAAGTGTAATTGCTTTATGCAATGTGATGGAATTCATGATTATATAAGGAGTATATTTATTGATGTGACGAGTAGTTAGAAAATGCTAGTTGCGTAAAGGATGAATTATTACAACATGAGTATCGGAGTTCATATATTAGTGGTCGCGCCACATTGGTTGAAATGTTTGGTGGTAGGTCGTAATCGGTTGTGTTAGCCACGTGGAATTATGGTAAGCATCGTCAGTGTCCATGATGTATTAGATTAAGCGTTGTTATGCGATAAAACTAAAAACGTGAATGTCATATGTTGTGTTCCAATTGAGTTAGCCCGTAGATTTAATATGTGTCGTTCGCAATGAATTATTAGTAGGGCCTAAACGGTGAGTTATGTGTGAACTGTGTTAGAGCCTTCCGAGATAAATAGATTTAACCTATGCTATGTTGTCATGCAAATAACCTAGAAAGGTGGTATATGTTAATAATTAGAAGGACAGTCGTTCAAATTGGTCAGTCCAATTAAGAATGATTTTGCGTGTGAGGTAAGGTGGTGACATGCCAAGGTAGTCATCGCTTCCCTATGTTTATGAGTGAGTCAATACCCATTAGGCGTTCATTAAATTTCACGTCGCACATAGTGTATGGTTGTATTCGTGACAAGGAGGTGTAAGTTTTACTCAATTAAAGGTTTGGTTGATGTGGCTAGGAAATTGTTTCGGTTTGGGTAATGAAGTGGTGACGTGACCAAGTAGTTCCCCCCGGTTATGAGTCGAGTCTAGATGCGTTATGCCTTCGCCGTGATACCCATCGCATATGCTAATTGGATGTATAAAAAAAAATGAAATATGCGCATCATATGATTTAGTGGTACTGGGATTGTGATCTAAGTGCATTATATATGTGTGATGAGTGATGGGCTTGAGGATTGTCGATCGGGCAAAGAAAGCGTAATATACTTATACGCGTAGTATAATTAAGCTAGTAATACGAAATGACACGGATAAGGAATTAGTAAGTCTACTTGTTAGTCCTCATTTGATTAATTTAACTCTAACGAAGGGTAAAGTGTTAGAATAATTCAAGTCTCTAGAATGCGACAATTCTTGAGTTGTATAGGAGCTGAAATTTATTAATTTCTGTTTTGGGCTGCACACGCTGTTTTTGTCGTGCTGTATGCTTGATGAACCAAATTGTGTTTTCTGTAGATATGTGCTATAGAAGAGTGGTAGATAACATAATTATCTTGCTTGTACAAAAATTTGACAGCCATAAACCTGATCGTTTAAGAGTTGTGCTTTTCACAAGCCCAGCATCTGAATCTGTCGAATTTCAGAACAGATTTCAGAAATTGCAATGGTTGATTAAGTTAATGTTGAAATCAGTTATTGGTGTTCACAAGAAAGTTGTAGACAACTCTATTATCTTACTTGTGTTAAAATTTGACAGCCACAGGTCTGATAGTTTAGGAGTTATGTATTTTACCAATTCAGTAACTGAATCTGTCCAAATTCTGTACAGATTTCAGAAACTGTATTGTTTGCTTAAGTTAATGTTAGAATCAGTCCTTGTCGATTATAAGAAAGTTGTAGAGGCTTTTCTGATCTTGCTTGTGTTAAAATTTCATAACCATAGGACTGATAGTTTATGAGTTATGAATTTTACAACTTGGTTGCTGTGTTCTGTCCACTGACAGAACAGAATTCGAAAACTGTAATATTTGATTTAGTTAAACCTGGAATCACTTCTTGGTGATTATAAAAGTTGTGTAGTACTTTTGCTAAGCTTTTCAAAAAGTCTTAGATCACTCTTTTTGGTGGTCTGAAGATTAAGTTACATGTGTTTGAAGTGTGAAGACTGAATCTGTCCAATTCTGGACAGCAAGGCCTTCTAGTGTATTTTATCCTTAGTTAACTATTGAATCACCTTAAGATGTTTATAAGTGATATGTAGACAATTTTATTACCTTTCCAGAAAGTCTAGGATCACCTTGTTTGGCTGCCTGAATCTTCAGTTATGAATTTTTAAAGTCATAAGTCTGAATCTGTCCAAATCTGGACAGCGCTGTTGTGTTAACCCCTTTTGACCTTGCTAAGTGTTGAATCTTGTTGAGGTGAAAATACCAAAGTTGTAGAAAACCTTTTAAGCTTTCTAAAAAGTCTTAGTTTACTATTTTTGGGTTAGTATTTGAAAAGTTATGATTAAAACAAGTAGCTGCTGTGTTGCTGTCCCGAAAATCTGCATAAGCGCATTTGATTGTTTAGTTCACCCTATTTGCTAAAAATGTGGGTTTGCTCTTAAGTAATGTAGACTTGCCATAAGCTAAGCTAAAGATGACAGGTGTGTATTGTTTTATATGTTTCTTCTTTAGTTGATTGTGATATAGAATTTCCATAGACATTGATGCCTAGGTCATCGGTTAAACTTGTGTGTGATGCTTTTGTGTGATCAATAGAACTAAGGCAAAGTCGTAGCAATTAAATAAATGCGTGTACCTGTGATATCGTATTTGTGTTGCGTAAATAAATAAAATGTGGTCGTCTTGATTAATGGTGTAAATGATGAACGCCGATAATGTACGAATAGCTAGCGCTTGCGTATAGTCGTTGCGGTGTCTTACTACTTGGTGTTTAGTTCGCTACCGTGTATTGTATATCTTGTGATAACTTTTCAGTATATTCATACATATGCATCTTGCATCTCATATAGGACCGAGAGAGGATGATCGAGCCAGTGATGTGGTGGTAACAACAAGGTGCAGTTGGTGGACGTACTGAAGGATGGTGGACTTAACCAGTGGATGCTCGCCAAGCGAGCACCTCCCTCCCCCAGCAAACACTATCTAAGTGTCAAATTAAAGGCAAGCCCCGGTTTTATGCATAACCTGTTATTTATACTATTTTAACTTCACTTAATGATTGTAGGATTGATTGTGCACTTAGGTGTAGGAATTGTTTGGAACCCTAGTTGCATGATCTCAGGAATCCTAATGAAATGAATACTAGTATGCTAAGTCGAGTAGCTGCTTTACTAATTAGGATCTCGGTAGAAGTCGAGTGATTTTTCTAGCACTCGCGCGAGGTCAGGAATTGGTTGTATCCACTTTCCTATCATATTGATGTGGTTTGTGGGCAACAATCCATGGGGATTGGTTGTTCACGGGATTAAAAGTTGATTAAGGATTAAGGTGTGGTACCGTGAGTCAAGCGTTTGAACGTACTAAACACATACCGAGAAATATGGTAAATCGGTAAGCCTAGTACCTGAGTGAACCTGCCCGCAGATTGCCCTCCTCACGCGACCTGAGACGTAGTCTCCCATTCCGGTTATGGTGGGTACAAGTGCGGTCACTGCACGACGGCCAGTCGGGGTCAGTGGGGCATTGTACGCCAAGGCGGTGAGCCCCTTTCTGCTGCCAGGGAATCGATGGGGACGGTTGATATGTGTGGGGACGGAGTGCCCCTGCATGTCGTGTGTTTAGGTTTACCTTGCAAGGATAAAAACCCGATTCGAATCGTCTGCTTCTCGCAGCTAATGAGACTGCTTGATCCATGCTGCTACATTGAGTAACAAGTGGAACTGTGTTGAGATGATACAAACTGTTGATTGCTAAAAATGCTTGCTACTATGTATGAGTAGATAGTACACTTTTAGCCTTAAGAGAGTCACACTTAATCTTGACAAAGTTAAAATCTGATTTAGAAACTCAGCTAGTGCTTTTGGCAACCAAACCCCACAGCCAAACAGCTGCATGTCTAGAGGTAGAGGAGTATAGACTCCTCACACCGGGTAAGTCTAGCTGAGTATTAGTATACTCAGCCTTGCTTGTGGCACAATTTTTGCAGGTACTCCTTAGGATGATTTGTTGCTGGTGTGACTTGGCCTCCATCCCTGCCACCGGGATAGATGGTCGAGTGGGTTACTGCTTCCGCAGGAGAGGACCAGGAGGAGTAGTGTGGCCAGGCTTCGCCATATTACTCGGTTCTTCTCCGTTAGTTATTTCCGCTGCATTAAAATTTATGGTTATTATTTCTGAAACTCCGATAATGTAATCACTAATGATACTTATTAAATTGTGGTATTATGTGTTATTGTATTTCTCTGTGCCTCACCTTCGAGTGAGCTAGTGGTATTCGATCCTGGATAAGTGGCCTCGTCGGACTAGATCCGAGGGACTGACAATTTATTCCTATTTAAGTGTGGTCTAGCCTTTAAGGTGGGACTTAGGCACTTAAGTTGGAATAATTCGGGCGGTTCCGCCACATAAATAACCATGAATAAACATTTAACGGTATTGAATTACATTTGTACCTTCGGCTTGGCAGAAGGTAAGAATCCAAGTGTGACGTGCGAGTGAATACAAGTCAGTGTGAACAGTACGATGTTACTGTTCATCTATTTATAGGCACATGACGTAGCCTGTGTGAAAGGGAAATAGGCTTACACCTTTTCCTAATTGATTTTGGTGGTTGAATTGCCCAACACAAATAATTGGACTAACTAGTTTGCTCTAGATTATAAGTTTTACAGGTGCCAAAGGTTCACAACAAACCAATAAAAAGACCAAGAAAGGGTTCAAACAAAGGGAGCAAAAGACTACCGAAGTGTGCCCTAGTCTAGCGCACCGGACTGTCCGGTGCACCAGGGAACCCGACTCCGAACTTGCTACCTTCGGGAATTCTGGGAGCCACTCCACTATAATTCACTGGACTGTCCGGTGTAGCATCGCACTTTCCGGTGTGCCAGCGGAGTAACGGCTACACAGCGCCAACGGTCGTCTGCAACAAGCAGTTAATGCGCTACAGTGCAAGCAGAAGTCAGAGCAGAGCCAGAAGGCGCACCAGATAGTGAACAGTGACTGTCCAGTGCACCACCGGACTGTCCGGTGGCCCAGCTGTCAGATGCTCCAATGGTCAGAACCCAACGGTCGGGTGATGTGGCTGGCGCATAAGACTGTGTCCGGTGGCGCACCGGACTGTCCGGTGCGCCATGCGACAGAAGCCATCACCAATGGTCACTTTGGTGGTTGGGGCTATAAATACCCCCAACCACCCACCATTCATTGCATCCAAGTTTTCAGCCTTCACACCTCATACAAGAGCTATAGCATTCAATACAAGACACAAACAAAGAGATCAAATCCTCTCCCAAGTCCGGAATCACTCCAACCAAATTAGTGACTAGAGAGAGAGACATTTGTGTTCATTTGAGCTCTTGCGCTTGGATTGCTTTTCTTCTTCATTCTTTCTTGATTCCAACTCAATTGTAACCAAGGCAAGAGACACCAATGTGTGGTGGTCCTTGTGGGGACTTAATGTCCCGTTTGATTGAGAAGAGAAGCTCACTCGGTCTAAGTGACCGTTTGAGAGAGGGAAAGGGTTGAAAGAGACCCAGTCTTTGTGACCACCTCAATGGGGAGTAGGTTTGCAAGAACCGAACCTCGGTAAAACAAATCGCCGTGTCATCCGCCTTATTTGCTTGTGATTTGTTTTCGCCCTCTCTTTTGGACTCGTTTATATTTCTAACGCTAACCCCGTCTTGTAGTGTGTGCTTAAGTTTATAAATTTCAGATTTCCCTATTCACCCCCCTCTCTAGGCGACTTTCAATTGGTATTAGAGCCCAGTGCTTCATTAGAGCCTAACCGCTCGAAGTGATGTCGGGAGATCACGCCAAGAAGGAAATGGTGACCAGCGAGAAGCCCGCCACAAGCCACGGGAAGGCTCCATCAAGGGAGTCCGGCAACAAAAAGAAGGAGGGATCCCCTTCACGCATTAGGACGCAGAAGAGTGGCGAGAAGAAGAAGAAAATGAAGAAAGTGGTCTACTATGAGACCGACTCTTCATCGCCCTCTACGTCGGGATCAGACGCCGCGTCCATCACTTCTAAGCGCCAAGAGCGCAAGAAGTATAGTAAGATTCCCCTACGCTACCCTCGCATTCCTAGACATACTCCCTTACTTTCGGTCCCATTAGGCAAACCACCGACATTTGACGGTGAAGATTATTCTAGGTGGAGTGATATGATGAGATATCACCTAACCTCACTCCACAAAAGCATATGGGATGTTGTTGAGTTTGGAGTACAGGTAAGATCCGTAGGGGATGAAGATTATGATGAGGACGAGGTGGCCCAAATCGAGCACTTCAACTCTCAAGCGACAACCATACTCCTCACCTCTCTAAGTCGAGAGGAGTATAATAAAGTGCAAGGGTTGAAGAGCGCCAAAGAGATTTGGGATGTACTCAAGACCGCGCACGAAGGAGATGAGGTGACCAAAATCACCAAGCGGGAAACGATCGAGGGGGAGCTCGGTCGCTTTATGCTCAACCAAGGAGAAGACCCGCAAGCCATGTACAACCGGCTAAAAACCTTGGTGAACCAAGTGCGCAACCTCGGGAGCTCCAAGTGGGATGACCATGAAATGGTCAAGGTTATTCTAAGATCACTTGTATTTCTTAACCCTACTCAAGTACAATTAATTCGTGGTGATCCTAGATATAAGCTAATGTATCCCAAGGAAGTTATAGGAAAATTTGTGAGCTTTTAGTTGATGATCAAAGGCTCCAAGAAGATCATCGAGCAAGGCACCACCTCAACACCCGAGGTGCAACCCGTCGCCTTCAAGGCAACGGAGGAGAAGAAAGAAGACTCTACACCTATTAGGGTCCCCATCGATGCCTCCAAGCTCGACAATGAGGAGATGGTGCTCATCATCAAGAGCTTTCGCCAAATCCTCAAGCAAAGGAGGGGGAAAGACTACAAGTCCTACTCCAAGAAGGTTTGCTACAAATGTGGTAAGCCCGGTCATTTTATCGCTAAATGTCGTTTGTCTAGTGATAGTGACAGGGATAACGACAAGAAGGGAAAGAGGAGAGAAAAGAAGAGGTACTACAAGAAGAAGGGCGGCGATGCTGTCACACCCGGTTTTTAGAAGGCAAACCGAATGCGAACCATGTACGTGCCAGGATCAGTTATTCACGTACACAGCAGTTACATAACATGGACATCATCACACAGTGCTCAAATAGTATTAAAAGGGAAATAATAGTCGATTACATCATACGTCTGAGACGTCCATATAGTTCTTACAATAAATCAAAGTGCGGAAAAGAAACGTAGATAACGCGGCCTTCACAGGCAGCCGACTGGGGGTTGCCGCTAACCCACACCTAGAACTCGTCGTAGTCTTGGAACTCCTGGAAGTCTCCTTCCACAGCTTCATCTTCTCCTGAGCAGTGGTTGCAATGCTGACAACCTGGGGGGGGATTGGTGTGTAGAGCAAGGGTGAGTACACATCAACATACTCAGCAAGCATCCCGTTTGGCTGTAGTGGACTAGCTTTATGTGGGGATAAGTCAAGCAGTTGCTTTTAGTTGGTCAGGTTATTACTTACTAGTAGAGAGCCAGGTTTTAACATTAACCCAAGTTATTAGCCCAATGTATCCTTTCCAAACGGAAAGAATACCACTTACCAATACCATAATCATAATCAGAACCATCAATCTCATTGCCACCTGCACCAAAGTATCTCCGATCAAGTATCACTAATCTCTGGAGCTCCCTTGGCTGCTCATAACCGCGAGCACGGCTGATATATCAGTTTCATAACACTCTGCAGAGGTTGTGCACTTTACCCACAAGCCGTGATTCCCTTTCTGCCCGGAGAGAGCGACTCCCCATTGACCACTACCTAGGTGGTCCAGCAGGGCATCACTATGTAGCCTTTACAAAGATTCCCCGAGGCTGTAGCCGCCCGTTAGGTTTCCTAAATGTACCGCACTCCTCCCCAAGGGACAAATCAACCTTGGCAGAGCGAGCCGCATACACCGAGCCCCATTGACGGCACAACGGCTAAGCGAACTACACCCCGGTTCCTCCAATTATTCAGCTAAGGGCGTCCCATTCCACCCTCATGGTTGCACTGTTTTCCTGGGCGGTCATCCATTGAACAGGTCCTTACGGAGAGGCACTCGAGAAACCGCTCGAGTCCCCTTAAATGCCACAAGTATGATCATAAATAAGAAGGGGAAAACAGCGTATCATAGATAATCACATCATGTTCATTGATTAGAGTTGAGCAATAGCATCAGACTAAGCAGTAATAATCCGACCCAAATAGGTAAACAAGGACATGAATAACAAAAGCTAGTCAATCCTTAGGTATAAATGTGTAATGCGGGAGGTGAATTAAAGAATGAATAGGACAGAGATAGGTCAAAGGACACTTGCCTCCACCAACCGACTGCTGCTCAGGGGCTTCTCCTGCGAATTCCTCGGGCTCTTCGACCGGATCGTTCTCTATGCGAGCGCAAACATACATACATCCACATATTTAATACCAAAAGAACAATACACCATACAAGGGAACAAATAAAGTGAGTATGCATCAAGTATGACATTCCATATCGCATTTGTTATGATTAGAAAGAAACGGGAAAGGTCTCGCAGGGGGTTAAAGTTTATGCACTAATGATTAGTTACAATTGGTTCTTAACAAAAGAATTCTGTTATATATATATATACTAATGGAAACCTAATCATTTTTAGTTGATCAACATTGAATGAGACAAACAATTAACTACGTGAATCAACTAGCATAACGGGATTTTAAATTGAGCTTCCTATTTCAATAGCATGAACAATGATTAGCCTACCTGAAATAAAATAACTATGATCACAGAAAGTAAAATAAAATAAAATAAAATAAAATAAAATAAAAAAAACAGGGGGGGGGGGCGGTTGAACCGGCCCTAGGGCGGTTGAACCGGCCGGGGGCAGGGCGGCCGAGCTGGGCGCGGGCGCGGGCGCGGGCAGCCGAGCTGGGGGGGCGGCCGAACCGGGCGGTTGAACCGGGCGGCTGGGCCGGCCGGGGTCGGCCCACGGCGCGGGAGAGAGAGAAAAAGAGGAGAGAGGGAAAGAGAAAGAAAAAAGAAAGAAAAGATTTTCTCCTTATTTTCGAAATCCGATCTTTCTAGATGAATGCATTTGCACTTTCAAACAATCAAAGAATGCATAGTTCGGCATGGTGCATCAAACAACATAAAACAGTTTTATGGTTTTCTTTATACGGGAATTCCAAACCGAATCCCACTAAAACTTTGGAAAAGGTCAAGGTTTAGCGAGGGGAAAAAGAAAAAGAAAAGGTAACGCCCGAATTTTGGCGAGTAAAGAAAAGAAAAAAAAATTCAACTGCAAAATTCGGGGCGTTACAAACCTATCCCCCTTAAAAGAATCTCGCCCTCGAGATTCAGGGCTGGCTAGCAAAGAGCTCTGGGTACTTAGCCATTAGATCATCTTCACGCTCCCAGGTTGCTTCCTCTTCAGAGTGGTGACTCCATCTGACTTTGCACATTCTGATGGTCTTCCTTCGGGTGACTCTGTCTGCAATCTCAAGGATCTGAGCTGGCTTCTCAACATAGGTCAAGTCCTCCTGGACTTCCAGACCTTCCACTGGCAACTGCTCTTCTGGCACACGCAAGCACTTCTTCAACTGAGACACATGAAAGACATCATGCACAGCTGACAAATTCTCTGGCAGACTGAGCTGATAGGCCACTTCTCCACGCTTCGAGAGGATCTGGTACGGACCAATGTAGCGGGGTGCTAGCTTGCCTTTGATTCCGAACCTTCTGACTCCTCTGATCGGTGACACTTTCAGATAGACAAAGTCTCCGACTTCAAAACTCAGCTCTCTTCTTCTTGTGTCTGCATAGCTTCGCTGCCTCGATTGCGCTATCTTCAGATTCTCTCGGACCATCTTGATGTTCTCTTCAGCTTCAAGCAAAATATCTGGCCCAAACACTTGCTTCTCTCCAGGCTGATCCCATTGCAACGGAGTTCTACAATTCCTTCCATAGAACGCTTGAAATGGTGACATCTTCAAACTGGCCTGGTAACTGTTGTTATAGGAAAACTCTGCATAGGGCAATCGCTTGTCCCATCCGGACTGATCTTGCAACGCACAGGCTCTCAACATGTCTTCGAGAATTTGATTGGTTCTTTCAGTCTGGCCATCTGTCTGCGGGTGATAAGCTGAACTGAAATTCAGATGTGTGCCCAAGGCTTCATGCAACTGCTGCCAGAAATGAGAGGTGAACTGCGTTCCTCTATCTGACACTATCTTCTTTGGCACACCATGAAGACAAACGATCCGAGACATATACAACTCTGCCAATGCTGCACTGTTGTAGGTGGTCTTGACAGGTATGAAGTGGGCTGACTTGGTCAAGCGGTCCACTACTACCCAAATGGAATCGTAGCCGGCTCGAGTGCGAGGCAATCCGACTATGAAATCCATGCCGATTTCATCCCATTTCCACTGAGGGATCTGCAACGGTTGCAACAATCCAGCAGGTCTCTGGTGTTCGGCCTTGATTCGCCGACAACTATCGCACTTAGCCACATGCTCTGCGATTTCCCTCTTCATTCCATACCACCAGAATTTCTTCTTCAGATCCTGATACATCTTCTCACTGCCAGGGTGAATCGAATAAGCTGTCTCATGAGCTTCCTTGAGAATCAACTCCCGAATAGACTGGACATTGGGAACACACAAGCGGTCTTTGAACCATACCACACCTTCTGCATCTTCTCGAAAATCTTTGCCTCTGCCATCTAGAATCAGTCGCCGAATCTCACTGATCTTCTCATCATTCTTCTGCGCTTCTTTGATTTCGCGCTCCAAGGTAGGTTCCAACTCAACTGTGACTCCTCGCGAATTATTCAGAAATCCGAGACTCAACCTGTCGAACTCCTTGGCCAACTCATAAGGCATCGGACGAGCGACCATCAGATTGACTTGACTCTTTCTGCTCAAAGCATCTGCCACTACGTTTGCTTTGCCTGGATGGTAATGGATCTCCAACTCATAGTCTTTGATCAACTCTAACCATCTTCGCTGCCTCATATTCAATTCTGACTGAGTGAATATGTACTTCAGACTCTTGTGATCTGTGTAAACATCGCATTTCTGTCCATACAGATAGTGCCTCCATGTCTTCAGTGCGTGAACCACTGCTGCCAACTCTAGATCATGGATTGGGTAATTCTTCTCATGAACCTTCAAATGTCGGGACGAGTAAGCCACAACTCTTCCCTCTTGCATCAACACGCATCCCAAACCTGTATAACAAGCATCACAGTACACAGAGAAGGGCTTGTGCACATCAGGCAAGACTAGGACAGGCGCTGTTGTCAACTTCTCTTTCAGCGCTTCGAAGGCCTCTTGACATTTCTGGGTCCACTTGAACTCAACCTTGTTGCCTAGCAACGCTGTCATTGGTTTTGCAATCTTCGAAAACCCTTCAATGAATCGCCGATAATATCCGGCCATTCCAATGAAGCTCTTGATTTCTCGAGCATCCGTTGGCGCTTTCCAGTTCAGAATGTCTGCCACTTTCTTCGGATCCACAGCCAATCCTTCTTTGTTGATTATGTGACCCAAGAACAGGACTTCACTGATCCAGAACTCACACTTGCTCAACTTTGCATACAACTGGTGCTCCCGCAATCTCTGCAATACCATCCTCAAATGATCTGCATGCTCTTCTTCGCTTTGAGAATAAATCAGAATGTCATCAATGAATACCACCACAAACTTATCAAGATAATCCATGAATACACTGTTCATAAAATTCATAAAGAACGCTGGTGCATTGGTCAAACCAAAAGACATCACTGTGAACTCATATAACCCATACTTGGTAATGAATGCCGTCTTCGGAATGTCCGAAGGTCGGATCCTGAGCTGATGATAACCTGACCTCAGATCAATCTTGGAGAACACACTGGCTCCTCTCAACTGGTCAAACAGATCTTCTATTCTGGGCAAGGGATACTTGTTCTTGATCGTGACTTCATTCAAAGCTCGATAATCGATACACATCCTTTTGGTGCCATCTTTCTTCTCCACAAACAGGACAGGGGCGGCCCAAGGCGAGGTGCTTGGCCGGATGTAACCTTTCTCCGACAGCTCATCAATCTGCTTCTTAAGCTCAACCAACTCTGGTCCAGATATTCTGTAAGCTCTCTTAAAGATAGGGGCGGTTCCAGGAAGAAGCTCTATGGCAAACTCAACTTTCCGCTCTGGTGGCATACCCGGTAAATCCTTTGGAAACACATCTGGAAATTCAGACACAACCTTGATACTCTCAATCGGGTCTGCTTCACTGCTATCGACAGCCATCTGATAACAACTTCCTTTCTTCGGCTCAGGCGGGACTAACTCGGTCACCACTTCCTCTCCTAGTGGGGACACCAACTTGATTGTCCTTTTATCACAACTGATAACTGCCTGATACTTATCTAGCCAATTCATCCCTAGGATGACATCTATTCCCTGAGTACCCATTACTATAAGGTTAGCGGGAAACGCTATCCCCCTTATTTCCACACTTACACCCAAACATATGCTATCAGCTCGAATTCTACCACCAGCTGAGTCAATTTGAATGGGGGTTGACATGGTAGTAATTGGAAGATTATGTGCTTCTACCCATGATGCAGTAATGAAAGAATGTGTTGCTCCAGTATCAAATAACACTTCTGCAATATGGGAGTCGACTGGGAACATACCTACTGTCATGCCGGGGGTCTCCTGAACTGCTTCAGCCTCCAAGTGGTTCAGTCTTCCATGATTATAGCGCTGCTGAGGGCGGTTGCCTGCTCCAGACTGAGACACATTCTGCTTTGCTGGGGCATTGGGGCCTGACTGCTGCTGGGCTGCCTTCTTTGGACATTGCATCACCTAGTGGCCTTGCTCTCCACAGTGGAAACATGCTCTGTTTCCAACCTGAGCTGGTGCTGCCTGATTGCTCTGCTGAGTTGCGGGGGCAGGAAGACGAGGTGTCTGCTGATTCTGCCTCTGAAGCTGACCTCCTCCTGACTGATTGCTCTGACGGTTCTGGTACTGATGCTGAGGATACTGCCTTTGGAACTGTTGATACTGCTGACGCTGCTGATGCTGCTGAGGTGGACGCTGGTTCTGCCTAAACTGCTGAGGTTGATTGCCTGAGAAACGAGGACGACTGCTGCTTCCAGGCTGGGGTCCACTGATCTTGCGCTTACGATCTTCCATCTCCTTACGCTTCCTTTCTGTCATGATTGCTCTGTCAATCAGGTGCTGGAATGTCGGGAAGGTATGGTTCATCAGCTGATACTGCAGAGGGTCAACCAAGCCTCTCAAAAAACGGTACTGTCGCTTGGCGTCAGTGTTGACATCTTCAGGAGCATAGCGGGACAACTGCAGAAACCTGTCTCGATACTCACTGACAGACGATGACCCTTGCTTAAGGGCCAGGAACTCCTCCTTCTTCACTGTCATCAGACCTGCAGGCACATGGTACTGACGAAAGCTACCTCTGAATTCTTCCCAGGTGATGGTGTCGGCGTCGGCATGGGTGGCGAGGTAAGACTCCCACCATGATTGGGCTGCTCCTCTCAACAGACGGGGACCATACAAGACTTTCTCCCTGTCATCACACTGAGCGGTATGCAACTCCCGCTCCACAGTGCGCAGCCAATCTTCAGCATCCATGGGGTCAGAAGAGTGAGCGAACGTTGGGGGATGACCTCTCATGAATTCAGCACGCTTGTCTCTAGGCATCTGAGGCATCTGAGGCTGGGGTGGTGCTTGCTGCTGCTGCTGCTGAATGGCGGCCAGAGTCTGACCGATGGCTTGAACTGCCTGAGTCTGCATCAGAAACATCTGCTCGATGGACATCGGGGGCGGGGGCGGCAGCTGCTGTTGCTGGGGCGCCTCATCTTGCTGACCGGCTTGCTCCTGCTGAGCGCGCCTTCCTCCTCTGCGCCTGTTCTCTGACATCTGCAGAACGCAACCACACATCAGAACTGATCTGGCAAATCTTGCAGCATAAGAAAAGAGTATAGAATTCTCCAACAGCACTGAACAGATGAGCATCTTCACTGATCTCCAACACAGACCACACAGCTTCTCAGATAAGGAGGAAAGTAGAATAAAGGGTTTCCCAACTATATAACTAACTCCATTAACATCATAGGTAAGCCAAAATGCAGGGGATACCCACACTCTGGTGACAATCATTACAAAGATCCAAACCAAACATAGTTCATCATGACAAACATAAATGCACAGGATATAGCAAACTACCCTGTCTAACTAAGACTAACTAAGACCGAGACTAACGCTAAGACTGAAGCTTCTATGTATATATATTTTGTATTAATTACAAGATCCAACTCTAACGATCTATGGTTCTAGATTTATCTTGGTCTTGCAGTCGGGATTGCCATAAGACTGGAGTCCACGCCGAGGTGAGCGGTACGGGTGCTGAGTCCCGACGGGAGCGGGGGAACCATCATCCAAGTGACGACGCTCCGCGCGCTCAGCCCGCAGCAGGGCGATCTCAGCACGAGCCCTACCCAGCTCGTCTAGTGCATGGTCCAGCTCCGTGTTTAGCACGGCGGCTAGGTTGACTGTGCTGCTCAACCTAGGATTGTCCTCACCAGCAGGTGAAACAATCACGCCTCCTGTGCTGCCAGATGGACGGCGGGGGTAATACTTCAGGTCGAGACCGTCAGCTACCCCACCGAGAACCGAGCAGTAGTGCGAAAGCGCACGCCGTGCAGCATCCTGCATGGCTGCCTCAGCTGAGTCCCGCTCAGAGATAGAATAGTGCTCTGAGCAAGCCTCCGTGCCCTGGAGACTGTTCTCCGGACGGCGCACCAAGCAGGTCGCCTCCCAGCGGTCCGGGTAGACCCCGTGACTATGCTGGTAGACCACACAGCGATACTCGATGGACCAAGTACGCCGGTCAAGTGCCCGACGTAGCAGGGTGTCGAGCGCGTCGTGGAAGTGACACCCGCGAGCAGCGTCGCGAGTGATGGGTCGAGCAACCCATCCTTCCGGCTCATGGTTAGCAGAGAAGTCGAGGTCGTGGCTCGAGCTGTCGTTGCCACCTCCGTCGGCTGGGTCTCCTCCAGCAGCTACTCCAGCAGCTGGGACGCCCAGTGGTGGTGCAGGGGGCGCCTCCATGGGAAGCACAGGAGAGCAGCTCCTCACAGACTCTATCTCCTGCTGGAGCGAGAAGGAAGAGCCCTGCTGCTCCTGTCGTCGACGTTCCTGCTCCTCATGCAGGCGGTGGTGCAGTCTCTCCAAGTGGCTGGACTGTCCGGCCACGGGACGGCGAAGCGGACGCTCAGCAAGGCGGGAGGGTAAGAAGGGGATGACGGACTTTCGTGCAGTGTGTCTAAGTCGAGCCATCTACAAAAAACATCGCAAGCAAAAGGGTGAGAACAGAATTAATATGACCAGCAAATAATGAATCATAAATAAATGAAGGATCAGAATAAAACATAATTTTCAGCAAGGTATAATATATAGTAGAACATAGGTTTGGTCAGTAGGACCAACTTTTGAAGGGATACCAAAGTCAAGGCAGGGACAGAGGTCTATAGTCCTTAGAACGACCATTCTACTCTAGGTTAGCGGTCCTACAGTCAGCACGGCTTTGATACCACTTATGTCACACCCGGTTTTTAGAAGGCAAACCGAATGCGAACCATGTACGTGCCAGGATCAGTTATTCACGTACACAGCAGTTACATAACATGGACATCATCACACAGTGCTCAAATAGTATTAAAAGGGAAATAATAGTCGATTACATCATACGTCTGAGACGTCCATATAGTTCTTACAATAAATCAAAGTGCGGAAAAGAAACGTAGATAACGCGGCCTTCACAGGCAGCCGACTGGGGGTTGCCGCTAACCCACACCTAGAACTCGTCGTAGTCTTGGAACTCCTGGAAGTCTCCTTCCACAGCTTCATCTTCTCCTGAGCAGTGGTTGCAATGCTGACAACCTGGGGGGGATTGGTGTGTAGAGCAAGGGTGAGTACACATCAACATACTCAGCAAGCATCCCGTTTGGCTGTAGTGGACTAGCTTTATGTGGGGATAAGTCAAGCAGTTGCTTTTAGTTGGTCAGGTTATTACTTACTAGTAGAGAGCCAGGTTTTAACATTAACCCAAGTTATTAGCCCAATGTATCCTTTCCAAACGGAAAGAATACCACTTACCAATACCATAATCATAATCAGAACCATCAATCTCATTGCCACCTGCACCAAAGTATCTCCGATCAAGTATCACTAATCTCTGGAGCTCCCTTGGCTGCTCATAACCGCGAGCACGGCTGATATATCAGTTTCATAACACTCTGCAGAGGTTGTGCACTTTACCCACAAGCCGTGATTCCCTTTCTGCCCGGAGAGAGCGACTCCCCATTGACCACTACCTAGGTGGTCCAGCAGGGCATCACTACGTAGCCTTTACAAAGATTCCCCGAGGCTGTAGCCGCCCGTTAGGTTTCCTAAATGTACCGCACTCCTCCCCAAGGGACAAATCAACCTTGGCAGAGCGAGCCGCATACACCGAGCCCCATTGACGGCACAACGGCTAAGCGAACTACACCCCAGTTCCTCCAATTATTCAGATAAGGGCGTCCCATTCCACCCTCATGGTTGCACTGTTTTCCCGGGCGGTCATCCATTGAACAGGTCCTTACGGAGAGGCACTCGAGAAACCGCTCGAGTCCCCTTAAATGCCACAAGTATGATCATAAATAAGAAGGGGAAAACAGCGTATCATAGATAATCACATCATGTTCATTGATTAGAGTTGAGCAATAGCATCAGACTAAGCAGTAATAATCCGACCCAAATAGGTAAACAAGGACATGAATAACAAAAGCTAGTCAATCCTTAGGTATAAATGTGTAATGCGGGAGGTGAATTAAAGAATGAATAGGACAGAGATAGGTCAAAGGACACTTGCCTCCACCAACCGACTGCTGCTCAGGGGCTTCTCCTGCGAATTCCTCGGGCTCTTCGACCGGATCGTTCTCTATGCGAGCGCAAACATACATACATCCACATATTTAATACCAAAAGAACAATACACCATACAAGGGAACAAATAAAGTGAGTATGCATCAAGTATGACATTCCATATCGCATTTGTTATGATTAGAAAGAAACGGGAAAGGTCTCGCAGGGGGTTAAAGTTTATGCACTAATGATTAGTTACAATTGGTTCTTAACAAAAGAATTCTGTTATATATATATACTAATGGAAACCTAATCATTTTTAGTTGATCAACATTGAATGAGACAAACAATTAACTACGTGAATCAACTAGCATAACGGGATTTTAAATTGAGCTTCCTATTTCAATAGCATGAACAATGATTAGCCTACCTGAAATAAAATAACTATGATCACAGAAAGTAAAATAAAATAAAATAAAATAAAAAAAATAAAAAAAACAGGGGGGGGCGGTTGAACCGGCCCTAGGGCGGTTGAACCGGCCGGGGGTAGGGCGGCCGAGCTGGGCGCGGGCGCGGGCAGCCGAGCTGGGGGGGGCGGCCGAACCGGGCGGTTGAACCGGGCGGCTGGGCCGGCCGGGGTCGGCCCACGGCGCGGGAGAGAGAGAAAAAGAGGAGAGAGGGAAAGAGAAAGAAAAAAGAAAGAAAAGATTTTCTCCTTATTTTCGAAATCCGATCTTTCTAGATGAATGCATTTGCACTTTCAAACAATCAAAGAATGCATAGTTCGGCATGGTGCATCAAACAACATAAAACAGTTTTATGGTTTTCTTTATACGGGAATTCCAAACCGAATCCCGCTAAAACTTTGGAAAAGGTCAAGGTTTAGCGAGGGGAAAAAGAAAAAGAAAAGGTAACGCCCGAATTTTGGCGAGTAAAGAAAAGAAAAAAAAAATTCAACTGCAAAATTCGGGGCGTTACAGATGCCCATGCTTGCCAGGAGTGGGACTCCGACGAGAGCTCCACCGACTCCTCCACTGACGAGGACGCTGCCAACATCGCCGTCACCAAAGGACTCCTCTTCCCCAACGTCGGCCACAAGTGCCTCATGGCAAAGGACGACAAAAGGAAGAAGGTAAAATCTAGAGCTTCCACTAAATATGCGACTTCTAGTGATGAGGTTGCTCTAGTGATGATGAGGATAATTTGCTCACCCTTTTTGCCAACTTAAACATGCAACAAAAGGAAAAAAATTAAATGAATTGATTAGTGCTATTCATGAGAAGGATGAACTCTTGGATAGCCAAGAGGACTTCCTAATTAAGGAAAATAAAAAACATGTTAAAGTTAAAAATGCTTATGCTCTAGAAGTTGAAAAATGTGAAAAATTAACTAATGGGCTAAGCACTTGCCATGATGTTATCTCAAACCTTAGAAATGAAAATGCTAGATTAATTGCTAAGGTTGAGAGTTCAAATGTATGTGATGATTCAATTACCAATCTTAGAAACGATAATGCTAGTTTAATTGCTAAGATTGATAAATTGAATGCCTCTCTTGCTAGCCTTAGGAATGAGAATGAAAAATTAATTACTAAGGTTAAGGAATTAAATGTTTGCAATGTTTCTATTTCCAATCTTAGAGATGAGAATAACATTTTACATGCTAAGATTGTTGAACTAAATTCTTGCAAACCCTCTGCATCTACCGTTGAGCATGTTACTATTTGCACTAGATGTAGAGATGTTAACACTGATGCTATTCATGATCACATTGCTATGATTAAACAACAAAATGATCATATAGCTGTTGGGGGCCTTCGGCTTCCGAAGGTCCTCAAAAACATGATTTAACAATGTCTCTGGAGTATAATGTGTAAACAGGTACCTTCGGACATAGATCAAAACCACAGTGTGAAGATGCACAAAGAATATGAAGGATGGTGCAGAGCCGAAGCTATGCGCAGGGGAGCTTCGGCGTGATAGCAGAAAAAGAAACCGACTTAAAAGGGAAAAGGCTATTTAGACCCTGATGGATTGCTATAGAGTTATTAGCAAATGTAAAGGGCATGGGTGTAATTTTACATGGGCTGCGTCCCGTACCTATAAATAGATGAACAGTGCTCCCGTACTGTTCACGCTAACTGGGCATTTTGTTTTCGCGTCACGTTTGTACCCCTGCTTTCCTTCGAGCCAAAGGTACATTTATAATTTGTTATTGTTGATACAGTAACGCAAATAAAAATAAGTTGATAATAATGTTTAAAGTGTTTATGTTATTTTTCATATCTCGCATATGAATCCTTTTTCATCATTTATTGTGCTTATGATGGTTTGTCCTTCATAACCTTCGTCCGGAATTCATTATATCCGAAGGGAGATAATGCTTCGAAGGACGAAGGACTTTAACATTTAACACTTTTTATGTTGCCTTGTTCTTAACTCTTAGCATTTGAGAACAAGTCCCCAACATTGGCGCCCACCATCGGTGAACTCACTTCCACTTTTTGAGTTTCGAACACCTTCGGCAAGCATAGACCTTCGTCATGCCGCCAAAGAAAGCTTCAACAAAAGGGGCTGCCGCTCTGCAGCCGCTAGACCCCAACCAGGAGACCCTTTCTCTTCGGGAGGCCCGAAGCCAGAAGAGGAAGGCCACCAGTCCAACGCCTCAGGAGGACGACTTGGATCAAGAGATCAGAAATATGGAGATGCTCCATCAGCAGGTCCGAAGGAAGAAGGAAAAGATGGCTAGGCTAGCTGACTTGCAGAGGCAGATAGACGAAGCCTCTGAAGAAGTTCGCCATCTTACTCAAGATGAGCAGAACCGAAGGCCTTAGCACAGAGAGCTTCATCAGGAGGGCTTCTTCAACGAGGATGACTGGTATGAGAATTTCCATCATGGAAATTTTTCTTTTGATGATGCTTCTCCTCTTTTAGCAGAACTGCAGGCTACACCTTGGCCTCCGTCTTACAAGCCACCTCAACTCCCCATGTACGACGGACATTCAGATCCGAAGCAGTTTCTGATGAGCTACGAAGCAACAATATCTTCCTATGGTGGCAATACTGCAGTCAAGGCGAAGTCTTTCGTTATGGCTGTCAAGAATGTTGCACAAACCTGGTACTCTTCTCTTCGGCCAGGAACAATCACATCATGGCAGAAGCTAAAGGATATGCTGATCACCAGTTTTCAAGGGTTTCAAACGAACCCGGTCACCGCTCAAGCTTTATTCCAGTGCACCCAAGATCACAAGGAATATCTTCAGGCGTATGTCCGAAGGTTCTTACGCCTGAGGGCACAAGCGCCAACAATGCCCAATGAAATTGTCATTGAGGCCATGATTAAGGGGCTTCCGCCGGGACCTTCAGCCCAATACTTTGCCAGGAAACCCCCTCAGACTCTGGAGAAACTGCTTCAGAAGATGGATGAATACATCCGCGCTGACAATGACTTTCGACAGAGAAGGGAGGAAGCTTAAAGGTTCTCCGAAATAGCCAGGGGCTTCGGAGGGAGGATTCATCCTAGACATGTCAGATCGATTCATTCCACTCAGAATGATGACAGGGGAAGCCAGCAGCAGAGGCCGCAATATTCCTCCCAGGCTTCGGGGCAGCAGAGCTATCCTCGGCCTCCAGCTCCAAGGGGCAGAGGTGCCAGGGGCTTTGGAGGAAGATTTGGGGATCAGCCCAGGAAAATTTATTGCCTATTCTATGGTGAGGACAAGGGCCACAACACCAGGATGTGCCATGTCACCATCCAGAAACAAAAGAAAATAGCAGAAGCTGCAGCCCAACAGACCCAGCCGAAGCAAGTTATGCATACTGCTTCGTACCACTCGCCTTATATCCCAGAGTATGTGGGCAACCACCCTGCAGCTTCTGTGGCTTCGGCAAGTCAATCTCAGGCATCTTGGCAACAGCCTCCACCTCCACCACCAATGCAACGAGGCCAGCTGCTAGAAGGGAGTCAGCATACTCAACACCAACGAGACTTCAGAGAAGAGTCCGAAGCTCGCACAGTCAATAGTACTGTGCCAGAATCGAAGCACATTTATTAACAAATATCCTACCTCGGCAGCAGTTTTTGCATTTAGTATCATTTTCTTTTTAATAAGGAACAATTTTTGAAAGCCTAAGTGTTTTTTGTCGTTTTCAATTTCTTGTAATAGCTTCGCCTTTGCCATAGTACAAATATACTTTCTCCACAGAATAACAGAGTTGCCGAAGCATAAGAATTTATGGTTACAAGGAGAATCTCCGAAATAACAAAAAGTCGTTCCTAAGGGAGCGCAGCGTATGTTTTTTGCTCAAAAGTCGTTCCAAAGGGAATGCAGAGCTTACAGCGAAAAATAAACGCTGATTCCGCTGAAGTAAAAGGCGAAGAAGCTCCTAAGGGAGGCTTACAGCGAAAAATAAACGCTGATTCCGCTGAAGTGAAAGGCGAAGAAGCTCCTAAGGGAGGCTTACAGCGAAAAATAAACGCTGATTCCGCTGAAGTAAAAGGCGAAGAAGCTCTTAAGGGAGGCTTACAGCAAAAAATAAACGTTGATTCCGCTGAAGTAAAAGGCGAAGAAGCTCCTAAGGGAGGCTTACAGCGAAAAATAAACGCTGATCCCGCTGAAGTAAAAGGCGAAGAAGCTCCTAAGGGAGGCTTACAATGAAAAACAAATGTTGATCTTCGGCAAATATCATCTTGCATAACATCACATCATCACATAATTTGCATAGCATAACATCATACATCATATTGCATCAATGACGCAAGAAGGGGGTTCAATGTTGATATTTGGAGATTGTTGCGAAGAAACGGTGCCAAGGCACAAAAATAATTATTGAAGAAGCATACCTTCGTCAAACTCTCAAATGTAAAGATCTATTGGTTACTGATTTTATGAAGATTGGATGTTTTTATGGAATATGGATATTATTTACGAAGCATGAAAAGAGGGGAAGGTGTTTTTTCGCCGAAGGCTCAAAAACGGTATGTGCGTAAAGTTTCATGCATCGTAAAGAATTGAATCATAAAATAGCTTATATATTACATTCAAAGTTACAAAATATTACACATATTGTCCAACAAATATTACATTCAAAATGTTTTTACAATAACATCTAATCTTCCCTTTGAACTACTTCTGCAGCTTCGTTGAGTAGTTGATCAACAACTTTGTCCATGATAGCTTCGGCCATTTTTCTAATTTCGTCATCCCCCTTTACATTGAGGTCCGCTAATGGCTCGGCGGGCTCTGAGGGAGGAGAAAGTGCGGCTGTGTTACAAAGTGTAAACAAGTTTGAAATCAAAAAGTTACAACAACAAGCCAAAAACTAGTAGTCAATACCTATTCGCCCTTCGAGATCCGCACTTTTTTCAGCGGCCTCTGCTACTTTTCTAGCATCATGAATACCTTTTTCGCTTTTTCGTATAATTTCTTGAGCCATCTCCCGGCCACCATTTTCCCAGATGTCGGTGAAAAATTTTTCACCAACCAAACTTGCTTCGGCCGAAGGGTCTTTTATGTCTTCAGAAGATAAGTCGGCTTCGGTTTGTGCCAATGATTTCACATGATTGCAGCCTTTTCTCTCCAAAACAGTGGCAATCCCCCTAGCACCCGAGAAGGCACATATGTCTCCATGGACGTTCAAAACTTCTTGAAAAGCTTCAGCTTCGTGGCTGATCCATTCAATTGGGCCCTCGGGTTCGCCCCTTATGAAATTTTCTTCACTTGAGAACGCGCCAACGCTGGCAAAGCTGGTTTTTATTTTCTTAACGCATTCTATAGACTTTTCATAACATCTTTTCTTGGATGCACGAAGCTCTTCAACGTTTTTCTCTAGATGATTTGCCCATTGTTCACTAATTTCTCGCTTAGCTTCTTCAACTGTGCATTTTTCTTTAGCTTCGGTTAGCTATTTCCGAAGATCCTCAATTTCGCGCTTCTGGGCCTCAGCTTGAGCTTTGAAAGCAGCTTCGTTTTCTTTTATTTTATCCATCAACGAATGTAATATTTTATCTTTTTCGAGACCTTCGTTCCTTAGTTCAATTACTTCAGAACGAAGGTTGCTCAAGGCTATGGTACACCCTTCATCTTCGGCATCTTTTTGTGGCCTAAGGGCATTGCTAAGTATAAGGCCCTGGAAAAAAATGTGTGCTAATAAGTTTAAGCAAATGAAAATTTTTGGCTTCAAAAAATAATACAAAGATCTCATTCTTTTTCACCTTTAAACTATTGTATGCTAAGCTGTCGGCCAGCTCGTCTTTTGACAGCACCGAAAGCCCGTCTTCTAGTGTCGGGAATCCGAAGCTCTTGCTCATCTCTCGACAGACAGAAATCTCCTTGCTGTCAGGGAGACAATACAAGAAGTCTTCTTCTCCGCTGCCGTTGAATATCAGCGCCCCTTTTGGATATTTCAATTTTTGCGCATAGAACTGAGCTTCTCTTTTTTCTTTTTCGCTCAGATTTTTACCCGAAGCATGACGTAATACATAGTCAGAAGCTTCAGAAGATGCTTCGGGAATAGGTGTGACGATTTTCTCAGATAAAATTTCTTCTGCACATTCTTTTTCCTTTTTTTTCAATTTCCAAGAATTCCCTCTTGGTAGACTCTGAAAGCCCAGTGTCATTTTCCGCTTGACCTTTGGCAGCTTCGGCCTCAGTTTGTGTCTTTGGAGTTTCGGCAGCTATCTTCGAAGTAGAACTTGAAGATTTTATCGTTTCCAGCACATCTAGCACGTTAACCATTCTTTTCCTCTTGGGGGTTGTTGTAAGGTCTTTTTGTGCCCTCGGCATTGGCATTTGCACCTCAACTTTTGCTGAAGGACTTAAAATTTCCGATGTCTTTGTCTCTTTAGCCCTCGGTTCTTCTATTTTTTCCATCTCCGGCATTATGACTGGCTCTTCAATATTCGGCACGGGAGTCGGCTCCTTGGCTTCGGTGGCCGAAGAGGTCTCACCGACAAACTCAGGCACTGTGGCCGGTTCAATATAGCGTGGCCAGTGCGTAAGAACCTTCATCTTTTTCCTCTTCGGCGCTGGCTCACTAGGAGCGGCTGAAGCAGCTTCCTTCGCAGAAGTCGTATCTTTCCTTTTTTGACCCCATGTTGGGTAACGGTAGTCAGGATAGACGAACCCAATGGCATCAAATACTCGGTTGAGTCTTTTCTTCTTCCGGCCTCCGAAGGCCGCAGATAGTGCAGTATCTTCTGCCTTCGAGTATGGTCCAAGCAGTTCATCGCTTGTGGCCTCGATACATTTCAGCCAGTCACCATCTAGCTCGACAAACTTATCTCCATACCTGAAGGTGTATTTTAACCTAACTAGTCCACCTTCGTCAGGTTTGCTGATGGTTTCCTTTGGCATTTCCCACTTTTCCACAAGTGGCCATACTCTGAAGGCAATGTGTTCCTGGATCAAATCCCTCGTCCCGATGAAAGAGCAAACTACACCGAAGGATCTCCGGCATTCTTCGGCTACTTCGTCAATATCCACCTTCGGTTTCCGAAGGCCAAAACGCTGCCAGATGGGGCGCATGATGATATCTTTAATATCTTCTCGTGCCTTCAAGTCGTTTTTCACATAGAACCATTCCTTCATCCAGTCTCCGGGCCATCTCTTCCGAAAAGTTGGCATGGGACAGCTTGACCCAGAGCGAGCACCAAAGCTATAACAGCCAAAATTGTTATGGTATTACTCTTTACCCCAGGGTTTTGTCTCAAATAATAACTCATGCATACTACAGAAACTTTTTGCATTTGGCCCCAAACCTTGGCTCTTCACGGCCCATACGAAGATTCCCATCCTTATGATTTCTTCGGGAGTAATTTGATGGAGGTAGATTTCAAATATCTTCAAAACTTCAACCACGAAACTGCATAAAGGAAACCGAAGCCCAGCCTTGAAGAAACTTCGGAATATCACGACTTCATTTTCCTCGGGAGTAGGACAAGTTTTTTCTCCTTCGTCAGCCCTCACAATAGACAAATCCCGAAAATATCTACCCCTCTTATTGACAAGATGGCTTTGTTTAATGCTTGATTTTCCAAAAACTGCATGGCTTGGTAGCTAGGGTCGATCTTCGGAATCTTCACCACCACTTTCCACATCATAGTTGTCACTATCACCAGTGTCTTCGGATAAACCCTCTAAAATCTCCCTAGTAATCTTCTCTGTATTTGTCTTTGCTATTGATTCAAGAAAGCCGAGATTCATCTCCTCAGAAAGGCTCAGCTTCGATTCAGCGACAGCATTCTTATCTTCAGACATCTTCGAAAATGCTGAGAAAGTACTCTTGAAACCGAAGATTAAAAATTTAAAAGGCCAAGCAAGAGTTGGTGCGCAAGGGCTAAAAATTGGGTGAGCAAGAGCAGATGGCAAGAAAGCGTGCCAAATGAACTCGTGGTGAGCTCTTATTTATATGCCTAGTGCATTCAAAACTGGAGGGTCCCGCTTGTCAATGACTATTGCTATTCTAGCAAAGGCAAGGTGTTTTTCTGGACCTTCGGCTTAAGGCCTTCGTCCATGTCGCAATCTGAATTTATCACTTTAACAAATTAATATTGCGAGGGGCTACTGTTGGGGGCCTTCGGTTTCCGAAGGTCCTCAAAAACATGATTTAACAATGTCTCTGGAGTATAATGTATAAACAGGTACCTTCGGACATAGATCAAAACCACAGCGTGAAGATGCACAAAGAGTATGAAGGATGGCGCAGAGCCGAAGCTATGCGCAGGGGAGCTTCAGCGTGATAGCAGAAAAAGAAACCGACTTAAAAGGGAAAAGGCTATTTAGACCCCGATGGATTGCTATAGAGTTATTAGCAAATGTAAAGGGCATGGGTGTAATTTTACATGGGCTACATCCCGTACCTATAAATAGATGAACAGTGCTCCCGTACTGTTCACGCTTACTAGGCATTTTGTTTTCGCGTCACGTTTGTACCCCTGCTTTCCTTCGAGCCAAAGGTACATTTATAATTTGTTATTGTTGATACAGTAACACAAATAAAAATAAGTTGATAATAATGTTTAAAGTGTTTATGTTATTTTTCATATCTCGCATATGAATCCTTTTTCATCATTTATTGGGCTTATGAAGGTTTGTCCTTCATAACCTTCGTTCGTAATTCATTATATCCGAAGGGAGATAATGCTTCGAAGGACGAAGGACTTTAACATTTAACACTTTTTATGTTGCCTTGTTCTTAACTCTTAGCATTTGAGAACAAGTCCCCAACAATAGCAAAATTAGATGCTAAAATTACCGAGCATGTGTTAGAAAATGAAATATTTAAATTTGCTCGTAGTATGCTCTATAGTGGGAGACACCCTAGCATTAAGGATGGCATTGGCTTCCAACAGGGAGGAAATGTCAAACTTAATGCCCCTCCTAAAAGATTGTCAAACTTTGTTAAGGGCAAAGCTCTCATGCCTCAGGATAACGAGGGTTACATTTTATACCCTGCCGGTTATCTTGAGCACAAAATTAGGAGAATTCACTCTAGGAAGTCTCACTCTAGCTCTAATCATGCTTTTATGTATAAGAGTGAGGCATCTAGTTCTAGGCAATCAACCCGTGCTAAATTGCCTAAGAAGAAAACTCCTATTGCATCAAATGAACATAACATTTCATTTAAGACTTTTGATGCATCCTATGTGCTTACTAACAAATCAGGCAAAATAGTTGCCAAATATGTTGGGGGCAAACACAAGGGCTCCAAGACTTGTGTTTGGGTACCCAAGGTGCTTGTTTCTAATGTGAAAGGACCCAAGACCGTTTGGGTACCTAAGAACAAGGCCTAAACTTGTTTTGTAGGTTTATGCATCCGGGGGCTCAAGTTGGATCATCGATAGCGGGTGCACAAACCACATGACAGGGGAGAAGAAGATGTTCTCCTCCTACGAGAGAAACCAAGATCCCCTTCGAGCTATCACATTTGGGGATGGAAATCAAGGGTTGGTCAAAGGATTGGGTAAAATTTCTATATCTCCTGACCACTCTATTTCCAATGTTTTTCTTGTAGATTCTTTAGATTACAATTTGCTTTCTGTTTCTCAATTATGCAAAATGGGCTACAACTGTCTTTTTATGGATATAGGTGTTACTGTCTTTAGAAGAAGTGATGATTCAGTAGAATTTAAGGGAGTGTTAGAGGGTCAGCTATACTTAGTAGATTTTGATAGAACTAAACTCGACACTTGCTTAATTGCTAAGACTAACATGGGCTGGCTTTGGCACCGCCGACTAGCCCATGTTGGGATGAAGAATCTTCATAAGTTTCTAAAGGGAGAGCACATTTTGGGACTAACCAATGTTCATTTTGAGAAAGACAGGGTTTGTAGCGCATGTCAAGCAGGGAAGCAAGTTGGTGTTCACCATCCACACAAGAACATCATGACGACTGACAGGCCGCTTGAGCCCACATGGACCTATTCGGTCCGATAGCTTACATAAGCATCGGCGGGAGTAAGTACAGTCTAGTTATTGTGGATGATTATTCTCGCTTCACTTGGGTATTCTTTTTACAGGAAAAATCTCAAACCCAAGAGACTTTGAAGGGATTCTTGAGACGGGCTCAAAATGAGTTCGGCTTAAGGACCAAGAAGATTAGAAGCGACAACGGGACAGAGTTCAAGAACTCACAAATAGAAGGCTTCCTTGAGGAGGAGGGCATAAAGCATGAGTTCTCTTCTCCCTACATGCCACAACAAAATGGTTTAGTGGAGAGGAAGAATAGAACTCTATTGGACATGGCAAGGACCATGCTTGATGAGTACAAGACTTCGGATCGGTTTTGGGTGGAAGCGGTCAACACCTCTTGCTACGCCATCAACCGGTTATATCTTCACCGAATCCTCAAGAAGACATCATATGAACTCCTCACCGGTAAAAAGCCCAATGTTTCATATTTTAGAGTCTTTGGTAGCAAATGCTTTATTCTTGTTAAAAGAGGTAGAAAATCTAAATTTGCTCCTAAGGCTGTAGAAGGCTTTTTACTAGGATATGATTCAAACACAAGGGCATATAGAGTCTTTAACAAGTCCACTAGACTAGTTGAAGTTTCTTGTGACATTGTGTTTGATGAAACTAATGGCTCTCAAGTAGAGCAAGTTGATCTTGATGAGTTAGATGATGAAGAGGCTCCGTGCGTCGCGCTAAGGAACATGTCCATTGGGGATGTGTGTCCTAAGGAATCCGAAGAGCCTCCACATGCACAAGATCAACCATCTTCCTCAATGCAAGCATCTCCACCAACTCAAGATGAAGATCAAGCTCAAGATTTTAATGATGAAGATCAAGAGGAGCCACCTCAAGAGGAGGACAATAATCAAGGGGGAGATGCTAATGATCAAGACAAGGAAGATGATGAGGATCCAAGACCGCCACACCCAAGAGTCCACCAAGCAATACAACGAGATCACCCCGTGAACTCCATCCTCGGCGATATTCATAAGGGGGTAACTACTCGATCTCGTGTTGCTCATTTTTGTGAACATTACTCTTTTGTTTCCTCTATTGTGCCACACAGGGTAGAGGAAGCACTCCAAGATTCGGATTGGGTGTTGGCGATGCAAGAGGAGCTCAACAATTTCACAAGGAATGAGGTATGGCATTTAGTTCCACGTCCTAATCAAAATGTTGTAGGAACCAAGTGGGTCTTCCGCAACAAGCAAGATGAGCATGGTGTGGTGACAAGGAACAAAGCCTGACTTGTGGCCAAGGGATATTCACAAGTCAAAGGTTTGGATTTCGGTGAAACCTATGCACCCGTAGCTAGGCTTGAGTCAATTCGTATATTACTTGCCTATGCTACTTACCATGGCTTCAAGCTTTATCAAATGGACGTGAAGAGTGCCTTCCTTAATGGACCAATCAAGGAGGAGGTCTATGTTGAGCAACCTCCCGGCTTTGAAGATAGTGAGTACCCTAATCATGTTTATAAACTCTCTAAGGCGCTTTATGGGCTTAAGCAAGCCCCAAGAGCATGGTATGAATGCCTAAGAGATTTTCTTATCGCTAATGGCTTCAAAGTCGGAAAAGCCGATCCTACTCTCTTTACTAAAACACGTGCAAATGATTTGTTTGTATGCCAAATTTATGTTGATGATATCATATTTGGGTCTACTAACGAATCTACATGTGAAGAGTTTAGTAGGATCATGCCTCAAAAATTCGAGATGTCTATGATGGGGGAGTTGAAGTATTTCTTAGGATTTCAAGTGTAGCAACTCTAAGAGGGCACCTTCATTAGCCAAACGAAGTACATTCAAGACATACTCACCAAGTTTGGGATGAAGGATGCCAAGCCCATCAAGACACCCATGGGAACCAATGGGCATCTCGACCTCAACACGGGAGGTAAATCCGTAGATCAAAAGGTATACCGGTCGATGATAGGTTCTTTACTCTACTTATGTGCATCTCGACCGGATATTATGCTTTCCGTATGCATGTGTGCAAGATTTCAAGCCGATCCTAAGGAAGTTCACCTTAGGGCCGTAAAACGAATCTTGAGATATTAAGTTTATACTCCTAAGTTTGGTCTTTGGTACCCCAGGGGATCCACTTTTGATTTAATTGGGTATTTCGATGCTAATTAGGCAGGGTGTAAAATTAATAGAAAGAGCACATCAGGGACTTGCCAGTTCTTTGGAAGATCTCTGGTGTCTTGGGCTTCAAAGAAGCAAAATTCTGTGGCTCTTTCTACCGCCGAAGCCGAGTATATTGCCGCACGCCATTGTTGCGCGCAATTGCTTTGGATGTGGCAAACCCTCAGGGACTATGGTTACAAATTAACCGAAGTTCCTCTTCTATGTGATAATGAGAGTGCAATCCGCATGGCGGATAATCCCGTTGATCATAGCCGCACTAAACACATAGCCATTTGGTATCATATTTTAAGGGATCACCAACAAAAGGGGGATATCGAGATTGCATATATTAACACCAAAGAACAATTAGCCGATATCTTTACCAAGCCATTAGATGAGCAAACATTTACCAAACTTAGGCATGAGCTAAATATTCTTGATTCTAGGAATTTTGATTGATATTTTGCACACATGGCTCATTTATATACCTTTGATCATCTCTCTTTCATGTGCTATGACTAATGTGTTTTCATGTGAATATTATGCTAAGTCATAGATTGAAAAGGGAAATGGAGTCTTCGACGAAGACAGCCGCGAGCTGATTACTGCCTCAAGCCAGATGAAAGGAAAGAAATATTTAAGTGGTTGAAGAATCTGAAATTTCTAGATCGATATGCGGCAAATCTGAAACGGGCAGTCAATCTCAAGACCGGTAAATTGATCGGTTTGAAAAGCCATGACTACCATATTATTATGGAGAGGCAGATGCCCGTGATGTTTCGAGGCTATTTTAAGGATGAGCTTTGGAGCATATTTGCAGAGCTGAGTTACTTCTATAGGGAAGTATGCGCAAAGACGGTATCGAAGAGGTTGATGCAGAAATTTGAGAAAGAAATTCCAATTCTTATTTGTAAATTTGAAAAGGTTTTCCCGCCAGCATTCTTCAGTGTGATGCAACATCTAATTATGCATTTGCCTTGGGAAGCTTTGGTAGGCGGACCAGTGCAATTCAGGTGGATGTATCCTATAGAAAGGGCGTTGAAAAAGCTCAGGGCGTCTGTTCGCAACAAGGCTAGAGTCGAAGGGTGTATTGCGGAGGCTTTTGCCCTTAAGGAGATATCTCAATTCTCAACCAGGTATTTCGCTCGAGCCAACAATGTGTTTGCGCCTTCAGTGCAACTTCATGTCGAAAATGAATCACCCCAAAGCACCGTTCAAATTTTTGCGAATCCGGGTAAAGCAGTTGGAAAAGGGAGTGTACGTCACATTGAAGGATCAGATTTGAACACGCTAATGCTATATATGTATAGCAATATTGACAGCACACAGGAGGCGTTCGAGTAAGTTTTCCTCATATTTACGTCCATTTTCTCATCTCATAATTTCTATAGTGTGTAATCTCCATGTTTCTAATATGTCCAGCATGTTTGATGAAGAATGTTGGAAATCTACTAGTAAACCTATGACCATCTAATTAGAAAATCTTCGACGTGATGGGTTGAAAGGTGGACCAAACTTCGTGCAGTGGTTTCGTAATTATGTTAGTAATTGTCATTCTCTCATTGTCCATACTTAATCTTTGAATTTTTGACTTGGAAGATATAATGCATATACTAATTCCTTGTATAGGTTTCCAAAAACTCTGTGCACCCGGACTTGCAGCAAATGGCACATACCTCTGTGTCCGTCTGGAACTATACTCGCTATGATGTAAATGGATATCGCTTCCGAACCACGAAATTAGAGAAGAGTCGACCATTGGCAGCCACCACCAATAGTGGTGTGTTGGCAAGTTCATATGTTGACGATGACAAAGTAGTGGACTATTACGGTGTTCTTCAAAACATTGTATAGTTGATTTTCGATGGCCCCAAGGAACTTAAAGTCGTGTTTTTCGAGTGCGACTGGTTTGATGCTCATAGTGGGACTCGTGTCGACAAGTATGGTAATGTCGAGGTGAAGCATAGCTCTAGGATTTCGAGCAGTATGTGCGATGTTGTCCTTGCAAATCAGGCAAAACAGGTGTACTACCTGCCATATCCTCACCCAAGCCTTAGGGCTTGGTGGGTTGCAATCAAAGTCAACCCACAAGTCATTGCTCCAGAGAGTGCTGACTACGTGAGTATGAGCAGGGACAACGATGATGCTGTTTTTCAACCAGAAGCGGCGTCGAATCAAGACATAGCTCACCGATTCCATGTGACCAATGGAGAAGGCCTAGAAAATCTTTGTTGCAATTCAAGCGACTTAATTGAAGAACCTAGGTCAAAGCGCAAACGACCTGTCGTCGTTAGAAGATCAGTAAGGATCCAACGAAATCAAGAGTGTATGAATAAACAACGAGCCGAAGAAGCATCGTCGGATGCGGATGACTTTTGATTAGTATGTTTCTTTTAGTTAATCAATTAAGATATGTATTCCCATTTTCACATTATTAATTTTCATATTATTTGTTTCATATACTATGGTTTGACATTAATCTATCTACAGCTGAACATGTTCAAGCATAGGAGATCGAGGAGGAGTGGGGGCAGCGCGGCCAGCGAGGACAGCTCGGGCAGTGGGCTTTTTCAGGGCACCTCACAGAGCCGACAGAGGCAGCAGCAACTTCTCAACTGTCTAGACGAAATGCATGGTGAGGAGGGTGAGCAGGAGGCTCCTCAGTAGGATGCTCATGTGCAGGGTGAGGAGGGTGAGCAAGATGAGGAGGGTGAGCAGGATGAGGAGGTTGACAATATGGGGGCAGGCAGCGCGGCGACGCGTCAGATGGTTCTACATCCTTCAGGTATTACTATGCATATTAGTTTAATTGATATTAGTTTTAAATCATTTCATCATATTTAATTTACTTGTATACTTAGGTATAAGAAGAGCAATGCGCTTGGTCCAAGACCTGCTGAGAGGAGGCTCATCCGGCCACATGGAGAATGGTGGGGCTTATTTCTGTTGTGTTAATTTTTTAATACGAACATGATTGCACTGGTTTACTTGTTTTATTAATGTTTGTAGGTCATGGGAAGACTTGACTTGGGACGGTACAGGCAGACGTCCCAAGGTGAACGCGGTGTTGGGTAGCCTCTGTCGCTTGTACTACCCTGGCATGGTGGAGCTCAATGGCGAGAGGTTCGCGGTTATGCAGTGGGCCGACTGGGGTCTGAAGGACTATGTCCAGCCAAGGGAGCCAGGGGAAAGCAGTAGCGGAGGGGGAAGTTCAGAACAAAAACGAAGGACTTGTCAGGTGGCTGTGTGGGACGAGTTCTGGGTGAGTTTACTTTCGTATATAAGCAATTCACTGCATTATTGCTTCTCCTAATCTTACTTTAACTTAACTTCTCCATTGATATGTAGGGGATGTTCCAATTGCCGGATGACATCGAGGCGGATCAGGCTCAGTGGGCACGTGTGAAGAGACACTTTCGGAAGTGCGCTGATAAGGTCGTCAAGGATGCCATGTACAATGCTCGCATCGCGGCCGTCAACTACTACTACAAGAAGATAAAGGGGCAGAAAATGAGCAAAGCATTAGGGGCCAATGAGATCTACCTCACAGAGGAGCAGTACCTGGAGAGCGTTGTGGATTGGCTGGCGAAGGACATGGAAGCCTGGAGGTGGTTGGCTAAGAGATGGGCGTCGCCTGATTGGATTGCAGAGTCCAACAAGCACCGTGCCAACCGTGGCACTGAAGGACCGGGGCACAGGTACGACACCGATGGACACCTTGGTACCGCACACCGCATGGTAAGTATATAAATCAAACTTGTATGTTACATCTATTACAATTCTATGGTTTAACTCTTCTTTTTCATGCAGGAAGCTGAAAGTGGAGTTGCTCCAAGTTTTATGGAGGTTTAAGTCCGTGGTCACCGTGGCCTTGATCCGGCGAACCCTGATGAGCTATGCAGCGAGGCGGCAAGGGAGAAAATGGTAAACAAGTTTGTATTTACGAATTAAATTGCATGTTTTGTGTCTAACTCCAACTCTAACTTTCTTTGCAGAATGCATATGGGGAGGAAATGACTCAACGCCATGGGCCTGATTTCGACTGGATGCATTCAGACTTAGATGCCTCGGCGTTGTACCACAGTGGTGGGGGTAGAAAGCATGGCAGGTGAGGTGGTTGTCTTTGATTCGATAATTTCATTAACAAGAATGTGTCCACTTAATGGCTCAACTATGTGTATCATGCAGGTTTGCCTTTGGCACCGGCGTTGTGGAGTACAACAGGACCATAGGTCAAGGGAAGGCATCGTCTTCGGCAGGGAGTTCTCGCTCCTCCAAGTCTGCTCGAGAGGCTCAGCTAGAGGAGGAGACTCGGGCTGCACAGGAGCAGGCTCGAGCAGCACAGGAGCAGGCTCGAGCAGCGCAGGAGCAGGTCAAACAGCTGACGCAGTATATGACTTCTTATTTTCAGGTAATTCGTCTATCTCATCACGTGTCATTGAATTCAAAGTATAATGTTGTGATTCTAACGTTTCATCCATTTGCAGGAAATGACTACTCGACTCGGCCCTGATATGAACTTGCCCGCTTTTCGCCCTCCCAGGTAACACTATCTGAACACTTCAATTCCATAGCAACTCTTTTTTTATTATCAAAAATGGCTCGCAGGCACAAGGATGGGGACAGTGGCCAGGACATGCTCCAGCATCGCAGCCACAGTGGACCGGTGTTGGGTGGACGCAGGCACCTCCAGGCACTTGGACGCCTCCACCACCCCAAGGATCGCAGCCATTTCAAGCGTGGATGGCACCGCCCCTGACGGGGTGGGTGCCACCACCTCAGGGGTGGCCAGCAGAACAGTACCCGTGGATGCATGCACAGCCTCCTTATCACCATGGATCACAAGTGACGTTCCATGTTTAGGTTTATGCAAATAGTGACCAAAGATAGCCAGTATAGGTATAGGGATAGCAAAACACGACCTTATTTGAATGATTGATGAATTGCAGGGTTCAGCGTCACATGCTCAGGAGGGTGCTGTCAACGTCCACGACTTCCTCGTCCATGGTTCTGGAGGGAGTGGCCACCTTCCTGGTGGTGGAGGAGGGAGTGGCCGAAACTCCCACAGCCCGCAGGAGTGATTAGTGAGTAGTGAGTTTGTTTGAAACTATGGACTTATGGTATTGAAACTATGTATGGACTATGGACTTATGGACTATGGACTATTTATGTATATGTGAATGTGTTTTGTGATATGTATATGTGAATGTGTTTTGTGAATTGTGTATTTTGCTTGTGAATCTGTATATGTGGTATTGTGAATTGTGTATTTTGCTGTCAATTAAAAGTTGCAGAAAAATCTGTTTTGTGGGGGGTATCATAAATTTTCGTCGGCCATCACCGGGGCCGACGAAAATACTGCCCAGCTATTTTCGTCGGCCCCCACCGGGGCCGACGAAAATACTGCACAGCTATTTTCGTCGGCCACCGAGGCCGACGTAAATAGTCAGCCGACCAACTATTTTCGTCGGCCTTGGGAAAGCCGACAAAAATAGGTCATTTTCGTCGGTACCGACGAAAATAGTTGATCATTTTCGTCGAACTTATTTTCTGTGGCTATTTTCGTCGGTTTAAGCTTATTTTCGTTGGTTTTTGGCCCACGAAAATTTAGGTGTTTCCTGTAGTGTAGGGTGGTTTCAAGTGGATTTTATGTCGTGCATGTTTTCCTTCTATGGCTTGTTTCAATAGCCATAAAGGCTATGCATAATTTTTAGTTGTTGCAGGCTAGTCATGTGGGCGATATTGATAACCTGTTTTATATCTTTTTTTATTTGCCAACATTTTATGGCAGTTTGATTTTTTTATGAGCAGTTTCTCTATGCATGCTTGTTGAATCATTATTTGGACCGCTTTATCTTAAACGAAGTCAATGCTTAACTGGGAGTTGCTTATGTTTGTTAGTCATCTATCTCTTTAATGATGGGGTTGTTGCATCGGATTGAGATTTTTCTTATATGAATGATGGTCAGATAGTGTGACGGAACCTCCCAAGTAATTAGGCCCACCTACAGTTGTCCTTGTCCAACGGACTTCAGACAACCCTGTAGGTGCCCCTGAATTACTCGACAAGTTCGGTATCTTTCCTTACCTTACCAGGAACGATTCACCCGTCTTGCAGACATTACAGAACATCGGAGATAAAGAAATGCGGAAGCGATTTACATAACTTACATTTATTTTAAAAGCAAGCACAAGTTGTTTTATTATAGACCAGAACTAAGAGCGAGTGCTGAGTAGTAATATTATACAAACCAAGGGAGTCAAAAACTCCTCCCAAGAAGATTTAAGTAAAAGATCTATATGGAGGACCAAGTCCTCCCGCACTTCAGTCTTGTGTTTCTTCTTTGGGAACCACCTTGGCACAGAAGCAGCAGAAATCTGCTACTTCCTCACCTAAAAACAACGAAGGGATAAACCCTGAGTATGGAATTACTCAGCAAGACTTACCCGACTAAAGAAAAGACTCTCAAGGGTATGCTGGCTTTTAGGGAGTCAAGGTAAGGCTTCTCAATACTCAAAGACTCTGTTTTGCATAAATGCTTACTAAAGTGGATCCTTAAAAATCCAATTTTATTTGACCAGTTAAGTTCAATTACCTACAACTAGAGTTCTTTCTACCCTAGTTCAATCGCTGGTCCTGCACTAGCCAATTTCTTAACAAATACCCATTATCTTTAGTGGAATGCTACGTGTAGGGTAGTGACCAAGTCTTCATAACCGCGAAGGTACGGCGATCCGAATCGATTATACTCAGCTGAGGATCTCCAATCACACGACATATGTAGCACTTAACCCTTGCATATGTCAACCCGCCACCGAGGTTCTTAAGACCGGATCAGGTTCACGCAAACCGAGAGCACAGATACACCACCGTCCAGCCTCTTGCCACGGAGGGTACACGCTACTCTCGCCACCGCTCCACGCCCATTTCGTGTTATCTTATTCCGGCCTTAGTCTGCCCGAGGCAAGGCTTACCCATGACGAGGCATGTGACCAATTAAAGGGTCCTCGATCAACAAGCCTACATCGACAAGGTCCTTAATCGACTCAGACGGAGACACTACACCGAGACTCCTTTCTCGTGCAAGTCACCCGCCCGGTCTCAGCTTAATCTATTCAACCCAAAAACTTGGTACCTGGCAGAGGTACATCTTTTCCAAATGTTGAATCCATCAAGGCCCTGATGGATCCACCATCAAATTTTATTTTCGAAAACAACCCTCCCACTTTGCCAAACATCTTTTGTAAAACAAATCTTTTTGTTTTTCTAAAGCAATACTAAGCATAATAAAACCTCTTTGTAAAAACAGGGTTTCAAGGAAGGAAATCAAGTTCAAGGAAGGTAATGCAGGAATTGTTTAATCAATCAACTCCTATCACCTAATGCAGCAAGCAAGTGAGAAAGATTTTAAAAAACATCAAGGAAGGTGGCAAATGCACCGGGGCTTGCCTTTGTTAACAGGTGAGTCCTGCTCGGATCCACAAATATCGAAATAAAAGCAGTTGCCTGCTTGAGGATCTGAGGTTGGTGGAGTCCCCTCTTCAGTGACTTCTTCTTCTTCTTCGTGTTCTAACATAACCATATATATATGCATAAGAATGGATGCCATGGGATGCTCATGAGGATGCGAAGATAATATAAACTTATTATCTAAGTCTTGAGTACAACTTTCCTTCACGGTACTCCGAGAACCTAGGGTTTCCGGAGTCGGTAAAGGAGTTCATAGGGCAGGGGGGGTGGTTTTGGGTTCTAGTTATCAAACATGGTCCAAATCAACTCAAATTCTACCCAAGGCTTCTAAATATTGTTTTAAGTTCCCATAAAAAGTTTGGGCATTTTTGGACTTACCAATTATTTTCTACAAATTCATAACTAATACTTTTAACCACTTTAAATACCCTAAAATTTCTCATTTCCACTAAAAATCACAAAACTATTATTATTAAATTCTAGGGAAAATTATGAACCTAGGAAAATTGGTTTAACAATTTTGCCATTTTTCTACTGTTTTCTATAATTGTTTTGGCTCTGGAGATAAAAGAAAAAGAAAAACGGATGAATAGTATTGGACCGAATTCAGCCCAGGTCGGCCCACTACCAGCAGAAGCACGCCCACGCGCGCGCCCGCGCTGGCAACTTTACGGGAAAGGCCTCGGGGTTTTCACTATCTGCGAACGGGTTTTCTCACTGTTTAACAAAGTCACTGACACTTTGCAAGAAGGTCCCTCGAGTTCTATTCCTTTACGTTTCACGGTCCCCGACGGCGTGGAGCACGGCCGAGCTCCGGCGAGCTGTCTGTGCCGGCCGATTGGGGCAAGGACTAGTGTTTCTGAGCAGCGGACACCAAATTCAAGTCCCTAGGATCATTTCCCCCCAATAAATTTTACCGTTGGCGATCTATCAAGCTCTGCCCGCGAGGACAGTGAACGACGCGGGCATGTGTTCATGTTCCAATTGATTGGTGGGCTCTTAGTTTAATTGGACGGTTTGGTGAGCATCAAGGGCACATGAGGATGCTAGAACAAGACTAAAGACAACAGGATCAGACCTGAGGAGAGCTTCCCACGGTGAACTTGGGTTCACGGTGTTCTTCAACCGGTTTGGGGGAAATCCCAAATTCAAGTTCTCTGGTGGGGGGTTTGAGATGCAGGTGGGTGCAATAGCTGGTAGAATACATGGCGAAGCCGAGGGGGGCTCAATTTATAGGCCGTCGACCGGAGTTGGAGAAGAAACGCGAGCTACGGATGCGCTGGCAAGCTTTCCGCGCGGCGGTTTCCGGTGAGGGCACGGGGTCGCCGTTTAACCAGAGTTCGCCACCTCGGTAACCTTTGGCCACGATACCCAGGGTCTTTACCGCGACCACCGACGACCGGTCATGCCGCGGTGGCATTCTTATCGGCGGCGAGGGGGGCGATCCTGATCCATGGTGCGATATTTCTGATGATGGTGAACAGTGCTCTGAATTCAATAAAGAGCTTTGACTGACAGAGCAAATTGGAACTCAATTTACTCCCGATTTTGTGTGAAACCTATGCCATCTTTCTGCAGCAAAGTTATAGAGCTATAATCCATCTATCATTTTGCTACAATGTGCTCCCACAAAAAGTCACTGGATCCCCTTCAAAATCGAGCTCAAAGTTTATCTCACAACACTGTTAATTTGTATTTCAGACTTCAGGCAGTCTGACAGTCCATCTTTGCTTGGGTTTTTTCTCCAAATTTCTCATAGGATCATGGCTTGAACCCATAAACAAAGTTGTTCTCCTATAATTGGACTACAATTTTGATGTGGTGACCTAGGGCAAAAACCCTCTGATTTAAAAGTTACAAGGGCTTCAAGTTGGATGAACCACACTGAAATCCAGACTTAACCCCAAAAGGGTTAAGTGTGGCACTTTTGCACTTAAGTCCAAATCTTAAGTTTTGGATTGCAAATTCACATATGAGTGACCCAAATAACTTAAGATACTTATTTGACTTGATTTTTGCACTTTAGTCCAAAAGTGGACTAATTTTGCACTTAGGTCCCTAGGGTTTGGTTTTAGGGTTTTCCAGGGTTCTATTTGAGATTGTTGGTATCCAGGGGTATAAATGTGACTCAACTTTGTTTTTGGGGACATTTATAACTCTTTCCCCTAAAGCCTTTAGGTTTTCTCATCTTGGGTTAAGTTTTACCCCTTTAATCCCTATTTAGGGTTAGGTTTCCTATCCAGGGTGCTATTTGCAAAAACACTTAAACAATACATCTTGTTTGAATTTTTTTTTTGCCTAGTGAATGCACTCTAAGTGTATCAAACATATGCAATGCCAATGCTATGATGTCATGCTCAAGTTTTAGTTATAGTAACACCAGGGGTGTTACAGATAGATCATGTATGTCTACTACTTTAAATGCATCCTGTGATATCACGAAGTACAAATTGTTCAAGTGCAGTAATAGTAGGTTTTGTTGTATGTGAGGTTAATCAAGGTAGTTTGGTTATGTGGATTGTCTTATTGACGTCCAATTACTCCTGTTGAGCATAGTATCGTGTTATTATTTTAGTATTGAAAGTCATATTTATGAAGCTTTTGCATGAGTCTGTGTCAAGAAGTACATTAGTTTTTTTTGTTGTTATCCCTCCATTGCTTTATGAGTATTGCAAATTTTATCTCTTTTGAGAGGAGGAGAAGACGTTACATGACATGAGCACCATTTGCTTCACGTCAACAGAATAGTTGTGGAGAGCTCTAATAGTTGGATTCTAGTGTAATAACAACCATGTTTTATAGTGCTAGAGACGGGTATGTCAGGTGTTTCATACATTGTCGATACATGGATGTTTGACCTTAGTGGCATTAACAAATGAGGTTGTTGAATTCGTTGATTGATGTGCTTAGTGTTCTAACCTATTAGGTAAAGTGTTGCTTAAAGGCTTTGGGGAGTTGCATCCCCATTTGGTGGTGGAAAATCCTAGTGTTGATCGCACCTGCCAATGCCTTGGGTTTTATTTTATATTGTTTTTTTATTATGGGTAAGGTGTTGTTTTGTTTTGGGAGTCATTTTAAATTAGTTGGAGGCTGAATCAGGCTTCACTTATCTAGAATGTTTTGTAGTAGGTTTCTTCATCTTTGCATAGGATGCTCAATCACCCAGTTTGGTCTAAACATTTGAGAGTTATGGGTTTCCTATAACAGCCTTAATTTTGTACGGAAGTATAGATATTGAATACGGTAAATTTTGGGTTTTGTTGGATTATGAAAGTTTTAGTAATTTCATGATCTTCCCAAAGAGTATTGGTTTGTAATTTTCATTGCATATAATTGAAGTTAGGCTACTCTGAAGTTGTTGCACCGTTGTGTCTGAACTTTAGGTGTCGTTAAAACCACTAATAAATCGACCGCGTTTTGATAGTTTCAGAGCCCAAATTTGGGAATTCTTTTTAAGAAAAACTTTTAGTTTTTCTTAGTACCTTTTAATGGGTATTTACTTGTAATTGACTGTTAAATAGATTGGGAGAGGTGGTTGTCCGGATATAAGTCGAATCTCTGATGTGCAGTATCTCAGGCTGAGTTTAGCTGTAGGTCATGCAGAGTTGAGGGCTATAAAGATAAATTTGGGTGCAACTTTATTGCAAAAGTCGTGGACAATTTCCAAACTTTTCCAACACGTGTTCGTTGTAGTTTTAAGTTGAGTATAGCAGGAGTTATAGTATTTTGAATTTTAATTGTCCATTGTTTCTAACATATCAGTTTTGCAACAAAGCAGTTGCATTGTTTTAGCGGTTTGGAAACCAATTCTGAGACACTCATTATAATAAAAGTTTTAGGGAATGTTATAATCTTTTCAATGAGTTTATATTTGTAAAATTTTGTTAGATGCAGAGAGTTATGAGGTTTTGAATTTATGGGTCATGTTCCGTCAGGTTCTGGTGGCAGATCATGTATGTCGCCTTACAAGCCAAATTAAAAAAATGGAGATAAAATAAAACTTTGTTTATCCTTTGAATACAAAAGTTGTAGGTCATGAAGTTTAGATGATTATACAATATTTCTTTGTTATCATTGCTTTTATAGTGAAAGAGGTAGAGACAGAATGAGCATTTGTGTTGTTGATTGTCAATTTTCTATTTAGGGATATTTCTTTGGGAGTTTGGTTTAGTTATGGTGAGCTCTTTCGCAATCCATGTTAATTATGTTGTATGGTGGGAGGGAATAGATGTAGTGGTTGTGATAGTTATCTTGTTATTGTGTATGCGGAGCATGGGCTGAAACAGAGACATAGCGAGGGATATTTGAATAGGCCAGTACGTATTGTTGTGAAGCCATGTTTTCTGGTCTTGGCGTGTTTGCGTAAGTATAAAATAGTTACGTCGTGTGAAGTCTAGGTGGAGATGCAGATTGTGTGAGTTATTGGATGGATATATATATATGCATAGTATAATTAAAAAAAGAGAGAGTTCTTCGATGGGATGATATAATGTATAGAATGTGCTTGGATGAATATATGGGCAGGCAAAGTATGCTTAAATCGATTCTTGCTTGCATGATGTGAGATCAGGCTTAAAATGATTTAAAAGTAAGCATATTGCTTCTACCCTTATGTTGGCTCTAAGTGTCTCGTAATGAAGAACCTAAAGTTATTAGTCCTTCGATGATCGCTTAATCTTAGAAGAGTATAGAACCTGAATAAATCTATTGCTTGATGTTTGGGACTACATGACCAGTTTTGGTTATGCCGCTAGTTCAATGAATTACACCATGTTTTCGGTAGAGGTGTTGTATATAAAAGTTGTAGCCAACTTCTTCATCTTACTTGTGTAAAATTTCATGACCATAGGTCTAGTAGTTTGGGAGTTATGATTTTCTCAAGTCTAGTCTTAGAATATGTCCAGATTCTGTACAGATTTCGAAACTGACCTTGTTTGCCCAAGTTAAACTTCGAATCAGTTCTTATAAATTATAAAGAAGTGGTAGTACTTTCCTTAAGCTTTCCAACAAATTTTGGATCACCCTTTTTGGTGACCTATAAGTAAAGCTACAACTGTTTTAATTGGAATCTTTGAATCTGTCCAAATTTGGACAGCAAAGCCTTTCTTATGTCTTTTGATCTTGATATGCATTGAATTAACCTGATAGGTTTATGTCGGGGACCATAATTAGGGGTACCCCCAAGACTCCTAATCTCAGCTGGTAACCCCCATCAGCACAAAGCTGCAAAGGCCTGATGGGCGCGATTAAGGTCAAGGCTCAGTCCACTCAAGGGACACGATCTCGCCTCGCCCGAGCCCAGCCTCGGGCAAAGGCAGCCGACCCCGGAGGATTCACGTCTCGCCCGAGGGCCCCCTCAAGCAACGGACACACCTTCGGCTCGCCCGAGGCCCAGTCTTCGCAGAGAAGCAACCTTGGCCAGATCGCCACGCCAACCGACCGTATCGCAGGAGCATTTAATGCAAGGATCGCCTGACACCTTATCCTGACGCGTGCTCTTCAGTCGACAGAGCCGAAGTGACCGCAGTCACTTCGCCGCTCAGTGACCGACCTGACAAGAAAACATCGTCGCCTGCGTCGCTCCGACTGTTGTGCCACTCGACAGAGTGAGGCTGATAGCAGCTAAGTCCAGCCTCGGGCGCCATAGGAAGCTCCGCCTCGCCCGACCCCAGGGCTCGGGCTCAACCTCGACGCTGGACGACGGACTCCGCCTCGCCCGACCCTAGGGCTCGGACACAGCCTCGGCCTCGGAAGACGGTCTCCGCCTCGCCCGACCCCAGGGCTCGGACATAGCCTCGGCCTCGGAAGACGGTCTCCGCCTCGCTCGACCTAGGGCTAGGACTCAACCTCGACCTCGGAAGACGGACTCCACCTCCCCCGACCCAGGGCTCGGACTCAACCTCAACCTCGGAAGACGGACTCCGCCTCGCCCGACCCCAGGGCTCGGACTCAGCCTCGACCTCGGAAGACGGACTCGACCTCGACCTCGGAGGAGCCTCCGCCTCGCCCGACCTAGGGCTCGGACCGACCACGTCACAGGGGGGGCCATCATTACCCTACCCCTAGCTAGCTCAGGCTATGGGGAACAAGACCGGCGTCCCATCTGGCTTGCCCCGGTAAACAAATAATGATGGCGCCCCGCGTGCTCCATGACGACGGCGGCTCTCAGCCCCTTATGGAAGCAAGGAGACGTCAGCAAGGATTCGACAGCCCCGACAACTGTCCTTCCATAGGGCCCAAGCGCTCCTCCGACGGCCACGACATCACATGAACAGGGTGCCAAAACCTCTCTGACTGCCACGACGGCATGTACTTAGGGCTCTAGCTCCTCTCTGCTAGACACGTTAGCACACTGCTACACCCCCCATTGTACACCTGGACCCTCTCCTTATGCCAATAAAAGGAAGGTCCAGGGCTCTCGTACGAGGAGGTTGGCCGCGCGGGAGAACGGGCCGACGCATAAGGCTCTCGCTCTCGCTCTTTCCCATGCGAACGCTTGTAACCCCCTACTGCAAGCGCATCCATCCGCCCTGGGCGCAGGACAACACGAAGGCCACGGTTTCCCCTTACTGTTCTCCCCCTTTGTGTCCCGTCTCGCGCCGATCCATTTGGGCTGGGACACGCAGCGACAATTTACTCGTCGGTCCAGGGACCCCCCCATGGTCGAAACGCCGACAGTTGGCGCGCCAGGTAGGGGTTTGTTGCGTGTTGACGAACAACTTCCCGTCAAGCTTCAGATGGGTAGTCTCCAGCAACCTTTACAACCCGGGACGATGCTCCGTTTCGGGAGTCTTGAGTTCATGTCCCTCGACGGCAGCTACGACATGATGCTCCTTCCTCCGCCGCACGACAGCGACAATGGTGGCCGTCAGCCCGCCCGCCGGCGGCGGAATCAACGACGTCTTCCCCACATGGCGGAAGAACAACATCCGGGTTTGTCCCGTCACATCCCCCACCGACGGAGGAGGAGGCGGGGCAACCATGGCCAAGCAGGAGGCGGCACCTCGTTGGCTGTCGAGCAAGTCGATGACGCCGGCGCCCCAACGGGGGACTCGTCGGGCTTCGACCTTATGTCTGAGACGAAGACGAGCGCCGTTTCCCCACAACACGCCAACCCCAAGTAGACGAACGACGCCAGCACGCTCGCGAAGGACTTGCTGGGCATCGCCCTCGTACCTGAGACAACGGTGCAGTCCGCCCCTAACGCGACTTCGTCACCGCCCGTCGACTAAGAGGTACCGACCGATTCCCATCTCGTGCCTTTTGGATTCAGCTTCGACCCACCAAGCGACCTCGCTTCGGTGGAAGCCTTCATAGAGGCATGTACCAACCCTCCGGGGTACCATATGCGGTCGCCCTGGGACAGACTGACGACTGTCTCGACCTACGGACCCTCGGGTTCCGAGGAAGATGACGAGCCCGACTTTTGTTAGGATTTCTTCGGGCTCGGTAACCCCAGTGCCATGCGGGACTTCATGACCGCATGCGACTACTACCTCTCCGATTGTTCCGATGGTAGCTGCAGCTTCGGCGACGAGGACTGCGGCCCGAGTCGTGAATGTTTCCACGTCGATCTAGGGGGTCCCGGCGAAGGCAACCATCTTGTTATGCCGGAGAGCGGTGATCCCCCTAGGCCTGCGCCTCGTGTTGACATCCTTCGGGAGCTAGCTATGGTCCCAGTCCCCGCGGGGGGTCAGGACGCACAGCTCGAGCAAATCCGCGAGATGCAGGCCAGGCTCGATGAGGGAGCAGGAACACTTGAGCAGTTCTGGCGGAACATCGGGCAGGAATGGGCAGACCAAGCTCCGGCCGGAGAAGTGCGTCATCTACCCTAGGGCATCCAGCACCACATTGCCGACGACGTCAAGGCAAGGCCGCCACCGGCTTCCAGTGGGGTCGGCCAAAACCTGGCTGCAGCAGCAATACTACTTCGCACGATGCCGGAACCATTAACCACTGAAGGGCGGCGTATCCAGGGAGAGCTCAAGAATCTCCTAGAGGATGCCGCGGTCCGACGGGCCAAAAGCGCTGCCTCCCGAAGGCAGGGGTAACCCTCGGAGCATCGCGCCGCGACTTCCCGATTCGTGCGGGAAGCCTCGGTCCACACCAGCGCACGCGCAACACGGCGCCTGCGGCCCTGGGTCGCCTCGGCAACGAACACGACCACCGCAACCGTCGAGCCCACCTCGACGAGAGGGTGCGCCGAGGCTACCACCCAAGGCATGGGGGACGCTACGACAGCGGGGAGGATCAGAGTCCCTCGCCCGAACCATCCGGTCCGCATGCTTTCAGCCGGGCCATACGACGGGCGCCGTTCCCGACCCGGTTCCGAACCCCGACTACCATCACAAAGTACTCAGGGGAGACGAAGCCGGAACTGTGGCTCGCGGACTACCGACAGGCCTGCCAGCTGGGTGGAACGTACGATGACAACCTCATCATCCGCAACCTCTCCCTGTTCCTCTCTAACACCGCTCGAGCCTGGCTGGAGCATCTGCCTCCGGGGCAGATCTCCAACTGGGATGACCTGGTCCAAGCCTTCGCCGGCAACTTCCAGGGCACGTACGTGCGCCCTGGGAACTCCTGGGATCTCCGAAGCTGCCGCCAGCAGCCGGGAGAGTCTCTCCGGGACTACATCCGGCGATTCTCGAAGCAGCGCACCGAGCTGCCCAACGTCACCGACTCGGACGTCATCGGCGCATTCCTCGCCGGCACCACCTGCCGCGACCTGGTGAGCAAGCTGGGTCGCAAGACCCCCACCAGGGCGAGCGAGTTGATGGACATCGCCACCAAGTTCGCCTCTGTCCAGGAGGCGGTTGAGGCCATCTTCCGGAAGGACAAGCATCCCCAGGGCCGCCAGCCGGAAGACGTCCCCGAGGCGTCCGCTCACCACGGCACCAAGAAGAAGAACAAGAAGAAGTCACAAGCGAAACGCGACGCCACCGACGCGGACCTTGTCGCCGCCGCTGAGTACAAGAACCCTCGGAAACCTCCCGGAGGCGCCAACCTGTTCGACAAGATGCTCAAGGAGCTGTGCCCATATCATCAGGGACCCGTCAAGCACACCCTTGAGGAGTGCGTCATGCTTGGGCGCCACTTTCATAAGGCCGGGCCACCGGCGGAAGGTGGCAGGGCCCACAACAATGACAAGAAGGAGGATCACAAGGCAGAGGAGTTCCCCGAGGTCCACGACTGCTTCATGGTCTACGGTGGGCAAGTGGTGAACGCCTCGGCTCAGCACCGCAAGCAAGAGCGTCGGGAGGTCTGCTCGGTAAAGGTGGCGGCGCCAGTCTACCTAGACTGGTCCGACAAGCCCATCACCTCCAACCAGGGCGACTACCCCGACCGCGTGCCGAGCCCGGGGAAATATCCGCTCGTTGTCGACCCCATCATCGACAACGTTAGGCTCACCAAGGTCCTCATGGACGGAGGCAGCAGCCTCAACATCATCTACGCCGAGACCCTTGGGCTCCTGCAGATCGATCTATCCTCGATCCGGACAGGTGCGGCGCCTTTTCACGGGATCATCCCCGGGAAACGCATCCAACCCCTCGGACAACTCGATCTGCCCGTCTGCTTCGGGACTCCCTCCAACTTTCGAAGGGAAACCCTCACGTTCGAGGTGGTCGGGTTCCGAGGAACCTACCACGCCATACTGGGGAGGCCATGCTACGCCAAGTTCATGGCCGTCCCCAACTACACCTACCTCAAGCTCAAAATGCCGGGCCCCAACGGGGTCATCACCGTCAGCCCCACGTACCGACACGCGTACGAATGCGACGTGGAGTGCGTGGAGTACGCCGAGGCCCTCATCGCCGACCTAGAGAGCCTCTCCAAGGATGCGCCAGATGTTAAGTGCCACGCCGGCAACTTCGAGCCAGCTGAGACGGTCAAATCCGTCCCTCTCGACCCCAGCAACGACGCCTCCAAGCAGATACAGATCGGCTCCAAGCTCGACCCTAAATAGGAAGTAGTGCTCGTCGACTTTCTCTGCGCGAACGCCGAAGTCATTACGTGGAGTCCCTCGGACATGCTTGGCATACCGAGGGATGTCGCCGAGCACTCGCTGGATATCCGAGCTGGAGCCCGACCCGTGAAGCAGCCTCTGCGCCGATTCGATGAAGAAAAGCGCAGAGCCATAGGCGAGGAGATCCACAAGCTGATGGCCGCAGGGTTCATCAAAGAGGTATTCCATCCCGAATGGCTTGCCAACCCTGTGCTTGTGAGAAAGAAAGGAGGGAAATGGCGGATGTGTGTAGACTACACTGGTCTAAACAAAGCATGTCCGAAGGTTCCCTACCCTCTGCCTCGCATCGATCAAATCGTGGATTCCACTGCTAGGTGCGAAACCCTGTCTTTCCTCGATGCCTACTCAGGGTATCACCAAATCAAGATGAAAGAGTCCGACCAGCTCGTGACTTCTTTCATCACACCTTTTGGCATGTACTGCTACGTTACTATGCCATTTGGTTTGAGGAATGCGGGTGCGACATACCAAAGGTGCATGAACCACGTGTTTGGTGAACACATTGGTCGAACGGTCAAGGCTTACATTGATGACATCGTAGTCAAGACGAGGAAAGCCTCCGACCTCCTCTCCGACCTTGAAACGACATTCCGGTGTCTCAAGGCGAAAGGCGTGAAACTCAATCCCGAGAAGTGCGTCTTCAGAGTCCCCCTAGGCATGCTCTTGGGGTTCATCGTCTCCGAGCGGGGCATCGAGGCCAACCCGGAGAAAATCGCGGCCGTCACCAACGTGGGGCCCATCAAGGACTTGAAAGGCGTACAGAGGGTCATGGGATGCCTTGCGGCTCTGAGCCGCTTCATCTCATGCCTCGGCGAAAGAGGCCTACCTCTGTACCGCCTCTTAAGAAAGACCAAGTGCTTCACTTGGACCCCCGAGGCCGAGGAAGCCCTCGAGAACCTGAAGGCGCTCCCTACGAATGCACCCATCCTGGTGCCTCCCGCTGCCAGAGAAGCCCTCTTGATCTACGTCGCTGCTACCACTCAGGTGGTCAGCGCCGCGATCGTGGTCGAAAGACGAGAAGAAGGGCATGCATTGCTCGTCCAGAGGCCGGTCTACTTCATCAGTGAGGTACTGTCCGAGACCAAGATCCGCTACCCACAAATTCAGAAGCTGCTGTCCGCGGTGATTCTGACGCGGCAGAAGTTGAGACACTACTTCGAGTCTCACCCGGTGACTGTGGTGTCATCCTTCCCCCTGGGGGAGATCATCCAGTGCCGAGAGGCCTCGGGTAGGATTGCAAAGTGGGCAGTGGAAATCATGGGCGAGACAATCTCGTTCGCCCCTCGGAAGGCAATCAAGTCCCAAGTCTTGGCGGACTTTGTGGCTGAATGGGTCGACACCCAGCTTCCGGCAGCTCCGATCCAACCGGAACTCTGGACCATGTTTTTCGACGGGTCGCTGATGAAAACAGGGGCAGGCGCAGACCTGCTCTTCATCTCATCCCTTGGGAAGCACCTCCGCTACGTGCTGGGCCTCCATTTCCCGGCGTCCAACAACGTGGCTGAGTACGAGGCTCTGGTCAACGGGTTGCGCATCGCCATCGAGCTAGGGGTCTGACGCCTCGAAGCTCGCGGTGACTCGCAGCTTGTCATCGACCAAGTCATGAAGAACTCCCACTGCCGCGACCCGAAGATGGAAGCCTACTGCGACGAGGTCCGGTGCCTGGAGGACAAGTTCTACAGGCTCGAGGTCAACCACGTCGCCCGGCGGTACAACGAGACTGTGGACGATCTGGCGAAGATAGCTTCGGCACGAACAACGGTTCCCCCGAACGTCTTCTCCCGGGACCTACATCAACCCTCAGTCAAGACAAACGACATGCCCGAGCCCGAGAGGGCCTCGGCCCGGCCCGAGGCACCCTCGGCCCCGCCCGAGGCACCCTCGGCTACCGAGGGTGAGGCTCTGCGCATCGAGGAAGAGCGGAATGGGGTCACGCCTAATCGAAACTGGCAGACCCCGTACCTGCAATATCTCCACCGAGGAGAGCTACCCCTCGACAGAGCCGAAGCTCGGTGACTGGCGCGGCGTGCCAAGTCATTCGTCTTGCTGGGTGACGAGAAGGAGCTCTACCACCACAGCCCCTCCGGCATCCTCTAGTGATGCATATCCATCGCCGAAGGCCAGGAGCTCTTACAAGAAATACACTCGGGGGCTTGCGGTCGTCACGTAGCGCCTCGAGCCCTTGTTGGAAACGCTTTCCGACAAGGTTTCTACAGGCCGACCGCGGTGGCCGACGCCACTAGAATTGTTCGCACCTGCCAATGGTGTCAATTCTACGCAAGGCAGACGCACCTACCCGCTCAGGCCCTGCAAACAATACCCATCACCTAGCCGTTTGCTGTGTGGGGTCTGGACCTCGTCGGTCCCTTGCAGAAGGCACCTGGGGGCTACACGCACATACTGGTCGCCATCGACAAATTCTCCAAGTGGATCGAAGTCCGACCCCTAAACAACATCAGGTCCGAACAGGCGGTGGCGTTCTTCACCAACATCATCCATCGCTTTGGGGTCCCGAACTCCGTCATCACCGACAACGGCACCCAGTTCACCGGCAGAAAGTTCCTGGACTTCTGTGAGGATCACCACATCCGGGTGGACTGGGCCGCCGTGGCTCACCCCATGACGAATGGGCAGGTAGAACGTGCCAACGGCATGATTCTGCAAGGACTCAAGCCTAGGATCTACAACGACCTCCACAAGTTCGGCAGGCGATGGATGAAGGAACTCCCCTTGGTGGTCTGAAGCCTGAGGACGACGCTAAGTCGAGCCACGGGTTTCACGCCGTTCTTTCTAGTCTATGGAGCCGAGGCCATCTTGCCCACAGACTTAGAATACGGTTCCCCAAGGACGAGGGCCTATGACGACCGACGCAACCAGACCAACCGAGAAGACTCACTGGACCAGCTGGAAGAGGCTCGAGACGTGGCCTTACTACACTCGGCGCGGTATCAGCAGTCCCTGCGACGCTACCACGCCCGAGGGGTTCGGTCCCGAGACCTCCAAGTGGGCGACTTGGTGCTTCGACTAAACAAGACACCCGAGGGCAGCACAAGCTCACGCCTCCCTGGGAAGGGCCGTTCGTCATTGCCAAGGTTTTGAAGCCCGGGACGTACAAGCTGGCCAATAGTCAAGGCGAGGTCTACAGCAACGCTTGGAACATCCGACAGCTACGCCGCTTCTACCCTTAAGATGTTTTCAAGCCGTTCATATACCTTGTTTACATATAAAGTTTAACCATCAAGGAAGGGTCAGCCTTGCCTCGGCAAAGCCCGACCCTCCCTCGGGGGCTAGAAGGGGGAACCCCCTCCGCGTCAAAATTTTCCTCAGAAAAAGTCTTTCTGCCAGAATATCATTCGTGCTTTTCGACTACTTCAGTAGTGGGATCATGAAAACGACGGAGTACACGTAAGCAGGCAAGGCCGACCGAGCCGAGGGACTCCTACGCCTCCGGGATACAGATACCTCACTCATCGCCTTCTGCGAGAAGTAACTCGCGTTCGGATGAGCGATCCTGCTGACCGAACAAGCCTTAACGCTCAAAAGACTTTCTGCCGAAACGGTTTTTCGGGTTTTATTGGCTACGTCGATAATAGAATCCCGCGGACGAGCAAGAGTACATGTAAGCGGCAAGGCCGACCGAGCCGAGGGATTTCTACGCCTCCGGGATACGGATACCTCACTCATCACCTTCCGTGAGAAGTAACTCTAGCTCGGATAAATGATTCTGCTACCGACGAGCAAGCCCTGATACACGAAACAAGAGGAAAAGAAACGCAGCTTTACAATGCGACGACAGTATGTTTGGGCCTCAGCGGCCGCAAAAAACATATGCATACTACAGGCGAACCGATCCTGCAGGCTCAGACGTCGATGGAGGGGGAGCAGCAGCACCCTCGGCGTCAACTCCACCTTCGGCGAAGTCCGACCGAGCCTTGGACGGCAACATGGGTGAAGGATCTCCGCTCCGAAGGATGACGTCAGCACCACGCCCGGGCCATCGCCGCCAGGGTCTCTTCTAGGAACCCGCCCCGAGCAGATGGCTCGGCCGGCCGCCCCGAAGCCTCAGCCAGCTGTCCCCTGAGGACACCAGCCCGGCTCATGGCCTCGGCAACCCGACTCCGGCGCTGGTCCCGCCAGTAGATGGCCCGGCCAGGCTCCGGCCGACAAAGTCTTCTTTTCGAGCCAACTCTGCCTCCGTCCATGCTGACGCCGCTGCCTCCGGCTCCGGCTCATCGCAGAGCGGCCGAGGGTTTCTTAGACTAAGCAAGTGAAGCCTCGGGCAGCAAGGCCGACTGAGTCGAGGGACTCCTACACCTCCGGGATACGGATACCTCACTTGTCACCTTCCGCAAGAGCAACTCACATTTGGTCAAGCGGTTCGGCTAGCCGACAGGCGAGTTCCAGTGCTCGAAAATGAGGAAAAAACACGGTATTACACCCAAAAATACCTACATGTTCAGGCCCTGATAGCCACAATGAACAAACACCAGCACTCAAGATGCCATTACAAACGGAACTCCGGTTCCACTCCCGCAGGTACGAACAACCCCCCACGTTGGAGGGCCTGTGGGGCGACAAAACCCCTGGTGGCTCGCCGACGCCCGCTCCGGCAGCAGTGACAACGACCTCTGCTCCGAGTGGCCAAACAGCAGCAGCAATGACCTCAGGGCGGACGCTGCTGCAATGAGCTCCTCGCCCACGTCCCCACTCGAGGGGCGAGGACAAGCTATCAAAGCCAAAGAGCCAGAGGCCCGGAGCGCGGATGGTGGCGGCGATCTCGTCGGCAACGAGGACTTCTTCAGCCGCCACCACCTCAACATCGACGACGACAGCCATCTGCCCACCGGCAGATCCCCACTCGGATCCTCCCGGACAGGCAAGCACCAACCTTCGCGCAAGAGGCATCGTACCAGAGCAAAGGCAGGATAGCCCAAGAACACGAACGCCGCCCTAGCAGCGCGCGACGTCTTGGGCGGCCCTCCGGTGCACGCGGCGCGGCGACCGCTCGTACGGCGGGAGGGGGCACCGGGAGCCGAGCCAGAGCCAGCTGAGCCAGCGAGCCCAACACGCTGAAGCTGACGACGCTCGCGGCCGACCAGCCCCACGTTGTCAGAGTCCGCCCCTTCCGCTAGGCCAGTGAGCACCCTCTCCCTTGAATGCTGAAGGAGAGGGTGACCCACGAACCCGTGCGGGAGGTAGAGCTCCGGCTCAGTCTACCCTCCGCCCCAGCAAGGATGATGAAGATCCTTGAAGCTAAGGGCGAGGCAAAGGCCGCAGCCCGGCTCGCTTCTCCCCACCATCGAACTGGTGGTCACCGTCTTGGGTGACCACCGGCGAGGGGATGCAGCCGGGCTGCCTGATGAAAATCCTTGAAACCGAGCGATGGCTGAAAGGTACCAACTTCCGCGAAGTTGCGTTCCTCCAACGACAGCAAGACAAAGCGACGCGAGTGCTCCCCACTCGGGGGCTCGGGAGGTGGAAGGACGCGATGCATGAAGGGAGTGCGAAGACATGGTTGCCATCCAAGAGAGTCACCCTCCTTTTAAAGGCGACTCTCCCCACTTGCGTCCTCAGCCGTCGCGGACTGAGTCTTCTCCAACACGCTCCAAGGTCCTCCCCCTACGACACGGGGGCTGGGTCCCACGCGTCATGCAAGCTGGCCCAGGACAGAAGAGGCCAAACCACCGCGCGCGGAGCGCACAACTGCCCAGCGGTTACAAGCACTCCTCTACTTTCGCCTAGACCAGCGGGTGAAAGGGCGGACCGCCATGCAGGCGGCATGCAACCGCACCAAGGGGGCGCACCCTTTCGACTTCGACGCGTCCAGCATGGAGGCCCAGGCCCACACGTCATGTAACCGGCGCGCCGGTTACTACATGCGAGAAACTGCACCGCCACTCGCGCCAGTACCGCGCCTCCTCGACTATGGAACCGGTGCCGCGACTCGAGGCGACCCTGCGCATGACCCGGCAGTGCCAACCGAGCATATCGGTCATGGGTCAGTCAGCCGCGGGAGAAGGCGCGACGGTCGATACGGCCAGAAATGGGCCGGCAGTAATGGCGGTGGCAGGCGGGTGGAAGCAGCAGTCAAGTCGTCAGCAAGCTCACGCCCCCTCATGGGACAGCGAGAGAACCCTCTCCCACGGCGTGAAGACGACGACCCGTGTTCCGTTCCTCGAATGGCTCGCGCACGCACAACGGCTGCCCCGTAGTTGGGGGCCTTCGGCTCCCGAAGGTCCTCAAGAAACATAATTTGATAATATTTTCCAAGTGTTATATGTGAACAGGCACCTTCGGAACAGGCACCTTCGGAGTCAGGATGCGAATGGCTAAGACGAACCTTGACTGGAATGAAAAACGATCATGACGAAGGATAAGGCGATCACGAAGCTATATGCAGAAAGGCTTCGGTAGAACGACAGAAAAGAAGAACCGACTTAAAGATGAAAAGCCAAATTGGACCTCGAAGAATTATTGTAGTTATTGATAAATGTAAAGGGCATCTATGTAATTTTACACGGGCTGCGACCCGTGCCTATAAATAGGTGAACTGTACTCCCGTACTGTTCATGCTGACTTGGCATACGCTTTTTCGCATCACCTTTGTCCCTTTACTTTTCATCAATCCGAAGGTACATTTGTAATTCATTTTTATAAATTTAATAATGGAAATATATCGATGATAATACTGGTATTATCACTCGCACATTATGTATACTTTCTCTATTTTAATCATTTGTCAACCTAACGAAGGTCTTCTCTTTTGTAACCTTCGTCCGAGATTCGTTATATCCGAAGGGATATAACGTTTCTAAAGGGCGAAGGAGTTCGACGTTTAACACTTTTATGTTGTCTTGTTCTTGATTCATAGCATTTGAGAACAAGCCCCCAACATTGGCGCCCACCTCCGGTCAACTCACTTCCACTTTTTGGGTTTTTGAAAAACTTCGGCAAGTGTCACCTTCGTCATGCCGCCTAAAAAAGCTTCAACGACAGGGGCTGCCACTCTGCAGCCGCTGGACCCCAATCAGGATGTTGTTTCTCTCAGGGAGGCCTGAAGCCAGAAGAGGAAGGCCATCAGTCCAACGCCTCCGGAAGACGATTTGGACCAAGAAATACAAAAAATGGAGATGCTCCATCAACAGGTTCAACGGAAGAAGGAGAAGATGGCTCGTCTAGCTGATCTTCAAAAACAGATAGATGAAGCCTCTGAAGAGCTTTGACATCTCGCTCAAGATGACCAAAATCAAAGGCCCCCACGCAGAGAGCTTCATCAAGAGGGTTTCTACAATGAGGATGACTGGTATGAAGATTTCCATCACGGAAATTTTGCTTTTGATGATGCTTCTCCCTTGTCAACAGAACTGCAGGCTGTTCCTTGGCCACAATCTTACAAGCCGCCTCAGCTCCCCATGTACGACGGTCATTCAGACCCGAAACAATTCTTGATGAGCTATGAGGCAACTATATCTTCGTACGGTGGCAACACGGCGGTCATGGCAAAGTCCTTCGTCATGACTGTCAGGAGCGTTGCACAAACTTGGTACTCTTCCCTTAGGCCAGGGACAATCACCTCATGGCAAAAGCTGAAGGATATGCTGATAACCAGCTTCCAAGGGTTTCAGACGAAGCCAGTCACTGCTCAATCTTTATTCCAGTGCACACAGGATCACGAAGAATACCTTCAGGCATATGTCCGAAGGTTCCTACGTCTGAGGGCATAGGCACCAACAGTGCCTAATGAAATTGTCATTGAGGCCATGATCAAGGGGCATCGGCCAGGACCTGCAGCTCAGTACTTTGCCAGGAAGCCTCCTCAAACTCTCGAGAAGCTGCTCCAGAAGATGGACGAGTACATTCGGGCTGACAATGATTTTCGCCAAAGAAGGGAGGAAGCTCTCAGGTTCTCTGAAATGACTAGGGGCTTCGGAGGAAGATTTTATCCAAGGCACGTCAGGTCAATTCACAATTCTGCTCAAAACGACGACAAAGGGAGTCAACAGCAAAGGCCACAGTGCTCCTCACAAGCTTCGGGGCAACAGCAAAGTTCCTTCCGGCCGCCAGCGCCAAGGGGCAGAGGTGCCAGGGGCTTCGGGGGAAGATTTGGGGATCAGTCAAGAAAAATATACTGCTTATTCTATGGTGAAGGTAAGGGCCACACCACCAGGATGTGTCACATTACCATCCAGAAGCAAAAGGAGCTAGCAGAAGCTGCTGCACAACAGAACCAGCCGAAGCAGGTCATGCATAATGCTTCGTACCATTCGCCTTATATTCCAGAATATGTAGGCAATCACCCAGCAGCCTCTGTTGCTTCGGCAAGCCAACCCCAAGCTTCCTGGCAACAGCTTCCACCGCCACCACCAATACAACGAGCTTCGCAGCCAGAAGGGAGCCAGCACTCTCACCCCCAGAGGGACTTCAGAGAAGAATCCGAAGCTCGCACAGTCAATAGCACTATGCCAGAGTCGAAGCACATTTATTGATAAATATCCTACCAAAACAGCAGTTTATTCGCATTTTTACATCCAGTATTACTTTTTTGTTAATAAGGAACAATTATGGGAAGTCTAAGTGTCTTTTATCGTCTTTCAATTTCTTGTAATACTTTCTCCATAGGCTTGAGTTGCCAAAGTATACGAATTTATGGTGGCATGAAGGACCGTTGTATTGTCAAAAGTTTTTTTATAACGGACACAGTGCAAATTGTTCGAAATATTAAAAAGTCATTCCTAAAGGAGCGCAGAGTAAGTTTTCTGAGCTTACAGCGAAAAGTCAGCGCTGATTCCGCCGAAAGTAAAAGGCGAAGAAGCTCCTAAGGGAGGCTTACAGCGAAAAATAAACGCTGATTCCGCTAAAAGTAAAAGGCGAAGAAGCTCCTAAGGGAGGCTTACAGCGAAAAGTCAACGCTGATATAAAAAGTGTGTGTGCTCTATTACAGGGATATGTATCTCTGGCACAAATGTCATTTTGCATAACATAACATCATCACATGATTCTGCATAACATAAGCATCATAAAGCATATTGCATGTGAAACAACAAGTGGATACAGTATTGATCTTTGGAGAATATTTTGGAAAAAGAGAAAATCATACTAAAGCACAAAGCAAGTCGAGAAGAAGTGTAGCTTCACTAGAGAGGCAACAAAAAACTTTTCTATAGCTTCGGAGAATATTTCACGAAGCTTGGATAATCTTCACCAGCGAAGTATGCAATTTCTTGTGATATAAGATTTTCTTCATGAAGCATGAAAAGAAGGGAAGGTGTTTTTTCGCCGAAGGCTCAAAAAATGGTATGTATGCAGGATTTCATGCATCGTAAAGAATTAAAACTGTACATGGTTTATATATTACATTCAAAGTTACAATATATTACATACGTTACGTTCCAAATGTTTTAACAGTAGCATTTAATCCTCTTTAAGAACTATTTCTGCAGCTTCGTTCAGTAGCTGGTCAACAACCTTGTCCATAATGGCTTCGGCCATTTTTCTAATTTCATCGTCCCCTTTCGGGTGGGGGCCCGGAGATGCCTCAGCAGGTTCTGAGAGAAGATAAGATACGACTATATTACTATTACAAACCATGAACAAAGTCTAGAATCAAAAATTACAACATAATAAAAATCACTAATTAATACCTATTTGCCCTTCGGGCTCTGTACTCTTTTCGGCAGCAGCCGCTACTTGTCTGGCATCATGTATGCCTTTTTCACTCTTTTGAATAATTTCTTGCGCCATTTCTCGGCCGTCGTTGTCCTAGATATCGGTGAAAAATTTTCCGCCGATCATGCTTGCTTCGGCTGAGGGGTCTTTAATGTCTTCAGACGACAAAGTAGCTTCGGATTGCGCTAAAGATTTTACATGCTCACAACCTTTCTTCTCCAAAACAGTAGCAATTCCTCTAGCACCCGAAAAAGCACATATGTCTCCGCGGCTATTCAGGATTTCTTCGAAGGCCTCAGCTTTGTTACTGATCCATGCCATCGGACCTTCAGGGTTGCCCCTTGAGAAATTCTCTTCGCTAGAGAATGCGCCAACGTTAGCAAAGCTAGATTTTATCTTCTTAATGCACTCTATAGATTTAACATAGCATCTTCTCTGAGAAGCACGAAGCTCTTTAACATTAACTTCCAAATGATCTGCCCATTGATCACTTAACTCTCGTTTTGTTTCTTCAAGTGCGCGTTCCTCTTTGGCTCGGGCTAGTTGTTTACGAAGATCTTCGATTTCACGCCTCTGAGCTTCGGCTTGAGTTTTAGAGTTGGCTTCGTCCTCCTTCATTTTTTCCACTAATGTAAGCAAAATTTTGTCCTTCTCCAAGGCTTCGCTTCTTAGCCTAATAACCTCTGTTCGAAGGTTGTTGAGAGCAATGGTGCAGCTCTCGTCTTCAGCATTCTTTTGTGCCCTTAAGGCATTGCTGAGAATTAAGCCCTATTCAAAAAGAATGAATGGATTAACAAAACAGTAAAGGACTCATTCGAAATCTACAAAATTCAAAATTTAGAATCTTCGTACCTTCAGACTGTTATATGCAAGACTATCCGCAAGGTCCTCCTTCGTCATGGCGCAAAGGCCAGCTTCGAGTTTTGGGAACCCCATGCTTCTAGCCATCTCCCGGCACACGGATAATTCTTTATTATCTGGGAGACAGTACAAGAAGTCATCTTCGTCTGTCCCATTGAACACTACGGCCCCCTTCGGATACTTTAGTTCTCGGGCATAGTGATTGGCTTCAAAAACCTCTTCTTCAGATAGTTTTTTCCCCGAAGCATGTCGCACAATATAATCATGTATTTTGGAAGATGCTTCGGGGGTGGCAGTGCCAATTTCCTCAATCAGAATTGGTTCTGTTATTTTTGCTTTTTCGGTTTCTAAACTTGCCTTTGACATTTTTTCGATCCCCAAAGGTTGTATCTTGGTGGATTCCGAAGGCCTAGCTTCAGTTTCAAATTGCTGCCTTGAAGCTTCAGCAGCAAAGGCTTCAGTAGACACTTCAACAGTTTTCTTTGGAGTTATGCTTGAAGATTTAATTGTCTCCAAAACATCCAGCACATTAACCATCCTTTTTCTTTTCGTGGTTGCTGTTGGCCCCTTCTGGCTTTTAGCTGCCTCAACTTTTGACGAAGGACTTAAAACATCTAGTGTTTTTCTTTTTTCAGATCTCTCCTTTCCCGTTTCTTCTGTTGCTGGTGCTTCGACCATTTCTTCGGATTTTGGCGCTATAGTTGGTTCCCTGGCTTCAGTGGCCGAAGAGGCCTCGCCAATAAACTCGGGCACTGTGGCCGGCTCAATACAGCGTGGAGGGTGTGTGGACACTTTTACCTTCTTCCTCTTCGGCGCTGGTTCCCCGGGAGCAGCTGAAGCAGTGTCTTTTGTAGGAGAAGTATTTTTTCTCTTTTGACCTCGCATTGGATAATGGTAATCGGGATAGATAAATCCAATTGCATCAAATACTCGGTTGAGTCTCTTCTTTTTTCGGCCTCCGAAGGCCGCTGATAATGCAGTGTTTTCGGCCTTTGTGTATGCCCCAAGCAATTCATCACTTACATTCTCAATGCTTTTCAGCCAATCATCATCCGGTTCAACAAACTTATCTCCATACTTGAATGTATATTTCAGCCTGATTAGTCCACCCTCGTCAGTTTCTTTAACGCTCTCCTTCGGCATTTCCCAGTCATCTACAAGTGGCCACACCCTGAAGGCAATGTGCTCTTGCATTAAATCCCTGGTCCCAATAAAAGAGCAGACTACCCCAAAGGCCCTCTGACATTCCTCAGCTGCTTCATCCATTTCCACCTTTGGTTTCCGAAGTCCAAAGCGCTGCCAAATAGGGCGCATGATGATATCTTTGATATCTTCCCGAACCTTCAAATCGTTCTTCACATAGAACCATTCCTTCATCCATTCCCCGGGCCATCTCTTCTGAAAGGTTGGCACAGGACAACTTGACCCAGAGCGGGCGCCGAAGCTATAGCAACCAAAATTATTATGAAATTGCTCTTACCCCAGGGTTTCGTTTCATATACTAGCTCGTGTATATTGCAAAAGCTTTTTGCACTTGGCTCCAGGCCCTGGCTCCTCACCGCCTAGACGAAGATTCCCAATCTTATCACTGCTTCGGGGGTAAGTTGATGAAGGTAAATTTGATATATTTTCAGAACTTCTACCACAAACCTGCTCAGAGGGAATCGCAGCCCAGCCTTTAAAAAGCTTTGGAAGATCACGACCTCATTATCTTCGGGGGTCGGCGTAGTTTTTTCTCCGTCATCTGCCCTCACGATGGATATATCTCGGAAATATCTCCCCCTCATATTTTTAAGGTGACTCTACTTTATAGTTGATTTTCCGAAGTTTGAGTGGCTAGGCCGCCACGGGCGATCTTTGGAGTCTTCCCCACCACTATCCACATCATAACTATCAATGTCGCTAGTATCTTCAGATAAACCCTCCAAAGCTTCCTTGACAATCTTTTCCGTATTGGTCTTCGACATTGACTCAAGAAAAAACAAGTGCATTTCCTCCGAAAGGCTTAGCTTCGAAGCACCAGCAGCTGTCTTGTCCTCAGACATTTTTGCGAAGGCTGGCAAACTAGACTTGAAACTGAAGCTTAAAATTTCAAGACCGAGCAGATGCTGGGTGCACAGGCTAAAAGCTGGGTTTGTAAAAAGCAGGTGGCAAAAGGGCGAACCAAATAAACTCGCGGTGGGCTCTTATTTATACACCCAGTGTGTCGAAAACTGGAGGGCCCCGCTTGTCAATGACTGTTGCTATTCTAGCAAGAGGAAGGTGTTTTTTCGGACCTTCGGCTTAAAGCCTTCGTCCATGTCGCAATATGAATTTATCTTAATAAATTGATATTGCGAGGGGCTACTGTTGGGGACCTTCGGCTCCCGAAGGTCCTCAAGAAACATAATTTGATAATATTTTCCAAGTGTAATATGTGAACAGGCACCTTCGGAGTCAGGTTGCGAATGGCTAAGACGAAGCTTGACTGGAATGAAAAACGATCATGACGAAGGATAAGGCGATCACGAAGCTATATGCAGAAAGGCTTCGGTAGAACGACAGAAAAGAAGAATCGACTTAAAGATGAAAAGCCAAATTGGACCTCGAAGAATTACTGTAGTTATTGATAAATGTAAAGGGCATCTATGTAATTTTACACGGGCTGCGACCCATGCCTATAAATAGGTGAACAGTACTCCCGTACTGTTCACGCTGACTTGGCATACGCTTTTTCGCATCACCTTTGTCCCTTTACTTTTCATCAATCCGAAAGTACATTTGTAATTCATTTTTATAAATTTAATAATGGAAATATATCGATGATAATACTGGTATTATCACTCGCACATTATGTATACTTGCTCTATTTTAATCATTTGTCAACCTAACGAAGGTCTTCTCTTTTGTAACCTTCGTCTGAGATTCGTTATATCTGAAGGGATATAACGTTTCTAAAGGGCGAAGGAGTTTGACGTTTAACACTTTTATGTTGTCTTGTTCTTGATTCATAGCATTTGAGAACAAGCCCCCAACACCCGCGAACCACTCGTCCCATCGCATTAACTCTGCGGCGGGACAGGCGGCACCTTTGGCAGGCAAAGCAGGCGACGCTTCACCTCCGCCATAATGACCGCGTCAAAAATAAAAGGTGCGCCACATCATTCGATTTTGTATCCTTTTCCACTTCCTCTTTCTCTCTCTTGCCACAAGGACCGGGAAAGGGGATACTCCGAAAGGGATCCTTCTCCGCGAAGGAAGCGGGCCCCGAGCCCCCCTACTGATCAGAGGTTCGAAGGCTGGCCCCTCGGAAGGGTTCAACAGCCGCCTCAGAGCACTCGGGCTCCACGCCCACTACTGGTCAGAGGTTCGAAGGCTGGCCTCTCGGAAGGGTTCAACGGCCGCCTCAGGCCACTCAGGCTCCGCGCCCACTACTGATCAGGGGTTCGTAGGCTAGCCCCCGAAGGGTTCGACAGACGCCTCAGAGCACGCAGAGCGAGGGATGACCCTGGTACGTTCGATACATAACCAAGGCTCGGGCTACGCTCCCAAGGTACCCTAAGACATTTCCGAGACCGATGGGAATGATTTTGTAACGGAATCCCACCAGAGGGAGGCATCGAGCCCTCGGACCCCGTCAAAAGGGGACCGGGTCCGGCGAATCACCTGCAGGTACTTTTGGAGCGCGCCTCCGGGCCACTAGCCGACCCCTAACGAATGGGGCACGGGCGTCCACTCGGATTACCCGTTAGCAACTCACTGGAGACACCATGTTCAATGCCCTCCGAGGGCAACATGGTGCTTTCCCCCCTCCTCCTTGCGGAAAGGTGATGTAGGGGCGTATGAAAAAAGCTGAGTCTATCCTTGACCGTCCTCTCGCTCTGTGCGGAGGCTCGGGGGCTGCTCTCGCAAACCCGGCTCCGGCCAAACCGTTGACAGCGTCAACATACCAGCCCGAGAACTTGGGACTCGACTATGCACCCGGGCTACGACCAATTCGTATGAGGGAACAACCAGACCGGCCAAAGCATCACGAAACATGCTAAGACCTCGAAGGAGTCAAACCACTACTTCGAGGCCTCGGGGGCTACACCCGGCGGGTGCACTCGCGCGCACCCACCGGAACGAAACGCAACCGAGAAAGGCCGGTCCCCTTGCAAAAAGTGCGACAAAAGCCTCCAAGCGACTATCAACACTCCCTTCGAGGCTCGGGGGCTACTGTTGGGGACCATAATTAGGGGTACCCCCAAGACTCCTAATCTCAGCTGGTAACTCCCATCAGCACAAAGCTACAAAGGCCTGATGGGCGCGATTAAGGTCAAGGCTCAGTCCACTCAAGGGACACGATCTCGCCTCGCCCGAGCCCAGCCTCGGGCAAAGGCAGCCGACCCCGGAGGATTCACGTCTCGCCCGAGGGCCCCCTCAAGCAACGGACACACCTTCTGCTCACCCGAGGCCCAGTCTTCGCAGAGAAGCAACCTTGGCCAGATCGCCATGCCAACCGACCGTATCGCTGGAGCATTTAATGCAAGGATCGCCTGACACTTTATCCTGACGCGCGCTCTTCAGTCGACAGAGCCGAAGTGACCGCAGTCACTTCGCCGCTCCACTGACCGACCTGACAAGAAAACAGCGCCGCCTGCGTCGCTCCGACTGCTGTGCCACTCGATATAGTGAGGCTGACAGCAGCTAAGTCCAGCCTTGGGCGCCATAGGAAGCTCCGCCTCGCCCGACCCTAGGGCTCGGGCTGAACCTCGACGCTGGACGACGGACTCCACCTCGCCCGACCCCAGGGCCGGACACAGCCTCGGCCTCAAAAGACGGTCTCCGCCTCGCCCGACCCCAGGGCTCGGACACAGCCTCGGCCTCGGAAGACGGTCTCCGCCTCGCCCGACCCAGGGCTCGGACTCAACCTCGACCTCGGAAGACGGACTCCGCCTCGCCCGACCCAGGGCTCGGACTCACCCTCGACCTCGGAAGACGGACTCCGCCTCGCTCGACCCTAGGGCTCAGACTCAGCCTCGACCTCGGAAGACGGACTCGACCTCGACCTCGGAGGAGCCTCCGCCTCGCCCGACCTAGGGCTCGGACCGACCACGTCACAGGGGGGCCATCATTACCCTACCCCTAGCTAGCTCAGGCTACGGGGAACAAGACCGGCGTCCCATCTGGCTCGCCCCGGTAAACAAATAATGATGGCGCCTCGCGTGCTCCATGACGACGACGGCTCTCAGCCCCTTACGGAAGCAAGGAGACGTCAGCAAGGATTCGACAGCCCCGACAGATGTCCTTCCATAGGGCCCAAGCGCTCCTCCGACGGCCACGACATCACATGAACAGGGTGCCAAAACCTCTCTGACTGCCACGACGGCATGTACATAGGGCTCTAGCTCCTCTCTGCTAGACACGTTAGCACACTGCTACACCCCCCATTGTACACCTGGACCCTCTCCTTATGCCTATAAAAGGAAGGTCCAGGGCTCTCGTACGAGGAGGTTGGCCGCGCAGGAGAACGGGCCAACGCATAAGGCTCTCGCTCTCGCTCTCTCCCACGCGAACGCTTGTAACCCCCTACTGCAAGCGCATCCATCCGCCCTGGGCGCAGGACAACACGAAGGCCGCGGTTTCCCCTTACTGTTCTCCCCCCTTTGTGTCCCGTCTCGCGTCGACCCATCTGGGCTGGGACACGCAGCGACAATTTACTCATCGGTCCAGGGACCCCCCGGGGTCGAAACGCCGACAGTTTATAAATAAAATATAGACAATTTTACTGGCTTTCTAAAAAGTCTAGGAGCGCCTGAATTGGATGACTGAGACTCCAATTATGGATTTTTGAAGTGAGTAGTTGAATTCTGTCCAAGTCTGGACAAAATTTACGTTTCGCTTTGTTTGGCCTTTCTATGTGTCAAATCTTGTGGTGATGATAATACCAAGGGTATAGTGGACTTTGTAAGCTTTCCATAAAGTCCTAGTTTACTGCTATTGGATGCATATTTTGTGAGTTATGAGGAAAACAAATAACCGTTGTGCTGCTGTCTAGAAATATGCAAGCATTAAATTGATCTTTTGAAGTTACTCTTGTTTGGATAGGTTTGGTTTAGGCTATTTGAGCACAGTATGTATTGCATTCATATATATATTCATTGAAGTACTTGCATGTGTCAATGTTGATTTGGTGTCAGGAAAGCTTTGTCCGAGTTATATAGGACCGTCTACTATCTTAGCCCGAGTTGGCAGCTTGGCTTAGCACCTACAATTGTCGGAGTCTATGATCAGAGTACACCATGTATTCCATGTCTTTATGTTGAGGAAGTATTTGCGGAATCCAGACCATCAAATCGAGCTAGAGCCGATTCCTATGTAGCAAGACCAGACTCTAGAGTGTCGTCTGCTGCGTATCTTAAAATCCTAGGTGCTTGAGGAGCTGATGCGGCAGAAGTACCCGAACCTTTCTTTATGTGTGAGTTTTGTTGATTCATTGATCTTTCCTTGTCGTTCCGATAGAAGCGTCGGAATTCGAGGTCGAATTCTTTTTAAGGGGGGTAGAGTGTGATACCCAATTTTCTGAAAAGAAGTTAAATTTATTTTTCCCATTGGGGATGGAGTTTTTTAGGAAGAATTTACCAGTAAAACAGTAGAATGCTTGTTGGATTTGTGCGCTGGGGTCAGGAGCAAACGTGAGAGCGAGTTTGGGCCGTGGATCTCGATCCGGCGGTGGGGAGCCCATTAGTTTCCCCCCCTTAACCCTAGCCGCCCCCTACCTCTCACTCCCCCACCCCTTTGGCCGGCCCCCTCTCTCTTCCTCTCTTCCACTCTTGCAGCCGCCCCAATCCCTCTCCTTCTTCCCCAAGTGATTGCAGCGCCACCCCTCAACCCTAGCCGCCCCCCACCTCTTCCTCTCCAAGGTGGAGCCCCCCGCTTGGTGTCCGTCGTGTGGGTGCGAGTCTTCCATGGGAGTTTGGAGGGACGAAGAAGGAAGAAAAGAAGGAGGAAAGGAGGAACCCAAGGTGATTTTCGTGATCATTTTGTTGTATTTGTGCTGCAATCCAATTGGTTACATGTTTACCTATGCGATTTGGTAGAGGTGCTGTCCAGAAATTTAGTGGGTGGACGAACAACAGTAGTTCTTGGGATTTCTGGGAATTTTTCGTGGGCAATTAGTGGGGATCAGTGGTAGAATCATGTACAGCTTTGTCATACCTTTCCAACGAGTACTTATGCGCTCGATTCGGAGTTATAATTTAGGAGATATCGTTGTTTGAATCCGGTTATGTTGCTGTCCAAAAAAAAACAGAATTTTCAGGTGGGTGAACAGCAGTAGTATTAGCAGTTTCTGGAAATTTTTCGTGGGTAATTAGTGTTAACCAGTATGATAATCATGTAGGGCTTTGTCTTATCTTTCCAATGAGTACTTATGCGCTTGATTTGGAATTATATTTTAAAAGATATCGCTGTTTGAATACGGGTATGTCGCTGTCCAAAAGACAAAAAAACAGATTACAGGGTTCATCTTGTGGACTGTTTTGGGCTAAATAGATGTTGGAATTTAATTATAAATTGTATACAAAACTTGTGTGGAAATTAATGTAGATGCCTCTGGAGTTTTTGTTTGTTACCACTGCTGTCATAATTTTAAAGTTATGAAATTATTAAGCAGCGCCGCTGCAGTTTGGTGGGTGTGGGGAGAGATATAACCCGCGGCAGGGTTTGAGTTTGTGCGTAGGTGTGGCGTCGCTTATGAGCCTGATTATGTAAAATTGGTCCACTAAGTTGTGTGTCAAAAACAGATGGTGGACTTCCTGATCGTACTTAGGGATTTGCCCGAACTTCCGGTAAAGGCAAGTAAATACAGTGGTGGTTGCTACCGTTTGGTTTGCATCCTATTCCCTGTCATTGAGTATGCATAAGTTTTAATTATGTTAATCATTGAATTCTATGATGAAGCTTATTTGTTTGGAAGTATTAATTCTCAATTGTCTAATATTGTGGATGATCATAATTTGGTAATGATATATGTGGTTGATTCCCATCTTGGATGAAGTTGAAGTATCTTTTTGAATCACGTTATATGAAGTGTTGTAGGCATGACATGCACATCGCATCATCCATCTTGCATTTTGAAGCTATGTCGTGATCTTATGGTCCGACCATACCGGTACATTTTTAGCATCGTACGTTGCCAGAGGAGGGGTACGATGCGGCTTCATATCCTTAGAGGTATGAAGGCAGAAGTCATCCTTGCATTTGCAGACATTTGCACTCATGAGGTATATATGAAGTGTGACATTACTATGTTGCTATTGTGGTTTCTACCTGCGAGGTGTGGTGACTAGGTGTGTTGTACGTTGTATACGTGCTGCACCTTCGTAATAAGAAGGTTATGGAACCAAGTGGTGGTAAAACAATGTTCTTATGTGGTTAAACAGTTTGATATTATTTTACTTGCTGAGATGTGTCATCTCACTCTTGCATTACTCAATGCAGGTACTTGATACATGTTGGGAATGAGGGGAGTCGCAGCACGTCCACTTTCACTCTCACAATAGCGCTGCCCAGGCGCAACCATGATTTAATTTGAAATTTATTGTCAAAGGAAGTTTGTTTTTTTAACTAGTCGTGCGCACTAGTTAATCCAGTTCATGTCGTATGTTTAACTTCTCTTTGCTATCCAATTAATAATACTTGGTATGTTTTTTGTCATGATATATGTTTATACACTGTTGCCCCCTCATTTATGCAATTTTGCAAAGGGGATGCTGCCGAAATTTTATATATAGATGTCAGAAGTGTTGTTTAGTAGCATTCTGGGGTGTTTGTGGACCCCGGGGTGTTACAGTATCAATCAAAGTTTCGAGAATTAAGAATGTTTAGCTCATTCGTAAGTTTGGTAAAAGTTTTCTCATCTAATGGCTTGGTAAGGATATTGGCTAATTGTTCTTTGGTGTTAACATAAGCAATCTCGATATCCCCTTTTGTTGGTGATCCCTCAAAAAGTGATACCGAATGGCTATGTGCTTAGTGCGGTTGTGCTCAACGGGATTATCCGCCATGCGGATTGCACTCTCATTATCACATAGGAGAGGGACTTTGGTTAATTTGTAACCATAGTCCCTAAGGGTTTGCCTCATCCAAAGCAATTGCGCGCAACAATGGCCTGCGGCAATATACTCGGCTTCTGTGGTAGAAAGAGCTACTAAATTTTGTTTCTTTGACGCCCAAGACACTAGGGATCTTCCCAAGAACTGACAAGTTCCCGATGTGCTCTTTCTATCAATCTTACACCCCGCCCAATCAGCATCTGAATAACCTATTAAATCAAAGGTGGATCCCTTAGGGTACCAAAGACCAAACTTAGGTGTATGAACTAAATATCTCAAGATTGTTTTCATGGCCCTAAGGTGAACTTCCTTAGGATCGGCTTGGAATCTTGCACACATGCATACGGAAAGCATAATATCCGGTCGAGATGCACATAAATAGAGTAAAGATCCTATCATCGATCGGTATACCTTTTGATCTACGGATTTACCTCCTGTGTCGAGGTCGAGATGCCCATTGGTTCCATGGGTGTCTTGATGGGCTTGGCATCCTTCATTCCAAACTTAGTCAGTATGTCTTGAATGTACTTCGTTTGGCTGATGAAGGTGCCCTCTTGGAGTTGCTTCACTTGAAATCCTAAGAAATACTTCAACTCCCCCATCATAGACATCTCGAATTTTTGAGTCATAATCCTACTAAACTCTTCACAAGTAGATTTGTTAGTAGACCCAAATATAATATCGTCAACATAAATTTGGCATACAAACAAATCATTTGCAATGGTTTTAGAGAGTTTATACACATGGTTAGAGTACTCACTATCTTCAAAGTTGGGAGGTTGCTAAACATAGACCTCTTCCTAGATTGGTCCATTGAGGAAGGCACTCTTCACGTCCATTTGATAAAGCTTAAAGCCATGGTAAGTAGCATAGGCAAATAATATGCGAATTAACTCAAGCATAGCTACGGGTGCATAGGTTTCACCGAAATCCAAACCTTCGACTTGTGAATATCCCTTGTCCACAAGTCGGGCTTTGTTCCTTGTCACCACACCATGCTCATCTTGCTTGTTGTGGATGACCCACTTGGTTCCTACAACATTTTGGTTAGGACGTGGAACAAGATGCCATACCTCATTCCTTGTGAAGTTGTTGAGTTCCTCTTACATTGCCAACACCCAATCCGAATCTCTTAATGCATCTTCCACCCTGTATAGCTCAATAGAAGACACAAAAGAGTAATGTTCACAAAAATGTGTGACACAAGATCGAGTGGTTACCCCCTTATGAATATCGCCGAGGATGGAGTTCACGGGGTGATCTCTTTGTATCGCTTGGTAGACTCTTGGGTGTGGCGGTCTTGGACCCTGATCATCTTCCTTGTCTTGATCATTGGCATCTCCCCCTTGATCATTGTCCTCCTCTTGAGGTGGATCTTCTTGATCTTAATTTTCATCATCTTGAGCTTGATCCTCATCTTGTGTTGGTGGAGATGCTTGCATGGAAGATGACGGTTGATCTTTTGCTTGAATGGACTCTTTGGATTCCTTAGGACACACATCCCTAGTGGACATGTTCCTTAGCATGACGCATGGAGCCTCTTCATCCTCTAGCTCATCAAGATCAACTTGCTCTACTTGAGAGCCATTAGTCTCATCAAACACAATGTCACAAGAAACCTCAACCAATCCAGTGGATTTCTTGAAGACTCTATATGCCCTTGTGTTTGAGTCATAACCAAGTAAAAAGCCTTCTACAGCCTTAGGAGCAAATTTAGATTTTCTACCTCTTTTAATAAGAATAAAGCATTTGCTACCAAAGACTCTAAAATATGAAACATTGGGCTTTTTACCGGTAAGGAGTTCATATGATGTCTTCTTAAGGATTCGGTGAAGTTAGAGTCAGTTGATGGCGTAGCAAGCGGTGTTGATTGCTTCCGCCCAAAACCGATCCGATGTCTTGTACTCATCAAGCATGGTCCTCGCCATGTCCAATAGAGTTCTATTCTTTCTCTCCACTACACCATTTTGTTGAGGTGTGTAGGGAGAAGAGAACTCATGCTTGATGCCCTCTTCCTCAAGAAAGCCTTCTATTTGTGAGTTCTAGAACTCCGTCCCATTATCGCTTCTCATCTTTTTGATCCTTAAGCCGAACTCATTTTGAGCCCGTCTCAAGACTCCTTTTAAGGTCTCTTGGGTTTGAGATTTATCCTGCAAAAAGAACACTCAAGTGAAGCGAGAATAGCATCCACAATAACTAGACAGTACTTACTCCCGCCGATGCTTATGTAAGCTATCGGGCCGAATAGATCCATGTGGAGTAGCTCAAGTGGCCTATCTGTCGTCATGATGTTCTTGTGTGGATGATGAACACCAACTTGCTTTCCTGCTTGACATGCGCTACAAACCCTGTCTTTCTCAAAATGAACATTGGTTAGTCCCAAAATGTGTTCTCCCTTTAGAAGCTTGTGAAGATTCTTCATCCCAACATGGGCTAGTCGGCGATGCTAGAGCCAACCCATATTAGTCTTAGCAATTAAGCAAGTATCGAGTTCAGCTCTATTGAAATCAACTAAGTACAGCTGACCCTTGAGTACTCCCTTAAAGGCTATTGAATCATCACTTCTTCTAAAGACAGTAACACCTATATCCGTAAAAAGACAGTTGTAACCCATTTTACATAATTGAGAAACAGAAAGCAAATTGTAATCTAAAGAATCTACAAGAAAAACATTGGAAATAGAATGGTCAGGTGATATAGCAATTTTACCATGTCCTTTGACCAAACCTTGGTTTCCATCCCCGAATGTGATAGCTCTTTGGGGATCATCATTTTTCTCGTAGGAGGAGAACATTCTTTTCTCCCCAGTCATGTGGTTTGTGCACCCGCTATCAATTATCTAACTTGAGCCCTTGGATGCATAAACCTACAAAACAAGTTTAGGCCTTGTTCTTAGGTACCCAAATGGTCTTGGGTCCTTTCACATTAGAAACAAGCACTTTGGGTACCCAAACACAAGTCTTGGAGCCCTTGTGTTTGCCCCAACATATTTGGCAACTACTTTGCCTGATTTGTTAGTGAGCACATAAGAGGCATCAAAAGTTTTAAATGAAACAATAGGCTCATTTGATGCAGTAGAAGTTTTCTTTTAGGCAATTTAACATGAGTGGATTGCCTAGAACTAGATGCCTCATTCTTATACATAAAAGCATGATGGGAAACAGAATGAGACTTCCTAGAATGAATCCCTAATCTTATGTTTGGGATAACCAGCAGGATATAAAATATAGCCCTCATTATCCTGAACCATGGGAGCCTTACCCTTAACAAAATTAGATAATTTATTGGGGGCATTAAGCTTAACATTGCCTCCCTGTTGGAAGCCAATGCCATCCTTAATGCTAGGGCGTCTCCCACTATAGAGCATGCTCCTAGCAAATTTAATTTTTTAATTTTCTATCTCATGCTCATTAATTTTAGCACTAAGTTGAGCTATGTGATCATTTTGTTGTTTAATTAAAGCTAGGTGATCATGGATAGCATCAATATTAATGTCTCTACATCTCATGCAAGTAGAAACATGATCAACGATGGATGTAGAGGGTTTGCAAACATTTAATTCATCATTCTCAATCTTAAGGCTAGAAAGTGATTCATTCAATTTGTCAATTTTAGCAATCAAATTAGCATTATCATTTTTAAGGTTGACAAGAGAATCATCACAAACATTTAATTTCTCAACCTTAGCGATTAAGTTGGCATTGTCAATTCTAAGGTTAGAGATGGTGTCATGGCAAATACTAAGCTCACTATTTAATTTTTCACATTTTTCTACTTCGTGAGCATATGCATTTTTCACCTTAACATGCTTCTTGTTTTCCTTAATAAGGAAGTCCTCTTGGCTATCCAAGAGTTCATCCTTCTCGTGAATAGAACTAATTAATTCATTCAATTTTTCTTTTTGTTGCATGTTTAGGTTGGCAAAAAGAGTGAGCAAGTCATCCTCATCATCACTAGAGCTAGCCTCATCACTAGATGTTGCATATTTAGTGGAAGCTCTAGATTTTACCTTCTTCTTTTTGCCGTCCTTTGCCATGAGGCACTTGTGGCCGACGTTGGGGAAGAGAAGGCCTTTGGTGACGGCGATGTTGGCGGCGTCCTCGTCAGAGGAGGAGTCGGTGGAGCCCTCATCGGAGTCCCATTCTCGACACACGTGGGCATCGCCGCTCTTTTTCGTGTAGTTCCTCTTCTTCTCCTTCTTTCCCCTCTTATCGTCGCCCCTGTCACTATCACTTGATAATGGACATTTTGCTATAAAGTGACCGGGCTTACCACACTTGTAGCAAACCTTCTTGGAATGGGGTTTGTAGTCTCTTCCCTTCCTTAGCTTTAGGATTGGGCAAAAGCTCTTGATGATGAGCGCCATCTCCTCGTTGTCGAGCTTGGAGGCGTCGATGGGGAGCCTACTTGATGTAGACTCTTCTTTCTTCTCCTCTGTTGCTTTGAAGGCGACGGGTTGCACCTCGGGTGTGGAGGTGGCGCCTCGCTCGATGATTTGTTTGGAGCCTTTGATCATCAATTCAAAGCTCACAAACTTGCCTATAACTTCCTCGGGAGACATGAGCTTGTATCTAGGATCACCATGAATTAATTGAACTTGATTAGGATTAATAAAAACGAGTGATCTTAGAATAACCTTGACCATTTCATGGTCATCCCATTTTGTGCTCCCGAGGTTGCGCACTTGATTGACCAAGGTCTTGAGCCGGTTGTACATGGCTTGTGGCTCCTCCCCTTGGTTGAGCATGAATCGACCGAGCTCCCCCTCGATCATTTCCTGCTTGGTGATCTCGGTCACCTCATCTCCTTCGTGCGCGGTCTTGAGCACGTCCTAAATCTCTTTGGCACTCTTGAACCCTTGCACTATATTATACTCCTCTCGACTTAGAGAGGCAAGGAGTATAGTAGTGGATTGGGAGTTGAAGTGCCAGATTTGGTCGACCTCCTCCGAATCATAGTCCTTGTCCCCTTTCTTCGGTACCTGCGCTCCATACTCAACAATATCCCATATGCTTTTTTGGAGTGAGGTTAGGTGATACCTCATTTTATCACTCCACATAGAATAATCTTCACCTTCAAAAACCGGTGGTTTGTCTAATGGGACAGAAAGTAATGGAGTGCATTTTGAAAATACGAGGATAGCAAAGGGGCATCTTACTATACCTCTTGTGCTCATGGCGCTTAGAAGTGGCGGATGTCGACTCGGAGCCGGAGGTGGAAGGTGACGAAGAGTCGGTCTCGTAGTAGACCACTTTCTTCATCTTCTTCTTCTTGTCACCTTTTCGATGGAGAAAGAGGATTCCTCCTTGTGCTTGTGGTCGGACTCCCTTGAGTGAGTTCTCCTCGAGCTTGCGGACTTGTCGCCGCCGGTCCCGATCTCCCTCTTGGCGGATGCTCCCGACATCACTTCGAGTGGTTAGACCCTAATAAAGTACCGGGTTCTAATACCAATTAAAAGTTGCCTAGAGGGGGGTGAATAGGCAAATCTGAAATATATAAACTTTAAGCACAATATACAAGTCGGGTTAGCATTAGAATTAAAACCGAGTCTGAAAGAGAGGGCGAAAACAAATCACAAGCAAATGAAAGCGGATGACACGGTTATTTGTTTTTACCGAGGTTTGGTTCTTGCAAACCTACTCCCTGTTGAGGTGGTCACAAAGACCAAGTCTCTTTCAACCCTTTCCCTCTCTCAAACGGTCACCTAGACCGAGTGAGCTTTTCTCCTTAATCAGCGGGTCACTTAGACCTCTTACAAGGACCACCACAACTTGGTGTCTCTTCCTTGATTACAAGTTGCTTGAGAACAAGAATGGAGTAAGAAGAAAAGCGATCCAAGCGACAAGAACTCAAATGAACACAAATGTCTCTCTCTCACAAGCCACTAAGTCTTTGGAATGAGTTTGGGACTTGGAGAGGATTTGATCTTTTGTTTTGTGTCTTGGAGTGAAGTCTAGAGCTCTTGTATTGAATGCAATGGCTGAAAACTTGGATGCCTTGAAGTGTGGTGGTTGGGGGGTATTTATAGCCCCACCCACCAAAATGGCCGTTGGGGAGGCTATCTGTCGATGGGCGAACCGGACAGTCCGGTGCGCCAGCCACGTCACCCAACCGTTAGGGTTCGACCATTGGAGCTCTGATAGCTGGGACCACCGGACAGCCCGGTGGTCCACCGGACAGTCACTGTTCACTATCCGGTGCGCCTTCTGGCGCCTGCTCTAACTCTGCGCGAACTGTCCGCGCACTATTCACGCACTGTTCACCTTTTGCAGATGACCGTTGGCGCAGTAGCCGTTGCTCCGCATGGCACACCGGACAGTCCGGTGGCACACCGGACAATCCGGTGAATTATAGCGGAGTGGCTTTCCAAAACCCGAAGCTGAGCAGTTCAGAGTTGATCTCCCTAGTACACCGGACACGGACAGTCCGGTGCACCAGACCAGGGCAGCCTTCGGTTGGTTTTGCTCCTTTCTTTTTGAACCCTATCTTTGACTTTTTATTGGTTTGTGTTGAACCTTTGGCACCTGTAGAACTTATAATCTAGAGCAAACTAGTTAGTCCAATTATTTGCGTTGGGCAATTCAACCACAAAAATCATTTAGGAAAAGGTTTGAGCCTATTTCCTTTTCAATCTTAGATACACCTTTTGGTATAGAAGCCAATTTGACGAGCCAAATGACGATTGGCTAGATGATATAGAGGTGACCAGTGATGAGCTGCTGGGAGCCTACTCAAAGGCAGAGGACAAAGCCATGACTGTTGCCTTTCGCGCTCGAGGGAAAGGAAGGCTAAATAGAGTTTTTGATGTAATTGGCTTTGTTTATCCTGATTACTGTTTTCCAGCTCGACAGCTAGGAGGAAAAAGGAAAATTGCCACTTCAACCTCTTCTGGTGCGCCGAAGCCGAAGAGAGCCAAGGTCCTGACTCGTAGGCCGAAGCTACAATCTTTAGAACAGACAGTTGTGGTGTCCACAATAGTGGAAGTGAAGTTTATTGAGAGCGTCGAAGTTGTCCCTGCCGTGCCAACCGAAGTTAGTGCAAATCCGGGAAAAGAGCCGGAATCAGAGAAAACAACAGAACAACCAAAGGTGCTGAGCCCTCTAGCTGCAACAGGGCTACCGAAGCTATCGACTACTACAACAGCGACTCCGAGAAAGAGAAGGATGGCTAGCGTTTGAGATGCTGTTTTAGAATCCATGAAAGCGCCAACTCCCGCTTCTACCGAAGCCTCTGGAGAAAAAATTGGAGATACAAAGGAAGTGATTACTGCAAGCGCTGCTTCTCCTCATGCTGAAGCCAGACCTTCGGGAGCTACGCCAGTAAGGTTGATGGAAGAGAGTCTTCTGGAAAAGTTTGCATCGCCTGCTCCCGAAGAACCTCCCTAGGGTAATTTAGAATACATTGTTCGACAAGCTTCGGGAAAGCAGTTATCATCGGAACAAATTGCCAAAGTGCAACACTATGCCAAGGAACTGAAATACCCGCAAGGGTCCTTGGTTAATGGAGGAGACAATGAGGATGACTTCCTTTACTGTCTTCCTGACAGTAAAGAGATCAATGTTTGCCGAGAGATGATGGATAACATTGGGTATCCAAAGCTTGAGCTTGGTTTGTCCGCTATGACGAAGGATCAGCTTGCAGACAGCCTTGCCTAGAACAGCTTGAAGGTTTTTATATTTTGGCTTCATATTTGGTAATTTTCGTTACAATGAACTATGTTTGTGGTAATTCTTACTGTTATTGTTTGTTCGTTCTTCTGTTTGGCAGGGTCTAATCTTTAGTAAAGCTCTAAAAGCTCAAAAAGATGTAGAGGAGGAAAGCTACCAGATAGCACTTGGAAACCTCCGATCGGAGGTTATAACATTAAGGAACAAAGCCCTTGAAAAAGATAAGATCCTGCTCTCTTTGGTTGAAAGGCTGAAATCCAGCGAAGCTAAGTTATCTACTCAAGCAGAACTACATAGATTTGAGATTCAAGAATTAGAGAAGAAACTTGGCGAAGCAACTAAAAATTTTAATGTAGAGCTGACAAAACGTGAAATATCTGATATTGAACGATCAAGGGTACAGAAAAATGTCGAAGACCTTCGTGAAGCTAAAGAAAAATGCTACAATGTAGCTATAGAATGTGCCAAGAATTTGAAGAATAGCTTTTCTAAAGTTGGTGCATTTTCCTCAGAGCAGAAGTTCATCTGCAGTGATCCCAACGAGGTTATCCAGTGGATTAACAGTGAAGCTGAAGCCTTTGAAGAGATTATTAGTGACAAAGGGAATTTTTGTGCCTTCGCCGGTGCGCGTGGGGCCATATCATTCCTGGAAAAGGTTGACTACGATCATGCTAAGGTTGTAGTTCAGCCAGGATTTTCGCTCTTAGCCAACGATACCAAAAATCCTTCGGCCGAAGCTAGTGCGCTAGGTGAAAAATTTTATTCCAAAGTATGGCTGAAGGGTGGCCGAGATATAACTAATGAAGCTATTAGAAAGAAGGAGAAAGAAACTCATGATGCCTTGGAAGAGGCTAGGAGAACTGAAGAATCTGCTGAACGTGCTAGACTTGTAGGTACATTTATCATGACCTAACTTCGTAAATTATTTTAGCCTCGAACTAATCAAATATTAGTATTTTGGTGCAACTGAGCTCTCTCCACTCCAAAGCCATACGATCCTGAAGCTGATCCTTCTCTGAAGGGGGTGCTAGACATGATTAGGATAGCTAACAAAGCTATTGACGAAGCTGTCAACAGGCTTTTAGACGAAGATGCTGACAAGGTTTTGAGAGATGACTAGAGCTTGTCTCTTTGGGAGTTTAAAATCATTGTATATAGTTTCACTTTTTGTAAGAAACAATTATTAACTATTTGCATATTTTTTAATGTAATATGTTTCTTTGTGATGCGTGAAATCTTCGTACATACCATTTTTGAGCCGTAGGCGAAAAAACACCTTCCATTCTTTTCACGCTTCATAAAGAAAGAAATCCCCTTCTTTGCCGAAGCAACATTCAATATCTCTTCGTGGCTGTTGTATAATAATATCGTTGACGAAGGTACCTGTTGGGGGCCTTCATCTTCCGAAGGTCCTCAAAAACATGATTAACAATGTTTCCCAAAGCATAATATATGTACAGGAACCTTCGGACTCGGGATGAAGCTGTACACAATATGGAGAGCAGGGTCAGAACGAAGGTTGAACCAGCGCTGAAGTTGTGCGCAAGGAAGCTTCGGCTCAATAGCAGAAAAAGGAACCGACTTAAGGAGGAAAAGACTATTTAGTCCTCGACAGATTGTTCTTAACTCAATACTGAATATGAAGGGCGTGAATGTAATTTTACATAGGCTGCGTCCTGTGCCTATAAATAGATGAGCAGTACCCCCATACTGTTCACGCTGACTTGTACTCGCTCGTGTGTCACGCTTGTACTTTCACCTTCTGTTAAGCCGAAGGTACCAATGTAATTCTATATTGTTCTTATTCATCCATGATTATATAATAAAGATATATTAATGATGTCATATGATTATTCTTGTTATTCTCTCATGTTTCATATGCTTCTGCTTTTATCAATGTAAACTGTGATGATGAAGGTATGTCCTTCATGACCTTCGTCCGAAGATCGTTATATCCTAAGGGAAATAATGCTTCAAAGGACGAAGGGCATTAACCATTAACTTCTTTCCGTGTTGCCTTGTTCTTAATTCGTAGCATTTGAGAACAAGTCCCCAACATTGGCGCCCACCTCCGGTGTACTCACTTCCACAACCTTCGGCAAAACATCGACCTTCGTCATGCCGCCGAAGAAGATAACAGCGCTAGGGGCTGCACAGCAGCCAGTGGACACAAACCAGGAGACTCTCTCTCTCTCCGACAGGCCCGAAGCCAAAATAGAAAGGCCACCAGTCCAACATTCCAGGAGGAGCAGTTGGACCAGGAGATTAGGGACATGGAAATCATCCACCAGCAGGTGCAAAGGAAAAAGGAGAAGATGGCTCGGCTAGCTGATCTTCAAAGGAAGATCTATGAAGCTACTGAGGAAGTGCGTCTTCTTGCTCAGGATGATCATGACAGAAGGCTCCAACACAGGGAGCTTTGTCAAGAGGGCTCATTCAACAAAGATGAATGGTATGATGATTTTCATCATGGTACCATTACTTTTGATGATGCTTCTCCCCTGGAAGCAGAATTGCAAGCTATCCCATGGCCACAATCCTACAAGCCACCCAGCTACCCATGTACGATGGGCACTCGGACCCAAAGCAATTCCTGATGAGCTATGAGGCAACAATATCCTCATACGTAGGCAATGCAGCTGTCATGGCAAAGTCCTTCGTCATGGCAGTCCGAAACATGGCCCAGACATGATATTCTTCCATTCGGCCAGGGACAATCACGTCGTGGCAGAAGCTCAAGGACATGCTGGTTACCAGTTTTTAAGGCTTTCAGACGAAGACAGTCACAACTCAGGCCTTGTTCCAGTGCACACAAGACCATGAGGAATACCTTCAGGCGTATGTCCGAAGGTTCTTGCGACTGAGAGCACAAGGGCCCACAGTGCCCAATGAAATTGTCATTGAGGCCATGATCAAGGGCCCACAGAATCAAAGAACATATACTGAACGATATCCTACCTCTGAAATACTTTTATGTCCTATGCCATTTTGCTTTTTAATAAGAAATAAGCAATGTAAATTTAGTTTTAATTTCTTGTAATGATTTTGCTTCTATCAGAATGGAACATATCTTCTTCACAGATTTATGAAGCTAAAATTACCGAAGCTACAAAAAGTCATTTCTAAGGGAATGCAGAGCTAAATTTGTCGAAGCTACTCAAAAGTCGTTCTTAAGAGAGCGCAGTGTAAGTTTTAAGCTCAAAAGTCGTTCCTAAGGGAATGCGGATCCAAAATTGCCGAAGCTACAAAAGTCGTTCCTAAGGGAGCGCATCATAAGTTTTCTGCTCAAAATTCGTTCCAAAGGGAATGTAGAGCCAAATACCGCCGAAATATAAGGCGAAGAAGTTCCAAAGTCGTTCCTAAGGGGATGCAGAACTTACACCGAAAAATAAATGGTGAACACCAAAAAATAAACGGTGAAGAAGCTCAAAAGTCGTTCCTAAGGGGATGCAGAGTTTGTGTATTTCAATGTGGGTGTGTGGGTGTGTGTCTTCGGCATGGGTGTCTGTCTTCAGCATTAGTATCATTTTGCATCATATCATCACATCATTTCGCATAGCATCACATCATACATCATTCACATCAATGACACGAGAATCGAATATGGAGTTGATCTTCGGCGAATGCTTCGTACAAATGAAAATGTGCTAAGGCACGAAGTAAGCTTCGGAAAATAAGGCTTCATCAGCCTTGTCACAAAAGAAGGGATCCTCTTTGCGAAGCATGGATATTTTTGTGAAGCATGGATATTTTTGTGAAGCATGGATCTTTTTCTTTACGAAGCATGAAAATAAGGGAAGGTGTTTTTCGCCGAAGGCTCAAAAACGATATGTATGTAAAGTTTTATGCATCGCAAAGAAATGAATTACAATAATTTACATATTCGATTCAAAGCTACACACATCAAATATTATAGTTTTGTTACAACAAAAGTGTTATGTCCATTCTAGTGTCTCATACATTGACCATCTCAAAATGTTTTTACAATAAGTGCTATTCCTCTTTAAGGACTTTCTCTGCAACTTCGTGCAGTAATTTGTTAAGAACTTCATCAACAATGGATTCAGACATGTTTATAATGTCTAGCGCTTCCTTCATTTCTGGATCCGCTAGGGGATCGAACGGTTCCGGCGGCGGAGATAATTCAGCTGAAATAGAAAAAGTTAATCAGCCTGAAGCCACAAAAATAAACGCCAAAGCTAAAAGCCAAAAAGCAATACCTATACGTTTTTCGCACTCTGCAGCCTCTTCAGCTCGCCTTGCTTCTGCTTGGGCGTCATGGGTATCCTTTTCACTTTTCTTTATAATTTCATGAGCCATCTCTCGGCCACCATTCACCCAGACATCATTATAGAATTTTCTGCCCGTCAGGGTTGCTTCAGCTGAAGGATCCTTCGTATCATCTATGGAGAAGGCAGCTTCGGTTTGGGCCATGGTTTTAATATGGTCGCATCCCGCCTTCTCCAAGATGGCTGAAATTCCCCGCGCACCGGAAAATGCGCAAACATCCCCGCGATTACTTAAAATTTCTTCGAAGGTCTCGGCCTCTCCGCTTATCCATTCAATAACGCCTTCGGGGTCGCCTCGTATGAAGTTTTCTTCGGTAGAATAGGCACCCACTTTGGCGAAACTAGCTTTTATTTTCTTCACACAATCCAAGGATTTTTCAAAGCACCTTTCCTTGGATGTGCGAAGTTCTTCAACATTTTTCTCTAAATAATTTTTCCAATATTCGCTGATCTCTTGGTTAGCTTCTGCGAGTGTGCATTTTTCCTTACCTTCGGCCAGTTGCCTCTGAAGGTCTTCAATTTCAATCTTTTGGGCTTCAGCCTGAGCTTTGAAATTAGCTTCGTCTTCTTTCACTTTGTTAACTAGAGAAATTAAAATTTTGTCTTTTTCAAGACCGTCGTTTCTCAATTCAATCACCTCTGAACGAAGATTGTTCAGAGCCATCGTATATCCTTCGTCTTCAATATTTTTCTGCGCCCTAAGGGCATTACTAAGAATCAAGCCCTGCAAAAGGAGGAAAGAATTGAGTATGACAAAAAATATCTCATTTTCAAATTCAAAGTTAATTTATACCTTTATGCTATTGTATGGTAGGCTGTCAGCAAGTTCATCCTTCGATAAAATCGAAAGGACGTCTTCCAGCTTTGGGAATCCGATGCTTTTACCTATCTCCTGGCAAATGGATATTTCTTTGTTATCCGGGAGACAGTACAAAAAATCTTATTCGTCACAACCATTGAACACCAACACCCCCTTCGGATATTTCAATTTTTGGGCGTAGTGTCGTGCTTCTAACATTTCTTCTTGGGATAGTTTTTTTCCCGAAGCATGACGAATAATGTAGTCAATACTCTTGTTCGAAGCTTCAGGAGCAAGAGCTTCGATTTTTTCAGATGCAATCTGCTCTGTCGTTTTTTCCTTAGGGTCAGCAGGCTCCATCTTGGTGGGCACTAAAGGCCCAGCTTCGGCTTCAGTTTGAGTTTGCACAGCTTCAGTTTCTGCTTGCCTAGTTTTGGCTTCGGTCTGCGTTTTTGGAGTTTCAGTAACTTTCTTTATAGCAGTAGGGCTCAAAACCTTCGTAGTTTCCAGCACAGCATCCAGCACGTTGGCCATTCTCCTCCTTTTGGGAGTTGCAGCAGAAGCCTTTTGCACCTTCGACATTGTTGTCTCTGTCGGAGGGCTCAGAATTTTTGGAACTTGCATTATTTTTTCAGTCTTTGATTCTTCAACCTTATCAACCTTATCTTTGACTGGCTCGGCTATGGATACCTTCGGCATTACGGTCGCCTCTTCAGTGCTCTGTGCAATCGGAGTAGTTTTTGTTGCTTCGGCTGCTGAGGAGGACCCTGCGCTGAATTCAGGCACTACGGCCAGCTCAATATAACATGGCAGGTGGGTCTGTACCTTCAGCTTTTTCCTCTTCGGTGCAGGCTCAGCTGGGATGACCAAAGTAGCAATCTTCCTCTTTTTCTGTTGTCCTCGCAGTGGGTAGCGATAATCGGGGTATACGAAGCCGATCGCATCAAAAACCCTGTTCAGTCTTTTCTTCCCCCAACCTTCGAAGGCTGCGGACAGAGCGTTATCTTCGGTCTTGGAGTAAGCTCCAAGCAGCTCATCGCTGGTAGCTTCAATACACTTCAGCCAATCGTCGTTTGGTTCATCAAACTTCTTCCTAAATCTGAAGGTATATTTCAGTCGGACCAGACCACCATCACTAGAATTAGTGGTGGTCTCCTTCGGCATTTCCCAGTTTTCCACGAGCGGCCATACCCTGAAGCCTATATGTTCTTGAATTAAATCTCTTGTGCCAATGAAGGAGCAAATAGTGCTGAAAGCCCTCTGACACGCTTCGACAATGTCATCAATTTCCACCTTCGGCCTTCAGAGGCTGAAGCAGGACCAGATGGGACGCATGATGATTTCTTTAATGTCTTCCCTTGCCTTTAAATCATTCTTCACATAAAACCACTCTTCCATCCAGGCTTCGGGCCATCTCTTCCAAAACGTTGGCACCGAGTGGCTTGCGTTGGGACGAGAAATAAATCCATAACAACCAAAGTTGTTGTGGTACTGTTCTTTGCCAATAGCCTTCGTCTCGTATAAGAGCTCATGCATACTACAGAAGCACTTCGCGCTTGGCTCTAGCCCCTTGTGTCGGAACCGCCCGAATTATTCTAGCTTAAGTGTCTAAGTCACGCCTCAGGGGCCGTAGCACACTTAAATCGGAATAACCCGTCAGTCCCTCAGATCTAGTCTGATAGAGCCACTTAACCAGGATCAAATTCCACAATCTCACTCGAAGGTGAGTCACAGAAGAAATACAATAAAACAGGAAACCTCAAATTAAGTATTGAGTTATTACATAAATCGGAGTTTTTGAGTAGCAAATAATAGTTCACAAAAATAAAATGCAGCGGATAATCGACGTCGTCGGTATCGAGGAAATGGGCAAGGCCAAGCCCACTACTCCTCGTGCTCCTCTCCTGCCGGAGCAACATCCCACTCGACCGTCCAACCCGGTGGCAGGGTGGTAGGCCAAGTCACACCATCAACCATTTCCTGAATGGTACCTGCAAAAATTATGCCACAAGCAAGGCTGAGTATACTAATACTCAGCTAGACTTAACCGGTGTGAGGAGTCTACTCCTCTACCTCTAGACTATGCAGCTGTTTGGCTGAGGGGTTTGGTTTGCCAAAAGCACTAGCTGTTTCTAAAATCAATTTTTAGCCTTTCAATTTCTATCATCATTAACTTAGCTAGATTTGCTCCTTCTAAGCATACATGGTGACAAGCATTTAGTTCAATCAACAAGTTATCTCATGTAACCTCATTTCACTTCTTACTCGATGCAGTACAAGGGGTCAAGCAGTCTCATTAGCTGCGAGAAGCAGACGATTCGAATCGAGTTTTAACCTTGCAAGGTAAACCTAAACACACGGCATGTCGGGGTACTCCGACCCCACACATGACAACCGTCCCCATCGATTCCCCGTCCGCGTCCAGGCCTCACCGCCTTGGCATACAATGCTCCACTGACCCCGGCTGCCGCCGTGCAGTGACCGCACTTGTACCCACCATAGCTAGCATGGGAGACCCAGTCTCAGGTCGCATGAGGGATAAAGTCCGCGCCCGGCTTCACTCAGGTACTAGGTTTACCGGTTACCATTTTTCCCGGTATGTGCTTAGTACGTTCAAAAGCTTGACTCAGGTATCCACACATTAATCCTTAATTCCTTTTTCTCGTCTCATGGACAAGGCATCCTCCCTGGACCCAAGTCCATATACTAACATATATCCCGTTATCAAGATGAATACAATCAATTCCTGACCTCGTGCGAGTGCTAGAAAAATCACTCGACTTCTACCGAGATCCTGATTAGCAAGCAGCTACTCGACCTAGCATACTAGTATTCATCTCAAAAAGGAATCCTAAGTTCAAGCAACTAGAGGTTTCAAGCAACTCCTACACTTAAGTGCACATTACAATCCTACAAGCATTAAGTGTAGTAAAATAGCATAATTAACAGGTTATGCATAAAACCGGGGCTTGCCTTCAATTGCTAGGGCTGCGGGGAGATCCTCAATACCAGCCTCTGAAGCCTGCTCCTGGTCCTCCTCTTGGACAGGTCCTTGCTCGGGGATGAGCACGTACTCTCCGTCGGCAAGATTACAATCTAATGAATGCAATGCGTAAGATATATGCATGATATGATATGTGCTTTTAGAAATTACAACTTTGGAGGTGTATGATTTACTTTGAGTTAAACAAGGTTAACTTTACTAATGTAAGACCCTTGGGTGGTATACTTGGTAAATTGGGTTAAACTTAGCTAAGGCAAGTGGTAGGTTTATTTTTGGGGTTCCACTGAATTCCTTTTAAGTCTTAGTGAGAGTTGATAAGTACTCAAGTTAGACTTATTGGGGTAGGGTTTATTTCTTCTTTCCTTTTCTTTTATTCTCTTAAATGTTTTGGAGTGGGTTTGAACTACAAGTTGCTTTTATAAAATTCTAAAAATTCTGCAAAAATTACAGTGGCTTGGTACTGGTGTATGTTTCTCTGTCTTAAAATTTGGGGATCAGAAAGTGAATGGTTTTCTCTGGACAAAATTATTAAATTCTAGGGCAGAAGGGGTGCTTTGAACTACAACGATTATTTAACAGTGGGTAATTCTCTAAAACTTATTTTTGCTGGCTTTTAGGTGTTATAACATGACATGATACAAATTTCTAGTCATTAATACCTTTTAATTATTTTTCTATGGTTTTCTCAAGTTTCTAGCCAAATAGGTGCTTTCTACTACTACTATATTTGAAAAATATCAAACAACAGAGTTCTTATTTTTCTTAGTTATTGTTTTGCGCAAGAGCAATCATTCTGAAGTTTGGCATCAATTTGCTTAAAGGAAGGGGTGATATGCATTATTTGAATTTAGTGGCCTTTCTCATAAAACATTAGCAATAGGTAAGAGTTTGCTCCTTTTTCATGGGTTTGTATTTTTCTCTGGTGGTTTATCTCATTATGGACTTAGCTAATTTTTGGTTGCCCATTATTGCATTATTAGGGGTTGTTCATGACTTATTTGGAAAATGCCTCATTATCATCTTATATTTAATTTTCTCACTTAAAATGTTGGGCTGAGGTGTTCATTATTTTTGTAGTGGGTCTCTGGTGGTTGTAAGTCCACTAGATTTTTATTCTCCATTTTGGGTATAGTTTTGTAATTCTAATAATTGATTTTCAGTTCAAATAAGGCTAAATAAAGCATTCTAATTTAAAACTGATCTGGACTAATGGTCTCTTTATTTTTCCTAGGTTCTCTCTTACATAAGCAAACTAGGAAAAATAATTTTATTCACTATTCATGAATTCCTAATGCCTTTCTGATTCCTAAGTTTTGGGCAGAATAGCCTTAAATGAATATCTACATCATATTTTTCAATGCTGGGGTTCCTGCTATTTTTAAACAGTGTCTAAATGAGGTTTGAATACCTATAAATTTTCTTAGGTTCAGTACAGAAGAAAAACTAATTTTCCTTAATTAAACAAGGTTTGGTAGGTTTCTGTTTTTAATTTTAAACTCAAAAATTCAGAATAGAAAGCATAGGGTTTATCATTTTTAAATGATAGTTCATAATATTTAGGAGCTAGCAAAATTAGTTTGACAACTTTTTATTAAGAATTCATCAAGTTATGGGTTTTCTAAGTTCTCTAGTCATTTAAAAAGATTAACAGAATTGATTTAATGGAAAACCACTTTGCACTGGGGTCCCTGGCGGGTATCTTAAGTTTTCTTCGCGGATCAGTCCTTAGGCTACTATTCACATGGGTCACTGACGTTACAGAAAACCCCTCGGGTTCTTCAAATCCTAACCCGAGGTCCTTCTCCTAACTTAAAAAGTAACCGCGGCGGAAGAAAGGGCGGAGGGGCTTACCGGCGGTGAGATGGCTCCGGTGAAGTGGTCGAGGACGTAGGGGAGGTCTCGGGGATCACAATGGTGTGCGGGTCGCCGTCGGGGATGGCCGGAGTCGGTCGGTCCACGCGCGCAGGCGGAGATGCTCGTCGGCGGCGAGGAGTTCGGCCTGCTCACGGCGAGATAGTTCAATTGGACGGGTCAGAGAGGTTCACAGGATGCTAGAGAATATATGGGTGCAAGGAATTGGACGGAGACTTACCGGTTAGCTCTGTCCACGCGCGGCGGCGGAAGACCGAAGTCCGGTGAGGTCGATCTCGGGCCTCCGGTGAAGTCCGGCCTGGTCCGAGGGCTTGGAAAGCTTCACGGGCCACTGGCGGAGCTAGCCGAAGCACTGGCTCGACTTGGGGGTGGCTGGAGTGGGCTGGCCACGGTGGCCGAAGCTCTGGCGGCAATGGCGGGCGGAATTGAGCTTGCCGGAGCTAAGCAGAGGGGGCTGGCCGGTGAAGGTGAGCGCGGGGTGAAGTGGGGCGCGCCTGGGGAGGCTTTATAGGCACGGCGCGGTGCACGGGCGGCCGTGGACCAGTGAGCGCGCGCGGGCGTGCACTGGGAGGCGCGGTGCGCGAACGGGCGTGAACCGGAGGTGTCAGCCACGGTCGAACACGTGTGCCCATTGCCTCTGCCCATGTTCAAGCGCTGGTTGGGTGCAAATCTTCGTGAATTTGGGCAAGATCGCTGTGAAGGATTTGTTCACCTGACCTTGCTTTGTCTTTTGTGTATGGACGTCGCGCGGTTTTAGGCTAGGGACAGGGAGTTGTAGCGTCACCAAGGTGCCAGTGTCAGAATGTCTGGTCCCGAGGTCAAACTGCGCCAAAACCATGTCAAATGAATTTGGTTTGAGTTCAAACTTTTCCAGGACGTGTTCAAGGGAATTTGGCACAATTTTGATATTTGGAGCTTCTAGTTTTGAGTTTCGAAAAACAGAGAACGCAGTTGATCTTTGGAAAGAGGTCTGAATTTCAGAAATTCAGAAATCTGAATTTCTCCAAGGGTTCATGGTTCAAGGGCTGATTTGGGAATTTTAAAAAGACCAAAAGGCCAAACTCTCTTACTATGTTTTGTTAGTTATTTGGTGAACTAAAGTTTTGTAATTTGATCATATCCAAATTTTTGCATTTTCCCTCATGACTTCTCCCAATTCCCTTTTATGCTTAACTTGGCTTACTTAGGGTTTATTAAGGTTGCAACATTATTACCTTTTGAAAAGACCCATTTGCTTTGATCATGATACTTTTAAGTATATCCTTGGTGAATTCTTTATTCTTAAGTTAATTTGATGCTCATGCTCACTTTGGTTCACATAAAATGATGGTTCTTGATTTGACATTTTTAAGAGAAACCCCTAGGTGACACTGGGGTGTCACAGCCTTCCCCCCTTAAAGGAATCTCGTCCCGAGATTCGGGCCAGTCCTTCTAGGGTGAAGCGAAAGGTGAGACTTATAGGAATTGGGTGATTATTGTTATTATTAGGGTAAATCTGCTCTTCGAATGTCATTCTCTTTGCAACTTCAGAAGGAAGCCCTTTTTAAGTTTTACTTCATAGTTACTTCATTCTAAATTAAGATCATATTTTTGAAAATTAGATTCGAAGGGCAGGAGGAGGGGTTGGGTGTGATTACGTACCAGCTTCCTTAGGTAGGCAATCGGGGAAGTTGGATCTCAAGAATTCCTCGGTTTCCCAAGTAGCTTCCTCCTCTGAGTGATTACTCCACTGGACCTTGTACATCTTGATCGATTTAGCCCGAGTTGACCTTTCTTTGCAATCCAGAATTTTGGAGGGGTACTCTTGGTACGATAGATCTGGCTCTATCTCCAATTCTGGCTCTGCTATGATCTCGGTCGATAATCGAACACACTTCTTCAGCTGAGATACATGGAATACACTGTGAATGGCAGACATTTTTGAAGGTAACTTCAGCTTGTACGCCACGGGTCCACATGCTTCTATGATCTCATAAGGTCCAATGTAACGAGGGGCTAGCTTGCCTTTGATCCCAAACCTCTGCACTCCCTTGGTGGGTGATACCTTGAGGTATACAAAACTTCCCACCTCGAACTGGAGAGGTTTCCTTCTTTTATCATGGTAACTCTTCTGCCTGGCCTAAGTAGCTTCTAGATTATTCCTGATTAGTTTGACCTTCCTTTCGGCTTCAGTCACTAAGTCATGTCCAAAAACTTCTCTTTCTCCAGGTTGAGACCAATTGAGTGGTGTCCTACACCTTCTTCCATAGAGAGCTTCAAAGGGTGCCATCCTTAGGCTGGATTGACAACTATTGTTATAAGCAAACTCTGCCAAGGAGAGGTGCTTATCCCAGTTCTTGCCACTATTGATTGCACAAGCTCTCAGCATATCCTCCAGGATTTGGTTTACCCTTTCCGTCTAACCATCAGTCTATGGGTGGTAAGCTGAACTCCTGATTAGCTTGGTTCCCAAAGACTCTTGCAATTGTTCCCAAAATCTGGCAACAAATTGGGCTCCATGGTCAGAAACAATGGTCCGAGGTAATCCGTGCAAACACACGATCCGGTCAATATACAATTCTGCATACTTCTGAGCCTTATCAGTGGTGTGCACAGGAAGAAAATGTGCCACTTTTGTCAGTCGGTCCACAATAACCCAAATCAAATCATGATGATGAGAGGTGTTGGGCAGACCCACAATGAAATCCATGCTGATGTCATCCCACTTCCACGAAGGTATGGACAGGGGTTGCAAAGCTCCAGCTGATTTCAAGTGGCTTGCCTTTATCCTCTGACAGGTGTCACATTCTGATACATACTGGGCTATCTCCCTCTTCATTCTGGTCCACCAGTACAAAGGCTTCAGATCATGGTACATCTTGGTGCTTCCTGGATGCAAAGAGAATTTGGAGAGATGAGCCTCATCCAAGATTTTCCTCTTGAGGTCCTGATCTTTAGGAATTACCAATCTGCTTTTGAACCATAACACTCCCTTTTCATCCTGGCGGAAACAATTATACTTCTCAACCTTCTGATGGAGATTCTTCTTGATAATTTGCACTCCCTTGTCACTGAGCTGGGCCATGATAATCTGGTCTTGCAAAGCTGGCTCAACAGAAATGTGAGACAAAGAACCAGAAGGAATCACTTCAATTTGCATCTTGCTCAACTCATCACACAAGGTGTTAATGCGAGAATCCATCAGAATGCAATTGCATTGCAACTTCCGACTCAAGGCATCTGCTACTACATTAGCTTTTCCTGGGTGATAATGTACCTCCAGGTCATAATCCTTGATCAGCTCTAGCCATCTTCTCTGCCCCATGTTGAGATCAGCTTGAGTAAAGATGTACTTAAGGCTCTTATGATCAGTGAAGATGTTGCAGTGGGTTCCCATTAGATAATGCCTCCACATCTTTAATGCATGAACCACTGCTGCCAACTCGAGGTCATGAGTGGGATAGTTTTGCTCATGAGTCCTGAGTGCTCTTGAGGCATAAGCAATGACTCGGTTGTCTTGCATCAAGACACAACCTAGCCCGGTGCCAGAGGCATCGCAATATACATCAAAAGGCTTGCTGTTGTCGGGTTGTGCCAATACTGGTGTTGTGGTCAGATGCTGCCTTAATGCATGGAAGGCATCTTCGCACTTCTGGACTCCAAACAAATTTGACTTCTTTCTTCAGCAACTCAGTTATAGGCTTCGCAATTCTAGAGAAGTCCGGAATAAATCTTCGATAATAACCAGCTAATCCTAGAAAACTCCGAATCTGACGGACAGTTGTTGGTGGCTTCCAGTTCATCACCTCTTGCACTTTATCAGGATCAACAGCTATTCCAGCCTGAGAGATAGTGTGACCCAAGAATTTAATTTCCTCTAGCCAAAAATCACACTTGGATAACTTGGCATAAAGGTGGTGCTCTCGCAGACGTTGAAGTACTACATGCAAATGCCCAGCATGTTCTTCTTCGTTCTTTGAGTACACCAAAATATCATCAATGAAAACCACTACGAACTTGTCCAATTCCGGCATGAAAACAGAATTCATCAGATACATGACATATGCTGGTGCATTTGTCAGCCCGAATGACATCACCAAGAATTCATATAGCCCATATCTGGTTGAGAATGCCGTCTTCGGAATATCGCTTGCTCGTATCTTCATTTGATGGTAGCCAGAGCGAAGTTCTATCTTGGAGAATATCTTGGCCCCGACCAACTGGTCAAAAAGAACATCAATACGAGGCAAAGGATACTTGTTCTTGATAGTTACCGCATTAAGAGGGCGGTAATCTATACACAGCCTCAAGCTTTCATCCTTCTTCTTCACAAACAGTGCTGGACATCCCCAAGGCGAAGTACTTGGGCGAATAAATCCCTTATCCAGCAACTCTTGCAATTGCTTTTTCAATTCTGCCAACTCAGCGGGTGGCATTCGGTAAGGCCTCTTGGAAATTGTTGTCGTTCCCGGTTGCAACTTGATGGCGAATTCAATATCCCGGTCTGGTGGCATTCCTGGCAATTCATCAGGAAAGACATCTGCATACTCACAGACCACTGGGATCTTCTTAAGAGGTAACTCCGTCATAGAGAAAGCACATGACTGAGTAGAACCTTGACTAGGCAGAATTAAGGTGAAGTTCCCGCAGAACGGAGAATTAACTTCCACGGTACGGCTGGCTACATCAAGCACAACTTGGTGCAAGGTCATCCAATTTGCTCCTAGAATAATGTCCACATTTTCCAATCCCAACACAAGAAGAGTGGTTTTGACAATGTGGCTTCCCAGTTGAATAGGCACACTTTGGTTTAATTGATTAGTTGCAATTTTACCCCCAGGTGTGACTATCATGAATGACCCTTTTGAGTGAGAGAATGGCAGTTTACATTTAGCACTGAACTTTTGGGCTAATGAAACTATGAGATGCACCAGAATCAAACAGAATTAAGGCAGGTTGATTATAAACTGAAAAGATACCGGTCATGATAGGAGCTCCTTCTGGTACTTCCTCCAGAGTAGTGAAGTTGAGCTTCCCTTGCCTGACTTGCACCTTCTGCTTTCTTCCCTTGTCTTGATTGGGTGCTGGCATCTGCCTCTGCTGGTTCCTGGGACAATTCTTGGCATAGTGGCCCACATTGCCACAAGTGAAACACTTGTTCCCATTGCCCTGGCGAAACTGCTGCTGCTGCTGCGGAGGCTGATTGTTCCTTGGGGCGGGAGCTGGAAAGCGGTTGGGTGCCGGCTGCTGCTGCTGCTGAGGTGGCCTGATCACCCATCTGCCTGCCTGCTGCTGAAAACCCCTGCTCTGATTGTGAGAAACAATCCGGAACCTCTGAGCCTGAGCGGCTGGTGCTGCCATTGGTGCCTTTCTCTTCTTCTCTGCCCGGTGAGCAACAATGCAATCCTCCTGGGAGATGGCCATGTTGACCAACTCATTGAAGCTATCGGCCCGGACAATGTTGAGTCGTTCCCGCAGCTTGGTATTGAGACCCCTGCGGAAGCGATCTCTCTTCTTTTCATCAGAATCAGCAAGATACCCTGCATACTGGCATAAGTCGTTGAAGGCTTGCGCATACTGCAGTACCATGCGGGTTCCTTGATTAAGGGCCAGAAATTCATTCAACTTCCGATCAAGAATGCCAGCTGGGATGTGGTGTCCTCTGAAGGCAGTCTTGAATTCCTCCCAAGACACTTCACGATCAGCGGGGAGCATAGCACGGAAGTGGTCCCACCAAGTCCGAGCAGGGCCGCGAAGCTGCTGTGCGGCGAAGCAAGCCTTGGCCTCATCAGGGCAGTCTCCTGTGAGGAGGGCAAACTTGGACTCAACGACGCGAAGCCATACATCGGCGTCCAATGGATCCTCTGCCTTGGTGAACAAGGGTGGCTGCATGCTCAGAAACTCCTGGTAAGTTGCCATAGCCGGGGGTCGCTGATGCTGGCCTCCACAATGCTGCTGAGGTTGGGGCTGGCGCTGCAAGAGCTGTCGCAGAATCTCATTCTGCTGGGCCATCAGCTCCTGCACTGTGGGAGCTGGAGGAGGTGGCGGGGGAACCTGCTCGTTATGCCAGCGACGCTGCCTAGCTGCCATCTGAAAACAGAGATTGTCGCCATTGTTATCCCAACTCACAGTTCGAACGACAAGATATCATCTCATATGGAAGGAAAAAAGCCATAATCATAATATTAGGTTCGAAATGAAGATAACATGGTGACAAATATCCCACAGATTTCAAAAGTTCACAGGGTTACATCAATCAGGGGAAAGTACCCATAAGCCTAGTCCAAAATCTGACATTAACTAAGCTCGCATAGGTTTCTATCCGCCTAAAAGTGTCGAAGTGACTGCTTAACCCTGGGCGGTGGAAGCGACACTGGATACGGGTGAAGGAGGCATCGCGGAGGTAGTCCCATTGGCACCAGGGGCTGGTCCTAGCTCCTCGGGAGCCTCTTCTCCCTCGCTTCCTGCTTCATTGGCCTCCATCTCTAGGTGGTGCATGTCCAAGTGGTCGTTCGCTTCTTCGAGTTCCCTCTAGACATCGTGAAGCTGGTTCTCCAAGACATCAATAGTGTTGTCTCGGATCTCCACCTGCTGCTCCAAGGTGGTGATGCGCTGGCTCATCCTCTCCACCTGCAGATCCTTCTCTACCAACTCGGTGGATAGATCGACCACAAAATCTTCTCGACTGTCGAAAGTGAGCTTGGCAGTTTGAGCGGTGTTAGCAAGGAGTGCCATAGCATCGCTCTGAAGGGCCTGAAGGCGGTACAGCGCACTCATGCACTGAACGATGACCCTCCCAACCAAGTCAGGACACATCACCCACACATCCTTCACATGGCTCACGCGGTTACACCACATGGGATCATCCTTCTTCTCAGCAGGGAAGAGTCCCAAGGGGTGCATCACCATCTCCAGGGGATGGTAGCCACAGAAAGTCGTCAGAGTCTTCATGGCTGCTGCTTCAATGGTGTCGTCCGTCCTGAGTCCAATCGTCTCAAAATCAAGAGAACGCCAACCCGGCTGAAGGGGATGAGCCTCCAAAGTCAGCCAGACCCGACAACGAGGTACCCGATGCTCCTCATACAACTGCACCGTGTACAAAGGGGGCGTAGGGTAACCGGCGGAGTTAAGCACTTCCCGCAAGATGGAAGGAAAGCCATCGTGAGAAAGGAAGTCAGAACTGAAACGAGAGTCTCCTCCACTGGCGGGGGTGGGTGAATTCATCTGCGGAAGGGAATCAAAGGTAAAGATTATGGTGGAAGGAAAAAGATAAAGAGAGCCCGGATGGTTTTAAAGAAAGTGGGTTAGCTCAAAATTTTAATTCCTCTTTGTGCTTATAATGCATGCATGCTGGAAGTAACGTTGCCTCTCAAAAGAAAATAGGGTGCTTTTTAGGGCATCCATAAAAATATAAGTACTGGCCCATGGGGCCTAAGTAATTAGCCACCTAATTCTCCCTCTATGCCTAAGGCCTTTCGTCCTAGGTCTAGCGGTCTAGTCCTGACGATCTGTAGCAGTTTCTAGGCAAGTTTTAGATTTTGAAAATTGGTATTCATGGTTTATTGTCCTTCTCTGTGGTGGAATTTGCTCCGATACCAGTTATGGCGGAACCGCCCGAATTATTCCAGCTTAAGTGCCTAAGTCACGCCTCAGGGGCCGTAACACACTTAAATCGGAATAACCCGTCAGTCCCTCAGATCTAGTCTGATAGAGCCATTTAACCAGGATCAAATTCCACAATCTCACTCGAAGGTGAGTCACAGAAGAAATACAATACAACAGGAAACCTCAAATTAAGTACTGAGTTATTACATAAATCGGAGTTTTTGAGTAGCAAATAAGAGTTCACAAAAATAAAATGCAGCGGATAATCGACGTCGTCGGTATCGAGGAAATGGGCAAGGCCAAGCCCACTACTCCTCATGCTCCTCTCCTACCGGAGCAACATCCCACTTGACCGTCCAACCCGGTGGCAGGATGGTAGGCCAAGTCACACCATCAACCATTTCCTGAATGGTACCTGCAAAAATTATGCCACAAGCAAGGCTGAGTATACTAACACTCAGCTAGACTTAACCGGTGTGAGGAGTCTACTCCTCTACCTCTAGACTATGCAGCTGTTTAGCTGAGGGGTTTGGTTTGCCAAAAGCACTAGCTGTTTCTAAAATCAATTTTTAGCCTTTCAATTTCTATCATCATTAACTTAGCTAGATTTTCTCCTTCTAAGCATACATGGTGACAAGCATTTAGTTCAATCAACAAGTTATCTCATGTAACCTCATTTCACTTCTTACTCGATGCAGTACAAGGGGTCAAGCAGTCTCATTAGCTGCGAGAAGTAGACGATTCGAATCGAGTTTTAACCTTGCAAGGTAAACCTAAACACACGGCATGTCGGGGTACTCTGACCCCACACATGACAACCATCCCCATCGATTCCCCGTTCGCGTCCAGGCCTCACCGCCTTGGCATACAATGCTCCACTGACCCCGGCTGCCGCCGTGCAGTGACCGCACTTGTACCCACCATAGCTAGCATGGGAGACCCAGTCTCAGGTCGCATGAGGGATAAAGTCTGCGCCCGGCTTCACTCAGGTACTAGGTTTACCGGTTACCATTTTTCCCGGCATGTGCTTAGTACGTTCAAAAGCTTGACTCAGGTATCCACACATTAATCCTTAATTCCTTTTTCCCGTCTCATGGACAAGGCATCCTCCCTGGACCCAAGTCCATAGACTAACATATATCCCGTTATCAAGATGAATACAATCAATTCCTGACCTCGCGCGAGTGCTAGAAAAATCACTCGACTTCTACCAAGATCCTGATTAGCAAGCAGCTACTCGACCTAGCATACTAGTATTCATCTCAAAAAGGAATCCTAAGTTCATGCAACTAGAGGTTTCAAGCAACTCCTACACTCAAGTTTTGGGCAGAATAGCCTTAAATGAATATCTACATCATATTTTTCAATGCTGGGGTTCCTCCTATTTTTAAACAGTGTCTAAATGAGGTTTGAATACCTACAAATTTTCTTAGTTTCAGTACAGAAGAAAAACTAATTTTCCTTAATTAAATAAGGTTTGGTAGGTTTCTGTTTTTAATTTTAAACTCAAAAATTTAGAACAGAAAGCATAGGGTTTATCATTTTTAAATGATAGTTCATAATATTTAGGAGCTAGCAAAATTAGTTTGACAACTTTTTATTAAGAATTCATCAAGTTATGGGTTTTCTAAGTTCTCTGGTCATTTAAAAAGATCAACAGAATTGATTTAATGGAAAACCACTTTGCACTGGGGTCCCTGGCGGGTATCTTAAGTTTTCTTCGCGGATCAGTCCTTAGGCTACTATTCACATGGGTCACTGACGTTACAGAAAACCCCTCGGGTTCTTCAAATCCTAACCCGAGGTCCTTCTCCTAACATAAACAGTAACCGCGGCGGAAGAAAGGGCAGAGGGGCTTACCGGCGGCGAGATGGCTCCAGTGAAGTGGTCGAGGACGTAGGGGAGGTCTCGGGGATCACAACGGTGTGCGGGTCGCCGTCGGGGATGGCCGGAGTCGATCGGTCCACGCACGCAGGCGGGGATGCTCGTCGGCGGCGAGGAGTCCGGCCTGCTCACGGCGAGATAGTTCAATTGGACAGGTCAGAGAGGTTCACGGGATGCCAGAGAAGATATGGGTGCAAGGAATTGGACGGAGACTCACTGGTTAGCTCTGTCCACGCGCGGCGGTGGAAGACCGAAGTCCGGTGAGGTCGATCTCGGGCCTCCGATGAAGTCCGGCCTGGTCCGAGGGCTTGGAAAGCTTCACGGGCCACTGGCGGAGCTAGCCGAAGCACTGGCTCGACTTCGGGGTGGCTGGAGTGGGTTGGCCACGGTGGCCGAAGCTCTAGCGGAAATGGCGGGCGGAATTGAGCTTACCGGAGCTAAGGAGAGGGGGCTGGCCTGTGAAGGTGAGAGCGGGGTGAAGTGGGGCGTGCCTGGGGAGGCTTTATAGGCACGGCGCGGTGCACAGGCGGCCGTGGACCGGCGAGCGCGCGCGGGCGTGCACTGGGAGGCGCGGTGCGCGAACGGGCGTGAACCGGAGGTGTCAGCCGCGGTCGAACACGTGTGCCCGTTGCCTCTGCCCATGTTCAAGCGCTGGTTGGGTGCAAATCTTCGCGAATTTGGGCAAGATCGCTGTGAAGGATTTGTTCACCTAACCTTGCTTTGTCTTTTGTGTATGGACGTCGCACGGTTTTAGGCAGGGACAGGGAGTTGTAGCGTCACCAAGGTGCCAGTGTCAGAATGTCTGGCCCCGAGGTCAAACTGCGCCAAAACCGTGTCAAATGAATTTGGTTTGAGTTCAAACTTTTCCAGGACGTGTTCAAGGGAATTTGGCACAATTTTGATATTTGGAGCTTCTAGTTTTGAGTTTCAAAAAACGGAGAACGCAGTTGATCTTTGGAAAGAGGTCTGAATTTCAGAAATTCAGAAATCTGAATTTCTCCAAGGGTTCATGGTTCAAGGGCTGATTTGGGAATTTTAAAAAGACCAAAAGGCCAAACTCTCTTACTATGTTTTGTTAGTTATTTGGTGAACTAAAGTTTTGTAATTTGATCATATCTAAATTTTTGCATTTTCCCTCATGACTTCTCCCAATTCCCTTTTATGCTTAACTTGGCTTACTTAGGGTTTATTAGGGTTGCAACATTATTACCTTTTGGAAAGACCCATTTGCTTTGATCATGACACTTTTAAGTATATGCTTGGTGAATTCTTTATTCTTAAGTTAATTTGATGCTCATGCTCACATTGGTTCACATAAAATGATGGTTCTTGATTTGGCATTTTTAAGAGAAACCCCTAGGTGACACTGGGGTGTCACACCCCTGACTCCTTACAACCCAGACAAAAATCCCCATCCTCATTATAGCTTCGTGGGTGATCTGATGAAGGAAGATCTGGTAGATCTTCAGCACTTCAACTACAAACTTTTTCAAAGGAAACCGAAGTCCAGCCTTAAAAAAGCTTCGGTAAATAACAACTTCGTCTTCCTCAGGAGCAGGGACCTTGTTGTCTCCGCCAGCCCTCACGATAGACATATCCTGAAAGTATCTTCCTCTCATGTTCTCAAGATCACTCTGTTTAATGGACGATTTTTTGAAGACAGCATGGCTTGGTCGCTAGGGCCGATCTTCAGAATCTTCACCCCCACTTTCCACATCATAACTATCGCTGTCACCAGTATCTTCAGATAAACCTTCCAGTATCTTTTTAGTAATCTTCTCTGTGTTTGTCTTTGCCATCGACTCAATAAATCCAGCACTATAAGGATCTGCAGCCTTCTCCTCAAACAGCTTCGTCTTTTCAGTTAGCTTCTCCTTCTCAGTCATTTTTTCCCGAGACATGGTAAAGACGTGTCTTTTAACCAAAGCTCAAAAAGCTTGAAAATCTAGCGAGCGCTAGTGAGAAAGAGCTAAAAGTTTGAGAAAATAATGCAAATGGCAGAAACAGTGTATCAAATGCAGCCGGTGTGAGTTCATATTTATACGCCTAGCACGCTGCAGCTTGGAGGGCCCCATCTGTCATTGATTGTTGCTATTCTAGCAAAGGGCAGGTAATTTTTCGGACCTTCGGCTTAAGGCCTTCGTTCACGTCACAGTCTGAACTCGTTATTATAACAAATTAATACTACGAGGGGCTACTGTTGGGGGCCTTCGTCTTCCGAAGGTCCTCAAAAACATGATTAACAATGTTTCCCAAAGCATAATATATGTATAGGAACCTTCGGACTCGGGATGAAGTTGTACACAATATGGAGAGCAGGGTCAGAACGAAGGTTGAACCAGCGCCGAAGCTCTGCGCAAGGAAGCTTCGGCTCAATAGCAGAAAAAGGAACCGACTTAAGGAGGAAAAGGCTATTTAGTCCTCGCCAGATTGTTCTTAACTCAATACTGAATATGAAGGGCGTGAATGTAATTTTACACAGGCTGCGTCCTGTGCCTATAAATAGATGAACAGTACCCCAGTACTGTTCACACTGACTTGTACTAGCTCGTGCGTCACGCTTGTACTTTCACCTTCTGTTAAGCCAAAGGTACCAATGTAATTCTATATTGTTCTTATTCATCCATGATTATATAATAAAGATTTATTAATGATGTCATATGATTATTCATGTTATTCTCTCATGTTTCATATGCTTCTCCTTTTATCAATGTAAACTGTGATGATGAAGGTATGTCCTTCATGACCTTTGTATGAAGATCGTTATATCCTAAGGGAAATAATGCTTCGAAGGACGAAGGGCATTAACCATTAACTTCTTTCAGTGTTTCCTTGTTCTTAATTCATAGCATTTGAGAACAAGTCCCCAATAGTACCATCCCTGTATAAAAGCACCTCTACCAAAGGCATGTCTTGTGTTATTGGTACATTCTTTTGTGGTTCCTTGCCGAAGGTATACCTAACCTCATGGGTTGGCCGGTATATTTGAATGAGCAATTTTCCTTCTTTTTCACTTCTTCTATTGATGCAAAATGATCTATGATGCGATGTTATGCAATATCATATGATGATATGATGCAAATGATGTTTATGCACGAATCATAAAAGAAAAAATCAAGACTCTGCATCCCCTTAGGAACGACTTTGGAGTCTCTTCACCATTTACTTAGGTGGTATTTCAGCTCTGCATTCTCTTAGGAATGAATTTGGAGCTAAGCTCTGCATCCCCTTAGGAACGACTTTGGAGCTTCTTCACCTTTTACTTAGGTGGTATTTTAGCTCTGCATTCCCTTAGGAACGACTTTGGAGCTTCTTCACCTTTTACTTAGGTTGTATTTTAGGTCAGCATTCCCATAGGAATGACTTTGGAGCTTCATCACTTTTTCTATTACACTCGATGGTGTAACTCCAAATTCATTACATCAAGCTGATGCTGAACCTTCTTATACTATCTTTTGGAGAAAAAACAAAAAAGTAAAATAGTAACGAGTACATTAAGCATGAGAATCTTCTGATTGAGGCTCTGTGTTGCTTCAGTAATATGTCTTGACTCAGGCACAATACTGTTTACTGTGCGTGCTTCGAACTCTTCACATGCATCACGCTATTGTTGCGCTTGGCGGTGCCCTTCTGGCCGCTGGTTGTGAGTCAAGGTTGGTGCCATGGGTGGTAGTGGAGGTAGAGGGGGCCATGCTACTTGAGAGTGACTTGGTGAAGCAATCGATGTTGTGGGCTATTGGATGCCCACATAATCGGGAATGTATGGAGAATAGCATAAAGCAGTATGCAGGACCTGTTCGGCTGATTCTGCCTTGCTTTGGTTTTAGCTATCTCTTTTTGCTTTTGGATCGTAACTTGACACGTTCTTGTTGTATGTCCTTTATCCTCTCTGCAGAATAAACAGAACAACCTCCTGGGTTGGGAGCTGAACCTTCCTCCGAAGCTTCTTCCTCCTCTGTCTCTTGGAGCTGGTGGCCTGTAAGAACTTTGTTGTGTCCCTAAAGACTGGGAGCTTTGCTGATGCCCTTGAGTGTGGTTTCCTCTGTCGTCACTTGAGCTAGGATTGTGGATTCTTCTGACATGTCTAGGGTGGAGCCTTCCTACAAAGCCCCTAGTCTTCTCTGAGTATCTATAGGCCTCTTCCCTTCTCTGCCAGAAGTCATTATGTGCCCTGATGTATTCGTCCATCTTCTGGAGGCGCTTTTCCATGGTTTGTGGTGGCTTCCTAGCAAAATACCGTGTCATTGGTCCTGGTCAGAGCTCATTGATTATAGCTTTGATGACAATCTCGTTTGGCACCGTTGGCGCCTGAGCCCTGAGACGCATAAACCGTTGGACATATGCCAGCAGGTATTCCTCATGGTCTTGCGTGCACTAGAATAGAGCTTGGGCAGTTACTAGCTTTGTCTGGAAACCCTGAAAGCTGGTTACCAGCATATCCTTCATCTTTTGCCATGACGTGATCATTCCCAGGCAAAGGGAAGAATACCACGTCTGAGCCACGCTCCTGACTGCCATGATGAAGGATTTCGCCATGACAATAGTGTTGCCACCATATGAAGATATGGTTGCTTCGTAACTCATAAGAAACTGCTTCAAAGCCCATCATACATGGGAAGCTGCGATGGCTTGTAGGATGTTGGCTATGGGGTAGCCTGCAATTCTGCTGCTAGAGGAGAAGCATTATCAAAAGCGAAGTTACCATGATGAAAGTCATCATACCATTCATCTTCATTGATTGGACTTTCTTGATGAAGCTCTCTGTGTTGAGTCCTTCGTCCTTGGTCATCTTGTGTGATATGACACATTTCTTCAGCAGCTTCGTCGATCTTCCTCTAAAGATCAGTGTTGGTCAGTTGTTCTCAAATGATGTGTATCAAGAACAAGGCAACACAATTGTTAATTATTACAGACCTTCGTCTTCCGAAGCATTATCTTCACATGGGCATAATGCTTATCAGATGAACGTCAAAAATGACATACCTTCATCATTTAATATGTGAATAAGAATGCAAAAGGATGAAGACAGTAACTGCACCTTATTAATTCATTCATATTCGTATTTCATAAAACACGTATGAATATCAACAAGATTAATGTTACATTAATACCTTCAGCTTGCTCGAAGGTGAGGGTGCGAGAGAGTGTTTACAATCCAGTGTGAACAGTACGGTGTTACTGTTCATCTATTTATAGGCACGGGACGCAGCCCGAGTAAAAGTACATTTATATCCCTGACATTCATCTATTATCATAACACGAAACATTAAGGACTGAGTAGTCTTTGTCCCTTTTCGGTCATCATCATACTTTGGCAACAGCTTCGTTGTGCATTCTTATCACCTTCGGGCTACATCTTCACCCTATTATGAGAGAGGACCTTCATCTCGAAGCCAAAGCCCCCTGTAATAATCCATGTCATACTGAAAACATATGGTCAATCACGTTTTTAGGACCTTTGGAGGAAGAAGGCCCCAACAGTAGCCCCTCGCAGTATTGATTTGTTTCTTTGTAACAAATTTAGACTGCGACGTGAACGAAGGCCTTTAGCCGAAGGTCCAAAAAAACACCTTCCCTTCGCTAGAATAGCAAATCACACTGAATTGCGGGACCCACCGATCTATGGTGCTCTGAGTATATATATAGAAGCTTGTGTCGTGAGTATTTTTCGTGCTATTTTAGCTGCTTGCATTGTGTTTTCCATTTCAACCTTCCTTGCTTCGTCGAGTTTAATTGAATTTTGAGCTTTGGCATTTTAGCAACCATTGTCTAAATGGCTAAGGAGAAGAAGATCATTGACCCCGCGCTAGCCGGTTTACGAAGCTATGGAAAAAACCAACATGGAGAAAATCACCAATGAGATGTTGGCTGGATTATCTGAAAACTCCAGCGACAGTGAGAGTTTCGACCTAGAAAGTGGAAATGAAGATGCCGAAGATCGGCCATGGAGACCGAGCCAAGTTGTTTTTGGAAAGTCGACTATTAAAGAAGGGCAGATCGAAGCGATGAGAGGCAGATACTTCCGTGACAATTCAATCGTGAGGGCCGAAGGGGAGAATAATATTCCTCTTTCCGAAGCTGACGAAGTGGTTATTATCAGAAGCTTCATGAAAGTTGGACTTCAGTTCCCCCTAGATATAATGTTGGTCAAAGTTTTAAAAACTTTTGAAATCTATCTTCATCAACTTACACCCGAAGCTATTATCAAAGTAGGGGTTTTTATTTGGGCCATGAGAAGCCAAGGGTTAGAGCCAGACACTAGGTGTTTCTGCAATATCCACGAGTTATCATATGTGACGAAGGCGACTGGGAAAGAGCAATACCACAACAATTTTGGCTACTACAGCTTCATACCCCGCGCTGAGGCCAGTTATCCTGTGCCAACATTTTGGAAAAATGGCCAGGTTCTTGGATGCAGGATGGTTTTATGTGAAGGTTGACTTGAGTCAGAGGGAAGATATAACAGTGGTTATTCAGCGCCCTATATGGTCTCGCTTCGGCATTTGGAGGCCGGTCATTGCACTTGGAAACGACGTGCAAGCGTGCCAGGCAGCTTTCAATACAGTGTGTACTTACATCGGCACAAGAGACTTGGTCCAAGAGCATATTGCTTACAGAGTGTGGCCACATGCAAGCGGATGGGAAATGCTGAAGGAGGCTGTCGCTGGCTCTAGCCAAAATGGTTTGGTCTATCTGAAGTATACTTTTCGATACAGGAGCCAGTTTGATGAACCAAATGATGACTAGCTAGATGCTATAGAGGCAACTAGTGATGAGCTGCTTGGAGCATACTCGAAGGCCGAAGATGAAGCTATGACAACTGCCTTCGGTGCTTGGGGCAAAAAGAGATTGAATAGGGTGTTTGATGTTATCAGGTTTGTGTACCCAGATTATAGCTATCCCACGCGAAAGCAAGGGAAGAAGAGGAAAGCTGCTACCTCGGCAACTTCTAGTGTGTCGAGGTCAAAAAAGGTTAAAGTTTTGATGCACCGACCTAGGAGCATTGAGACGGCTGACGTGTCGAAGCTAAGTGAGGGGGCTACTCCTATCACAGAACTAGGTCGCTCTATGCCAGTCGAAGCTAGGACAAATCCGACTGAAGAACCGAAACTAGAAAAACGGCAGAACAGTTAAAGGCACTGAGTCCACCATGCACAACGGAACTGCCGAAGACATCAAGCATCCCCGCAGTGACTGCAAGGAAAAGGAGAATGGCTAGTGTGCTAGATTCTATTATGGAGTCTATAAAAACATCAACTCCTACTTCTACCGAATCACTTAGCACGGAGGCTAAAGGTTCAAGGAAAACTGATGACGCCAGCTTGGCCCAGACTATTACTGAAACTTGACCTTCAGAAGTTCAAGTCGAAGCTAGACCTTTAGAAAGCGCTCCGATAACCCTAGAGAAAGAGAGTGCTTCTGAGAAATCCAAATCTCCTGCTCCTGAAGCACCTGCTAGAGAGCTAGAATTCATTGTCCGACATGCTTCGTGAAAGCAGCTATCAGAAGAGCAGGTTGCCGAAGTGCAACATTATGCCAGGGATCTGAAGTACCCCCTAGGGTGATGAGGACATCAACACCAACACGAGTACATCTACACCAGCAGCACCTTCTCCAGCCCAGGCACCATCTTCCCCATTCCAGGAGCCACCCCTTCCACCTGGGCCAGTGACTCGGGCCCGTGCAAGATAATTGAACTACATCATGCAGTTAAAGAACGAAGGCCCAACAGGAAGGCCCGAATGGGGCGCCTAGGGAAGTCGTGAACAGTAACCGCGGTACTGTAGCGCTGGCCCTACTGTTCATGCCTCTCCTCTATTTAGTCAGAGTCCTGTTTCATTTAGAACTTGAGTTTTGTTTTACATCTAGCTTTAGCTACCCCAGAACACGCACAAATACGTACTGTCATTTGTGATTCAGAACTCCACCTCGAGTGATATTAAGATTGCTCGCATCTTTTTCTTGTTCGTTCTTCGATTGCGCACAGGAAACGATCTTCGTGATCAGGCCGATCTCGCATCAGCAAGGTCGATAACCATTGGGAGTTGGTTCAGCGATTGCATTGGTGCTTCGGGTTCGCTCGTCGTAGTCGGATCGTGAGGGTCTACTTCCACCAAATCGGAATTGTCTCCACTCACCGAAAGATCGGGCACTCCAGCTCTATCATAGGGTCCTTGGTGTATGGTGGCGATGACGAAGATGACTTCCTTTATTGTCTGCCAGACAACAAAGAGATACATGTCTGCCAGGAAATGACGGACAATATAGCCATATAGGATATCCGAAGCTTGAACTCGGCTTATCTACAATGTCGAAGGATCAGCTTGCAGACAGCCTTACCTACAATAGTCTGAAGGTGTGTATATTTTGACTTGTTGTAAAATAAATTATTTTTATAGCTTTTCTTGCTATCATTATGTGCTCATTCTTCGTTTTGTAGCGCTTAATTCTTAGCAAGGATCTAAAGGCCAGAAAGAAGTAGGAGATGAGAGCTACCGAATAGTTCTTGGGAATCTTCGCTCAGAAGTTATCACACTAAGGAGCGAAGCTCACGAAAAGGATAAGATATTACTTTCCTTAGTGGATAGGCTAAAATCTAACGAAGCCAAACTTGCTACTCAAGCCGAAGCTCATAAAGTCGAAGTGGAAGAGCTAAAAAGGAAGGTTGCTGAAGCAACCGAAAATTTTTGAAGTTAAGGTGGTGAAACATGAAATTTGTGAGATCGAAAGGTCAAGAGCACAAAGGAACGCTGATGAGCTTCATGTTTTGAAACAGAAATGTTATGAAATATCTTTGGAGTGCGTCAATAAATTAAAGGATAGCTTTGCTAGGGTTGGGGCATATTCCTCTGAGCAAAAATTCATCCGTGGCAACCCTGATGGAGTTGTCCAGTGGATCAGCGGGGAAGCCAACGCTTTTGACGAAATTTTAAGTGACCGAGGCGATTTCTGCGCCTTTGATGGTGCACGGGGGGACACATCGGTCTTAGAGAAAGCTGGCTGCCAACATGCCAAGGCTGTAGCTTAGCTAGAATTTGTTTTTTCAGCGGATGACATTAAAAACTCTTTAGTCGAAACTTCTGCACAAGGTGGGAAGTTTTACTCCGAGGCGTGGATGAAGGGCGGTCGTGAGATAGATGATGAAGCTATTAGAAAGAATGAAAAAGAATCTCACGATGCTCAAGAAGAAGCCAAACGAGTTGAAGAAGCTGCTGAGCGCGCAAGGCTTATAGGTACCATAACTGTGGCAAAACCTCCTAAGTTATTGGGTCCACATGCACCTACCCTTGTCTCAAAGACCTCAGACAACTATGCATGTGCACTAGATAACTTAATAGGATATGTCCGAGTGTCCCAAGGACCCCGGATAAACCACTTACAACCAAGATCGCAAGATTAAGTAAACACAAATCACACACCAACATTTTGCAGTGGAATTTCTTTATTATAGAAAGTTACAAGTTACAACAAATTTACATTATATTTATCGGAATGATTACAAAATGGTTCAAAGAAATAAACTTTGAAATGTTATAAATTATTTATAATTTTGAATTATATGCTAGCTCAATCACAATCCTCAATAAGAAGTATAGAAGAGCTATGTTAATCTATAAGAAGGTCGTGCCCACAGGCACTAAACACCATCCATAGTAGCACAAATTTTAGTACATGCAACAATATGGGTTTGAAAACTGTTTTGGAACCGCCCCATTTATTCCAGCTTAAGTGCCCAAGTCATGCATTAGAGGCAGCAATACACTTAAATCGGAATAACCCGTCAGTCCCTTAGATCTAGTCTAATAAAGCCACTTCCCCAGGATCAAATACCACTAGCTCACTTGATGGTGAGTCACAGAGAGAATACAATAAAGCATGAAACCACAATTTAAAGTACTGGAATTATTACATAAATCGAAGTTTTAGGTAAAAGGGAACACGTTCATAATTAAAATGCAGAGGATAATCGATAACGTCGAATGCTGAGGAATAGGGCAAGGCCAGGCCCACTACTCCTCCTGCTCCTCTCCTGCAGGAGTAGCATCCCACTCGACCGTCCAACCCATTGGCAGGGTGGAAGGCCAAGTCACACCATCAACCATGTACTGTAGCATACCTGCAAAAATTATGCCACAAGCAAGGTTGAGTATACTAATACTCAGCTAGACTTACCTCTACCTCTAGACCATGCAGCTGTTTGACTGAGGGGTTTGGTTTGCCAAAAGCACTAGCTGAGTCTAAAATAAATTTTAACTTTTCCAATTCTAGTATCATTACTTTAACTAAGTTTGCTTCTTCTAAGCATACATGGTAGCAATCATTTAGTACAATCAACATGTTATCTCAAGTAAAGCTCATTCCACTTTTTTACTCAATACAGTAGTTTGCTTCTTCTAAGACACTAAAAGGAAATCAGTGGGGCACTAAAATAATCTGACCATTTAACCTAACCATACATGACCCTAAATTGGCTAAGTATACCACTAGCATTCCCGTAGTAAGATTTAACTTCACCTTATCAACTTAATCATTTCTATTACTACCACATTATATATCATGGCATACATATCTCACTCGTTGCATTCTTCAGATTGCAACCTCGCTGACGGAGAGTACGTGCTCATTCCCGAGCAAGGAGCTGTCCACGAGGAAGACAAGGAGCCAGCTCCAGAGCCTGCAACAGAGGATCTCCCCGCAGCCCTAGCATTTGAAGGCAAGCCCCGGTTTTATGCATAACCAATTTATATATGCTACTTTACTACACTTAATGTTTGTAGGCTTGTAATGTGCACTTAAGTGTAGGAGTTGCTTGAAACCCTTAGTTGCATGAACTTAGGATTCCTTTTTGAGATGGATACTAGTATGCTAGGTCAAGTAGCTGCTTTGCTAATTAGGATCTCGGTAGAAGTCGAGTGATTTTTCTAGGACTCGCGCGAGGTCAGGAATTGATTGTATTCATCTTGATAACGGGATCTATGATGGTCTATGGACTTGGACCCAGGGTGGATACCTTGTCCATGAGACGGAAAGGGAATTAAGGATTAATGTGTGGATACCTGAGTCAAGTGTTTGAAAGTACTAAACACATGTCGGGAAATATGGTAACTGGTAAACCTAGTACCTGAGTGAAGCCGGGCGCGTACTTTGCCCCTCACTCGTCCTAGGATTGGGTCTCCCATGCTAGCTATGGTGGGTACAAGTGCGGTCACTGCACGGCGGTAGCCGGGGTCAGTGGAGCATTGTATGCCAAGGCGGTGAGTCCTAGCCGCAAATGAGGAATCGATGGGGACTGTTGACGTGTGTGGGGACAGAGTGCCCCTACATGTCATGTGTTTAGGTTTACCTTGCAAGGATAAAACTCATTTGAATCGTCTGCTTCTCACAGCTAATGAGATTGCTCGACCCCTTGTACTGTATTGAGTAAAAAAGTGGAATGAGCTTTTAGTGTCTTAGTGAAAGTTTATTATGATCCTTTGAAAGTAGCCTAGAGGGGGGGGTGAATAGGCTACACCTGAAAATTTTCACTAAAAACTTTGAGATAGGTTAAATTAAAGTTGCACTGGTGCAAACCGGTTCAGTTGATTTTGATTACAACTGAACAAGTTTGAACCTGCTCAACTTAGATTAGATAATCTGTTAAACAAATACGAAGTAGTGAAGAATTTAGCTAAAGACTTGCCCTACACAAAATCTACTCGAATGGATAATATGAACCAACCAACGAAATTTAAAGCGCTTAACAAGAACACACAAGAACAAGCAATATAACCCGAGGTTCGGCAACCACCACAAAGGTGTCCTACTCCTCGTTCAGGAGCCCACAAAGGGCCGGGTCTTTTCCAACCCTAATCCTCCACAAGCCGACCACAAAGGTCAAGGCAATCTCTTCTCAAATAGGCTCAAAGAGCGGGTGATACAAACTTCTTGGGGTCGTCCACAAATTTGGAGACTCCCAAGCAACCTCTAACCGTCAAGGAACACGAGGTTCCAAGAGTAACAAATCCGCACAAGGTTAAGTTTGCAACGAGCTCAAGAACAAAGAGAATAGGAGAATCGAGATGAAATTAACAGCGTGTTCGATCGAGTTCACCTCACACCAAGGGTCCTTCAAATGATTGAAGGAGATGCGATTGCGGGTGTGAAAGGTGAAATGAATGCGCTTGTTGGGAGTTTGGTCAGCCAAGATTTCGTGGGAGGGACAGAAGTAAATGAGAGAGAGAGTGTGAGGGCTTATATAAAGGATCCCCCAAAAGCTGGCTGCTGTTGGGAGAAAAAGAGTAAAAACTGGTTGAACCGGTTTTCAGACCGGTTGAACTGGTTTCTACCAGGGAGATCCCGGTTCACTGACCTACTCAGACGGAGACTCGACCGGATTCAAAACCGGTTGAGTAAGGGAAAATTCCTGTTGAACCGGTTTTCCAAAAAGATCTGCAGCGACTTTTCTGACAGATCTGACTGTCAGACAGGTCAGAGCAGGGATGGCAGAGGAGCAGTCCCAAAACCGATTGAACCGGTTTCAGTACCGGTTGAACCGGTTTTCAGGGCTGAAACCAAATTTTGAGTATTTTGAAGAGAACAAAAGTGGAGTCTTTGTGGTAAGTGAAATTTGTTTTTCTCAAGGGCATTCATGATCTGGAAAAATGTTCTCGAAGATGTTTTCAAAGGATTTTGAACTTAGCTTATTGCACAACTTACTTAACCATCGCGGATCCCTCTTAATTGCACGGCGATTCCTATGACTCAAGAATTATAAATTTAGCACCGCCGATGTTTCTAAGCACTTGGAGCACGCCATTTGATGTGGAATTTTAAATCTGTTGTGCTTTCTATTTTTATGCTCGTAAGATCTGTGCTTCTCCTGTCTGTAGAATTATTGTGTACATGCTAGGAGCAAACTTGTTAGAATCTCAGTTTGTTTTGTCATTTAATCACCAAAACCCTCAATTAGGGTTGATTGCACTTACAATCTCCCCCTTTTTGGTGATTGATGCCAAAACAAACTGGATTAGAGATAAAAATTAAAAGTTACGAGTACTTGCGAGATAAAGGCCTTTCTGTATCTGTAGCTCCCCCTAAATATGTGCGTGCGTTTTGTGATATTGACATTGACTTGATATGTCAATTTGCAACATATTTAGAGAGAGAGAACAATCACACCATACACCAAACAATGAGGGATGAACCATAATTATAGAGAATGATGATAGAAAGAGTATAATTACACATACAAGCTCATTATTGCATAGCATATGATATGAAAAGTTACTACTGCTATTACAATAATGATATCACATCTCATCACATCATTAAAAAAGTTTATGGCTTCAGAGCCATGCATGCATCAAACGATAGACCAATAATTATTACAAACCGATGTTCGTTACATAAATAGAAGGTACTGCCAGGCTAAGAAACCTTCTCCCCCTTTTTGGCAACAAGAACCAAAAAAGAGAGAGCCACCAATCCAAATATCACCAGTTAGGAGGAGGCTGATGAGGAGCAAAGAAGAGGTGCGCCAGGTGAGAGGCAAAGTGTTCTTCCCCAGACTGATCCGGGGGAGGAGCACTGCTAGAAGGATCCTGAGGCGGAGGGTGAGAGGATGATTGACCCGGATCCCCGTGATAGGGAGGCAGGGCAAACTGCTCGCGATCATCAAAATAGGCTTCTTCTTCTTCTTCGTCGTCTGCTGACATAAATGGCACCCCGTAGGCCTGCTGGTGCCACTCGTTGATCTCCGGGGGAGGAGGATGGAGAGGCACGTCAGGCGAGCGAGGGGCGAAGGGTATACCCATAGTGGAAGCTTGACGACGAAGGTTGTCGTCAGTCTCCCGCTGACGCCTTGTCACCTCATGTACATCAGCAGAAATGTTCCGACACATAGAGAAAAATGCCGCAAACCCGTGGGCCAAGCGAGCACCCATCCCTCGGCCACGACCTCGACCACGGCCACGACCACGTGGCGTGGGAGATCCGCGGCTAGGGGAGGGACGCGAGGCACCAGCAGCAGACGGACCCACAGAGGTATGTGCACGGGAGCTGGAAGGGGCTTTCCTTAAGCGCCCTGCTGGATTGTTGGGATCAATCCAGAAAGGGGTATAGGATTGTTGTCTTGTACCTTTATCATATCGAAACTGGGTCACAACTTCAATCATCTTCATGATAAAAGGTGCATGAAGACATCCCTTCAGTGGAAAGCAGGCAGCATGGATGATTTCCTGCCAGATCATATCAAAGACATTGATACTCTCTGAGCTGCTGGGCTTCATGAATGAGAGCAAAACCTTGCTCTCTCCAAGAATATTCATCTGATTACCCCCTTTAGGAATGAGGGTCATCCTGCTGAGGTAGTTGATGTATCTATAATACTTGTGCATGTTGGTGGACTCCCAATATTTCCTAGACTCAGAGAGATGAAGATCTCTGGCTTCATCTCTGGTAGGTTGGCGGAAATCATGAATCTTGATCTTATCACCAGAAATATCATTGTCAGTGAATCCAAGAATGTGAGCAAACCGACGGTAGCTCACCTTGTACCAGCTGCCTTCAATGTAGAAGTTCAGATAAGGATAGTTGTATGGACTTTCCTCGTCAGCTGGCTTGATCCACAGAGTTGAGTAAAACTGGGCAATGACTTCATCATTCCAATCATATTGGAATGTCATTATACTCTTCATCTTCTTTCTTTCACAGGCCCTCAATGCCTGGGTCATCTCTGGGTCCCCAATGGCCTCACATCCTTCCCAGTTGATATAGTGTTGAAGTAGTATGGGTTGATGTTTCTTGGGGAGGATCACGGAATTGTAAAAATCTACATGATGAAGCGTCCAAAAATGGTTCCCATCAATCCTGGCATCACGAATGCTCAATGCAGGATTCTGGAAACGGAGATCCTGAAGGAGAGCAGAACCTCCACTGGTAGTGAAATCAGTCACTGGCTCATTGCCAGCACGCCGAGCCTCCTCCCGGTGGAGGACCAACCCCCGAATAACAGGGGCGTGAGCAGGGGGGAGATCAATTTCATCATCTTTCCCGCCCTCATCATCACTTGTTGCTTCCCACGCCTGCGGATTTGTCGTGGGTCGGGACCGACCGGAGGGATTCTGGGTTGTCCGACCGCGAGCTCCTTAAGACCCGGAGGCCTCACCACCTTGCATGACGTTGTCAGTTCCTAACCCACGCTTGGATCTGGAGCGTGGGGGAGTATCTCCATGAATCTCTTGGTCATCAGAGGAGTCGGATTCAACCACAGAAGGATTCCTCCGACGCACCATCCTTAAAAAAAATAGAACCTATGATGAGCAAGGATCAAACACGTTTGAGTAGAGACGCGTATGATATTGAGCATGCACTTCAACCGTTCATATGAGCGGTTCAACTACAACGAACAATATCAAATCGCTAAACTCTAACAATGTTTGTGACAAATGTAGATAATCTAAGTGTTGCAAGCACTTAAACTAAAATGTTCCGAACGAATGATACACTAGATAATCAAGAACGAGTGAGATTGAGAAAAAAGAAATGAAATAGGGCAATACCTCGATCCAGAGTTTGAATCAAGAAATCCCAACAAGATCGAGGGAGATGATGGAGAACGCCGAGATGAACGGATCTCCAACAAATCTTCCAAAGATGTGATGGCACAAGTGGGGTTTGGAGTGGAGAAAGTGTGAAGGAGAGAGAGCAAAAAGAGTGGGCAGCGTCGGCTGGAAAGAGAAACTGAGAAGAAGAGAAGAGAGGAAAGAGAGAGAAATAGGGGAGGCGTCGGCCGGTCAAAAGACAGAAAACCAATTCAACCTGTTATAAAACCGGTTCAATCGGTTTCTGGTCAGACTACGCAGTAAAAGCGCGCAAAAAAAGGCATTGACTGCACGGATTTTCTGGCAGACTGACAACGCAGTCTGCGAGACTGACGGCACGGACTGTGGCGCTGACTGACAGCACGGACGCGGAGGTGGTCAAAACCGGTTCAATCGGTTTTTATACCGGTTCAACCGGTTTCCACCAGGGGAAAACCGGTTGAGTGACCTACTCAGCCGATTCACTCAACCTATTTCCAGATATTGCCCGGAAGGGCTATAATAGCACTTAGCAAATATGAAATGAGTGATTTTAACGATAAAAATAGCATTTCTCATGACATATTGCACAAACAATCAATTTACATCCATCAAACTTGATCAAAATTTTAGTTATTTAGACACTTTACGAGAATCCAAGATATTTATCTCACTCCTAAGAAAGCAAAACCTAGTCTCATCGTGGGGTTTTGTGAAGATATCGGCTAGTTGATTTTCGGTACTCACATGAAACAATTCGATATCTCCTTTGGCTTCGTGGTCTCTCAAGAAATGGTGTCTAATGTCAATATGTTTAGTTCTAGAGTGTTGCACCGGATTGTTTGCAAGTTTTATGGCACTCTCATTGTCACACAAAAGTGGAATTTTGTTAAACTCACAACCAAAATCTCTAAGGGTTTGCTTCATCCATAACAACTGTGCACAACATGCCCCAGCTGCTATGTACTTAGCTTCTACAGTGGAAAGTGCAACACAATTTTGTTTCTTGGAACTCCATGATACTAAGGACCGCCCAAGGAATTGGCAAGTCCCAGTAATGCTTTTTCGATCTACTTTGCAACCGGCATAATCTGAGTCAGAGTAGCCAAGTAAATCGAAAAGGGAGCCTTTGGGATACCATAATCCTAGGTTTTGGGTGTGGACTAAGTATCTTAGAATTCTCTTAACGGCTACAAGATGGCAATCTTTAGGGTTTGCTTGAAAGCCTGCACACATGCAAACACTCAACATGATATCAGGTCTAGATGCACATAAGTAAAGTAGTGACCCTATCATTGATCTATATAATTTTTTATCTACAGGTTTACCTTCCTCATTTAGGTCGAGATGTCCATTTGATGACATTGGAGTCTTGGCGTGTTTTTCCTTTTCCATGCCAAACTTCTTGAGCATATCTTGTGTATATTTGGTTTGGCATAGAAAAGTACCTTCCTTGAGCTGTTTGACTTGAAATCCCAGGAAGTATTTAAGCTCGCCCATCATAGACATCTCAAACCTGTTCGTCATTACTTTGCTAAACTCTTCACAAAATTTTTCATTAGTACTACCAAATATAATGTCATCAACATATATTTGGCACACAAATAATTCATTGTCAACTTTGCGAGTAAATAATGTAGAGTCAGCTTTTCCTATTGTAAACCCATTCTTAATTAAAAAATCTTTAAGGCAGTCATACCAAGCTTTAGGGGCTTGTTTAAGCCCGTAGAGTGCCTTGTGAAGTAGACAAACATGGTTTGGCTTCTTTGGATCTTCAAAGCCCGGTGGTTGCTCCACATAGACCCTCTCTTGTAGTGGTCCATTTAGAAATGCTCTCTTGACATCCATTTGATATAGCTTGAAATCATGGTTAGTAGCATAGGCAATTAATATTCTAATCGACTCTAACCTTGCTACCGGCGCATATGTTTCACCAAAATCAAGTCCTTCCACTTGAGTGTAGCCTTGGGCAACCAACCGTGCTTTGTTTCTTGTAACCACGCCATGTTCATCTTGTTTGTTCCTAAAGACCCATTTTGTCCCAATCACATTTTATTTGGGTCTTTGGACTAAGGACCAGACTTCATTCCGGGTGAAGTTGTTCAACTCCTCTAGCATGGCAATTATCCAATCCGGATCACCCAATGCTTCTTCAACCTTAAGTGGCTCAAGAGAGGAAACAAACGAGTAAAATTCACAAAAATTAGCTAAACGAGATCGAGTTGTTACCCCTCTCCTGATGCTACCCAGGATGTTGTCCACTGGATGATCCCTTTGAATGGTATGATGGACTCTAGGATGAGGCACTGATGGTTGTCTTTGTATTTGCTCCTCCTCATCATTCACTTGATCAAGAGGCACTTCACCATCAACACTTTCGTGTTCATCTTCTACCACAGTTGGCATCCTTTGGGATTGATGATTTTCTTCATGACTTGGATGACTTGAGGTTGATGGGTTTGCTTGGGTGGAGAATTTGTCACCCACCACCTTTGCACCCACATCAACAACCTCATTGGTCATCCACAAAGTTCCTTCCTCATGATCCTTTTCTTGAGGTCTCACTTCACCTATTGCAAGTTTCTTTATGGCCTCACAAGGTAGTTCTTCATTTCCTGCAGTGTCATTAGAAACATGCCCTTGCGAGCCATTAGACTCATCAAATGTCACATCTATCGCTATTTCAACAAGACCGGTGGTATTGTTGAAAACACGATATCCATGCGCATTTGATGCATAACCAAGCAAGAAGCCCTCGTCCACTCTAGGAGCAAACTTTGAGCTCTTGACTTTCTTGTTAAGAATAAAACACTTACAACCAAATACTCTAAAATAATCAACTTTTGGTTTGTTACCAGTGAGAAGCTCATAAGCAGTCTTTTTGTAGATCTTGTGAAGATAGAGATAGTTGATTGCATGACAGGCAGTGTTGACCGCCTCTGCCCAAAAGTTGTCAGGTGTCTTGCACTCATCCAACATGGTTCTAGCTGCTTCAATTAAAGTTCGGTTCTTTCTTTCCACAACACCATTTTGTTGTGGAGTGTAAGGAATCGAGAACTCATGCTTGATTCCTTCTTCGCCTAAAAATTCTTCGACACCTGTGTTCTTGAATTCCATCCCATTATCACTTCTCACTTTCTTGATTTTGAGCTCAAACTTATTTTGAGCTCTTCTCATGAATTTCTTCAATATTTCTTGAGTTTCACCTTTATCACTAAAAAAGAAAACCCAGGTGAATCGAGAAAAATCATCAACAATGACTAAACCATACTTACTACCACCAATGCTAATGTAAGCCACAGGTCTGAAGAGGTCCATGTGAAGAAGCTCCAATGGCCTCTTTGTTGTGACCACATTCTTTGATTGATGTGGGACTCCATGTTGCTTTCCTGCTTGGCATGCGCCACAAACCCTATCTTTCTCAAATACAACATTTGTTAGTCCAATGATGTGATTATCCTTTTCATGTTTGGCCAAATTCCTCATACCGACATGGGCTAGCCGTCGATGCCATAGCCAACCCTTGTCGGACTTTGCCACTAAACAAGTCTCAGGCGTTACTTTACTTGTTGTGAAATCAACAAGATAAAGCTTGCCCTTCAAGCGACCCGTAAAGGCAACTGAGGAGTCCTCCCTTCTAAGGATCTTCACATCCACATCAGAGAATAAACAATTATAACCCATTCCACACAGTTGTGAAACGGACAACAAATTGTAGCTTAAAGAATCTACAGTAAAACATTTGAAAGTGATTGTTGGTCAGAGATAGGAATTTTACCAATACCAATCACCTTACTCTTGCCACTATCTCCAAACACAATTTCTTGTGCTTCTTGAGTTAGTTGCAAGGAATGAAACATGTCTTCCTCCCCGGTCATGTGATTTGTACATCCACTGTCAAGCACCCAACTTGACCCACCAGAGGAGTAGACCTGCAAAACAAGTTTAGGCTATACTTTTAGGTACCCAAATTGAATTGGGTCCTACAGTGTTAGTTATAGCCTTGGGTACCCACACACTTCTTTTCATGACTTTTCTTTTAGTGTAGGCACCCACATATTTGACAACCAATTTCCCTAAATCCCAAGTCAACATATAATCACAAAGATAAGAGTGAGAAATGGGAGCATTAAATTGTTGTCCACTTGAGGACCCCACTTCCTTCATCTTACTCTTTGTGGAACTCAAGTTTACCTTTACTTGAGGTGACTTGTCATTTGAGGAGTGAATCCTCCCCAAAGCATCATATAGGGTGGTTCCCTCTATGAACTTGGGGGATCTCCACCCCTTATGCACTGTGCTAGGGTTTTCCTTGGATGAGTTGAACCCAAGCCCCCTTCTTCCATTGTTGGGCTTTAGGTACTTGTAGTTGGGTTCAACTTTCTTTAACCCATCATTGCTAGTGCATCTTTTCAATATTCCTTTAACCTTCACCCGTGGGCTATTCTTCCTTGCATGGTTAGTTAGACAACAAGAAGCATGATATTTGGCACAATGTTTGCAAAAATTATTATTTGAGGAGCTAGACTTAGATTCAATCACTAAGGATGAGGCATTGATGTTCTTGCAATTTTCATGTTGCACTTGAAGTTCTTGATTTTGAACAGTCAAGCTTAACATGCTTGATTCAAGTGCATTCTTTTCATTTGCAAGATTAGCTATAGAAGTTTTCACATTAATTACTTCTTTTTCTTTATCCTCTATAGTTATCTTGACTAAAGATACTTCCTTAGTCAAGACATCTAGCATTTCATCTTTATTGTGTAGCAATTCTTGAAGCTTTAGGTTTCTTTCCTTTTCAAGGATAAGCAAGTCTTCTTGAGCATCAAGAGTTGCTTTTCTTTTATCTAGCTTCTCCATTAATTTGGTAATAACATTGTATCCATTTAAGCCAAATTCTTTAATCATTTTATTTTTCATGGCAATTTGTTCATCATCATCATCATGTGGGAAAACATTACTAAATAAGGTTACCTTATCTCCTTTTGCCATGAGGCAAGTTGGGGTGTAGGAGTCGTCTTGTAGGTTGGTGAAGAGTTGCGAGCTTGACGTAGATTGGATGGCCACGTTTGCCACCACTTCCTCTTCCTCAGAGCTAGAACTCTCTTCATCGGAGTTCCATTCTTCACCAATATGGGCTTGACCATATTTCTTCTTCTTGAAGTATCCCTTGGTCTTGCCTCCCTTTTTGAACTTGTCCTTCTTGTATTCCTTTTTGGCTTCTTGTTCCTTTTTGTTAGGACAATCCGCTATGAAATGACCGGTTTGGCCACATTCATAGCATGCCCTCTTCTTTCCTTTCCTTTGGAACTTGTCATTCTTCCTTACAAATTTCTTGAATGTTTTGATGAACATAGCTGTGTCTTCATCACTTGAGCTATCTTCATCACTTGAGGTCTTGACCACTTTCTTTGCTTTGTGGTCTTTGTTCTTTTTGGGGGTGTCTTGTTCATTAGTGATCAAGGCATGAGAGTCTCTTGTCTTGATAGGGGCTTCTTCGGAATCGTGTTGTTGAATCTTGGCAAATAATTGATGAGGCGTCATATCCTCATAATCATCACGATCCCTTATCATCCTTGCAAGACTCTTATCCTTTTCTTTATTTGCTCTCATGAATAATCTTATGACCTTGGAGTCACTCCAATCTTCACTCCCAAGTACTCTTATTTTGTTTACTAACACCATCAACCGATCAAAGAGTGATTGAAGCGACTCACCCTTTGTCCAATCATATCTTGCAAGCTCACTTTCCAAAGCTTCAACTCTATGTCTCTTAGCTTTGGGATCTCCTTCATGTGACATTTTAAGAATATTCCAAAAGTCACGGGCATCTTCTCTTCCTTGAACTTTCCGGTATTCTTCCGGACAAAGACTTCCTTTAATTATGCTCACTGCTTGAGCATTGCGATGAACCTCTTGCACCATTTCTGGAGTCATCTCTTCTCCTTGGCCGGGCTTATACATACCTACATTAACAATCTCCCAAAGACTAGGATGCACACCGATTAAATGCGACTTCATCTTGTCGGCCCACTCATCATAGTTCAACTCACTAAGAGTTGGTAACTTTCCAAGTGGGGCGGAAGAGAAGTTGGGGATAAAATTTCTAGAGTAATCGAATTGAACTTTACTAAATTCGTTACCTTTGCTTTTGGTAGATGATCCCTCGGTGTTGAGACTTACCTTGCTCAACACCTTCGACACCAAAAGATCCACTAGATCGTCATTGTAATCAAATTTTCCTTTACCTTTATCTTCTTCGGCCTTTCTTCTTGATTCTTCTTCTTCGTCCTTTTTCTTATCATCTTCCTCTTTCATTTTGAGGAACATCTTCTTGGCAATCTTCATGGCGAGGTCGAGGACCTTGGGGTCCACTTCCTCACCGGAAGATGTGATGGGGATTTCCTCGAGGAGAGGATCCACATGGTCCTGTTGAGTAGACATGATCGTTTCCTCACGCGGTTAAGCGTAAAACGAGGTACGTAGCTCTGATACCAATTGAAAGTAGCCTAGAGGGGGGGTGAATAGGCTACACCTGAAAATTTTCACTAAAAACTTCGAGATAGGTTAAATTAAAGTTGCACTGGTGCAAACCGGATCAGTTGATTTTGATTACAACTAAACAAGTTGGAACCTGCTCAACTTAGATTAGATAATCTGTTAAACAAATACGAAGTAGTGAAGAATTTAGCTAAAGACTTGCCCTACACAAAATCTACTCGAATGGATAATATGAACCAACCAACGAAATTTAAAGCGCTTAACAAGAACACACAAGAACAAGCAATATAACCCGAGGTTCAGCAACCACCACAAAGGTGTCCTACTCCTCGTTGAGGAGCCCACAAAGGGCCGGGTCTTTTCCAACCCTAATCCTCCACAAGCCGACCACAAAGGTCAAGGCAATCTCTTCTCAAATAGGCTCAAAGAGCGGGTGATACAAACTTCTTGGGGTCGTCCACAAATTTGGAGACTCCCAAGCAACCTCTAACCGTCAAGGAACACGAGGTTCCAAGAGTAACAAATCCGCACAAGGTTAAGTTTGTAACGAGCTCAAGAACAAAGAGAATAGGAGAATCGAGATGAAATTAACAGCGTGTTCGATCGAGTTCACCTCACACCAAGGGTCCTTCAAATGATTGAAGGAGATGCGATTGCGGGTGTGAAAGGTGAAATGAATGCGCTTGTTGGGAGTTTGGTCAGCCAAGATTTCGTGGGAGGGACAGAAGTAAATGAGAGAGAGAGAGTGTGAGGGGGCATATAAAGGATCCCCAAAAGCTGGCAGCCGTTGGGAGAAAAAGAGTAAAAATCGGTTGAACCGGTTTTCAAACCGGTTGAACCGTTTTCTACCAGGGAGATCCCGGTTCACTGACCTACTCAGCCGGAGACTCGACCGGATTCAAAACCGGTTGAGTAAGGGAAAATTCCGGTTGAACCGGTTTTGCAAAAAGATCTGCAACGACTTTTCTGACAGCTCTGACTGTTAGACAGGTCAGAGCAGGGATGGCAGAGGAGCAGTCCCAAAACCGGTTGAACCGGTTTTCAGGGCTGAAACCAAATTTTGAGTATTTTGAAGAGAACAAAAGTGGAGTCTTTGTGGTAAGTGAAATTTGTTTTTCTCAAGGGCATTCATGATCTGGAAAAATGTTCTCGAAGATGTTTTCAAAGGATTTTGAACTTAGCTTATTGCACAACTTACTTAACCATCGCAGATCCCTCTTAATTGCACGGCGATTCCTATGACTAAAGAATTATAAATTTAGCACCGCCGATGTTTCTAAGCACTTGGAGCACGCCATTTGATGTGGAATTTTAAATCCGCTGTGCTTTCTATTTTTATGCTCGTAAGATCTGTGCTTCTCCTGTCTGTAGAATTACTGTGTACATAATAGGAGCAAACTTGTTAGAATCTCAGTTTGTTTTGTCATTTAATCACCAAAACCCTCAATTAGGGTTGATTGCACTTACATCCTTGCTGAATTCATTGAGGTGAGATTCATTATCCTTACTAATTCGCTCTTCTTTTTTTTTCTATTATGCTTTTAAGGTGGGTTGAACTACAACATAGCTTCATAAATTTCCGAAAATTCTGTAAAAATTACAGTTGCTTCTCACTGGTGTATAACTCCCAGTCTCAAAAAATTAGGCTTACAATGTTAAGGGTTCACTCTGTACAAAATTATGAAGTTTTAGGGTAGAGAGGGTGCTTTAAACTACAACTCTCTTCTAACAATGAATTAATCCCTAAAGCTTATTTTTGCTGGCATTTAGGTGTAATAATATGACTTTGTACCAAGTTTTAGCCAAGCTCTGGACTAGGGTTCTCTATATTTTTCCTATGTTCTTTATCCCTTAGGTATTCTAGGAAAAATAGGTTCATCCTCTGTTTATTATTTTCTATTACCTTTCTTAATTTTTTAAGTTTTGGGGAGAAATAGTTTTTAATAGACATTCTTGAGTTATTCTTGTATACTAGGGTGCTTAGTATTTTTGAACAGTGTGTATGTTGGGTATGTATCCCTACAAATTTTCTTAACCCTACTATAGAAGTATTTCTATTTTTCTCTAGATTAATAGGTTCTAGGTATTTTCATAATTTGAATCAAAATTCTAAGAAATATTGCAGAAACCATGGGGTTTACTATTTTTGCTGGATAGTCTATAATATGTAGGTCCTAGCAAAATTGGTTTGACCAAATTTGGTTGAATATAACACAAGTTATGAATTTTGCAAGTTCTCTACTCATTTAAAAAGAATAAATAGAAATGGTTAAAGGAAAATGACTTTGCATCGGGGTCCCTGGGTTTATTTCTATTTGAGTCGTTTAAATCGTTCCCCTAAAGCACTATTCACCTGAGTCTCTGACTTCGCACTCAACCCCCTAGGTTTTTGTCCCATCTAACCCACGCTCCTCCTTCGCCTGAACAGTGACCGAAGAAGAAAAAGCGGTGGCGCGGCTTACCGGCAACGGTAGAGGTCCGGCGAAGGGTCGGGTGAGGTTCGGGGGTCTCTGGCGATCACATCGAGGTGCGGACCGTCGACGGTGGTGGTAGGAGATGGGTTGTCCGCGTGCGCAGGTGGTCGGGCTTGCCAGCGGTGCATACTACGACCTGCTCATGATGGTAGAGTCAAATTAAAGTGCTTGGGGATCTTCAGTCAAGGTCAGCGGTGATGTGGGTGCTAGGAATCGGAAAAAGACTCACCGAGTGACTCGGTCCACGCGTGGTGGCGGTCGACCGAAGTCCAGTGAGGTCGTGCCCGCTTCTCCGGTGAGGCAATGCCTCGGATCAAGCTTGTGAAGCTTCTCCATCTCTCGGGGAAGCCGTTCAAGGGCTAGGGCGAGGCTGAGGGTTGTCGGGAAGAGCTGGCCATGGTGGCTGCGCGCTCGGGTGGCTTGGCGGGCGGCGCAGAGCTCGCCGGAGCTAAGGACTTGGCTGGGACAGTGAGGGCAAGCGCAGAGTGAAGTGTTGCGCGTCCTGGGGTGGCCTTTAAAGGCGCGGCGCGGTGCACAGGCGGCGTGGACCAGAGTGGGCGCGCGGGCGTGCATGGCTCGGTGCTGGTGCATGGGCTGGCGTGCACCGGGCATGTCAGCCGCGGTCGAGCACGTGGCATGGTTTCTTCTGCTCCTGTTCTAACGCCGATAGGGCGCAGATCTATGTGAATTTGGGCAAGATCGTCATGTAGGATTTGTTCCCTCGACTGAGCCCTGTCGTTTGTGTGTGGACGTTGTGCGATTTTGGGCTAGGGACAGGGAGTTGTTGGGTCGCCAAATCGCAAGTGTCACACGCCGAGTTCCGAGGAAAGTCTGCGCTAGATCATGTCAAACGTTTGAGAAATTTTCTCAAACTTCACCAAGGCATGTCCATAGTAGTTTGCCGCCATTTTGGTATTTGGATTTATTTGATTCAAGTTTTGAAAAACAGAGAACACGGTTGATCTTTGAAAAGGGGCTGAAATTCAGGTTTCTGAATTTCCCCATAGGGCATTACTTCATGGGCTGTTTTGGGGATTTTGGAAAATTCAAATGACCAATCTTCCTTACTACATTTTGTAGGTTATTTAGTGAACTAAAACTTTGTTATTTGGTTCATATCAAAATTTTGTATTTTTCCCAAGTCTTTTATCTAATTCCCTTTATGTGCTCAAATGTCCCATTTGAAGGGTGTTAGGGTTTTGGATGTTTTTCTAACTTTAAAGTGCATGATGTGCTTAGGGTATAATTTGTGAGCTGAAAAAGATTTTGCTTAGGCTTTTAACCCTTTAAGTTTGGTGTTTCATGCATCATTTGAGCCACATGTGATAATGGTCACAAGATGGGGTACTGGAAAACCTTAGGTAACACTGGGGTGTTACAAAAACCCTGAGTACGAAGTGTACTTTCGCAAGTCTTACCCGTTTAAGGAAAAAGACTCTCAAGGATATGCTAGATTTGGGAATCAAGGAAAGGCTTTTAGCAAGAACCAACATTAATAGTTTGCAGAAAGCTTACTAAAATGAGTCCTTACTTTCAACATTTTAATGCTAGATTAAGTATTAATAGACCTTGTTTGCATCTAGTCTAATTTCATCATCACATTAATCAATACAACATGATTTTTGCTCATTATGATTCCATCCATGACTTAGATTACAGTAAGTGACCAAGTCATCATATTCGAGAAGTAACGGCGATCCTGAATCAATTAATACCCAGCTGGGGATCTCCAACCACACGACATATGTAGCACTTAACCCTTGCATATGTCAACTCCCCACCAGGTTTCTCAAAACTAGAACGGGTTCACGCCAACCGAGAGCATAGATACACCACCGTCCAGACTCTTGCCACGGAGGGTACACGCTACTCTCGCCATCTCTCCACTCCCATTGTGTGGTGGCCTTTCTGGTATTGGTCCGACCGAGGCAAAGCTTACCCATGACGAGGCATATGGCCAGTTAAAAGGTCCTCGGTCAGCAGGCCTACATTCCCTATAATCCATAATCAACCTGGGTAGAACATCACATGTCCCTAGCCCATGTCTCGATTTAAGTACTTCCATCCTTAGGATTGTTTGTGTTCCTTAGGATGATTAAAACATCATAGGGAACCTTGCATTAGATCTCCCAATGATCTTGGTGAAAATATTCTTGTAGGTAGAGCCATCCTTCCTCAAGATAAACCTGAGCTAGGCATTAGTGCAAAGGACAAACTCTATCTGCAAGGTTTACCTCTAGGCAGGGCTAAGCAATTTTTTAAATCATATTTGATACTTCACCAGAAATATCTATAAAAGGAATGGATTTCAAGGTAGCCAATGCATCAAAGGGTTTCCAAGCAACTCCTATAAACCTAATGAACATTTCGCTAGACTTAAAGTGTGTAAACATCATTTAAAACACAAGGAAGGGGTTGCATGCACTGGGGCTTGCCTGGAATAACACTAGGTTAGTGTTTGTTAGACGTCGATCACTTGACGACCATCCTTTGTTTTGGCACTCGTTCAGTTTATCCATCTTCAGGTTTGTCCATCAACATCACCTCGCGAGTGGCTCACGCTTTAGAGCATCTTGTGGTCGACTCAGCTTTGGTCCTCCGCATCACGTGATTAATTAACATACCTAAATGGTATGCATGATGCACATGATTGAATATGAGCAGGAATAGCACAAGATAATAATGCTACGTAGTAGAAAATTAAACACTTAATGGTGAGGTGCAAAACAACTCCCATAAGTAAACGCTAGACATCGATAAATGACTAAACACCATAATCTCGCCTCTCTAGCTCATCCGGACAACATCACGAAACAATAATTTATCACAAGATCTATGCTTTACCTGCTAAAGCATAACACCGAAGGCTAACAATACTTAGACGCAACAACCATGAATACCTATAACTTAAGGTGACGAATAGAAATACTTTAACTAGATTTTAGAACTACTAATCTAGATTATGAGGCATAGCGCATCAACTAAATCAAGCACCAAATAGGTTTATACAACCCAACACAACGATCATGTTCTCCAACTTACCCGAACCTAATCCGAACATTAAGAAACATTAAATAAGGCATAAGTTCTATAGTTCTTAACTAGAGTATACTACCAAAAATTTACTCAATTAAATTCACCACTATCGACTCCTAAGAGTAACATATGGATAGACAAACTAACACACTTAACACAATTAGCCTAGACATAACTTATAGGCTAATGAATTAAATGCTAAACTTATCCCTCGCATTATTAATTTTACCACATCGCTCACAAAGAACTATTTTAATTTTATTTTGCACCATTCAAATTTATTCAATCTATCTAACAATTTGGCTAACAGGAATAGCAAAAATGCATGCCAATATTAAGTTCAGCTCGAATCCACTACATTGATTAATGAATACTAATTCGGGCTTTTCGTCGATCACACGCTAAATATCGCACTAATTCAGTTCTTCGCCAGCTTACTCCAACTAAACCCGCAAATCACTACCAGGAGCCTACGCCAACGAACAATCAAACCATCGCCACAAACACTAACCATACCATGGTGCACACTAAGGCATTTTGTTGTGCGATAAATATATCTACGGCACGTAAGCTTACAACGGGATAATCATCACGACCAACCTAGGTAGCCAATTCATCTACGACTCGGCTAACAGTAATAATACATCAACTTACTGCATCATAGTGCGACTTGGTATTAACAAAAGCGACGACATTCATTGTTTTCCCCAAATCGCCGAACACCTATCGAACGTCACACGAAATCACACTATCTTCATTAGCTAGCTCCTTTCACTAATCACACTACTGCGATTTACGCATACGTCACCAGTCCACATTGACAGCGCAAGCATACCAAACTGATGAGAAATATTAAAACGAAGAGCGAGAGCGACGATAGCTCACCAATAATTTAATCCGTCTCGAAGGCCACCAGCACAACTAAAATTTCCAATTCCGCAGTTACGTCGAGCACCTTGCGGATGACGCACGAAGCTATCCCCTCCCATGACACCTAGTTGTTCTGCAGGGGCTGCTGCTAAATCGACGGCGAGGTCACGAAGGTGGGAATCCAGTCGAGCTCGCGCGGACAAAGGCGGTGTTTGGGTTGTGCGCCGAGAAGGAGCATGGAGCACCAAAACATGGAGAGCACGGATGATGAGCGATGGCGCTGGCCAATGAAGATCGGCAGCGACGCTGTTGCTGCTCAAGCACTAGGGAGGCCAAGTGGTACTGGGGAATGGCGCCATGGCACGAAGATGAGGAGTCCGAGCTGTGAAGGACGTCGGTGTTGGGCAGAGGAGCATGACCGATGAGCTCCAGAATAGGAGGCACGATGAACGACACCACAAGCGATAGTTGGGGGCGAGCTGAGGGAGCTCGGCAAGGGGAGAGACAGAGAGTAGCGATGGGCAAGCAGGGACGCGTGCCAAAACCCCGGGCGCGACGGCGGCCTAGGCCAGAGCCGACCGCAGCCAGGAGGCAATCATGGCCGAGGCGTGCAGAGGAGCAGGGGCGAGCTCCACGGCTGGAAGCTGAGAGCGAGCCTGATGTGCACCCGTTGGGTGAATGCCCGATCTTTCGATGAGAGGGTATGGAATAACTCGATTGGTGGAGGAGATGACGTTCACGGCCCGACTACAGCCTTCCAAAGACGCTGCGCTTTAGCAACCGATACACCACCTCCTATGGTTGTCACGATATTGTGGAGCGTGACACCCGGCCACTAGGGCACTCATCCTACAAGCAATTGAAGAACTAGCAAGAACAAGTAGAACAAGTACTGAATTACCAGATGTAAATGTAGGTTTCAAAATCAAACTCCAATATGGTGGGGTTCCGAAGACAAGAACACGGGCGGCTGAACCAGCACGCGCGCTTACAAGCAAGTAGCGAGAGCTAAACTTGATCTAAACAAAACCCCGCTGTTCTTGGTGGCGGCTAGGAGGTTTATAAACATGGGAGGACTACCACAAGGGTATTGGGGTCGTGATGCAACCCTAGGATGCGTCCCTAATGGACCCAACTCGATACACGACCCATTGGGCCAAAATAGGGTGACGCAGCACCATGGGCAGAAAAGGCAGGAAATGACTCGGTAAGGAAACAATGATTACGGCAGCCTCAGAACAGATATGACTATAATTCCGGATCCATATGAAAGTAGACTTGATAAGCTTTCCATGTTGTGCTTGAACATTCCAATCCAAGCCCGCATGTGACCGTGGTGACCGTCACAAGTTGGTGTTCTTCTGCAGTCCGAATCCAACATTTTCAAATCCTTTTCCCTTTCGGTCTTCTCCCTAGTTCCTAAGCAAAACAAGAGTGCATGGGTCTCCATGGTCTAAATATGATGGACATGAACTCAAGAGTGTAATCACCTGATGGTTGAGTTGACGAGCACGAGCGCGAGTAATGGGACCAGAAATTGGTACTTGTATTGGCATAGATGTATCAGTAGTGTGGATGTCTTAATCATTCTCCCCTTCTTGCATTTGAGTCATCCTCGACTCAAGCTCAACTTCCTCTCCCATGTAGGGCTTTAAATTGTGTGGATTTAACCGTGACTTCGCCTTTTGACATGTCATGCAACGAGCAACCAATCTCGCCACATCTATTCTCATCTTGGGCCAAAAGAAATGACCAACAAGTATGTCCTCCGTTTTCTTTGCTCCAAAATGTTCCATTAAGCCACCTCCATGTGCTTCCTGTAACAACAACAAAAGAACAGAGCTAGCTGGAATGCATAGCTTCTTAGCTCTAAACACAAACCCATCACTAACGATATATTTGTTCCATCCTTTCCCATCTTTACAATGCAGCAACACATCTTTAAAATCAGCATCATGAACATATTGGTCTTTAATCGTCTCTAATCCAAAGATTTTGTAGTCAGGTTGATTCAGCAAAGTATATCTCCTAGACAAAGCGTCAGCAATGATATTCTCTTTTCCTTTCTTGTGCTTAATAACATAAGGAAAAGATTCGATAAATTCAACCCACTTAGCATGTCTACGGTTCAGTTTTCCTTGACTATGAATATGTTTCAAAGATTCATGATCAGAATGAATAACAAACTCTTTGGGCCACAAATAATACTGCCATGTTTCCAATGTTCCGACAAGAGCATATAATTGTTTATCATAAGTAGAATAATTTAGAACAGACCCACTCAATTTTTCACTATAATATGCAACAGGTTTGCCTTCTTGTAACAAAACACCACCCAATCCAATTCCACTAGCATCACATTCAAGCTCAAAAGACTTATTAAAATCAGGAAGTTGGAGGAGAGGCGCATGTGTCAACTTATCTTTCAGCACGTTGAAAGAGTGCTCTTGTACTTTGCCCCAACTAAAAAGCATTCCCTTCTTCGTAAGCTCATTCAAAGGTGCAGCAATAGTACTAAAGTCCTTCACAAAACGGTGATAGAAGCCAGCAAGTCCTAGGAACCTCCGCACCTGTGTGATAGTCTTTGGCATAGGCCATCCATGTATCGCTTCTACCTTGGCTTGATCAACCTCAATTCCTTGTGGAGTCACAACATAGCCAAGAAACGACACTCGGTCGGCGCAAAATGTGCACTTCTCAAGGTTACTAAATAAACGTGCATCTCGTAAAGCATTAAAAACAACACGCATGTGATCAACATGTTCATCCATAGATTTGTTGTAGATCAATATGTCATCAAAGTATACTACCACAAATTTTCCAATGAAGGCACGCAAAACCTCGTTCATTAATCTCATAAAAGTGCTAGGTGCATTAGTTAACCCAAAAGGCATGACTAACCACTCATATCATCCGAACTTAGTTTTGAAAGCAATTTTCCATTCATCTCCCAATTTCATATGAATCTGGTGGTACCCACTACGCAAATCAACTTTAGAAAACACGATAGCACCACTCAATTCATCAAGCATATCATCTAAACGTGGAATAGGGTGTCGATACCGTATGGTTATATTATTAATAGCTCTACAATCAACACACATACGCCATGTTCCATCTTTTTTAGGCACTAAAATAACCAGAACAGCACACGGACTAAGAGACTCACGCACGTAACCTTTGTCGAGTAGTTCTTGCACTTGTCGCTGAATTTCTTTTGTTTCCTCCGGATTTGTCCTATATGGTGCACGATTTGGCAAAGATGCACCAGGAATAAGATCAATTTGGTGCTCAATCCCTCGTATAGGTGGCAGCCTGATGAGGACATCAACTGCAACATGAGTACGACTACACCAGCAGCACCTCCACATCAAGCGCCACTTCCTTCATTAGCTAGGCCAATCACTCGGGCCCGTGCCAGAGATCTTAACTTCGTCATGCTACTGAAGAATGAGGGCCCAGAAGAATAGATGACCAGCCCAACTGCGGCCCATAGTGCGCGACCTAGGGTTGCGTTTTCCCCCTTTGGCCGCCACTAGGGGTTGCGCCCCCTCTCTCTATTTATCCAGGAGCTGCGCCTCCTTTGTTCTTCGAATTTTGTTTTACATTAGCTTTAGCTACTCTTGAACATGCGCAAATCAGCGCTGTCTTCGTGTATTCAAATTTCCACCCTCGAGTAATAAATTAGATTGCTCGCATATTTTTCTTGTTCGTTCTTCGATTGCGCGCAGTAAACGATCTTCGTGATCAGACCGATCTTGCATCAGCAAGGTCGGTAACCACAGGGAGTTGGTTCAGCGATTGCATTGGCGCCTCGGGCTTGCTCGTCGTAGTCGGATCGTGTTGGTGACTTGTTCTCAAATGCTTCGGATTAAGAACAAGGCAACATAAAAAGTGTTAAATGATAAGGTCCTTCGTCCTTTGAAACATTATTTCCCTTCGGGATATAACGTGCTCCGGACGAAGGTCGTAAACAATATATCTTCGTAAGCACGATGAGTTATGACGAAGAACTTATACATGACATAAAAAGTAATGTAAACATTTAAATTTTGTCACAATGTCATTTCTATTTTATTACTATGTAAAAACAGAAATGACTTCAAATTACAAATGTACCTTCGGACTGCAGGAAGGCAAAAGTACAAGGGTGACGCAAAAGCAAGTGCCAAGTCAACGTGAACAGTACGGGAGTACTGTTCATCTATTTATAGGCGTGAGACACAGCCCATGTAAAATTACATTCATGTCCATTACATTTGCTAATGACTTATGGAAATCTGTCAAGGCCTAAGTAGTCTTTTCATCTTTAAGTCGGTTCCCCTTTCTGCTATCGCGACGAAGCCTTCCTGCGCACAACTTCGGCTGTGCACCACCCTTCGTAGGGCTTGGTAATCAGCCCGTCCTCCATTTCAATCCCCCTTCGTCTGGTTCAGGCTTCGTCCTGACCGTACTTCGTGTTCTTAATTCTGAGTCCGAAGGTACCTGTTCATATAATCCACTTGGAAAACATTGTCAACTCATGTTTTTGAGGACCTTCGGAGGACGAAGGCCCCCAACAGTAGCCCCTCGCAATATTAATTTGTTGATAAATTCAGATTGCGATATGGACGAAGGCCTTGAGCCGAAGGTCCGAAAAAACACCTTCCCTTTGCTAGAATAGCAACATTCACTGACAAGCGGGGTCTTTCAATTTTCAATGCCCTGGGCGTATAAATAAGATCATGCCGCACACTCATTTGATACGCACACTTGCCATCTGCTTCTGCTCACTAAATTTTTAGCTCTTGCTCGCTAAGATTTGCTGATATTTTGGTTTTGAAGCTTCGGCTTTGAAAACAGTTTTTTAGTGTTTCCGAAGATGTCTGAAGATAAGAAGGTTGCTGCTGAGATGAAGCTGAGCCTTGACGAAGAGAAGAACTTGAGGTTCCTTATAGCGATGGCGGAGACCAATACGGAAAAAATCACCAAGGAGATTCTGGAAGGTTTGTCTGAAGATACTGGTGACAGCGACAGTTATGATGTAGAAAGTGGTGGGGAAGAGTCCGAAGATCGACCATGGCGGCCAAGTCACACGGTTTTCGGGAAAACCACCATTAGGCAGAGTCATATTGATAATATGAGAGGGAGGTATTTCCGAGATATATCTATTGTGAGGGCTGATGCTGGAGAAAAAACTTCTCCCACTCCCGAAGAAGATGAAGTTGTAATTTTCCGAAGCTTTCTCAAGGCTGGGCTTCGATTCCCCCTAAGCAGCTTTGTTGTCGAAGTCCTGAAAACATTTCAAGTCTACCTTCATCAAATTACTCCCGAAGCTATCATAAGAATGGGGATGTTTGTCTGGGCTGTGAGAAGCCAAGGTTTAGAACCAAATGCTAAAAGCTTTTGCAATATTCATGAGTTATTATATGAGACGAAGCCCTGGGGGAAAGAACAATATCACAACAACTTTGGGTGTTACAGCTTCGGTGCCCGCTCCGGGTCAAGCCGCCCTGTGCCAACCTTTCGGAAGAGGTGGCCCGGAGCCTGGATGACAGAGTGGTTCTATGTAAAGAACGACTTAACAGCGCAGGAAGATGTTAAGAGTATCATAATGCGCCCCATCTGGCAACGCTTCGGACTTCGAAGGCCGAAGGTTGAAATGGATGAAGCAGCTGAGGAATGCCAAAGAGCCTTCGGCGTAATCTGCTCTTTTATTGGGACAAGGGACTTGGTCCAAGAGCATATTGCCTTCAGGGTGTGGCCACTTGCAGGAAAGTGGGAAATGCCGAAGGAGACCATCAAAGAGTCCGACGAAGGCGGACTGGTTAGACTGAAATACACATTCAAATACGGGGATAAGTTTGTTGAACCTGATGACGACTGGCTGAAAAGCATTGAAACATTAAGCGACGAACTGCTTGGGGCATATTCGAAGGCCGAGAACACTGCGTTATCAGCAGCCTTCGGGGGCCGAAAGAAGAAAAGGCTCAACCGGGTTTTTGACGCAGTCGGGTTTGTCTACCCTGACTATCATTATCCGGTACTGGGCCGCAAAAGAAAAAATACTTGTCCTGCGACAGAAGCTACCACGAGTGCCGCTAGTGAGCCAGCGCCGCAAAGGAAAAAGATGAAGGTGCTCACCCACCGGGCGCGTTTTATTGAGCCGGCCACAGTGCCAGATTTTATCGGTGAAGTCTCTTTGGCCTCTGAAGCTACAGAACCAGCTCCAGTGCCGAAGATAGAAGAGAAAACTGAAGCGCCTTCAGCAGAAAAGGCAGAGAAACCAAAGACTGAAGGGCCAAAAATATCGGAAATCTTAAGTCCTTCAGCAAATGTTGAAACAATAAAAAATCAAAAGGGCCCATCGGTGACCCCAAAAAGAAAAAGAAAGGTGAACGTGCTAGATGTCTTGGAGACAATTAAGTCTTCAAGCACAACTCCGAAGAAGACTGTTGAACTTGCTGAAGCGTCTACTGAAGCTTCGAAGCAACAACCTGAAGCTGAAGTTGGGCCTTCAGAGCCCAGCAAGGAACAATCTTTGGAAGCCGAGAAAATAAAAATATCCGAACCAGTTTTGGTTGAAGAAATTGACACTGCCGCCCCCGATGCTCCTTCCAACATATGCGATTACATCGTGCGACATGCTTCAGGGAAGAAATTATCTGAAGAAGAGACTTATGAAGCCAAGCACTATGCTAGAGAGTTAAAGTATCCGAAGGGAGCAGTAGTGTTCAATGGGACAAATGAAGATGATTTCCTATATTGCCTCCCTGATAACAAAGAATTATCTGTCTGCCGGGAGATGGCTAGAAGTATGGGATTCCCAAAGCTCGAAGCTGGATTATGTGCTATGACGAAGGAGGATCTCGCGGACAGTCTTGCGTACAATAGCCTAAAGGTATGGAATTAGACGCTTGAAAAAAAATTTTAATTCGTAACTCATTCTTTTATTCTTATACCAACTTTTTTACATGTAGGGTCTAATCCTAAGCAACGCATTAAGAGCACAAAAGAGTGCCGAAGATGAGAGCTACGAAATTGCGTTCAACAACCTACGATCAGAAGTTATTAAACTGAGAAACGAAGCTCTGGAAAAGGATAAAATTCTGCTTACATTGGTAGACAAGGTTAAAAAAGACGAAGCTGCCTCAAAGGTCCAGGCCGAAGCCCAAAAACGTGAGATTAAAGATCTTCAGAAACAGCTAGCTAGAGCTAAAGAGGAACGTGTGCTTGAAGAGACAAAACGAGAGCTTAGTGATCAGTTGGTCAATCATTTAGAGTTGAGTGTTAAGGAGCTTCGTGCATCGCAGAGGAAATGCTATGTTAAATCTATTGAATGCGTCAAAAAGATAAAATCCAGTTTCGCCAGCGTTGGCGCATTTTCTAGTGAGGAGAATTTCTTAAGAGGCAATCCCGAAGGTCCACTGGATTGGATCAGCCATGAAGCAGAGGCCTTCGAGGAAATCCTGAGTAGCCGCGGTGACATCTGCGCTTTTTCGGGCGCCAGAGGAGTTGCTACTGTTTTGGAGAAGAAAGGTTGTGAGCATGTAAAATCCTTAGCTCAGTCCGAAGCTGCCTTGTCCTCCGAAGACATCAAAGACCCCTCGACCGAAGCAAGCATGGTTGGCGGTAAATTCTTTACTGATATCTGGGACAACGGCGGCCGAGAAATGGCGCAAGAAATTATTCGAAGGAGTGAAAAAGGCATCCATGATGCTAGGAAAGTGACAGAAGTTGCCGAAAAAAGTACAGAGCCCGAAGGGCAAATAGGTATTAATTAGTCGTTCTTGTTGTGTTGTAATTTTTATTTCAAACTTTGTTCGCGGTTTGTGATAGTAATGTAGACATATTCCCTTCCCTCAGAACCTACTGGATCATCTGCTGACCCTCACACGAAAGAGGATGACGAAATTAAACAAATGGCCGAAGCTATCATGGATAAAGTTGTTGAACAACTTCTAAATGAGGCTGCCGAAGTAGTACTAAGAGAAGACTAGATGGTATTAGAAAAAACATTTGGAATGTGATCTTTGTAATATTTTGTACATTTGAATGTAATATATAAGTTTCTTTTCATTATTCAATTCTTTACGATGCATGAAACTTTACATACGTACCGTTTTTAAGCCTTCGGCGAAAAAACACCTTCCCTTCTTTTCATGCTTCGTGAAGATGGAAAAACTTTTATGCATCACAAAACCCATAGCACTCTGATGAAAAATATCCAAACTTCGTGAGAACATCTTCCGAAGCTATATTCCGAAGATTTTTACTTTCTCAAAGCATTCTTCCGAAGGTTGATACTGTCCTCCCTTCTTTTGCCATATGCAATATGATGTATGATGCATATGCTATGCAAAATGATGTGATGATGTTATGTTATGTAGATGAATTTGATTCCGAAGATGCACACATATCCTCGTGAAACACACAATCTTTTTCTGTAAGCTCTGCATTCCCTTAGGAATGTCTTTGGAGCCTTTTACTTAGGCGGTATCAGCGTTGATTTTTCGCTGTAAGCTCTGCATTCCCTTAGGAACGTCTTTTGAGCTTCTTCGCCTTTTACTTAGGCGGTATCAGCATTGACTTTTCGCTGTAAGCTCTGCATTCCCTTAGGAACGTCTTTTGAGCTTCTTCGCCTTTTACTTAGGCGGTATCAGCGTTGACTTTTCGCTGTAAGCTCTGCATTCCCTTTGGAACGACTTTTGAGCAGAAAACTTACACTGCGCTCCCTTTGGAACGGCTTTTTGTGACTTCATCAACTTACTCTGCGTTCCTTAGAACGACTTTCTGTTGCTTCGAAGAATTTTTAATAATTCGAAGGTCCTCCTTGTTAACGCAAAAATTTTTTTAAGCTTCAACAACTTAAACCTGTGGAGAAAATAGATTTTCCTTGTGGGAAACAACGAGATTATTATATGAAAACTAACAATGTTCTTTGTTACACAGAAAATAGAACTGAATAGAAAAGATTGCTATCAAAGGTAGGATATGTGTCAATAAATGTGCTTCGACTCTGGCACAGTGCTATTGACTGTGCGAGCTTCGGATTGTTCTCTGAAGTCCCTTTGATGTGGGGCATATTGGCTCCCTTCTGGCTGTTGGCCTTGTTGCAGTGGAGGTGGAGGCGGAGGCTGTTGCCAGGAAGCTTGAGGTTGACTTGCCGAAGCTACAGAAACTGCAGGGTGGTTGTCTATGTATTGCGGGATGTAAGGCGGATGGTACGAAGCAGTATGCATGACCTGCTTCGGCTGAGCTTGTTGCGCTGCAGCTTCGGCTATTTCCTTTTGCTTCTAGATTGTAACATGGCACATCCTGGTGGTATGGCCCTTGTTTTCTCCACAGAACAAGCAAAACATTTTCCTTGGTTGATCTCCAAATCTTCCGCCGAAGCCCCTGGCGCTTCTGCCTCTTGGAGCTGGTGGCCGGAAGAAACTTTGCTGTTGCCCCGAAGCCTGTGAGGAGCACTGCGGCCTGTTCTGCTGACTCCCCTTATCATCATTTTGAGTAGAATTGTGGATGGACCTGACATGCCTCGGATAGAATCTTCCTCCGAAGCCCCTGGTCATTTCAGAAAATCTGAAAGCCTCCTCCCTTCTTTGGCAAAAATCATTGTCGGCACGAATGTACTCGTCCATCTTCTGGAGTAGCTTCTCCAAAGTCTGAGGTGGCTTCCTAGCGAAGTATTGAGCTGCAGGTCCAGGTCGAAGCCCCTTGATCATGGCTTCGATGACAATTTCATTGGGCACCGTTGGTGCCTGCGCCCTCAAACGTAAGAACCTTCTGACATACGCTTGAAGGTATTCTTCATGATCCTGAGTGCACTGGAACAAGGCTTGAGCAGTAACCGGCTTCGTCTGAAACCCTTGGAAGCTGGTTAACAACATGTCCTTCAGCTTTTGCCATGAAGTAATCGTTCCTGGTCGAAGGGAGGAATACCAGGTCTGAGCAACATTCCTGACAGCCATAACAAAAGACTTTGCCATGACTGCAGCATTGCCACCATACGAAGACACTGTTGCTTCGTAGCTCATCAAAAACTGCTTCGGGTCTGAATGACCATCGAACATGGGAAGCTGGGGTGGCTTGTAGGATGGAGGCCAAGGTGTAGCCTGCAGCTCAGCGGACAAGGGAGAAGCATCATCGAAAACAAAATTTCCATGTTGGAAATTGTCATACCAGTCATCTTCGTTGAAGAAGCCCTCCTGATGAAGGTCTTTTTGTTGAGGCCTTCTGTTCTGCTCATCGTGAGTAAGATGACGAACTTCTTCAGAAGCTTCGTCTATCTGCCTCTGCAGCTCAGCTAGCCTGGCCATCTTTTCCTTCTTTCTCTGCACCTGTTGATGAAGCATCTCCATATCCCTGATCTCTTGGTCTAGTTCATCCTCCTGAAGCGTCGGGCTGACAGCCTTCCTCTTCTGGCTTCGAGCCTCCCGAAGAGAGACGGTCTCCTGGTTGGGGTCCAGCGGTTGCAGTGCTGCAGCCCCAGTCGCTGAAGCTTTCTTCGGCGCCATAGCGAGGGTCTATGGCTTTCGAAGGTGTTCAAAAAACTCAAAGTGGAAGTGAGTTCACCGGAGGTGGGCGCCAATGTTGGTGACTTGTTCTCAAATGCTTCGGATTAAGAACAAGGCAACATAAAAAGTGTTAAATGATAAGGTCCTTCGTCCTTTGAAACATTATTTCCCTTCGGGATATAACGTGCTCCGGACGAAGGTCGTAAACAATATATCTTCGTAAGCACGATGAGTTATGACGAAGAACTTATACATGACATAAAAAGTAATGTAAACATTTAAATTTTGTCACAATGTCATTTCTATTTTATTACTATGTAAAAACAGAAATGACTTCAAATTACAAATGTACCTTCGGACTGCAGGAAGGCAAAAGTACAAGGGTGACGCAAAAGCAAGTGCCAAGTCAACGTGAACAGTACGGGAGTACTGTTCATCTATTTATAGGCGTGAGACACAGCCCATGTAAAATTACATTCATGTCCATTACATTTGCTAATGACTTATGGAAATCTGTCAAGGCCTAAGTAGTCTTTTCATCTTTAAGTCGGTTCCCCTTTCTGCTATCGCGACGAAGCCTTCCTGCGCACAGCTTCGGCTGTGCACCACCCTTCGTAGGGCTTGGTAATCAGCCCGTCCTCCATTTCAATCCCCCTTCGTCTGGTTCAGGCTTCGTCCTGACCGTACTTCGTGTTCATAATTCTGAGTCCGAAGGTACCTGTTCATATAATCCACTTGGAAAACATTGTGAAATCATGTTTTTGAGGACCTTCGGAGGACGAAGGCCCCCAACAGATCGTAAGGGTCATCTTCCGCCAAATCGGAATTATCTTCACTCACCGAAAGATCGGGCACCTCAGCTATATCAAGTGGTATCAGATTTCAAGGTTGATCGGTGAGTTTATCGAGTTTTTTTCACTCCTACAGTCCACAAAACCACATAAAAATTTAGGTTAGACCTTGTCCCAGCACCCTTTTGAGACTCGCACTTTCTTTCAATAATCTGAATTGTTGAATTTGTGTGCTTTCGTGTCATTTGTTGCTGGTTACATTGTGTTTTTTTTATCGTCCTTCTTTCTTCCACCATTCAAACCCTAGCGCGCCGCCACCATCTCCCGTTTGATCACGCCACAAACCGAGTCAACGTCGCTTCCTTGTTTTTCTCCTTCGGTTACATAAAAAACAGAAACAAAAAAAGAAAAAAAAGAAAACGAAAGAGAAGGGATAGAACCAGAGAACAAACAAAAAAAAGAAAGGAGAAAGGATACAAAGTGGTTGCCTTATCTCGGTCGTTTTAAACATAACTTGAGGTACGTTCCTTAAACCGGGTATAACTTTTCGCTCGGTTGTTCAAAAAATCTGAAATTTTTATAGGAGCTTGTTGACACCATTCTGAGGCCAGCCAAACTTGCCTACGACCTGTTTGGTTTCGATAAAATTGTTAAAAAATTCAGGAAAATAAAGAAAAAAATTCGTCAAAGCTCTTGCACGCTTTTTAGAGAACTTGCTCTTTTTCTGTAGACCACATCTGACCTCTGTTTTAGGCGAAACTTGGTGTAGTATTTTGTTGCTTCTTGTGCTGAGAAAAATATCACAAAAATCATACAAAAAAAACAAAATCACCTGTGATTCCTACTAGTGCCTTTTTGGCCTCGCTAGTACAATATTTACGGTTCTGCCATTCTGCTAGTTCCATTGTTCTTTGTTCCTTTGCACTTGTGGCCAGCAATATAGTTTCGTGTTTTGCACTATAATTCAACTTTGCATTATTGTTTGATCGTGCTAATCCTTGACTTGAGTGCAGCCTACCCAGAACTTCACATATTTCTACGACGAGCAGGTTTCTGTTTCTCCATGCAATCGCTCATCCAATCTTTCACCAGTTCCACCTGTTGGTTGCAGTTCACCCCTGTGGCTTGGTAAGAACAGATAAGAACTTGATAACAGCATTCCATTGAGCGAGTTGTCACCACCATTCCCATGTTGTCGTCGGTTTTTCTCCTTTTGGTGTTTTGGTGTTTGCGCTAATTATGGCAGGAGCACACGACACGGTGGATGTCTAGTTGCTGTTGCAGAAAGTAAGGGGACAAGTTGATGGACTTACTGCTGACATTAGGATGATGCATGAACGGCTTGATTCAACGGTCACTTCGACGACCTCGCGTTTCAACCAGTTTGAACTTGCTCAAACGACGACTCGCACCACACTCAACACCATCCTGGCACGCCTTGATGCGTTGACCACAATGATGGAGCAGGACTACGGCGGTGACACTGAGCAGGACAATGGAGATCGCCGTGGTCGTGTAGGCTGTGTGGTTCATCATACCCCTAATGACTTATTTGCAAAAATTAAATTTAAAATTCCATCTTTTAATGGTAAATATGATCCTGCTGCATATCTTGATTGGGAATTGGAGGTAGAACAGAAATTTTCATGCCATGATATTCCTGCAAATAGCCAAGTGAAGGCTGCCATTAGTGAATTTACTGATTTTGCTTTAATTTGGTGGCGTGAGTATAAACAAAAACTTCCCATTAACAGTGTCACTACTTGGACCAATTAAAAACTGCCATGCGCCACAGATTTGTTCCTTCCTATTATATTCGTGATTTGCTTAACTAAATGTAGTGTTATCAATAAGGTTCACAATTTGTTGAGTAATATTACCAGGAGTTACAAAAGGGTATGCTTCGTTGTGGTTTGGTTGAGTCGGATGACGCTGCTATGGCGCGTTTTCGTGGTAGTTTGAACAGGGAAATTCAGGATATACTTGATTATAAGGATTATTTTGATATAACCACATTGTTTGAATATGCTTGCAAAGCTGAACGTGAAGTGCAGGGATGACGATCAAAGACATATACTAACTCTTTTGCAGGTCGGGGTTCGACACATAGCTCAACTCCTTCCAGCCCTACACCTTCTACGCCTAGCACTACACCGCGCACAGGGACGGCCAAGCCAGTGGCGCCCCCTGCCAAAGGCGCCGTTTCTTCCACAAGACGTACACGGGATATTCAGTGCCATCGTTGCAGAGGGTTTGGGCACATGATTCGGGACTGCCCAAACAAGCGTACCTTGCTTATACGTGACAATGGTGAGTACTCTTCAGCCAGTGATTCCGAGGAAACTAGCCATGCTATTATTGCCAATAACCATGCAGAAAATGAGGACGTCCATGTTGATCCCATCGACGCTGATAGGTATGAGAGTCTTGTTGTGCAGCGTGTTCTCAGCACACAGGTTGCCTAGGCCAAAAAAATCAGCGACACACTCTATTCCATACCAAGGGCGTTGTGCACGAACGGTCGATTCACATCATCATCGGTAGTGGCAGCTGCAACAATTTGGCAAGTACAACTTTGGTAGATAAATTATCCTTGCCTACTCGCGCACACCCACATCCGTATCACATTCAATGGTTTAATGATGATGGTAAAATAAAGGTATCACATTTGGTACGCGTCCCCTTTTCGCTGGGTTCTTATTCTGATTATGCTGATTGCGATGTTATTCCCGTGGAAGCATGCTCTTTGTTATTGGGTCGACCTTGGCAGTATGATACTAATAGTTTACATCATGGTCGTTCAAATCATTATTCTTTCATGTTTAAAGGCCAGAAAATAATTATACATCCAATGACCCCTGACCAAATTTTGAAAGATAATCTTACTAGGGCTGCTAAAACTACACAACAAGTCAAATCGACATCAGCCGCACCTATTAAATCTAAAATCAAGTTGCACTCTCCTGTTTAACTTGCTACACGTGCTGATTTTGATGATCTCCATGAAGCTCATATGGCCTGTTATGCACTCGTATGCTCTCGCATGCTTGTTCCGCTTGATGATGCACCGTCGTTGGATATACCAACTGCTGTTGTTAACCTTTTGCAGGAGTATGCTGATGTTTTTCCTACGGACTTACCACCGGGTCTTCCTCCGCTCCATGGCATTGAGCATCAGATCGATATCATCCACGTCGCTTCTCTTCCGAACCGTGCCCCGTACCGTACAAATCCAGATGAGACGAAGGAGATCCAGCGCCAGGTGCAGACGCTGCTTGATAAAGGTTACATTCGTGAGTCTCTTAGCCCTTGCTCGGTTCCTGTTTTACTCGTTCCAAAGAAAGATGGGTCATGGCGTATGTGCGTAGATTGTCGTGCTATTAATAACATCACAGTTCGTTATCGATATCTGATATAGCTGAGGTGCCCGATCTTTCGGCGAGTAGAGATAATTCCGATTTGGCGGAAGATGACCCTCGCGATCTGACTACGACGAGCAAGCCCGACGCACCAATGCAATCGCTGAACCAACTCCATGTGGTTACCGACCTTGCTGATGCAAGATCGGCCTGATCACGAAGATCGTTTCCTGTGCGCAATCGAAGAATGAACAAGAAAAAGATGCGAGCAATCTAATCTATTACTCGAGGGTGGAGTTCTGAATACACGAAGACAGCGCTGATTAGCGCGTGTTCGAGAGTAGCTAAAGCTAACGTAAAACAAAACTCAAAGAACAAAGGAGGCGTAGCTCCTGGATAAATAGAGAGAGGGGGCGTAGCCCCTAGGGGCGGCCAACCCTAGGTCGTCCACTATGGGCCGCAGTTGGGCTGGTCATCTATTCTTCTAGGCCCTCATTCTTCAGTAGGATGACGAAGTTAAGATCTCTGGCACGGGCCCGAGTGATTGGCCCAACTAATGAAGGAAGTGGTGCTTGATGTGGAGGTGCTGCTGGTATAGTCGTACTCATAATGATGTCCTCATCATCCTCCCCTTCTTGAAGTGAAGTCGTCCTCGACGGCAACTCCTCATCCTCAGCCATATATGGTTTCAAATCTGCAACATTAAAACTAGTGGAAACACCAAATTCCGCAGGCAGGTCAAGGATATAAGCATTATCATTAATCTTTGTTAGCACCTTAAAAGGACCAGCAGCACGAGGCATTAATTTAGAACGGCGCAAAGTAGGAAACCGATCCTTTCTCAAGTGCAACCAAACCATATCACTTGACTCAAAAGTAACAAGTTTTCTTCCTTTACTACTAGGAACCTGATTTTTTGCATTAGTAGCAGCAATGTTCTATTTCGTTTGTTCATGTATGGTAATCATTTGTTCAATATGTGCAGCAGCATCTACATGGGGGGCGTTCGCAGCATTAAGTGAAATCAAATCAATAGGTGCCCTAGGGATGTAACCATAAACAATCTGGAAAGGGCACATCTTTGTAGAAGAATGCGTGGCATGATTGTAAGCAAATTCAACATGAGGCAAGCAATCCTCCCAACGTCTCAAATTCTTGTCTAAAACAACCCTAAGCATGGTAGATAAATTTCTATTTACTACCTCAGTTTGTCCATCAGTCTAAGGGTGACAAGTAGTGCTAAACAACAATTTAGTTCCCAATTTATTCCAAAGAGATCTCCAAAAATGGCTTAGAAACTTAGCATCGCGATCAGAGACTATTGTTTTTGGAATACCATGTAAATGAATAATTTCTCTAAAGAACAATTTAGCAACAATGCTAGCATCATCAGTTTTATGACATGGTATAAAGTGAGCCATTTTAGGGAATCTATCAACAACCACAAAAATACTATCCCTCCCCTTCTTAGTTCTAGGCAAGCCCAAAACAAAGTCCATAGAAATATCAAGCCAAAGAGAAGAAGGGACAGGCAAAGGCATATACAAACCATGGTTGCCCAAACGTGACAGCTTTCTGGCAAGTAGTGCAACGTGCAACAAGACGCTCAACATCACGGCGCATCCGAGGCCAAAAGAAGTGTGTGGCCAGCACCTCATGTGTCTTGTAAACGCCAAAGTGCCCCATGAGACCGCCTCCATGAGCTTCCTGCAGCAACAAAAGACGAACCGAGCTTGCTGGAATACATAGCTTGTTAGCGCGGAACAAAAATCCATCCTGTATGTGAAATTTTCCCCAGGGTTTGCCATTCTTACAATGTATATAGAAATCTTTAAAATCAGCATCATCCACATATTGATCTTTCACAATTTGCAAGCCAAAGATTCTAAATTCTAACTGTGAAAGCATGGTATATCTACGGGACAACGCATCAGCAATGACGTTTTCCTTCCCGTTCTTGTGTTTAATGATGTAAGGAAAGGACTCGATGAATTCTACCCAACTAGCATGACGACGGTTCAGATTTGTTTGGGTACGAATATGTTTTAAAGCCTCATGATCAGAATGAATTATAAACTCACGAGGCCAAAGGTAGTGCTGCCATGTTTGCAAAGTGCGAACTAAAGCATAAAGTTCCTTATCATAAGTAGAATATCTCAAGCTAGCACCGCTTAATTTTTCACTGAAATAAGCAACCGGTTTTCCTTCTTGTAACAAAACAGCACCTAACCCAATACCACAAGCATCACATTCAAGCTCAAACACTTTCTGAAAGTCGAGCAATTGTAAGAGTGGAGCATGGGTTAACTTATCTTTCAAAGTGTTGAACGCCTCTTCTTGTGGGGGGTCCCAAGCAAAAGACACACCTTTCTTTGTGAGTTCGTGCAAAGGGGCAGCGATGGAGCTAAAATCACGCACAAAACAGCGGTAAAATCTTGCAAGTCCAAGAAAACTCCGAATTTGGGTGATCGTCGTTGCTGTAGGCCAGTCCTGAATGGCTTCAACCTTGCTGCTATCCACCTCAATGCCCTACGAAGTAACCACATAACCAAGGAACGAGACACGTTGCGTGCAAAATATGCACTTTTCCATGTTACCAAACAAGCGAGCAGCACGCAAAGCATCAAAAACAGCACGCAAATGTTCTAAATGCTCCACTATAGACTTGCTGTAAATAAGAATATCATCGAAATAAACAACAAACAAACAAACCTATGAAGGCCCGTAGAACTTCGTTCATTAAACGCATAAAGGTGCTGGAAGCATTAGTCAATCCAAATGGCATAACCAACCATTCATATAAACCAAATTTTGTTTTCAAAGCCGTTTTCCGTTCATCACCGAGTTTCATTCTAAACTGATGGTAACCGCTACGCAAATCAACCTTAGAGAAAATAATGGCACCACTAAGCTCATCTAACATATCATCAAGGTGTGGAATAGGATATCTGTGGCAGAACCTCCCAAGGTATTGGGCCCACATGCACTTGTCCTTGTCCCAAAGACCTCAGACGGCCATGCATGTGCACCAGATAACTTAACAGGATCCGTCCGATTGCCCCAAGGACATCGGATAAACCACTTACAACCAGAACCGCGGGATTAAGTAATACAAATCACACACACCAATATTTTTGCAGCGGAAATCTTATTACCAAATTTTACAAGTTACAAAAATTTTACATTATTTTATCGGAATGATTACAAAAGTATAAGTTTGAAATATATGCTAGCTTAAGAGACCATCCTCAATAAGAAGTATAGAAGGGTAACCTAGACTTATAAGAAGGCCGAGCCCACCGGCACTTAACACCATCATCAGCAGCACAAAGCTATGACCTGAAAAACAACAGGGAATAAAACCCTGAGTATGGAATTACTCAGCAAGTCTTACCCGACTAAGGAAAAGACTCTCAAGGGTATGCTGGATAAATAGGAATCAAGGAGAGGCTTTAGCAAGAATCAACTTAGATACTTTTGCAGAAATAGCTTACTAAAGTGAGTCCTTACTTTCAACATTTTAACGCCAGATTAAATATTAATAGACTCTGTTTGCCTCTAGTCTAATTTCATCATCTCATCAATACAACATCATTTTTATTCATGAAGTTCACATCCTGACTTAGGTTGTAGGTCAGTGATCAAGTCTCCACTCTCCGGGGATATAACGGCGATCCGAATCGATTTACTCAGCTGAGGATCTCTAACCACACGACATATGTAGCACTTAATCCTTGCATATGTCAACTCGACCCTAGGGTTCTTAAGACCAGATCAGGTTCACACAAACCTAGAGCACGGATACACCACCGTCCAGCCTCTTGCCACGGAGGGTACACGCTACTCCCGCCACCGCTCCACGCCCATTTCGTGTTATCTTATTCTGGCCTTAGTCTGCCCGAGGCAAAGCTTACCCTGTCCCATTTCCAGGGTATGCGGCTAGCTAAGATAATCCTTGCGCTAGCAGGCCTACATACGCATCCAATCCTTAATCAACCTGGGTAGAACATCACCTGTTCCTAACCCAAGTCTCGATTTAAGTAGTTCCATCCTTAGGATTGTTTCTGTTCCTTAGGATGAAAAGAGCATCACAGGGAGCTTTGCAGTAAGATCCCACCACACTCTCACTGAAAGTATTCTTGCAGGTAGAAGCCATCTTTCCTCAGGATAACCCCTGAGCTAGGCAGTATTGCAAAAGACAACCTCTATCCACAAGATCTAAGCAGGGCTAAGCATTTTTGTAAATCAAATTTTGATACTTCACCAGAAGTATCTATAAAGGTATGGATATCAAGGAAGGCAATGCATCAAAGAGTTCCAAGCAACTCCTATAAACCTAATGCACATTTCGCTAGACTTAAAGTGGGTAAAAATTATTTAAAAACACAAGGAAGGGGTTGCATGCACCGGGGCTTGCCTTTGTTGCAGTGAAGTGGTTCTAGATCCCTCTATCCAATACCCAGTTAGCTGGCTTCATCCACTTGAGGAGCAGGCACTGGAGTAGACTCCTCCTTCAAACACCACTTCTTCTAGGTGTTCTACAAGTCAATTACAAATACATGAATGCTTATGTAATGATGTGACATGCAAACTCTCATAAGGAGAGGTGGGGAACATAAACACCACAAACTAAAACACATGACAAGTACACACATGGTTCTTCCTTTGCTAAAAGTGGCCAAATTGAACTTACTTATTGATTAATCTTCCTTTGGTTGCTTCATCCAAAGAGCAACTCTCACTAGGTAAACTTATCTCCTTTCCAAAACATTAACCCACACTTGATTAGGGATTAACCACTTTATTTTGGGGTTTACAAGGTTTCCCGAGCAAATGGATTCCAAACAGCCTCAAACCTTTACCAAGTGATCAACTTCTGATAACAAGTTTCTCCAAAAATTTCCATAATTTTTGGTGCTCAACTCTTATTTCTAAAATTCCAATAATCCCTCCAAATGTACCTTTGATTCACTTAAAACTTGCTAACTGATCTAAAAAAAATCCTAAAACCATTTTTATCTGAGAGTTCATGAATTTAGACATCCAACAAAATTGATCTCACTATTTTTGGACTTTTCTACAATTTCTGGCATAGTTTACAAGTTCTCTGTTAAAATAGAAGGGAAAACCATGTACAGTGCTGGGCAGAAACCTAGCCCAGACAGGCTGCGCACAGCCCACGGTCGGTGGCCCGTGTCCGCCTGGCACCTTTGCACAAGGGCCCTCGCTACATCGCCTAAACGAGTTTGAGTACCAGCCACTGTTGGCTGTGTTGCTGACAGTAACACATAAGCCCCCCCTCTTCTTTGCTTTTGCACAAACTCGGCCATGACACCGTCGCGTAAATCTCCGGCTCGCCGGCGTCGGACTGGCCACGGCGACATGGCATAGTCCACGACGACCGCACCTCCACGACCCCCAGACGACAGTGAATCTAGGCACGGACTTAATTTAGTATTAGAAACCTAGGACCTTTACTATCGTCGGTGGTGGTGGCAAACCAAGTCCGATGAGCCCGATCCCGTGAACACCGCGTGGTAGAGCTCGAACTAAGGATTCAGAGAGCTTCAGTGATCTCACAAACCTATAGTGCGCACGTGAACTCGATCGGCAATAGCGCGAATTAATGGGTCGACGCAGAGGTAATTCACGGCACCAAACCACGGTGGCGGAGCTCTGTTCTGGCCAGCACGAAATAGTAGAGTTAAAAATTCCAAGTTCATGAGCTTCACTGACCTTAAGTGAACACAGAATGAGCGCCACATGGTCGAGGAAATCTTCGAGAATCCCTGGCCACGGTGAGGTGAGGGATTCAGTTCTTGTGGTCACCACAGACAAGTGGTTGGTATTCAGATATGGAGTAAAGTAAACTTGGTGGCTGAGAAAGGTTTACACCGGTTGAACACAGGGATTCCAATCCTTTGCAGTGGTCTGAGGATAGAGCTTGAGAATCGGAGACAACCTTCACTGAACTAGGCCTTTTAAGGCTGCTGAACTGGGCAGCTGTCCCTGAACAGGACCAACATGCAGTGGAGAGTTACTTCCCAAGTTGCCAGCAATATAGGAGCTAGCCAACGCGGCTTTCATGCATCAACTTCACCAAGTTCACAGCCCCAATTTAACACCGAATCTAGTCATCTAGCAAACAAATATCGCTTGTGGATATGCTCTAACAGCCCAAAATATCACTCGGCATAGACTCAAATATCAGCTTTGTCCTGGTCTACAGACAGAAAACAGAACCCATAAATACTCCACTGTGCAGAGTCAAACAAATCTAAAGGTTTGATATTTTCTGCAGCAGTAACTTGAGCTCTAGAGCCCTTGTTGCTTACCCAAAATTATCTCAGTTTGAGCACAAAGTGGAGTACAGCAGAGACGTAGGGATATTTTCCTCCCCTATCCACTTGCTCACAACAGTCCAACTTAATATTTTCCAATAGAGCTGAGGTCACTAGATCCTTGGCTATGCACTTCGACCTTATCTCCACCCAAACACACAAGGAGACCAGCAGGGAGAGGAGATCTTTTCTTCACCCCCAAATCTGATCCAAAGTTCAGTTAACTGAATTACTCTCTCCACTATCCCCAAAATAGTACAAAAGTGGATATTTCAGTGGAAAAAACTCTAAAAACTGAGTTAGACCCTGCATTCTTATCTCCATCCATATCACGATCCATAGCATCAGATGGGCACAACAGGGAGGAATAAAGCTTCTTCAGTTTACTAAATCCAACTCTGAATTTACTCCATCAGTCCCGCTACTCCCTCTGCATATCTCCCTGTTTAAGCCCCACTATCACCCAAATCCCCTTGACAACAGACCCATCCCTTTTAACCAAAAGTATTCTACAACTATAGCTCTATTAGTTTGTTGCAGCAGTCCAAGACCAAAAATACAGGGATCAAAAGTTACAGTGTCCCAAAATTCTTCCAAACTCACTGAATTTTCTGCTTCAATTATCTGCAATAGTATAACACCAACCCTGACAGCCCAGCTTGGAACCCATTTTTCTCCCAATTCTACACAGTAAAAAGACTAACACCTTATAATAAACTTGTTCTCCTTTAAATGATATTTAACTTTACTATAAGATTCTTAGTCCAAAACCTCATGGACTAATCACAAAAGAACTTCAAAGTCAAGCTGACAATGCTGAAACTGAACCAATGCAACCTGAATAAAATTCAGCTAAGCACACTGACAGTCCCCTTTTTGGCAGCATTTACTCCACTTTTTCTGTAGAACCAAACCAAACTTACTTAAAGGAACTTGTTCACCATCATATGGGCTTCAACTTCTCTATAAACACCCCAGCACAAAACATTATAGAACAGCCACAAACCAGCTCCAAAACTGCTCTAAAAATACTAATTTCAGACTTTCAGTTCTGAATAAACTAAGTCAACGACAATCTGATATTCCAACTTTGGAAAAGTTTTTCTCCACTTTTTGTATAGGATCATTCCAAACACACTTAAAGAAAGTTGTTCCCCAACATATGGTATTCAATTCCTTTATGGACCTCTCAGCCTAAATCCTTAGGGATTAGTCACAAAAAGCTCCCAAAACTGCTATCAAACACAGAAATCTGATTTCAGACACTGTTCACAATCTGAAATTCAAAAGTCTGACAGCCTCACTTTGGATCACCTTTTTCTCCTAGTTGTATATAGTTCCAGGGCTGTGACACTTAATAACAGTTGTTCTCTTATACTTATTCTACAAGTTTGCTATAGTGGTCATTAACCAAAACTTCTTGGATTCCAAACTACAATAGCTCAAAGTTTGCTCCAATTGCTGAAATTCAGACTCTGAATTCTACCAAGTCTGAAATCCACACTTTCGGACAGCTCTACTTTAGACCAGCTTTTCTCTAGGTTCCAAATAGCTTTATGGCTAAGTGTCTTAATCAAACTTATACTCCTCATATAGCTCTATAACTTTGTTATAATGATCATCTTCAAACTGTTTATAGATCAAATGTTATGAAGGCCCAAAAACAGCTAGTTGATATTATTTTCAGCAAACTTCAAATCTGATTCAAAACTGAATTAAACTTTTTACTCCAACTTTTCCTCTAAAACTTGGAATTCTCCATACATGAAAGTTGTTCAACTTTCCAAAATCTACAACTTTGATATATGGACCACTAGCAAATTCTCTCTAGATTTAAAACTCCACCTTTGGGCTAGTTGAGGGTTTCAAATGTGACTCCTCATCAAGTGATTTATCAACTCAATCCATAATCCTAAAAGCCAAGTGACTCCCCTTAATCTCAAATTCAGTCTAGTAAATGAAGCTCATGTCCAAAGTGTCCTTAGTTTAGAATTTGCTTTACTTAACCATCTCTTCCAAGCAAAATTCAAGTTAAGACTTGGGTTATTCCATTTCCTTAAGTGCTTCTTCCACTTGACCATCATTCCAAAACAAGGCCACTCTAGGCTCTAAAACTTATCTTTAGCACTTAAGACTTAAAACCAACTTGTCACTTACTTGAGAGATGATCTACTCCTGTTTAGCTTAGGTCCTTAAATAAAATCTAAACCCAACACACAACATCACACTTTTGAAAAAGCTTAACCTAGTGAATGCATTCTAGGTATATTAAACAAGATAATGCAAGTGCTTATGATGACATGCCAGCGTTTTAGTTATCGTAACACCAGGGGTGTTACAATATCGATAATGAACTGTGATGTTATTAATAGCACGACAATCTACGCACATACGCCATGACCCATCTTTCTTTGGAATGAGTAAAACAGGAACCGAGCAAGGGCTAAGAGACTCACGAATGTAACCTTTATCAAGCAGCGTCCGCACCTGGCGCTGGATCTCCTTCGTCTCATCTGGATTTGTACGGTATGGGTGAAAGGGAAATGTGCCCTTGGGCCATTTCTAAGTATTTTGGTGATTGAGTGCCAACACATGTGTTTAATTGTGAATTTGTGTACATGGATGAACAAGGTGCAAATCATGAGATAAAGGTATGTTTCTAAGCCTTAGTACATTGGTTTTGTGGACTAACATATTTGTCTAAGTGTTAGAAACAGAAAGAAGAAAAAGAGAAAAGGGGAGAGAATGACTTGGCTGTGTGCAGCCAAGTCCCTGCTCGGTCTGGAGCACCGGACTGTCCGGTGTGCACCGGACAGTGTCCGGTGCGCCAGACTGACTCGACTCGAACTGGCCGCTCTCGGGAATTTGGCCGGCGGCGTACGGCTAAAATTCACCGGACTGTCCGGTGTGCACCGGACTGTCCGGTGAGCCAACGGTCGGCCAGGGCCAACGGTCGGCCGCGCAATCGGCGCGGGACACGTGGCCGAGCCAACGGTCGGAAGACGGCACCGGACTGTCCGGTGTGCACCGGACTGTCCGGTGCGCCAACGGCTCGCAGATCCACGGCCGTCTTCCAACGGTCAGAAGCGCCAGAAAAGGAAAGAAATCGGTCACCGGACATGTCCGGTGTGCACCGGACTGTCCGGTGCCCCCGACGACAGAAGGCCAGGATAGCCTTCCAGAATTGCTCTCAACGGCTCCTAGCTGCCTTGGGGCTATAAAAGGAGCCCCTAGGCGCATGGAGGAGACACACAAGCAACTCCTAAGCATTCTTGATCATCCACACAAGTTCTTTGCGCATTCGTTTGTGATTCTAAGTGATTCGAGCTCTGTTCTAGTGTGAACTCTGAGATAGTCATTCGAGCTCGAGTCTTGGCCGTGTGTGTGCGCTTTTGTTGTGGATTTGTGTGTGTTGCTTCCCTCCCTTACTCTGTGCTTTCTTTGTGATCATACACTTGTAAGGGCAAGAGACTCCAATTTGTGGAGATTCCTTGCAAACGGGATAGTGAAAGGAACAACAAAACACCGTGGTATTCAAGTGGGTCTTTGGACCGCTTGAGAGGGGTTGATTGCAACCCTCGTCCGTTGGGACGCCACAACGTGGAAGTAGGCAAGCATTGGCTTGGCCGAACCACGGGATAAACCACCGTGTCCCTCTGTGCTTGATTCTTGTGGTATTGTGTTTTGTTGAGACTTCACCTTAGCCACTTGGCAATAATCGTGCTAACACTTAACAAGTTTGTGGCTTAAGTTTGAAGTTTTTACAGGATCACCTATTCACCCCCCCCCTCTAGGTGCTCTCAATTGGTATCAGAGCCGTTCTATTCACAAAGGGACTAACCGCCCGAATAGATGGATCCTAAGGGGAAGGGTATAGTGATCAACGACAAAGAGAAGGAGACCTTCGTCAACGAGCCGAAGGACGACAAGCCTACCGACTCCGGCTCGGGTCAAAGACGGAAGGAAGGGAAGAAGAAGAAGACCAGGCGCATCAAAGAGATCATCTACTACGACAGCGACGAGTCTACTTCTTCCCAAAAGGATGAGGACCACAACGACTACGAGAGGAGAAAACCGGTTAATTCGAACTTTTCCTTTGATTACTCTCGTATTCCGCAAAGTTCACATTCTCATTTGCTCTCCATTCCACTTGGCAAGCCCCCACACTTTGATGGAGAGGACTACGGATTTTGGAGTCACAAAATGCGTAGTCACCTATTCTCTCTCCATCCTAGTATATGGGAGATTGTAGAGAGTGGAATGCACTTTGATAGTTCGGATAGTCCCATGTTCATTAATGAACAAATTCATAAAAATGCACAAGCTACTACTGTTCTTCTAGCTTCCTTGTGCAGGGATGAATACCATAAGGTGAGCGGCTTGGACAACGCCAAGCAAATCTGGGACACCCTCAAGATTTCTCATGAGGGGAACGACGTCACCTTACTCACCAAGATGGAGTTGGTGGAGGGCGAGCTTGGACGGTTCGCGATGATAAGGGGCGAGGAGCCAACGCAAATGTACAACCGGCTCAAGACCCTTATCAACAAGATAAGAAGCTACGGGAGCACGCGATGGACGGACCACGACGTCGTCCGCCTAATGCTCAGGTCCTTTACCGTACTTGATCCTCATCTCGTGAACAATATTCGTGAGAATCCCAGGTACACGATGATGACGCCCGAGGAAGTACTTGGAAAATTCGTGAGCGGGAGGATGATGATCAAGGAGGCGAGATACGTCGACGACGCGTTGAACGGACCACTCCACGAGCCTCAACCCATTGCTCTAAAGGCAACGAGGAGCAAGGAGTCGCTACCTAGCAAGGTGGCGCAAGTTGAGGCGGCTGGCCTTAATGATGAAGAGATGGCTCTCATCATTAAAAGATTCAAGACGGTGCTTAAAGGTCACAAGGGACAACCAAGCAAGACCAAAGCCAAGGGGAAGCGCTCATGCTTCAAATGCGGTAAGCTTGGTCATTTCATTGCTAACTGTCCCGATAATGAAAGTGACCAGGAAAAGGGGAACAAAAGAGAGAAAAAGAAGCAATACAAGAAGGCAAAGGGCGAGGCGCATCTAGGAAAGGAGTGGGACTCGGATTGCTCCTCCTCCGACTCCGACAACGAAGGACTCGCCGCCACTGCCTTCAACAAATCGGCTCTCTTCCCCAACGAGCGTCTCACTTGTCTTATGGCAAGAGAGAAGAAGGTAAGTACTAAAGACTCCACTTATGCTTCTTCTAGTGATAGTGAGTCTAGTGATGATGATATAGATTATTCTTGCTTGTTCAAGGGCTTAGATAGATCTAAGATAGATAAAATCAATGAATTGATTGATGCATTGAATGAAAAGGATAGGCTTTTAGAAAAGCAAGAAGATTTATTGTATGATGAACATGATAAATTTGTAGAGGCACAAAAATCATATGCTTTAGAAGTAAAAAGAAATGAAATGCTTTCTAGTGAAATATCTTCCTGTCATGAAACCATTTCTACCTTAAGAAGTGTTAATATTGACTTAAGTGCTAAACTAGAAGTAGCTAGTAAATCAAATTCTTGTGTTGAACATGTTGAAATTTGTACTAGGTGTAAGGATTTTGATGTTAATGCTTGTAGTGAACACCTAGCTCTAATTTCCAAATTAAATGATGAAGTGGCTAGTCTTAATGCCCAACTTAAGACTAGCAAGAATGAAGTTGATAAAATAAAATTTGCAAGGGATGCCTACACGGTTGGTAGACACCCCTCAATTAAGGATGGGCTTGGCTTCAAGAGGGAAGCCAAGAACTTAACAAGCCATAAGGCTCCCGTCTTCGTCAAGGAGAAAGGGAAGGCCCCTATGGCTAATAGTGCTAAAAAGAACCATGCTTTTATGTATTATGATAGGAGACATGCTAGAAATGCTTATAATCATTTTGATTCACATGTTTATGATTCTCATGCAATGTTTGCTTCTAGTTCTTCTTATAATCATGGTAGAGATATGCCTAGGAAAAATATTGCTCGTGTGCCTGGAAAGAATGTTATTCATGCTCCTAGGAAAGTAATGAATGAATCTTCTACCATTTATTATGCTTGTAATGCTCCCTTTGCTATTTGTAGAAAGGGAAAGAAGGTTGTTGCTAGGAAATTAGGGGCTAGATGCAAGGGAGATAAATCTTGCATTTGGGTCCCTAAAGATATTTGTGCTAACCTTGCAGGACCCAACATGAGTTGGGTACCTAAGACCCAAGCCTAAATTTGCCTTGCAGGTTTATGCATCCGGGGGTTCAAGCTGGATTATCGACAGCGGATGCACAAACCATATGACGGGGGAGAAGAAGATGTTCACCTCCTACGTCAAGAGTAAGGATTCCCAAGATTCAATTATATTCGGTGATGGGAATCAAGGCAAGGTAAAAGGGTTAGGTAAAATTGCAATTTCTAATGAGCATTCTATCTCAAATGTATTCTTAGTGGAGAGTCTTGGATATAATTTGCTATCTGTTAGTCAATTATGTCAAATGGGATATAATTGTTTATTTACAAATGTAGATGTGTCTGTCTTTAGAAGATGTGATGGTTCACTAGCTTTTAAGGGTGTACTAGACGGCAAGCTTTATTTAGTTGACTTTACAAAAGAAGAGGCCGGTCTAGATGCATGCTTAATGGCTAAGACTTGCATGGGCTGGCTGTGGCATCGCCGCTTAGCACATGTGGGGATGAAGAATCTCCACAAGCTTCTAAAGGGAGAACACGTGATAGGTCTAACAAATGTTTATTTCGAAAAAGATAGACCTTGTGCAGCTTGTCAGGCAGGTAAACAAGTAGGAGGAGCACATCACAGCAAGAATGTGATGACCACTTCAAGACCTCTGGAGCTGCTGCATATGGACCTCTTCGGACCCGTCGCCTATCTGAGCATAGGAGGAAGTAAGTATGGTTTAGTTATTGTTGATGACTTTTCCCGCTTCACTTGGGTGTTCTTTTTGCAGGATAAGTCTGAAACCCAAGGGACCCTCAAGCGCTTCCTCAGGAGAGCTCAAAATGAGTTTGAGCTCAAGGTGAAGAAGATAAGGAGCGACAACGGGTCCGAGTTCAAGAACCTTCAAGTGGAGGAGTTTCTTGAGGAGGAAGGGATCAAGCACGAGTTCTCCGCTCCCTACACACCACAGCAAAATGGTGTGGTAGAGAGGAAGAACAGGACGCTAATCGATATGGCGAGGACGATGCTTGGAGAGTTCAAGACCCCCGAGTGCTTTTGGTCGGAAGCCGTGAACACGGCTTGCCACGCCATCAACAGGGTCTACCTTCACCGCCTCCTCAAGAAGACGTCTTATGAGCTACTAACCGGTAACAAACCCAATGTATCGTACTTTCGTGTATTTGGGAGCAAGTGCTACATTCTAGTGAAGAAGGGTAGAAATTCTAAGTTTGCTCCCAAAGCTGTAGAAGGGTTTTTATTAGGTTATGATTCAAATACAAAGGCGTATAGGGTCTTCAACAAATCATCGGGTTTGGTTGAAGTCTCTAGCGACGTTGTATTTGATGAGACTAATGGCTCTCCAAGAGAGCAAGTTGTTGATTGTGATGATGTAGATGAAGAAGATGTTCCGACGGCCGCTATACGAACCATGGCGATTGGAGACATTCGGCCACAGGAACAGGATGAACGAGATCAACCTTCTTCCTCAACGACGGTGCATCCCCCAACTCAAGACGATGAACAGGTTCATCAAAAGGAGGCGTGTGATCAAGGGGGAGCACAAGACGATCAAGTGATGGAGGAAGAAGCGCAACCAGCACCTCCAACCCAAGTTCGAGCAATGATTCAAAGGGATCATCCCGTCGACCAAATTCTGGGTGACATTAGCAAGGGAGTAACCACTCGATCTCGATTAGTTAATTTTTGTGAACATTACTCGTTTGTCTCCTCTATTGAGCCTTTCAGGGTAGAGGAGGCCTTGCTAGATCCGGACTGGGTGCTGGCCATGCAGGAGGAACTTAATAACTTCAAGCGCAACGAAGTTTGGACGCTGGTGCCTCGTCCCAAGCAAAATGTTGTGGGAACCAAGTGGGTGTTCCGCAACAAACAAGACGAGCACGGAGTGGTGACAAGGAACAAGGCTCGACTTGTGGCAAAAGGTTATGCCCAAGTCGCAGGTTTGGACTTTGAGGAGATTTTTGCTCCTGTGGCTAGGCTAGAGTCCATTCGTATCTTGCTAGCATATGCCGCTCACCATTCTTTCAGGTTGTACCAAATGGATGTGAAGAGCGCGTTCCTCAACGGGCCAATAAAGGAGGAGGTGTACGTGGAGCAACCCCCTGGCTTCGAGGATGAGCGGTACCCCGACCACGTGTGTAAGCTCTCTAAGGCGCTCTATGGACTTAAACAAGCCCCAAGAGCATGGTATGAATGCCTTAGAGATTTCTTACTTGCTAATGCTTTCAAGGTTGGGAAAGCCGATCCAACTCTTTTCACTAAGACTTGTAATGGTGATTTGTTTGTGTGCCAAATTTATGTCGATGACATAATATTTGGTTCTACTAATCAAAAGTCTTGTGAAGAGTTTAGCAGGGTGATGACGCAGAAATTCGAGATGTCGATGATGGGCGAGTTGAACTACTTCCTTGGGTTCCAAGTGAAGCAACTCAAGGACGGCACCTTCATCTCCCAAACGAAGTACACGCAAGATCTGCTAAAGCGGTTTGGGATGAAGGACGCCAAGCCCGCAAAGACTCCGATGGGAACCGACGGACACACCGACCTCAACAAAGGAGGTAAGTCCGTTGATCAAAAAGCATACCGGTCAATGATAGGGTCTTTACTTTATTTATGTGCTAGTAGACCGGATATTATGCTTAGCGTATGCATGTGTGCTAGATTTCAATCCGATCCTAAGGAGTGTCACTTGGTGGCGGTGAAGCGAATTCTTAGATATTTAGTCGCTACGCCTTGCTTCGGGATCTGGTATCCAAAGGGGTCTAACTTTGACTTGATTGGATACTCAGATTCCGACTATGCTGGATGTAAGGTCGATAGGAAGAGTACATCGGGGACGTGCCAATTCTTAGGAAGGTCCCTGGTGTCATGGAACTCTAAGAAACAAACCTCCGTTGCCCTATCCACCGCTGAGGCCGAGTACGTTGCCGCAGGTCAGTGTTGCGCGCAACTACTTTGGATGAGGCAAACCCTCAGGGACTTTGGCTACAATCTGAGCAAAGTCCCACTCCTATGTGACAATGAGAGTGCTATCCGAATAGCGGAAAATCCTGTTGAGCACAGCCGCACAAAGCACATTGACATCCGGCATCACTTTTTGAGAGACCACCAGCAAAAGGGAGATATCGAAGTGTTTTATGTTAGCACCGAGAACCAGCTAGCCGATATCTTTACCAAGCCTTTAGATGAGAAGACCTTTTGCAGGCTGCGTAGTGAGCTAAATGTCTTAGATTCGCGGAACTTGGATTGAATTGTAGCATACATGTATTTATGCCTTTGATCATGTTGTTTCTGCATATTGTTGCTTATTATGGTGCTCAAGTTGTACAAACACTCCCTGGACCTCACAAGTCCGTTGCAAAGTGATGCACATGTTTAGGGGGAGATGTGTTACAACTTGACCCTTTGAGACTAACCATATGTTTGAGTTTGCTTGCGTTAGTCACAAAGGAGAATTGAAAGGGAAAAGGTGGACTTGGATCATGAAAGACTTCCACTGCACTCCGATGAGGGGTAACTTATTCCAAGTCCATCTCATGAACTCTTATTGCCATTTGCTCTTAATTGAAGATTTTGGTGAGGCAATGGGGTTAAAGGGCCAAAATTGATCCCGTTTTGGTGCTTGATGCCAAAGGGGGAGAAAATAAAGGCCAAAGCAATAAATGGATCAGCTACCACTTGAGAGATTTTGAAAATAGTAGAATAGAGTTTTTGATTTGTCAAAATTCTTAAGTTGTCTCTCTTGTCAAAAGTTGGCTTCTTGTGGGGAGAAGTATTGATTATGGCAAAAAAAAAGGGGGAGTTTTTGAAATCCTTGATCAATCTCTTTTTGAATGACTCTCTTTATGCTTAAACATGTGTGTTTAACTTAGAGATAGAGATTTGTGTTTGATTTGCAAAAACAAACCAAGTGGTGGCAAAGGATGATCCATATATGCCAAAATTGATTCAAAATAAATTTAAGTGTTATTTGAATTGAGTTTGCACTTGTTCTAGTGGCTTTATGTTGTGTTGGCATAAATCACCAAAAAGGGGGAGATTGAAAGGGAAATGTGCCCTTGGGCCATTTCTAAGTATTTTGGTGATTAAGTGCCAACACATGTGTTTAATTGTGAATTTGTGTACATGGATGAACAAGGTGCAAATCATGAGATAAAGGTATGTTTCTAAGCCTTAGTACATTGGTTTTGTGGACTAACATATTTGTCTAAGTGTTAGAAACAGAAAGAAGAAAAAGAGAAAAGGGGAGAGAATGACTTGGCTGTGTGCAGCCAAGTCCCTGCTCGGTCTGGAGCACCGGACTGTCCGGTGTGCACCGGACAGTGTCCGGTGCGCCAGACTGACTCGACTCGAACTGGCCGCTCTCGGGAATTTGGCCGGCGGCGTACGGCTAAAATTCACCGGACTGTCCGGTGTGCACCGGACTGTCCGGTGAGCCAACGGTCGGCCAGGGCCAACGGTCGGCCGCGCAATCGGCGCGGGACACGTGGCCGAGCCAACGGTCGGAAGACGGCACCGGACTGTCCGGTGTGCACCGGACTGTCCGGTGCGCCAACGGCTCGCAGATCCACGGCCGTCTTCCAACGGTCAGAAGCGCCAGAAAAGGAAAGAAATCGGTCACCGGACATGTCCGGTGTGCACCGGACTGTCCGGTGCCCCCGACGACAGAAGGCCAGGATAGCCTTCCAGAATTGCTCTCAACGGCTCCTAGCTGCCTTGGGGCTATAAAAGGAGCCCCTAGGCGCATGGAGGAGACACACAAGCAACTCCTAAGCATTCTTGATCATCCACACAAGTTCTTTGCGCATTCGTTTGTGATTCTAAGTGATTCGAGCTCTGTTCTAGTGTGAACTCTGAGATAGTCATTCGAGCTCGAGTCTTGGCCGTGTGTGTGCGCTTTTGTTGTGGATTTGTGTGTGTTGCTTCCCTCCCTTACTCTGTGCTTTCTTTGTGATCATACACTTGTAAGGGCAAGAGACTCCAATTTGTGGAGATTCCTTGCAAACGGGATAGTGAAAGGAACAACAAAACACCGTGGTATTCAAGTGGGTCTTTGGACCGCTTGAGAGGGGTTGATTGCAACCCTCGTCCGTTGGGACGCCACAACGTGGAAGTAGGCAAGCATTGGCTTGGCCGAACCACGGGATAAACCACCGTGTCCCTCTGTGCTTGATTCTTGTGGTATTGTGTTTTGTTGAGACTTCACCTTAGCCACTTGGCAATAATCGTGCTAACACTTAACAAGTTTGTGGCTTAAGTTTGAAGTTTTTACAGGATCACCTATTCACCCCCCCCCCTCTAGGTGCTCTCAATGGGGCGAGGTTCGGAAGAGAAGCGCCGGGGATGAGATCGATCTGATGCTCAATGCCACAGAGCGGAGGAAGACCCGGTGGTAAGTCCGTAGGAAAACATCAGCATACTCCTGCAAAAGGTTAACAACAGCAGGGGGTATATCCAAAAACGGTGCATCATCAAGCAGAACAAGCATGCACGAGCATACAAGTGCATAACAAGGCATATGAGCTTCATGGAGATCATCAAAATCAGCACGTGTAGCAAGTAAAACAGGAGAGTGCAACTTGATTTCAGATTTAATAGGTGCGGCTGATGTCGATTTGACTTGTTGTGCAGTTTTAGCAGCCCTAGTAAGATCATCTTTCAAAATTTGGTCAGGAGTCATTGGATGTATAATATTTTCTGGCCTTTAAACATGAAAGAATAATGATTTGAACGACCATGATGTAAACTATCAGTATCATATTGCCAAGGTCGACCCAATAACAAAGAGCATGCTTCCATAGGAATAACATCACAATCAGCATAATCAGAATAAGAACCCAGCGAAAAGGGGACACGTACCGAACGTGTTACCTTCATTTAGCACCATCATTAAGCCATTGAATGTGATATGGATGTAGGTGTGCACGAGTGGGCAAGAATAATTTCTCTACCAAAGTTGTACTTGCCAAATTGTTGCAGCTGCCACTATCGATGATGATGCGAATCGACTGTTCGTGCACAACGCCCTTAGTATGGAATAGAGTGTGTCGCTGATTTTTTCGGCCTAGGCAACCTGTGTGCTGAGAACACGCTGCACAACAAGACTCTCATACCTATCGGCGTTGATGGGATCAACGTGGACTTCCTCATTTTCTGCATAGTTAGTGGCAATCATAGAATGACTAGTTTCCTCGGAATCACTGGCTGAAGAGTACTCACCATTGTCACGTATAAGCAAGGTACGCTTGTTTGGGTAGTCCCGAATCATGTGCCCAAACCCTCTGCAACGATGGCACTGAATATCCCGTGTACGTCCTATGGAAGAAATGGCGCCTTTGGCAGGGGGCGCCGCTGGCTTGGTCGTCCCTATGGGCGGTGTAGTGCTAGGCATTGAAGGTGCAGGGCTGGAAGGAGTTGAGCTGTGTGTCGAACCCCGGCCTACAAAAGAGTTAGTATATGTCTTTGGTCGTCGTCCCTGCACTTAACGTTCAGCTTTGCAAGCATATTCAAATAATGTGATTATATCAAAATAATCCTGATAATCAAGTATATCCTGAATTTCCCTGTTCAAACCACCGCGAAAACGTGCCATAGCAGCGTCATCTGACTCAACCAAACCACAACGAAGCATTATCTTTTGTAACTCCTAGTAATATTCCTCAACAGATTGTGAATCTTGTTGAAAACGCTGCAATTTGTTAAGCAAATCACGGGCATAATAGGAAGGAACAAATCTGTGGCGCATGGCAGTTTTTAATTAGGTCCAAGTAGTGACACTGTTAATGGGAAGTTTTTGTTTATACTCACGCCACCAAATTAAAGCAAAATCAGTAAATTCACTAATGGCAGCCTTCACTTGGCTATTAGCAGGAATATCATGGCATGAAAATTTCTGTTGTACCTCCAATTCCCAATCAAGATATGCAGCAGGATCATATTTACCATTAAAAGATGGAATTTTAAATTTAATCTTAGCAAATGAGTCATTAGGAGGATGACGAACCACACGGCGTGCACGACCACAGCGATCTCCATCGTCCTGCTCAGTGTCACCGTCGTAGTCCTGCTCCATCTTTGTGGTCAACGCATCAAGGCGTGCCAGGATGGTGTCGAGTGTGGTGCGAGTCGCCGTTTGAGCAATGTCAAGCTGGTTGAAACGTGTGGTCGTCGAAGTGACCGTTGAATCAAGCCATTCATGCATCGTCCTAATGTCAGCAGCAAGTCCATCAACTTGTTCCCTTACTTCCTGCAACTGGACATCCACCGTGTCGTGTGCTCCTGCCATAGTTAGCGCAAACACCAAAACACCAAAAGGAGAAAAACCAACGACAACAGGGGAATGTTGGTGACAACTCGCTCAATGGAATGTTGTTATCAAGTTCTTATCCGTTCTTACCAAGCCACAGTGGTGAAATGCAACTAACAGGTGGAACCGGTGAAAGATTGGATGAGCGATTGCCTGAAGAAACAGAAACCTGTTCGTCGTATAAATATGTGGAGTTCTAGGTAGACTGCACTCAAGTCAAGGATTAGCACGATTAAACAATAATGCAAAGTTGAATTATAGTGCAAAACACGAAACTATATTGCTGGCCACAAGTGCAAAGGACGGAATGGCAGTACTGTAAACATTGTACTAGTGAGGCCAAAAAGGCACTAGTAGGAATCACAGGTGATTTTGTTTTTCTTTTTTGTATGATATTTTTGATATTTTTCTCAGCACAAGAAGCAACAAAATAGGAGCTACACCAATTTTCACCTAAAACAGAGATCAGATGTGGTCTACAGAAAAAGAGCAAGTTCTCTGAAAAGCGTGCAAGAACTTTGATGAATTTTTTTCTTTATTTTCCCGATTTTTTTTGACAATTTTATCGAAACCAAACAGGCCGTAAGTTATGCCCTGTAAAAATGGTCCTGTAAAAATTTCAGATTTTTTGACAATTTTATCGAAACCAAACAGGCCGTAATTTTTTGACAAATTTATCGAAACCAAACAAGCTCCTGTAAAAATTTCAGATTTTTTAAACAACTGTTGGGGCGAAGGCGAAGACGCCACCCTTCGCTCGAGGCCTTCGCAGTCCTCGCTGCACCAACAGAGACAAGACAATGGGCAGACTTACCCTTCGCCGCCTACGCCCCGCACTTGGACCAGGCACAACTTCAGCGTCCACAGCACGCGGCGAAGTCTCCGCCGCCGCCACATCCAAGGCCGCAAAGTAATCCAAGTCCTCATCCGACGACTCTTCAGTCCACTCAATCGAACTCCCAGAGTCACCAAAATCAGAAAACTTAGACACAGATTCATCCGATTCATTCCCATCATCCACGGTCGAAGCCGCCAAAAAATTAGCAGTTGCGGTTGCGTGCGCAGGCCCAAAATCTTGAACCTGCGCAGCAACCAAGGCTCAGCAACATATACAATGTTGGAACTGTCTCTCGACAGCAAGGAGATCCAACACGGGTGAATGGTGATGGCAACAGGGCACTCGCGCGTGATGGCAAAAGCTCTGTTAATCTAGCCTCTCACGGGCACTGTGCGGGGGTATTTATAGGTTTCCGAGTGCACGGCGTCTTGCGTTAAGGACGCATGTGCCCTCAGGTACCTAGTTTATCCCCAGAATATTCCCATAAAGCGGGGTTACAAGCTGTAATTACAGGTACGCCTTTACAAATTAGGCCCGTAACACAAACGCGGCCACGCAGGGCCCGCTACAATGGGCCAGATCTCATGTGGGCCTCGGAGCTGACCGAGGACACGCCGTGGGGAGGCGTCGCCGCAGGCCTTCGTCTGGTGCCGAATCGAGCGAAGGGTCTCCGTGTTGTCTCTGGTGCCGACAAGCGAAGGGCGTCCCTGCCTGCTTTCTGTCAGGGCAGGGGCTAAGCGGCGGAGACTTCGGGCGAAGGGTGGCGTTTCTGCCTTCGCTCCAACATTTGCCCTCCGAGGGACCAGTTCGACAAAGTCACCTGGTGCCGAAGACGTCGCTAGATGGCGGAGACGCTGCCCTCGCTCGAAGTGGTTCCGCGGGGGGTTTTGATGTGACCGTTGATGGACATCGTACTGTTGGCGCCGGCGACTCTGTTGATTTTGGTGTGTCACGGATGACGTCGGCCCGCGTCGAAGAAATGCAGCGCTTGGGCTACTTTGGCGGCAGAGTCGCTCGTGCTCCGGGGACGGAGGAAGTCCCCGAGCCGGAGGGTGAGTTGGTTGTTTTCGAGGCGTTCTTCGTCGCCGGTCTCCGCTTGCCTGCGCACCGGTTTTTTGGCGAAGTCCTGCGTAGATTCAACGTTCAAATTCGTCAGCTGACACCGAACGCCGTGGTGGCGCTGGCGAAGTATGTCTGGGCGACGACTTCGTACGGCGGACAGCCGTCGGTTGAAGTTTTTGCGAAGAATTACTGCTTGCATTGGCAGAAGAGGGTGGTTAAGGACGGAGTTGCCCAGTTTGGGTCGTGCACATTCACGCCGAAGACCGGCAAGACCACGATGCCAGTAGTGGAGTTGGTTCCGTGCGCCCGCAACAAGTGGGGCAATTGGAATGAATTTTGGTTTTACGTTGCTGAGGCTACTGTCGAAGGCCACGAAGGACTTCCCGTGTCTGAGATGTGCTCTCACTATTACTCTGCGTATCCGCCTTTTGAAGTGGCAGAAGAGGATGCAGACGAAGGGGCCCTTCGATGCGCTGCCGGCCAGAGTAGTGGTCGTGATTTAGTTGAAGAATTCGTGGCGTACGGGGTCTGGCCCTTGGCGCACGGCTGGGCGCTGGGCGAAGTGTGCCCTCGCCGGATGCCTTTTCACGGAGGAAGGGTGGTGCGAAGTCCTGCCCTTGCACTGAATCTGCGAAATCGTGACCCGGCCGCCTTTGTGCGCGATGCGGAGGACTTGTCGGTGCGACTCGTGGGGCGGTACGTGGCGAGGACGGAAGGCCGGCGCAGCTTTGATATTCGCGGGTCAAATGAACGTTTGAACAGGGTCTTCGAATTAAACCAGTTGCCGTACGACGGCTACCCCGGTCAAGACGAAGCGGACCGCCGTGGGAACGTATGGTGGTGATGTGGTCAGGGAGCGGGCCGAGGCTGCGAGGGCTCAGGTAACGTTGTCGTTTGTTCGGCGTTTGCTGAATGTGGTTTGTGCGTGTGTTTGCTAACTTTTTGTATGTTTTGTTTTAGGCGGAATGAGGCGGGCGGGTGGACGACTTCGGAGCACTGAACGACGCCCTGCCTGGCCTGGAGCCGACCACGGAAGACGCACCAGGCGCCCCCACAGCTGCTGCGACAGTGGAAGACCTGCCCCTGAAGGTGGCCAAAGGCGCTCCCGATGCCCTCGCAGCAGCTGCGCCGACCGTCGAAGATCCGGCGGCGGAGGCGGTGGAAACAATGGCGGAAGTGGCAGCGGAGCCAACGGCGGGGGTCCCCGCAGTGTCAGGGCCCTCGCAGGTGGCGTAGTGGTTGTTTAGGGTTAGGGAATTTTGGATGTTGTACTGAACTTTGGTTGCTGCGCAGGTTCAAGATTTTGGGCCTGCGCACGCAACCACTGCTACTGAGTTAGTGGGTCTGCATCTGAGTTTTTTGACTTTGCGGCCTTGGACGTGGCTGCGGCGGAGGCCTTGCCACACGCCGCGAACGCGTCGGACGCGCCAGGCCCTAGCACTGGGCGCCGTCGACGAAGGGCGGTTGCAAAACGTAGGGTTAGCGCGGAGGAGCGGGCTTTGCTTCGTGTGAGTGGGGCTGGTCGGCAGGAGATGTTGTCTCTTCCGACCGCCGAGAGTGTAGGTGAAGGGGAACTGCGAAGGCTTTTTGCGGGTGAGGAGCTCAGGATAATGTTATTTAATTATAGGGAGATGGGAATTATTCCTAAGGTTGAGCCGATGTAGAGTGTGGTGCCCTCGCTTGTGTATGTAGAGGCTTGTATGGTGGAATTGTGTGCCCTCGCGTGCATGTGTGTGAAGGCGTTTTGTACTAACTGATTCGTTCGGCTGCGCTGTGCTTGCTTGATTATAATTGGTCTTGTCGTTTCGGCCGTTGTTGTGCTAGTCCAGGTGTACCCTTAAGTGTCTTCTGCACAGATAGTCTTCGGTTTTTTCGCACCTGTTGTGCTGATCCGGCTGCACTTTTAAGCGACTTCTGCACGGATAGTCTTCGCGATAGACATAGATTTTTTTTTCCCGGCTGCACCCTTAGGCGACTTTTGCACGGATTGTCTTCGCGAAAGACTTATATTTTTTTCGCACTTGTTGTGCTGATCCGGCTGCACCCTTAGGCGACTTTTGCGCGGATAGTCTTCGCGATAGACATAGATTTTTTTTCCCGGCTGCACCCTTAGGCGACTTTTGCACGGATTGTCTTCGCGATAGACTTATATTTTTTTCGCACTTGTTGTGCTGATCCGGCTGCACCCTTAGGCGACTTTTGCGCGGATAGTCTTCGCGATAGACATAGATTTTTTTTCCCGGCTGCACCCTTAGGCGACTTTTGCACGGATTGTCTTCGCGATAGACTTATATTTTTTTCGCACTTGTTGTGCTGATCCGGCTGCACCCTTAGGCGACTTTTGCGCGGATAGTCTTCGCGATAGACATAGATTTTTTTTCCCGGCTGCACCCTTAGGCGACTTTTGCACGGATTGTCTTCGCGATAGACTTATATTTTTTCGCACTTGTTGTGCTGATCCGGCTGCACCCTTAGGCGACTTTTGCGCGGATAGTCTTCGCGATAGACATAGATTTTTTTTCCCGGCTGCACCCTTAGGCGACTTTTGCACGGATAGTCTTCGCGATAGACTTATATTTTTTTCGCACTTGTTGTGCTGATCCGGCTGCACCCTTAGGCGACTTTTGCGCGGATAGTCTTCGCGATAGACATAGATTTTTTTTCCCGGCTGCACCCTTAGGCGACTTTTGCACGGATTGTCTTCGCGATAGACTTATATTTTTTTCGCACTTGTTGTGCTGATCCGGCTGCACCCTTAGGCGACTTTTGCGCGGATAGTCTTCGCGATAGACATAGATTTTTTTTTCCCGGCTGCACCCTTAGGCGACTTTTGCACGGATTGTCTTCGCGATAGACTTATATTTTTTTCGCACTTGTTGTGCTGATCCGGCTGCACCCTTAGGCGACTTTTGCGCGGATCTGTCGCACGCGAGGGTAGCTAGCGCTTAGCCTCGCGGTGACCTCGTGGTGGTCGAATGTCGAAGACCATCATCGCGGTCTTTTTCGACGCATGTCTTTTTGCGGGGGATTTTTTACGCATAAATTACATGGCTCCGCCTCGTTAAAACCCTCACCCCCCGGGAGGAAAAGAGTGCGGGCCGGTGCAAGATTGTTCTTGCGAATTACAAGGGCGAAGACAGCCCTGAGGAATCAAACAAAAAATTTGCGGAGGTTGTCAATGTTCCAGGAATGCTCCAGGTCCTCGCCGGTTGGCGTTGTGAGCCTGTAAGCGCTGGGGGAAGCCTTTGTCTTGACGATGAAAGGGCCCTCCCACCTGGGCTCCAGCTTGCCCTTGGACTCCGTCCGAGCTGTCCGAATGAGCACGAGGTCCCCCTCGCTGAACTCCCTCGGGGTGACTGAGTGGTCGCGCCATGCTTTGGTCTGGGCTTGATACTTGTTCAGGGCCTGTAGGGCGAAGACACGGTCTCCGTCGATGAGATCCTTTGAAGTTGGCTCGTCCACATCTGGGACGGCTGACGGAACTGTTCGCGGGGACCCGTGCTTTATTTCCTGCGGGGTCATGGCCTCCGATCCGTATAACAGACGGAAGGGAGTAAACCCGGTCGCCCTGCACTCAGTCGTGTTTAGCGCCCAGACTGCCTCAGGTAAGAAATCGCTCCATTTGCCCTTTTTTTCATCGAGGAGCATTTTTTTGATAGCTGTGAAGATTTTTCCGTTGGCGCGCTCCACGACTCCGTTGGACTGCGGATGATAGACTGAGGCGAAGGCGAGCTTGGTGCCAATGGAGAAACAAAAATCCTTGAAGTCCTGGTTATCAAACTGTTTGCCGTTGTCGACCGTTAACTCGGACGGTACTCCGAAACGGCAAACGATGTTCTGCCAGAAGAATTTCTGGGCAGTTTTCGATGTTATTGTGGAGACAGCCCGTGCCTCGATCCATTTGGTGAAGTACTCGACCGCGACGAAGGCGAACTTGAGGTTCCCCTGAGCGGTGGGCAGGGGTCCAACAATGTCGAGACCCCAGCGCTGGAGAGGCCATGTGTGGGCGATCAGCTTTGTGTACTGCGAAGGGCCGCCTGACCGAGGAGAGAACTTCTGGCAGGCTTCGCAGGACCGAGTGACCCGATTCGCGGCGCAAATCATTGCTGGCCAGTAAAAACCCTGGCGGATCACCTTAGCAGCTAGGGCCCTTGGCCCCGCGTGCGAGCCGCACGTGCCACTGTGGACTTCACGTAGGACCTGCATGCCTTCGGCCTCGGTGACGCACTTAAGCATTGGTTGGCTGACCCCTTTTTTGTAGAGTTGGCCTTCAATCAGAGCGAAGTCTCGGCTTCGATGTCTGAGGCGCTTGGCCTCACTGATGTCGGCTGGGTGATAATACCCCTGCAGGAACAGGGTAATGGGTGCTCGCCAGTCTTCGGTCATGATGAGGTTGACTGTACGGTGGCCCTCGCTGTCATTGGTTATTTGGAGCCCTTCGGGGCTCCGGACTGCTGGCGTGCCGATGACGTGGAAGAACACGTCGGAGGGCAGAGTTTCGCCCCTGGCCGCGGCCTTGGCCAATGCGTCGGCCTCCTCATTCTTGGCCCGGTCCACATGCTGCACGGTGAACCCCTTGAACTGCCTCTCGAGACTTCGGATGGCCGCGAGGTACTGCATGAGTGCGGGGTCCTTGGCTGCATAGTCTTTCTCGACCTGGCCGGCAACTACCTTGGAGTCTGTTTTGATGATGCAAGTGGTGACTCCGAGGGCCCTCAGCTTGCGGAGGCCGAGGATGACTGCTTCGTATTCTGCTATATTATTTGTGCACCTGTCGGATTCCAGATTGAAGCTGAGTCGTGCTGCATATCTGTGCTTGACCCCGACTGGTGATGTTATGATTGCAGCGACGCCTGCCCCCGCATGGCACCATGCGCCGTCGCAATGGATCGTCCAGACCTTCTCTGTGGACGGGTCCGGCTGTGTTACTGGCCCGGTCCAGTCGACGACGAAGTCCGCCAGGACTTGCGATTTGATGGCTGTCCTGGGCTCGAAGCTGATGTGGTAGCCGGAGAGTTCGGCTGCCCACTTGGCGATCCTCACCGATGCCTCCGGGTTTCTGAACAGTTCGCCGAGCCCCCTATCTGAGGTGACGCGGACCTTGAATGCTTCAAAATAATGGCGCAGCTTGCGCGAGGACATAACGACTGCGTAGGCGATCTTCTCCAGCTCCGTCATGTTGCATTTGGACGGAGTCAGGACCTCGGAGACGTAATAAACAGGGCACTGTCTGACAGCGCCTTCGACTGTCTGCTCCTGCACTAGTGCCGCGCTGACCGCGTGCGGCGAAGCCGCGACATAGAGCAATAAGGGGAGCGAGGAGTCGGGGCTCGTGAGGGTGGCCAGCTCCGCTAAGTACTGTTTTAATGAAGCGAAGGCCGCTGCTTGCTCTGGCCCCCAAGCGAAGTCTTTTGCGCCGCGGAGAGTTTTGAGGAAAGGAAGACTTCGCTCGGCCGACCTGGAAATGAATCTGTTGAGAGCGGCCAATCTGCCTGTCAGACGCTGGACATCCCTGGTGGACTGCGGAGGCGACATGTCGATGATGGCCTGGATCTTGGTTGGGTTGGCCTCGATGCCGCGGTGCAACACCAGGTAGCCCAATATCTTGCCCTGGCGAACACCGAAAACGCACTTTTCCGGGTTTAAGCGGAGTCGTGCGTCTCGCATGTTTGCGAATGTCTCGGCCAGGTCGGCGAGATGGTCCTCCTTATTTTTGCTGGCGACGACGATGTCGTCCACATATGTAAATATATTTCTGCCGACCTGCCCTTCGAGTACTGTTTTGGTGAGTCTGGAGAAGGTGGACCCGGCATTCTTGAGACCCTCCGGCATTCTGATGAAGCAATAAGTGCCGAAGGGTGTTATAAAGCTGGTGCTAGCCTTGTCTTCCTCCTTCATGTATATCTGGTGATAGCCGGAGAAGCAGTCGAGGAGAGACATGACCTCGCATCCGGCCGCGCTATCGACTATTTTGTCGATCCGTGGCAACGGGAAATTGTCTTTTGGGCAGGCCTTATTGAGACTGGTGAAGTCTATGCACATCCGCCATTTCCCGCTTTTTTCTGCACCATTACAACATTGGAGAGCCATGTGGGGTAAGCCACTGGCTCAATGAATTTAGCCTCTAGTAGGCGGTGCACCTCCGCCTTGGCGGCCTCTGTCTTTTCATCGGACATTTTGCGAAGCTTTTGCTTTCTTGGTCGCACCGAGGGGTCGATCCCCAGACTGTGCTCGATTATGGATCGGCTGACTCCGACCAGGTCGAGGGCGGACCAGGCGAAGACATCTTTATTCTTGGCCAGGCAGCAGAGAAGCTTCTCTTCTTCATGCGAAGTAAGGTCTTCGCTGATAGTGACGGTCTGCTTGGGCGTGGCCTGATCGAGGGGGACAGTTCTGGTCCCATCCTGACTCTGCAACTGAGCCTTGTCGTGCTGCTTGTCAGTTGGACTGGCGGGCGCAGGGACCTCGCACTGTGTCGTGAGACAGTGCACGTTCCTCTGACCCGGCACGAAGTCTCGCTCTATGTTGCGCGCTGTCTGCTGGTTACCGAAGACTGTAATTACGCCTAGCGGGCCTGGTATCTTCATGCACAAATACAGTCCGTGGATGGCAGCTTCAAACTTATTGATGGAGCCCCGGCCCATGATGGCGTTGTATGGATATACCATATCCACAATGTCAAAAGTCACCTGCTCACTTCGGGCATTGGGTGCTACACCGAAGGAGAGGGGCAATTCTATTTTGCCGACGGGGAAGGTGCCCTTGCCGCCGAAGCCATACAACGGGTTGTCCGAAGGCTTAAGCAGGCTGTGGCTGATGCCCATGCGATCGAAGGCGTGGAGGAAGATGATGTCTGCCTGGCTGCCGTTGTCAACGAGGACCTTGTGTAGGTCCCAGCCTGCCACGCTGCAATTGATGACCATGGCATCGCAGTGGGGGGCGCTGCGCAAGTCGACGTCCCGCGCGTCGAAGGTGAGCGGTACGTGGGACCACTTTGTTTGTACAACTGGGCCCGTGACGGCGACATGGTTTATGCTGCGGTAGTGGTCCCGCTTCTGCCGCTTGGTGTCGAAGTCGGTGCTGGACCCCCCAGTTATCATATGAATGACTCCGCGATAAGGTTGATCGGCGAAGTCCGCGCCCTCCGGTGGCGTGAAGCCTGAGGGAGGTGCGAAGCCTGAGGGTTGTCCCTCAGGGTCGCAGGTGCGGAGGGTGTTGTCTTCAGTGGCCTCATGGTGGGTGGATTGGGTGAGGGCGAGGGCCTTGCCCTTTCTTGCGGCGAGCAGTGCTGCCTTCGCAGCCTCGTCAGCCTTTGGGTTAGCTCTCTTGGGTGCCATCGCGGGTGGTTGTCTCGTAGCACGAATGGTGGGCGTCAAATGTTGGAACTGTCTCTCGACAGCAAGGAGATCCAACACGGGTGAATGGTGATGGCAACAGGGCACTCGCGCGTGATGGCAAAAGCTCTGTTAATCTAGCCTCTCACGGGCACTGTGCGGGGGTATTTATAGGTTTCCGAGTGCACGGCGTCTTGCGTTAAGGACGCATGTGCCCTCAGGTACCTAGTTTATCCCCAGAATATTCCCATAAAGCGGGGTTACAAGCTGTAATTACAGGTACGCCTTTACAAATTAGGCCCGTAACACAAACGCGGCCACGCAGGGCCCACTACAATGGGCCAGATCTCATGTGGGCCTCGGAGCTGACCGAGGACACGCCGTGGGGAGGCGTCGCCGCAGGCCTTCGTCTGGTGCCGAATCGAGCGAAGGGTCTCCGTGTTGTCTCTGGTGCCGACAAGCGAAGGGCGTCCCTGCCTGCTTTCTGTCAGGGCAGGGGCTAAGCGGCGGAGACTTCGGGCGAAGGGTGGCGTTTCTGCCTTCGCTCCAACATACAAAATTCCCTAACTACCCACACCCGCTAAGCCACCTGCGAAGACCCAGCCGTCGCGGGATCCTCCGCCGCCGACTCCGCCGCCATCTTAACAGGATCCTCAGCCCTCGGCGCAGCAGTTGGCGACAAGCCACCGCAGGGGCTGCGGGGGCATCAGGGGCGCCTTCGACGGTTTCTGGGGGCGGCGCCAGGGCGACTTCGGACACGGCCGCCACCGGGTTCGACTCCGAATCAGGCTGCACGCTGTTCAAAGCCCTGAAGTCCTCTACTTTCTCGTTACGCGCCGCCTGAGACACAGCACACAGATTCATCAAGCCCACGTATAACCCACATTCAGCAACAATAAAACATCCCCCACCCCCACACCCCAAAACAAGAAGACTTCGCCGATCAGCCGTATCGCGGAGTCATTCACATGATCACTGGGGGGTCCAGCGCCAACTTCGACACAAAGCGGCAGAAGCGGGACCACTACCGCAACATCAACCACGTCGCCATCACCGGTCCAGTCGTGCAGACGAAGTGGTCCCATGTACCGCTAACCTTCGACGCCCGAGACGTCAACTTGCGCAGCGCCCCCCACGTCGACGCCATGGTTATCAACTGCAGCGTGGCAGGTTGGGACCTGCACAAAGTCCTAGTCGACAATGGCAGTCAAGCAGACATCATTTTCCTCCATGCCTTCGACCGCATGGGCATAAGCCACAGCCTGCTCAAGCCTTCGAACAACCTGTTGTATGGCTTCGGCGGTAAGGGCACTTTTTCTGTCGGCAAAATAGAATTGCCTCTCTCCTTCGGTGTAGCACCCAATGCCCGGAGTGAGCAAATAACCTTTGATATCGTCGATATGGTGTATCCGTACAACGCCATCATGGGTCGGGGCTCCATCAACAAGTTTGAGGCAGCCATTCACGGACTGTACCTGTGCATGAAGATACCAGGTCCGCTAGGCGCCATCACGGTCTACGGCAACCAGCAGACTGCGCGCAACATAGAACGGGACTTCGTCCCCGGGCAAAGAAACGTGCACTGCCTCCGGCACAGCTCGAGGTCCCTGCGTCCGCCAGCCCAACTGACAAAGAACACGACAAAGCATAGCTATAGAGCAACGACGGGACCAAGATTGTCCCCCTCGACCAGGCCACACCCATGCAGACGGTCACCATCATCGAAGACCTCACTTCGCATGACGAGGAGAAACTCCTCTGCTGCTTGTCCAAGAACAAAGACGTCTTCACCTGGTCTGCCCTCGACCTGGTCGGGGTCAGCCGATCCATAATTGAGCACAGCTTGGGAATTGACCCTTCGGTTAGACCGAAAAACCAGCGGCTCCGCAAAATGTCCGACGAGAAGACAGAAGCCGCCAAGGCCGAGGTACATCGCCTCCTGAAAGCCAAATTTATCGAGCCAGTGGCTTACCCCACGTGGCTCTCCAACGTTGTGATGGTGCAGAAAAAGAGTGGCAAGTGGCGAATGTGCATCGACTTCACCAGTCTCAACAAGGCCTGCCCAAAGGACAACTTCCCGCTGCCTCGGATCGACAAAATAGTCGATAGCGCGGCCGGGTGCGAGGTCATGTCACTCCTCGACTGCTTCTCTGGTTACCATCAAATATATATGAAGGAGGAAGACAAGGCCAGCACCAGCTTCATAACACCCTTCGGCACATATTGCTTCATCAGAATGCCGGAGGGACTCAAGAATGCCGGGTCCACCTTCTCCCGGCTTACCAAAAAAATGCTCGAGGGACAAGTTGGCAGAAATATATTCACATATGTGGACGACATCGTCGTCGCCAGCAAGAGCAAGGAGGACCATCTTGCTGACCTCGCCGAGACATTCGCGAACATGTGGGACGCACGACTTCGCCTGAACCCCGAAAAGTGCGTCTTCGATGTTCGCCAGGGGAAAATATTGGGCTACCTGGTATCACACCGCGGCATCGAGGCCAACCCAACCAAAATTCAGGCCATCATCAACATGACGCCCCCGTAGTCAGCCAGAGATGTCCAGCGCCTGACGGGCAGATTGGCCACCCTCAACAGATTCATCTCCAAATCCGCTGAGCGATGTCTCCCCTTCCTCAAAACACTCCACGGTGCAAAAGACTTCGCTTGGGGACCAGAGAAGGCGGCGGCCTTCGCCTCATTGAAACAGTACCAGTTGGAATTGGCGGTTCTTACAAGCCCCGACTCTTCGCTACCCCTGTTGCTTTACGTTGCGGCCTCGCCGCACGCGGTCAGCGCGGCACTGGTTCAGGAGCAGACAGTAGAGGGCGTGATCAGATAGTGCCCAGTTTATTACGTCTCCGAAGTGCTTACACCATCAAAATGTAATATGACGGAACTGGAAAAGATTGCCTATGCAGTTGTTATGTCTTCGCGCAAATTTCGCCACTATTTTGAAGCATTCAAGGTCCGCATCACCTCAGATAGGGGACTCGGCGAATTATTCAGAAACCCGGAGGCATCGGTACGGATCGCCAAATGGGAGGCCGAACTCTCTGGCTACCACATCACTTTCGAGCCCAGAACAGCCATCAAGTCACAAGTCCTAGCAGACTTCGTCGTCGACTGGACCGGGCCAATAACACAGCCGGACCCGTCCGCAGAGAAGATTTGGACAATCCACTGCGACGGCGCATGGTGCCATGCGGGGGCAGGCGCTGCCGCAGTCATCACCTCACCGGCTGGGGTCAAGCACAGATACGCGGCACGCTTAAGCTTCGCTCTGGAATCTGACAGATGCACAAACAACATAGCAGAATACGAAGCTGTCATCCTCGGCCTCCGCAAGCTAAGAGCCCTTGGTGTCACCACCTGCATTGTCAGAACAGACTCCAAGGTAGTCGCCGGCCAAGTCGAGAAAGACTATGCAGCAAAGGACCCCGCGCTTATGCAATACCTCACGGCCATCCGATGTCTCGAGAGACAATTCAAGGGATTCACCTTGCAGCATGTGGACCGGGCCAAGAATGAAGATGCCGACGCATTGGCCAAGGCTGCCGCCAGAGGCGAGTCCCTGCCCTCCGACGTGTTCTACCATGTTATCAGCACGCCAGCCGTCCGGAGCCCCGAATGGCTCCAAATAACCAATGACAGCGAGGGCCACCACATAGTCAACCTTATTATGACAGAAGACTGGCGGGCACCAATAACCCTGTTCCTACAGGGGTACTACCACCCAACCGACATCAACGAGGCCAAGTGCCTCAAACATCGAAGCCGGGACTTCGCACTGATTGAGGGCCAGCTCTACAAGAAGGGGGTCAGCCAGCCAATGCTTAAATGTGTCACCGAGACCGAAGGCGTCCAAATCCTGCGCGAAGTCCACAGTGGTACTTGCGGCTCTCACGCAGGGCCAAGGGCCCAAGCCGCAAAGGTGATCCGACAAGGTTTCTACTGGCCCGCAATGATCTGCGCCGCAAATCGGGTCATAAGGTCCTGCGAAGCCTGGCAGAAGTTTTCTCCTTGATCAGGCAGCCCTTTGCAATTCACAAAGCTGATCGCCCACACATGGCCTCTCCAGCGCTGGGGCCTAGACATCGTCGGGCCCCTGCCCACGGCTCAGGGGAACTTCAAGTTCACATTCGTCGCTGTCGAGTATTTTACCAAATGGATCGAGGCGAGGGCTGTTTCCACAGTAACATCAAAGACTGCACAGAAATTCTTCTGGCAAAACATTGTTTGCCGCTTCGGAGTACCGTCCGAACTCACAGTTGACAACGGCAAGCAGTTTGACAGCCAAGACTTCAAGGATTTCTGCTTCTCCATTGGCACCAAGCTTGCCTTCGCCTCGGTATATCACCCGCAGTCCAACGGAGTTGTGGAACGCGCCAATGGAAAATTTTTTACCGCTGTCAAGAAGATGCTCCTCGACGAAAAAAGGGCAGGTGGGCCGATTTGTTACCTGAAGCGGTCTGGGCGCTAAACACGACTGAGTGTAGGGCGACTGGGTTCACCCCTTTCTGCCTTCTATATGGATCGGAGGCCATGACCCCACAAGAAATAAAGCATCGGTCCCCGCGAACAGTTTCGTCAGCTGTCCCCGACGTGGACGAACCTACGTCGAAGGATCTTATCGATGGAGACCGCGTCTTCGCTCTATAGGCTCTAAATAAATACCAAGCCCAGACAAAAGCATGGCGCGACCACGCAGTCACCCCAAGAGAATTCAGCGAAGGGGACCTCGTACTCGCCCGGACAGCTCGGACAGAGTCCAAGGGCAAGCTGGAGCCCAAGTGGGAGGGCCCTTTCATTGTCAAGACGAAGGCATCCCCCAGCGCATACAGCCTCGCAACGCCAAACAGCGAAGACTTGGAGCATTCCTGGAACATCGATAATCTCCGCAAATTTTTTGTTTGACTCATCAGGGCCAGCTCGCCCTTGTAATTCGCAAAAACAATTTTATTCTGGCCCGCACTCTTTTCCTCCCGGGGGGTGAGGTTTTTAACGAGGCGGAGTCATGTAATATATAAGTGAAAAATCCCCCGCAAAAATCTACGTCAAAAAAAGACCGCGCCGACGGTCTTCGACATTCGACCAATACGAAGTCACCGTGAGGCCCAGCGCTAGCTACCCTCGCGTGCGACACTCCGCGCAAAAGTCGCCTAAGGGTGCAGCCGGATTAGCACAACAAGTGCGAAAAATCGAAGTCTCCGTGCAAAAGTCGCCTAAGGGTGCAGCCGGATTAGCACAACAAGTGCGAAAAATCGAAGTCTCCATGCAAAAGTCGCCTAAGGGTGCAGCCGGATTAGCACAACAAGTGCAAAAAATCGAAGTCTTCGTGCAAAAGTCGCCTAAGGGTGTAGCCAGATTAGCACAACAAGTGCGAAAAATCGAAGTCTCTGTGCAAAAGTTGCCTAAGGGTGCAGCCGGACTAACACAACAAGTGCGAAAACTCGAAGTCTTCCGCAAAGAGTATCCGCGCAAAAGTCGCCTAAGGGTGCAGCCGGACCAAGCACAACAAGTGCGAAAATAACTACACCAAACTATCCGCGCAAAGACCGACTACATGCGCTCCAGACCGACATAACAAATACAACAGACCAAGTGCGCAACGCCTTCGTGAGCATAGCCGAATGTGCGAAGGCACACAACCTCATCATACAAGCCATTACATATGTACAACGAGGGCATCACACTTTACATCGGCTCAACCTTCGGAATAATTCCCATCTCCCTATAGTTAAATAGCATTATCCTCAGCTCCTCACCCGCAAAAAGACTTCGCAGCTCCCCCTCACCTACACTCGCAACGGCCGGCAAGGACAACAGTTCCTGCCTGCCAGCCCTGCCCACACGAAGCCGACCGCCGTCCGCCTCACTCACTCTATGCTTCGCAACCGTCCTTCGCACCAGCATCCCACCACGGGAAGGCATCTGGCGAGGGCATACTTCGCCCAGCGCCCAGCCATGCGCCAAAGGCCACACCCCATAGGCCACAAACTCCTCAACCAAATCGCGCCCGCTACTCAGGCCGGCCGCGCACCGCAGGGCCCCTTCGTCCGCATCCTCCTCCGCCACTTCAAACTGCGGGTATGCTGAGTAATAATGCGAGCACATCTCGGCCACGGGGAGCCCAGATGGTCTTCGACTGTGCCCTCCGCAACGTAGAACCAAAACTCATGCCAGTTGCCCCATTTATTGCGGGCGCAAGGAACCAACTCAACTACCTCCATCGAGGTCTTGCCGGTCTTCGGCGTAAATGTACAGGACCCAAACTGAGCAACCTTATTTCCGATCATCCTTTTTTGCCAGTGCAGGTAATAGTACTTCGCGAAGACTTCGACCGATGGCTGCCCGCCGTACGAAGTCGTCGCCCAGACATATTTTGACAGGGCCACCACGGCGTTTGGTGTCAGCTGGTGGACTTGAACGTTGAATCTGCGCAGGACTTCTCCCATGAATCGATGCGCAGGCAGGCGAAGGCCAGCGGCGAAGAATGCCTCGAAGACAACCAACTCGCCTTCTGGCTCGGGGACCTCCTCCGCCCCCGGGACACGAGCGACTCCGCCGCCAAAATAACCCAGCTGCTGCATGTCTTGCACGCGAACCGAGGACATCCGTGATGCGCCAAAATCCACCGTGTCGCTGGCGCGCAACTCCTCCGCCGCCACAGTACTCAGCGTCTCCTCAGACGACGCGTCGGCCGGCGGCGTAGCGGCAGCAGAAGAAGAAGAGGTCGGCATCGCTACGTACCGTCGGCGGCGGCGGGCGGTCTGCTTCACGCGGGCCAGATCTCCGACGAACAAGAGCAAGGAGGGCAGACGAGCAGCGAGAGGTTCGAGAAGGAGGTAAGGGTTTTTGCGGAGCACGGAAAGATAAAGTTCAAAACGCGCCGCCCCCCGTCCCCTTTTATACACAGGGCGCGGCGCTTCGGGAAACCCGCAATCCAACAGTACGGTGTCAATCAACGGTCATGTCAAAAACCCCCGCGGAACCACTTCGAGCGAGGGCAGCGTCTCCGCCATCTAGCGACGTCTTCGACACCAGATGACTTAGTCGAACTGGTCCCTCAGAGGGCAAATGTTGGGGTGAAGGCGAAGACGCCACCCTTCGCTCGAGGCCATCACAGTCCTCGCTGCACCAACGGAGACAAGACAACGGGCAGACTTACCCTTCGCCTCATACGCCACCAGACGAAGACCTGTGATGAGGTCGTCTCGTCTTGCGACCCCGTCCAGCATGGAGGCCCGCGTGTGATCCGGCCCATTGTAACAGGCCCTGCGTGGCCGTCGCGCGTTACGGGCCTAATTTGTAAAGGCCTTCCTATAATTACGGTCTGTAACCCCGCTTTATGGGAATATTCTGGGGATAACCTAGGTGTCTAAGGGCACATGCGTCCTTAACACACGACGCTAGGCACTCAGATACCTATAAATACCCCCGCACAGTGCCTTTGAGAGGCTAGATTAACAGAGCTATTGTCATTTCATGCAAAAACCCTGTTTGCGCTGCTACATTCCCCCGTTGGATCAACTTACTCCAGTGAGCAAGTTCCAACAACAACCGAGTGAAAAGTTATGCCCGGTTTAAGGAAGAAACCTCAAGTTATAGTTAAAACGACTGAGATGAGACAACCGCTTTGTTTCCTTTCCCTATTTTTTTTGTTTGTTCTCTGGTTCTATCCTTTCTTTTTCTTTTTTTTCTTTTCTCTTTTTTTGTTTCTATTTTTTGACGTAACCGAAGGAGAAAAACAAGGAAGGCGTTGACTCGGTTTGTGGCGTGATCAAACGAGAGATGGTGGCGGCGTGCTAGGGTTTGAATGGTGGAAGAAAGAAGGATGGTGAAAAAAACACAATGCAACCAGCAACAAATGACGCGCAAGCACACAAATTCAACAATGTAGATTATTGAAAGAAAGTGTGAGGCACAAAAGGGTGCTGGGATAAGGTCTAACCTAAATTTTTATGTGCTTTTGTGGACTGTAGGAGAAAAAAACACTCGATAAACTCACCGATCAACCTGGAAATCTGATACCACTTGATATAGCTGAGGTGCCCGATCTTTCGGCGAGTAGAGATAATTCTGATTTGGCGGAAGATGACCCTCGCGATCCGACTACGACGAGCAAGCCCGAGGCGCCAATGCAATCGCTGAACCAACTCCGTGTGGTTACTGACCTTGCTGATGCGAGATCGTCCTGATCACGAAGATCGTTTCCTTTGCGCAATTGAAGAACAAACAAGAAAAAGATGCGAGCAATCTAATCTCTTACTCGAGGGTGGAGTTCTGAATACACGAAGACAGTGCTGATTTGCACGTGTTCGAGAGTAGCTAAAGTTAACGTAAAACAAAACTCAAAGAACAAAGGAGGCGCAGCTCCTAGATAAATACAGAGAGGGGGCGCAGCCCCTAGGGGCGGCCAACCCTAGGTCGTCCACTATGGGCCGCAGTTGGGCTGGTCGTCTATTCTTCTGGGCCCTCATTCTTTAGTAGCATGACGAAGTTAAGATCTCTGGCACGGGCCCGAGTGATTGGCCCAGCTAATGAAGGAAGTGTCGCTTGATGTGGAGGTGCTGCTGGTGTAGTCGTACTCATAGTGATGTCCTCATCAATATCCTATTCCACGCCTTGATGATATGTTAGATGACCTTAGTGGTGCCGTTATTTTTTCTAAGGTTGATTTGCGTAGCGGTTACCATCAGATTAGAATGAAACTCGGTGATGAATAGAAAATGGCTTTTAAAACAAAATTTGGTTTATATGAATGGTTGGTTATGCCATTTGGATTGACTAATGCTCCCAACACCTTTATGCGTTTAATGAACGAAGTTCTACGGGCCTTCATAGGTTTATTTGTTGTTGTTTATTTCGATGATATCCTTATTTACAGCAAGTCTATAGAGGAGCATTTAGAACATTTGCATGTTGTTTTTTATGCTTTGTGTGCTGCTCGCTTGTTTGGTAACATGGAAAAGTGCACATTTTGCAAGCAACGTGTCTCGTTTCTTGGTTATGTGGTTACTCCGCAGGGCATTGAGGTGGATAGCAGCAAGGTTGAAGCCATTCAGGACTGGCCTACAGCAACGACGGTCACCCAAATTCGGAGTTTTCTTGGACTTGCAGGATTTTACCGCCGTTTTGTGCGTGATTTTAGCTCCATCGCTGCCCCTTTGCACGAACTCACGAAGAAAGGTGTGTCTTTTTCTTGGGACCCCCCACAAGAAGAGGCGTTCAACACTTTGAAAGATAAGTTAACTCATGCTCCACTCTTATAATTGCCCGACTTTCAGAAAGTGTTTTAACTTGAATGTGATGCTAGTGGTATTGGGTTAGGTGTTGTTTTGTTACAAGAAGGCAAACCGGTTGCTTATTTCAGTGAAAATTAAGCGGTGCTAGCTTGAGATATTCTACTTATGATAAGGAACTTTATGCTTTAGTTCGCACTTTGCAAACATGGCAGCACTACCTTTGACCTCATGAGTTTATAATTCATTCTAATCATGAGGCTTTAAAACATATTTGTACCCAAACAAATCTGAACCGTCATCATGCTAGTTGGGTAGAATTCATCGAGTCCTTTCCTTACATCATTAAACACAAGAACAGGAAGGAAAACGTCATTGCTGATGCGTTGTCCCGTAGATATACCATGCTTTCACAGTTAGGATTTAGAATCTTTGGCTTGCAAACTGTGAAAGATCAATTTGTGGATGATAATGATTTTAAAGATTTATATATACATTGTAAGGATGGCAAACCCTAGGGAAAATTTCACATACAGGATGGATTTTTGTTCCGTGCTAACAAGGTGTGTATTCCAGCAAGCTCGGTTCGTCTTTTGTTGCTGCAGGAAGCTCATGGAGGCGGTCTCATGGGGCACTTTGGCGTTTACAAGATACATGAGGTGCTGGCTGCACACTTGTTTTGGCCTCGGATACGTCGTGAAGTTGAGCATCTTGTTGCACGTTGCACTACTTGCCAGAAAGCTAAGTCACGTTTGGGCAACCATGGTTTGTATATGCCTTTGCATGTCCCTTCTTCTCCTTGGCTTGATATTTCTATGGACTTTGTTTTGGGCTTGCGTAGAACTAAGAAGGGGAGGGATAGTATTTTTGTGGTTGTTGATAGATTCTCTAAAATGGCTCACTTTATACCTTGTCATAAAACAGATGATGCTAGCATTGTTGCTGAATTGTTCTTTAGAGAAATTATTCGTTTACATGGTATTCCACAAACAATAGTCTCTGATCGTGATGCTATGTTTCTAAGCCATTTTTGGAGATCTCTTTGGAATAAATTGGGAACTAAATTGCTATTTAGCACTACATGTCACCCTCAGACTGATGAACAAACTAAGGTAGTAAATAGAACTTTATCTACCATGCTTAGGGCTGTTTTAGACACGAATTTGAGATTGCTTGCCTCATGTTGAATTTTCTTACAATCATGCCACACATTCTTCTACAAAGATGTGCTCTTTCTAGATTGTTTATGGTTACATCCCTAAGGCACCTATTGATTTGATTTCACTTAATGCTGCAAACGCCCCACATGTAGGTGTTGTGCACATATTGAACAATGATTACTATACATGAACAAACGAAACAGAACATTGCTGCTACTAATGCAAAAAATCAGGTTGCTGGTAGTAAAGGAAGAAAACTTATTACTTTTGAGCCAGGTGATATGGTTTGGTTGCACTTGAGAAAGGATCAGTTTCCTACTTTGCACCGTTCTAAATTAATGCCTCGTGCTGCTGGTCCTTTTAAGGTGCTAACAAAGATTAATGATAATGCTTATATCCTTGACCTACCTGCGGAATTTGGTGTTTCCACTAGTTTTAATGTTGCAGATTTGAAACCTTATATGGCCGAGGATGAGGAGTTGCCGTCGAGGACGACTTGACTTCAAGAAGGGGAGGATGATGAGGACATCACCTACAACATGAGTACGACTACACCAGCAGCACCTCCACATCAAGCGTCACTTCCTTCATTAGTTGGGCCAATCACTCGGGCCTGTGCCAGAGATCTTAACTTCGTCATGCTACTGAAGAATGAGGGCCCAGAAGAATAGACGACCAGCCCAACTGCGGCCCATAGTGGGCGACCTAGGGTTGCGTTTTCCCCCTTTGGCCGCCACTAGGGGTTGCGCCCCCTCTCTCTATTTATCCAGGAGCTGCGCCTCCTTTGTTCTTCGAGTTTTGTTTTACGTTAGCTTTAGCTACTCTCGAACATGCGCAAATCAGCGCTGTCTTCATGTATTTAGAACTCCACCCTTGAGTAATAAATTAGATTGCTCGCATCTTTTTCTTGTTCGTTCTTCGATTGCGCACAGGAAACGATCTTCGTGATTAGGCCGATCTCGCATCAGCAAGGTCGGTAACCACAGGGAGTTGGTTCAGCCATTGCATTGGCGCCTCGGGCTTGCTCGTCGTAGTCGGATCATAAGGGTCATCTTCCGCCAAATCGGAATTATCTCCACTCACCGAAAGATCGGGCACCTCAGCTATATCACAGCCCCTCTAGTATCTCACTTGGAAATACATCAGAATACTCTTGCAAAATGTTAGCAACAACAGGAGGCAAAGAATGCTGCATATCTTGAATTGAAATCAAAGCATCTTTGCATACCAAGGCGTAGGCAACAGAAGTGGAAGCAAATAATTCATTAACATCAGATTTTGTCGCAAGCAAGCAATGTCCTTTCAATTTTATCTCATCTTTGTTATTACCAACAGCTTTAATATTCTTGTTGTTCTCAGTTTTAGCTTTGGTAGCTTTAGCAACATCATCACGCACAATAGCCTCAGGGGACATGGGAAGCAAAATAATTTTCTTATCATGGTGTATGAGAGAATATTGATTTGATCTACCATGATGCATACAATCTGAATCAAATTGCCATGGTCTACCTAGCAGAATATTACAAACATATAGGCACAACGTCACAGTCAACAACATCATGATATGAATCAATAGCAAAATTAATTCGTACCAGCTTGATTACCTTGACCTTACCACTATTGTTAAGCCATTGAATGTGATATGGATACGGGTGCGGTTTGGTCGTAAGTGCAAGCTTCTCCACCATGTCGCGGCTAGCCAAGTTGTTGCAGCTACCTCCATCAATGACCAAACGACATGAATGCTCCTTGATGACACACTTTGATTGAAACAACATATGTCACTGATTCTGCTCTGCCTTCTCCATTTGTGCACTAAGCACACGCTGTACAATGAGGCTCTCATAATGCTCTGCTTCATCTGCACCAATCTGTTCTTCGGGTGGATCCTTAGTGCCTGCATCATCAGCCGCAAGCAAAGCAAGTGTAGCTTGATCCAAATAACTAGCAGAGGAATACCCACCATCGTCTTTTACCACCAAAACACGCTAATTACGACAATCACGCTGCACGTGTCCATAGCCCTTGCATCGACAACATAGAACATCTCTTGTTCTACCCGTGGAGGCTACTGAAGAGGCACTACCTGCTGGTTTTCTAGGCAGATCTGGTTGCTGAATTTGTGGAAGATGCACGTGGTTTTTCGCCGGAGGAAGGCGGTGGTGCTGGTCGACTCGGCGAGGGAGTTGGTGCTGGTGTACGGCCAGCCATGGACGTAGCCGTGCGCTGCTGCCATGGTGTAGATTTTCCTGCAGAAACATTAGACCTTGCACTAGCACGTCGTCCCTGCACATCCCTTTCAGCTTTGCAAGCAAGATGAAACAATCGGGTTACGTTAGCATAATCTATAAGCAAGGATGTCCTGAATTTCCCTATTTAACCCGCCCAAAAATCTAGCCATAGCAGATTCCTCACCCTCCTCTATGTTACAACGCAACATACCCATTTGTAATTCCTGATAATAATCTTCTACACTTTTAGTACCCTGTCTCAATTATTGCAACTTGTTTAACATATCACGTGCATAATAAGAAGGAACAAATCTAGCCCGCATGACCCGTTTCAACGCATCCCAAGTTTGTTGAATGTTATTAGGATTCTTCTTACCATGTTCTATCCACCAAATAGAAGCAAATTCAGTAAACTCACTAGTAGCAGCTCTAACACGCACATTCTTAGGAAATTCATGGCATGCAAACTTTTTATCAACTGCAATCTCCCAAGTAATGTAAGCATCAGGGTCATATTTACCATCAAAAGGAGGTATCTTAAATTTAACCTTACTAAAAGCATCATCATTACCATGTACCTCACGTCAGCGAAAACCACACATACCTTTGTGGTTAGTACGTAGTCGGCGGCGATTAGGTGCTTCTTGGTCATCTTGTTCAGTATCAGCAACATAGTCATCCTAGTTACCTTCGGCGCCCTCATCACGCCCACCATTGGTATTAGCATGCATCTCATCAAATTGCCTCAAGAGTGCGACAAGGCTCTTGTCAATATGAGCAACTGTCATTTCCACATTTGCAAGTTTGGTGTTTGTGTCGATCTGTGTGGCCTCCATTTGCCCCATCTTTTCATTTGTCACCTGCAAGTCATTATCAAGACCTTCCGTGTGCGTCTTCACCAGCCTTACAAAGTGTTGTATGATGCCCTTGGTGCGAGGAGAGTGTGGCATATTACAAGAAGCATCATCAACCTCCAATCCTGCCAAGGTTAAACGAACAAGGGCAACAAGATAAAAAAAAGTGAAGGAATAAAAACTCTACAACTATTAGGATGTAGCTACTACAAGGCACTCACTCTCAACCTACACACAAGCTCTTACCAATTCTTACCTTGCTCAACAGGAGGGGTCAGCAACCAACAAGTCTGTAACCGTGGAATAAGTGTATCGGTGCCGCAGCAACACGACCTGTCAAACTGTAGTCGAAATATGTAGAGTTGTAGGCGGGCTGAAGCAAGGAATACACTAGTACCACGTTAGTTACAAAAGCAAGCTGAATAATCATTCAACGGTGGTATTGTGGTAGTCCAAGGCTAAACCATGCTAGAGACGTGAGCCTAGGCACAAAGGTAGTCACTGAAAAAGAACAACTAGCACAGCACAAAGAGAAACAACAGATTTAGAGATTCAGCCCCCTTCTTTCTTCTTCTTTTCCTTTTTTTTCCTTTTTTTCTTTTTTTTTTCTTCTTCTTTTTTTTTGCTGGGGCCTGAACCCTTTTTTTTACAATGACAACCCAAACAATAAGGATATTGCTAACAACCCCTTTGAAATCAGATTTAAAAAATCTTGTTAATATAGAAGGTCTAGAAATCTCTATGATGATTGGGAGCGCTCAGAATGAATTTTGAGGCAAGGTCAGATCCGTTGGAAAGAAGATAAGATAAGCTTTCCAGATTGTATTTAAACTTCCAAATCCGACATGAGATGTATCCATGGTGGCTAAAACGAGCCAGAGATGTTTATGGTGATGGTGGATCTCGTGGTGATCAAAACGTGGTAGAACTCAAAACTCTAAAGGAATAAACTAAGACCAGCAACTCGACACAACCGATGCAACCGAAAACTCAACAAGCCCTAGCTAAGTAGTACTAGTAAAGGCTCAATGGTATATAGGATTGCGGTAAAACTAATCAACTATTTTTTGGCTTTTTCTGGACTATAGGAGATAAGAAAACAGCGAAGAAAAGTAAATCTCTCACCGATTAACCTTGCTCTGATACCAACTGATGTGCACCCGGTGGGTGAATGCCCGATCTTTCGATGAGAGGGTATGGAATAACTCGATTGGTGGAGGAGACGATGTTTACGGCCCGACTACATCCTTCCAAAGACGCTGTGCCTTAGCAACCGATACAGCAATTCCTATGGCTCTCACGATCTTGTGGAGCGTGACACCCGGCCACTAGGGCACTTGTCCTGCAAGCAATCGAAGAACTAGCAAGAACAAGTAGAACAAGTACTGAATTACCACATGTAAATGTAGGTTTCAAAATCAAATTCCAATATGGTGGGGTTCTGAAGACAAGAAGACGGGCGGCTGAACCAGCACACGCGCTTACAAGCAAGTAGTGAGAGCTAAACTTGATCTAAACAAAACCCCGCTATTCTTGGTGGCGGCTAGGAGGTTTATAAACATGGGAGGACGACCACAAGAGTATTAGGGTCGTGCTGCAACCCTAGGATGTGTCCATAATTGACCCAACTCGATACACGACCCATTGGGCCAAAATAGGGTGACGCGGCTGTGACACCCCAGTGTCACCTAGGGTTTCTCTCAAATACCAACCCAAGAACCATTATTTTATGTGAACCAAAATAAGCATGAGCATCAAAATAACTTAAGTACTAAAGGATTCACCAAGTATATACTTAAAAGTATCATGATTAAAACAATTGAGTCTTTTAAAAAGATAAGAGTGTACAACCCTAAGGAAAACCCTAAGTGAGCCCTTTAAGCAAAATGCAAGAAAATAAGAAAAAGGGGATGAAAAGTTTAAAATTTTGACTTGAGCCAATTATAAAAATTAAAATATATTTAATGAGCAACAAGAAAGGTTGAGAAAGCTTAGCCAAAATAACTCAATTAAATTCCCAAATCAGCCCTTGAACTATGAACCCTTAGAGAAATTCAGATTTCTGAATTTCTGAATTTCAGACCTCTTCCCAAAGATCGTTTGCGTTCTCTGTTTTTCGAAACTCAAAGCCAGGAGATCCAAACATCAAAGTTGTGCCAAATTCCCTTGAACACATCCTGGAAAAGTTTGAACTCAAACCAAATTCATTTGACATGGTTTTGGCGCAGTTTGACCTCGGGACCAGGCATTCTGACACTGGCACCTTGGTGACGCTACAACTCCCTGTCCCTAGCCTAAAACCGCGCGACGTCCATACACAAAAGACAAAGCTTGGTCAGGTGAACAAATCCTTCACAGCGATCTTGCCCAAATTCGCGAAGATTTGCTCCCAATCGGCGCTTGAACAGGGGCAGAGGCAATGGGAACACGTGTTCGACCGTGGCTGACACCCCCGGTTCACGCCCGTTCGCGCACTGCGCCTCCCAGTGCACGCCCGCGCGCACCCGCCGGTCCACGACTGCCCGTGCACCACGCCGTGCCTATAAAGCCTTCCCAAGCGCGCCCCACTTCGCCCCGCACTCACCCTCACCGGCCAGCCACTTTCCCTTAGCTCCGGCGAGCTCAATTCCGCCCGTCATTGCCGCTAGAGCTTCGGCCATCGTGGCCAGCCCACCCTAGCCATCCTCTGGGCAAGCCAGTGCTTCGGCTAGCTCCGCCAGTAGCCCGTGAAGCTTGCCAAGCCCTCGGACCCGACCGGACTTCACCGGAGGCCCGAGATCGACCTCACCGGACTTCGGTCTTCCGCCGTCGCGCGTGGACCGAGCTATCCAGTGAGTCTCCGACCAATTCCTTGCACCCATATCTTCTCTGGCATCCCGTGAACCTCTCTGACCCATCCAATTGATCTATCTCGCCGTGATCAGGCCGGACCCCTCACCGCCGACGAGCATCCCCGCCTGCGCGCGTGGACCGACCGACTCCAGCCATCCCCGACGGCGACCCGCACCTCGTTGTGATCCCCGAGACCTCCCCTACGTCCTCGACCACTTCACCGGAGCAATCTCGCCGCCGGTAAGCCCCTCCGCCCTTTCCTTCGCCGTGGTTACTGTTTGAGGTAGAAGAAGGACCTCGGGTTAGGATCTGTAGAACCCGAGGGGTTTTCTGTAACGTCAGCGACTCATGTGAATAGTAGCTTAAGGACTGATTCGCGAGGAAAACTTAAAAACCCGCCAGGGACCCCAGTGCAAAGTGGATTTCCATTAAATCATTTCTGTTAATCTTTTTAAAATGACCAGAGAACTTAGAAAATCCATAACTTGATGAATTTTTCATAAAAAGTTGTCAAACCAATTTTGCTAGTTCCTGAATAGTATGAACTATCATTTAAAAATGATAAACCCTATGTTTTCTGTTCTGAATTTTAGAGTTTAAAATTAAAAACAGAAACCCACCAAACCTTGTTTAATTAAGAAAAATTAGTTTTTCTCTTGTGCTGAACTTAAGAAAATTTGTAGATGTTTAAACCTCATTTAGACACTGTTTAAAAATAGTAGGAACCCCAGCATTAGAAATTATGATGTAGTTATTCATTTAAAGCTAATTTGTCCAAAACTTAGAGAAAATCAGAAAGGCATTAGAAATTAATGAACAGTGATTCAGATTATTTTTCCTAGTTTACTTATGTAACAGAGAACCTAGGAAAAATACAGAGACCATTAATTTGGACCAGTCTTAAATTAAGATGATTTATTTAGCCTTATATAGACTAAAAATCAATTATTAGAATGGCAAAACTATAACCAAAATGATTAATAAAAATCCAGTGGACTTACAACCCCCAGAGCCCCACTACAAAAATAAGGAGCACCTCAGCCCAACTTTTTAAGTAAGGAAAATAAATATAAAGTGATAATAAGACATTTTCCAAATAATTCTTGAATAACCCCTAATGATGCAATAATGGGCAACCAAAATTTTTCTAAGATCATAATGTGATGAACTACCAGAGAAAAATGCAAACCCATGAAAAAGAAGCAAACTCATACGTATTGCTAATAATTTAAAAGAAAGGCCACTTAATTCAAATAGTGCATACCACCCCTTCCCTTAAGCAAATAGAGGCCAAACTTTAGAATAATTGCTCTTGCACAAAATAATAACCAAGAAAAATAAGAACTCTGTTGTTTGATATTTTTCAAATATAGTGGTAGTAGAAAGCACCCACTTGGCTAAAAACGTGAGAAAACCATAGAAAAATAATTAAAAGGTATTAATGACTAGAAATTTGTATCAAATCATGTTATAACACCTAAAAGCCAGCAAAAATGAGTTTCAAAGAATTACCCACTGTTAAATAATAGTTGTAGTTCAAAGCACCCCTTCTGCCCTAGAATTTAATAATTTTATCCAGAGAAAACTATTCACTTTCTGATTCCCAAATTTTGAGACAGAGAAACATACACCAGTACCCAGCCACTGTAATTTTTGCAGAATTTTTAGAATTTTATAAAAGCAACTTGTAGTCCAAACCTACCCCAAAACCTTAAAGAGAATAAAAGAAAAGGGAAGAAGAAATAAACCTCACCCCAATAGTAGATCATACACCTTTAAAGTTGTGATTTCTAAAAGCACATATCATATCATGCATATATCTTTCGCATTGCATTCATTCGATTGTAATCTTGCCGACGGAGAGTACGTGCTCATCCCCGAGCAAGGACCTGTCCAAGAGGAGGACCAGGAGCAGGCTTCAGAGGCTGCTATTGAGGATCTCCCCGCAGCCCCAGCAATTGAAGGCAAGCCCCGGTTTATATGCATAACCTATTATTATATGCTACTTTACTACACTTAATGCTTGTAGGATTGCAATGTGCACTTAAGTGTAGGAGTTGCTTGAAACCTCTAGTTTGCATGAACTTAGGATTCCTTTTTGAGATGAATACTAGTATACTAGGTCGAGTAGCTGCTTGATAATCAGGATCTCGGTAGAAGTCAAGTGATTTTTCTAGCACTCGCGCGAGGTCCGGAATTGATTGTATTCATCTTGATAACGGGATATATGTTAGTCTATGGACTTGGATCCAGGGAGGATGCCTTGTCTATGAGACGGGAAAAAGAATTAAGGATTAATGTGTGGATACCTGAGTCAAGCTTTTGAACGTACTAAGCACATGCCGGGAAAAATGGTAACCGGTAAACCTAGTACCTGAGTGAAGCCGGGCGTGGACTTTATCCCTCATGCGACCTGAGACTGCGTCTCCCATGCTAGCTATGGTGGGTACAAGTGCGGTCACTGCACGGCGGCAGCCGGGGTCAGTGGAGCATTGTATGCCAAGGCGGTGAGGCCTGGACGTGAACGGGGAATCGATGGGGACGGTTGTCATGTGCAGGGTCGGAGTACCCTGACATGCCGTGTGTTTAGGTTTACCTTGCAAGGTTAAAACTCGATTCGAATCGTCTGCTTCTCGCAGCTAATGAGACTGCTTGATTCCTTGTACTGCATCGTGCAAGAAGTGAAATGAGGTTACATGAGATAACTTGTTGATTAAATTAATTGATTGTTACCATGTATGCTTAGAAGGAGCAATCTAGCTAAGTTAATGACGATAGAAACTGGAAAGCTAAAATTTGCTTTTAGAAACAGCTAGTGCTTTTGGCAAACCAAACCCCTCAGCCAAACAGCTGCATAGTCTAGAGGTAGAGGAGTAGACTCCTCACACCGGGTAAGTCTAGCTGAGTATTAGTATACTCAGCCTTGCTTGTGGCACAATTTTGCAGGTACTATTCAGGAAATGGTTGATGGTGTGACTTGGCCTACCACCCTGCCACCGGGTTGGACGGTCGAGTGGGACGCTGCTCCGACAGGAGAGGAGCACGAGGAGTAGTGGGCTAGGCCTTGCCCATTTCCTCGATACCGACGACATCGATTATCCGCTGCACTTTATTTTGGGAACTCTTATTTGCTACTCAAAAACTCTGACTTATGTAATAACTCAGTACTTAATTTGTGGATTCCTGTTTTATTGTATTGCTTCTGTGACTCACCTTCGTGTGAGATTGTGGAATTTGATCCTGGTTAAGTGGCTCCATCAGACTAGATCTGAGGGACTGACGGGTTATTCCGATTTAAGTGTGTTACGGCCCCTGAGGCGTGACTAAGGCACTTAAGCTAGAATAATTCGGGTGGTTCCGCCACAGCGGCACCATGGGCAGAAAAGGCAGGAAATGTCTCGGTATGGAAACAATGATTATGGCGGCCTCAGAATAGATATGACTATAATTCCAGATCCATATGAAAGTAGACTTGATAAGCTTTCCATGTTGTGCTTGAACATTCCAATCCGAGCCCGCATATGACCGTGGTGACCATCACAAGTTGGTGTTCTTCTGCAATCCGAATCCAGCATGTTCAAATCCTTTTCCCTTTCGTTCTTCTCCCTGGTTCCTAAGCAAAACAAGAGTGCATGGGTCTCCATGGTCTAAATATGATGGACATGAACTCAAGAGTGTAATCACCTGATGGTTGAGTTGACGAGCACAAGCGCGAGTAATGGGACCAGAAATTGGTACTTGCATTAGCATAGATGTATCAGTAGTGTAATCACCTAATGGTTGAGTTGTCGAGCCCGAGCAGCCAGAGAAGGAGCAGCACAGGGAGGAAGGATGCCCGGCCACCAGGACGTGGAGGTGGTCGACCGGATGAAGTAGGAGCAGGGAGGGGCATGACGGAGGGAACTCGTGGTGGCGCGTCCAGCACGCTTGACGGGGACGGCACTCAGGCGCGGCTTGGGAAACGGCGTAGGGGAGGAGTCGGCCAGGGAGTTCAGGCTTAGGGAGCTATGGTCGATGATGGAAGCTATGTGAGCACGGTGGCTGGCACACTGTGCGATAGAGAAAACAAAAACTACGTGAAGAAGAAAGGGGATTTGGTGAGCGGTGTGTGGAGAACTAGAGATAAGGAAGGAGGGGGCGGTGGGATATTTCCAATGGAATACATGTAGGCGGTGGGATATTCCCTTCCTTTCAATTAGTGTGTTCAACAATATAAAAAGTGGTTTATTAGTTTTGTTCAGAATTTCATATGTTTGGAATTGTCTATGACATTGTAGCCTTTGTCAATCATACATGCATGCCACGGCTTCATTCAAGGACACAACGCACATCTGGTATGTTTTGAATATGTGGATTATAATAGATTGATTGTTGTCTTATCGTGTGCTTGACAATTTTGAATGTGTAGATTAATGCTCTTTTAATTCCTTTCTCATTTAGTTCAAGTTTGATTTTATCTAAACAGTCCACCCTTAATATTATCGCTACAGAGTTTGTAGAGATCTCTCGAACCAGAGCGAAATAATTAGGTGACGTCTCTAATTCGCCTTAATCGATTAATTTAATTTGTATTTGTTTCGATTAAATTTAGACGAATTTTTCCCGCTATCCAAACATTCGACTAGAGAGCAATTCAATTAACAATTCTACGCCTTGTTTTCCTTGGATTACGAGTGTGGTCCGAATTTATAAAACCAGCTTCTTTCCTAAATCACATTCACGCACTCGACCAATCTAAACAGCACTGGACTCGGAATTTTTTAAGGTTACTAAAGTCCGAGCTTCATGAAATATTTTTAGATTGTGTTCGATTTGATTTGAAATCAAATAATTTCATCCGCAGTCTCAACACCCGATTCCACGGCCACAGATAATTTACGTGAAGATTCGAATCTCAATTATAATCCCTTGGACGCGACTTCTCAGTTGACGAGTGGAGACTGAATTATTTTGCACCGAAAACTTTAGTCATTGAGTTCTATTTAATTTGTTTGGGATGAACTTAGAGAGCTGAACTAAATTTACAAATTCGTATTCGCTTAACTCAGAGACTGAATTCTAATAAATTTATTTGGACAAAACCACAAGACGAGTTAGGCTTCTAAATCTGCCTTCGCTCATTCGATTAATTTTAATTAGGCACACGACTCAATAATTCAGAATGTTAACTAAAGTCTGAATTTCACGAAATTTTTTGGGTAGTATAGATTCATGGAGACAGCACGATATCAAAATCGTGATAGACAAAGATGATTAAAATCTATTGTCCATTTTATTCACCGCTATCACGTGTTAAAGTCCGCACTCGTGGTCGAGCCGACGATAAACATCTAGGGTGTTACAACAACTGAGGTTTAACTTCGGAATCCATTTTCAGCTTCGGGATTAATAAACATTTTTTATGATGTAGCTGAACTTTCACCCCCACCGAAGCCATACAACCCCGAAACTGACTCGGCTATGAAGGAAGCACTATATATGATTAAAATTGCTAATGAAGCTGTTGACGAAGCGATTAACAGATTGCTAAATGAAGCCGCTGAGAAAGTGTTGAAAGAAGATTAAAACTTTGTATATCTAAGAGTTTAATGTTTGTACATGGCTTTCGTCTTTTGTAAGAACCAAACATCAAGTTTTTGTATGTGTATTATTGTAATATATTTCTTTGTGATGCATGAAACCTTCGTACATCCCGTTTTTGAGCCGTTAGCGAAAAAACACCTTCCCTTCTTTTCATGCTTCACGAAGAAAATAATTCCCCTTCTACCGATTCAATACTTGGTATTATGCCATGGTTGTTATGTAGTAATACTGCTGATGAAGATTCACTTCCTGTGTAAAAATATATGTGTCGAAGGCATATCTTGTGCTACAGTATGTTCTTTCATGATCCGACGAATATTTTCGATGAAACAACTTTTCCTTGTTTCTCCACGTCTTTTTGCTAATGCAAAATGATGTATGATGCAATGCAATGCGATATGATATGATGGTATGATGCAAAATGATGTTTGTGCCGAAGGTAAAAACCCACACGAATACACACCCAGACTCTACATCACCTTGGGAATGACTTTGGAGTCTTTTCACCTTTTACTTAGGTGGTATTGCAGCTCTGCATTCCCTAAGGAACGACTTTGGAGCTTCTTCACCTTTTACTAAGGTGGTATTTAAGCTCTGCATCCCGTTAGGAACGACTTTGGAGCTTCTTCACCTTTGACTTTGGTGGCATTTAAGCTCTGCATTCCCTTAGGAACGACTTTGGAGCTTCATGACTTACTCTGCATTCCTTTAGGAACGACTTTGGAGGTTTGTGAGCCGTTCTTGTTACACTCGATGGTGTAACCACAGTCTTATTACATTAAACTGAAGGTCAAACTTTCTTGTATTGTCTTTTTGAGGAAAATGTAAAGACAAAAATGAGTAAAAATACATTGGATCAAAATACTCTTTGGCAGAAGCGTTGCGCCACCTTCAGTAGATATGCCTCGACTCGAGCACAGTGATATGAATGTGTATGAATGTAATGAATGATGTAATGTAATGTGCAAATGAATGTCCTGAACACACACGAAGCCACGCCCAGACTCTGCATCCCCTTAGGAACGACTTTGGAGTCTTTAAGCTCTGCATCCCCGTAGGAACGACTTTGGAGCTTCTTCACCTTCTATTTCGGTGGCATTTAAGCTCTGCATCCCCTTAGGAACGGCTTTGGAGCTTCTTCACCTTATATTTCGGTGGTATTTGGCTCTGCATTCCTTTAGGAACGACTTCTGAGCAGAAAACTTACTCTGCGCTCCCTTGGGAACGACTTTTTGTAGCTTCGTCGTGCTCTGCATCCCCTTAGGGACGACTTCTGAGCTTCGGAACATACACTGCGCTCACTTAGGAATGACTTTTTGTAGCTTCGTCATGCTCTGCATCTCCTTAGGGACGTCTTTTGAGCTTCTCCCTATTTTTTTTGCACTCGATGGTGCAAACTCTGATTTTACATATTACATCTTTGGGGCATTTTGGCCCTTGTATTGTGTAGGGCTAAATAAGAATGAAAATTTATAAGCTATGGCTCCATTAAAAACCTTTCTCCCCTCCTGAAAGGAAAAGGGTTCCATAGAAAAAGAATGAAAAAAGATTACATCAAATTACATGTAGTACTGTCGAAGCTCATCCGCATTCCAAGATCTAGGTATGTCGTTGCCGTCCATATTCTTTAATCTGTAAGAACCGGGTCTAGACGAAGATACTACCAGAAAAGGACCTTCCCACTTCAGTTGCAACTTGCCCACTGTATCTGGGTTGGCCACTCACCGAAGCACCAGATGCCCTGGCTTGATGTTTTTCAATCGAACCTTCCTATCACGCCACCTTATTGTTTCGGCCTGATATTTATTGATGTGTTCTATAACCTGAAGTCTGGTCCCTTCTATAGTATCTGTTGTTGTTCGATAATCAGCTTCATCTTCCACCGAAGTTGTTGTACTTATTGATCCTGTCTTTGCTTCTTCTGGTGTTATTGCTTCGTCACCAAACAGGAGTTGTGTTGTGGCTCCACACCACTTTAATCAACTCATCTGGCCATTTTCCTCTGGGCTGATTAAAGATTAACTTCATTATTCCTATCATTATAATGCCATTTTCTCTTGCTACTATCCCATTTGATTCCGGATGCCTTAGTGATGCAAAATGGATTTTTGTACCAATTCGGTCACAGAAATCTTTGAATGTTTCGGCATCAAATTGTGTTCCATTGTCCACGGTTATTGCCTTCGGCACGCTGAAGTGGCAAACAATGTTTTGCCAAAAGAATTTCTTTATTGTGGCCGAAGTTATTGTGGCTAAAGGTTTTGCTTCGATCCACTTGGAGAAATATTCCACTACTACAACGACATATTTCAAATTTCCTTGTGCAGATGGAAGTGGACCTAACAAATCCAGACCCCACCTTTGCAGTGGCTAAGTTGGCTATATTAACTGGGTTAGAGATGAAGGTTGCTTCTGGTCTCTTGCACATCTTTGACAATTTTCACACTTTTGAACCAGATCTACTGCATCCGAAGCTGCCTTCGGCCAATAAAATCCTTGTCTGAAAACCTTCCCCAGCAAAGGCCTAGACCCAATATGAGATCCACATAAACCTGCATGTATCTCCTTCATCAACTCTTGACTTTCGGTTCTGGATAAACACTTGAGTAGTGGAGAGCAGACTCCATGTTTGTATAAGTCCCCTTCTATTATTGTTGATAAACCCAATGGGTAGAAGGGTGCCCGATCTTTCGATGAGAGATGATGGAGGTGGAAAACTTGTTGGAGAACGACCTTGGCTGCCCGACTACCACAACCAAGATGGTGTGGCGCCTTGAGCGACAGGTACACCATCTTCTGATAACTACGATTTGGGGTGGAGGTCGATGTTGTGCTATCTGACTACAACAACCACAAGGGTGCTACGCCTTAGCGATAGTTACACCAGCTCCTATTGTTGCTGCTCTTGCCGTGCCAAGAACAACCTTGAACCTGCAAGCAATCGAGAACAAGCAAGAATAAGATAAAAAGCAGGCGCTCACGGATCTGATAGAGTTGGGGTTCTGTTTCAAGTATCCGGGTGGTCTAGCCGACACACGTGTTTACAAGGAAGTAGCAAAGGCTAAACTTACATCAAACAAAAACCCAAGTTCTTTGGTGGCTGTTAATTGCTTAAATAGAGGAATAGAAATGAGTTCTAATGGAGAACGAAACTCTCTCGGCAGTTTCTAGATGCCTCGTTTGGTTTCTGTCATTGATTCTTGATGCACCTGAAAGTAGACGAAGAGAGCTTTCCAACAAGTAATTATTTGCACTAAACAACCTTGGGAGTGGAAAGTTATGCTCCATTTAATTTGGTGCATGCTGCAGTTACGAAATTGACTTGGGTAGAGCAGGAGTTCACTCGGCAGTTTCTGGACGCTTAGTGTTTGATCTCTCGTTGATTCTTGATCCACTAGAAAGTAGACGAAGAGACCTTTCCAACAAGTGCTTATTTGCTTTAAACAACCTTGGGAGTTGAAAGATATGCCCTCTTTAACATGCACTTGTTGCAGTTACGAAATTATCTCAGGTGCAACAGCTTTTATTGTTTTGTTGTTTTCTCCACTCCAAGATGGTTCACCTCCCAAACACCTTATAATTAAGTTAACGTGCACAAGCTCGTGTCATTGGTCCCTGATTAGCTACGAATGGTGAAGTGATCATTGGTGTGGTTGTATCAATGGCAGCGATGTCCTTATCATCCTCCCCTCCTTACAATAGAGTCGTCCTCGACTATAGCGTGTACTCCTCACCCAAGTATGTGGTCAATCTTATGATGTGATTGCCTGATTAGGGGATGTTGGAAATATCATTACTTGGTCCCCAATCAACTTCTTTGTTCCTCAAAGCCTTCCTTGTACCCTTAACACAACGCTTGATCCATGTAAGAAGTTCTACAAATAAAAGTATACACACTTTACGGCGCAATATCAATTCTTCAAATATATCGATGGTAGTTATAATGTGGAAGAGTTTCACCTTCGCAGCAGGAGCCATTGACATGGTCATATCTGAGCAGGTTATGTTCTCATCATTCTCCTCTTCTTAACAACAAACTGTCCTCTGTGTTGCATCATGATTGATGTTCATGACTAAGGTTTTATCATGATCTTCTAAAAATAAACCTAAAACTTTTACTAAAGTACATGGAAACAATAATTTCTCCACTTCTTGAGAACATGCCAATATCTTATTTGTGCAATGTGAAGAAACACTATATATTGATGAAATATAAACTCTATGCACTAAAAATTGTCCTGTATTGTTGTACTTGCCAGCAAAGTAAAATATAGCATGAGAAGGACAAGGCATAGTTGACCTATCAAATAAAATATTGTCCAAATTACCGAGCTCACAAAGATTGTCAAACTCAATATAGCCCCAAGTATTTAAAGAAGAGAGCAAATTTATTTCTTCAGTTTCGTTTGCAATACAAATGACATGTTCCTTTTTAGCCAAAATGTTTGGTTCAATATCAGATGTAACATGTTCATTCACTAGTTGTTTCCTGAATAAAAGTGAATTATCCACCAACTCTTCGCTATCACAAGGGTCAGCAAAATACTTCTTGTGATGACGAAAAACAACATCAATTTTCTCTATTTTGTGCTCTTGTTCAACATGTAGAGGAGACAAAAAAGAGGAACTATGTGTCGCATGTTCGGTGCATGTATAATTGTATAACACAATCTCCTTTTTAGCTTTACATGCAAGCAAAAACAAGTGAGAAAGGTGTCCATAAGTTTCATGCATGACCATAGTACGAATTTCAGAATTGAGTCCGTTTGTAAACCTTGTCATTACATCTTCCATGCATTCATCTAAACCAGCAAACGTGGTACAAATTTTAAAATCATGATAATATTCTTTTACAGTCCTAGGACCCTGCTTCAAAGTGTGCAGGAATGAATGCATCTCTAAAATGAAATTTGAATTCTTCCCAAGACTGTGGAACTTTGTTGTGCCTACAAATGTATTTCCATTCCATCAATGCGTGCTCAGTTAACACATTAGAGGCAATATAATTTTTTTTGTTTTTGAGATAGATCATGCTCATCGAATTCCTCATCTACCTTGAGCTCCCAATCAATGTATGCACGAGGATCGAATTTACCGGCATATGAAGGCAAGTGTTGAATGATGCCTCCAATATAACGTTCGATTGGGCCAAAATGTCCATATCACCTGCCATGTTTAGTAAAGAAAAGAAATAATAAAAAATATCTTTGATTCTATAAACTACTAGGAATCATTGTTGTAATCTCTCACTCTCAAACTGGTTAAACAATTTCTTACAAGTTCTCACCATGCAAAGCAGGAGGCGCTGGCAAACAGCACGAACAACAACAACAGTGGCTGCAAGCACAACCTAGTGGTGTTATAGAAAAAATTGTGGATTTATAGGTGGCTGCTAAAACAATAGTTTCAAGGAATAGCTAGTACCACGTTAGCCACAACAAGTTGAATAAACGTTCCACAATGGTGTTGTGCTGGTCCTAGTCCAAACCGTAATAGAGACCGAGCTGTTACACAAATGATATCACCAAATACTCAAAACAGCAAGCTGACTTATAAAATTGTGAAACGATGGCACACAAACTGTCTTTGTTTTGTTGCACATGGAATTTTATCTACCAATATTCTTACTGCGATTTTTTTCTCTTTTTTTGTACATGCTTTTTTTATGATCAGCGTGGCTTTTTTTGTGCACTTGCCTTTTCCTTTCCCTTGTTTTTTGAACTACAGCTAGAGAACTAAAAATGGTGATCTAAACAAGGTGGCGCGAACTCGAAACTCTAGCAGCAAGAAAACTTTGGACCAGCAACTCGACACAAATGCAGCAACCGTGAATTCAACAAGTTGAAAACTAAGTAGTAAAGCAAAGGCTCAAATGTTTTTAGGTGATTTTCTGCTCTAAATATATCTTTGGCAAAAGTGGACTGTAGGTAAATAAAACAAGGAAGATGGAGATCTCTCACCGAGCAACCTGAAATTTGATACCACTTGATAAACCCAATGGGTAGAAGGGTGCCCGATCTTTCGATGAGAGATGATGGAGGTGGAAAACTTGTTGGGGAAAGATGTTGGCTGCCCGACTACCACAACCAAGATGGTGTGGTGCCTTGAGCGACAGGTACACCGTCTCCTGATAACTACGATTTGGGGTGGAGGTCAACGTTGTGCTATCCGACTACAACAACCACAAGGGTGCTGCGCCTTAGCGATAGTTACACCGGCTCCTGTTGTTGCTGCTCTTGCCGTGCCAAGAACAACCTTGAATGTCGCAGAACCTCCCAAGTTATCGGGCCCACATGCACCTGTCCTTGTCTCAAAGACCTCAGACGGCTATGCATGTGCACCAAACAACTTAACAGGATCTGTTTGAGTGCCCCGAGGACCCCGGATAAACAACTTACCGCCAAGATCGTAGGATTAAGTAAACACAACTCACATACAAACACTTGCAGCGGAAATAAATTCTTTATTACAAAATGATTACAAGTTACAACATTTACAAGTTATAGCAATATTACAATATATCATCGGAGTAATTACAAGAGAAATTGATACAAAATATTACAATTTGAATGTATAAAACATTTATAAGTTTTAAAATACATGCTAGCTTAAGTGACAATCCTCAATAAAGAAGCTAAAGATGGGATATACTTATATAAGAAGGCCGAGCCCACCGGCACTTAGCACCATCCACAACAGAACAAACTTATAACCTGAAAAACAACAGGGAATAAAACACTGAGTACGCAATTACTCAGCAAGACTTACCCGACTAACGAAAAGACTCTCAAGGGTATGCTGGTTTGTTGGGAATCAAGGTAAATCCCATCAAATTTCAAAGACTTGTTTTTGCAGAAAAGCTTACTAGTAGTGGATCCTTATGCCAAAATTTTACGTCATGGCGTGGGGAGAAACCAGGGAGCAGAGAGGGGCGGCCATGAGGGGGCTGGGAACCTGGCTAGGGGCTTTGACGCCATGGAAACTGGAGCACGCCACAAACAGAGAGGGGCTGGGCGAGCTCAGCTTGGGGAGGAAGATGAGGGAGGGGCGGCCATGGAAACCTAGGGCAGTGGAGGGAGCTCACCATGGGAGAAGCTACAGGCGGCCATGGGAGATGAGGTTGATGCTTGCTGCAGGAAGGAGAAGGAGATGGGAGAGGGTTCGCCATAGCAGAAGCAGGGAGGGGCTGGGAGTCGTGTTGCAGATGGAGAGGGCGGTGGTTGCCAGGTGCTGGCGTGGGAAAGAGTCAGGGAGGGAGGGCGGCAGCTATTCCCATGAAAAGAGATGTCGAGAAAAGGCTAGGGTAGTGGAAAGCAGAAAAGAATTCAGATTTTTCCACCTCTCCAATTTATAACACAAAAATACATACATGAGTGAACTCTAATATTTGAATCCGAGCGAGATACAAACGAGACAACTAAAATGAGATTGGACTCGATACTTGATATCGGCAAGTTGATCTAGTCAAGCCTAAATGAATTTCGCAGCTTGCCGAACATTTGCCTAGGAAACAACTCAATTAACAATTTTACGCCTTGCTTTTCTTGGATAGGAAACATGGTCGTATTTACAAAACTGAATTCCAAAACTAAGATCTAAACGAGGTATAACTGATGAGGACATCACTATGAATACCAACTACACCAGCAGCACCTCCACATCAAGCGCCACTTCCTTCATTAGCTGGGCCAATCACTCGGGCCTGTGCCAGAGATCTTAACTTCATCATGCTACTGAAGAATGAGGGCCCAGAAGAATAGACAACCAGCCCAACTGCGGCCCATAGTGGATGACCTAGGGTTGGCCGCCCCTAGGGGCTGGGCCCCTCTCTATTTATCCAGGAGCTGCGCCTCCTTTGTTCTTCGAGTTTTGTTTTACGTTAGGCTTAGCTACTCTCGAACACGTGCAAATCAGCGCTGTCTTCGTGTATTCAGAACTCCACCCTCGAGTAATAGATTAGATTTCTCGCATCTTTTTCTTGTTCGTTTTTCGATTGCGTATAGGAAACGATCTTCGTGATCAGGCCGATCTCGCATCAGCAAGGTCCGTAACCACAGGCAGTTGGTTCAGCGATTGCATTGGCGCCTCGGGCTTGCTCGTCGTAGTCAGATCGCAAGGGTCATCTTCCGCCAAATTGGAATTATCTCCACTCGCTGAAAGATCGAGCACCTCAGCTATATCAAGTGGTATCAGATTTCCAGGTTGATCGATGAGTTTATCGAGTGTTTTTTTTCCTACAGTCCACAAAACCACATAAAAATTAAGGTTAGACCTTATCCCAGCACCCTTTTGAGCCTCGCACTTTCTTTCAATAATCTGCATTGTTGAATTTGTGTGCTTGCGCGTCATTTGTTGTTGGTTGCATTGTGTTTTTTTTTCACCATCCTTCGTTCTTCCACCATTCAAACCCTAGCGCGTCGCCACCATCTCCCATTTGATCACGCCACAAACCGAGTCAACGCCGCTTCCTTGTTTTTCTCCTTCGGTTACGTAAAAAAATAGAAGAAAAAGAAAAAGAAAGAGAAAGGATAGAACCAGAGAACAAACAAAAAATAGGGAAAGGAAACAAAGCGGTTGTCTCATCTTGGTCATTTTAACCATAACTTGAGCTACCTTCCTTAAACCGGGCATAACTTTTCGCTCGTTTGTTCAAAAAATCTGAAATTTTTACAGGAGCTTGTTGACACAATTCTGAGGCCAGCCAAACTCGCCTTCGGCCTGTTTGGTTTTGATAAAATTGTAAAAAATATCAGGAAAATAAAGAAAAAAATTCATCAAAGTTCTTGCACGCTTTTCAGAGAACTTGCTCTTTTCCTGTAGACCACATCTGATCTCTGTTTTAGGTGAAACTTTGTGTAGCTCCTATTTTGTTGCTTCTTGTGCTGAGAAAAATATCAAAAAAATCATACAAAAAAAACAAAATCACTTGTGATTCCTACTAGTGCCTTTTTGCCTCGCTAGTACAATATTTACGGTACTGCCATTCTACTAGTTCCATCCGTCCTTTGCACTTGTGGCCACCAATATAGTTTCGTGTTTTGCACTATAATTCAACTTTGCATTATTGTTTGATCGTGCTAATCCTTGACTTGAGTGCAGCCTACCCAAAACTCCACATATTTCTACGACGAGCAGGTTTCTGTTTCTCCAGGCAATCGCTCATCCAATCTTTCACCAGTTCCACCTGTTCGTTGCAGTTCACCACTGTGGCTTGGTAAGAACGGAAAAGAACTTGATAACAGCATTCCATTGAGCGAGTTGTCACCACCATTCCCCTGTTGTCGTTGGTTTTTCTTCTTTTGGTGTTTTGGTGTTTGCGCTAACTATGGCAGGAGCAAACGACACAGTGGATGCCCAGTTGCAGGAAGTAAGGGGACAAGTTGATGGACTTGCTGCTGATATTAGAATGATGCATGAACGACTTGATTCAACATCACTTCGACGACCGCGCGTTTCAACCAGCTTGACCTTCCTCAAACGGTGACTCGCACCACACTCGACACCATCCTGGCACGCCTTGATGCGTTAACCACAAAGATGGAGCAGGACTACGACGGTGACACTGAGCAGGAAGATGGAGATCACCGTGGTCGCGCACGTCGTGTGGTTTGTCATCCCCCTAATGACTTATTTGCTAAGATTAAATTTAAATTTCCATCTTTTAATGGTAAATATGATCCTACTGCATATCTTGATTGGTAATTGGAGGTAGAACAGAAATTTTCATGCCATGATATTCCTGCTAATAGCCAAGTGAAGGCTGCCATTAGTGAATTTATTGATTTTGCTTTAATTTGGTGGCATGAGTATAAACAAAAACTTCCCATTAACAGTGTCACTACTTGGACCCAATTAAAAACTGCCATGCGCCACAGATTTTTTCCTTCCTATTATGCCCGTTATTTGCTTAACAAAATGCAGCGTTTTCAACAAGGTTCACATCTGTTGAGGAATATTACTAGGAGTTACAAAAGGGTATGCTTCGTTGTGGTTTGGTTGAGTCGGATGACACTGCTATGGCGCGTTTTCGTGGTGGTTTGAACAGGGAAATTCAGGATATACTTGATTATAAGGACTATTTGGATATAACCACATTGTTTGAATATGCTTGCAAAGCTAAACGTGAAGTGCAGGGACGACGATCAAAGACATATACTAACTCTTTTGCAGGTCGGGGTTCGACACACAGCTCAACTCCTTCCAGTCCTGCACCTTCTAACGCCTAGCACTACACCGCGCATAGGGACGGCCAAGCCAGCGGCGCCCCCTGCCAAAGGCACCGTTTCTTCCACAGGACGTACACGGGATATTCAGTGCCATCGTTGCAGAGGGTTTGGGCACATGATTCGGAACTGCCCAAACAAGCGTACCTTGCTTATACGTGACAATGGTGAGTACTCTTCAGCCAGTGATTCCGAGGAAACTAGTCATGCTATGATTGCCACTGACCATGCAGATGAGGAAGTCCATGTTGATCCCATCGACGCCGATAGGTATGAGAGTCTTGTTGTGCAGCGTGTTCTCAACACACAGGTTGCCCAGGCCGAAAAAAATCAGCGACACACTCTATTCCATACCAAGGGCGTTGTGCACGAATGGTCGATTCGCATCATCATCGATAGTGGCAGCTGCAACAATTTGGCAAGTACAGCTTTGGTAGAGAAATTATCCTTGCCCACTCGCGCACACCCACATCCGTATCACATTCAATGGCTTAATGATGGTGGTAAAACAAAGGTAACAAATTCGGTACGTGTCCCCTTCTCGCTGGGTTCTTATTCTGATTATGCTGATTGCGATGTTATTCCTATGGAAGCATGCTCTTTGTTATTGGGTCGACCTTGGCAATATGATACTGATAGTTTACATCATGGTCATTCAAATCATTATTCTTTCATGTTTAAAGGCCAGAAAATAATTATACATCCAATGACCCCTGACCAAATTTTGAAAGATGATCTTACTAGGGCTGCTAAAACTGCACAACAAGTCAAATCGACATCAGCCGCACCTATTAAATCTGAAATCAAGTTGCACTCTTGTGTTTTACTTGCTACACGTGTTGATTTTGATGATCTCCATGAAGCTCATATGCCCTATTACGCACTTGTATGCTTGTGCATGCTTGTTCCGCTTGATGATGCACCGTCTTTAGATATACCCCCTGCTGTTGTTAACCTTTTCCAGGAGTATGCTGATGTTTTTCCTATGGACTTACCACCGGGTCTTCCTCCGCTCCGTGGCATTGAGCATCAGATTGATCTCATCCCTGGCGCTTCTCTTCCGAACCGCGCCCGTACCGTACAAATCCAAATGAGACAAAGGAGATCCAGCGCCAGGTGTAGACGCTACTTGATAAAGGTTACATTCGTGAGTCTCTTAGCCCTTGCCCGGTTCCTGTTTTACTCGTTCCAAAGAAAGATGGGTCATGGTGTATGTGCTTAGATTGTCGTGTTATTAATAACATCACAGTTTGTTATCGATATCCTATTCCACGCCTTGATGATATGTTAGATGAGCTTAGTGGTGCCGTTATTTTCTCTAAGGTTGATTTGCGTAGCGGTTACCATCAGATTAGAATGAAACTCGGTGATGAATGGAAAACGACTTTTAAAACGAAATTTGGTTTATATGAATGGTTGGTTATGCCATTTGGATTGACTAATGCTCCCAGCACCTTTATGCGTTTAATGAACGAAGTTCTATGGGCCTTCACAGGTTTGTTTGTTGTTTAATTCGATGATATCCTTATTTATAGCAAGTCTATAGAGGAGCATTTAGAACATTTGCGTCCTGTTTTTGATGCTTTGCATGCTGCTCGCTTGTTTGGTAAAATGGAAAAGTGCACATTTTGCACGCAACGTGTCTCGTTTCTTGTTTATGTGGTTACTCCGTAGGGCATTGAGGTGGATAGCAGCAAGGTTGAAGCCATTCAGGACTGGCCTACACCAACGACGGTCACCCAAATTCGGAGTTTTCTTGGACTTGCAGGATTTCACCGCCGTTATGTGTGTGATTTTAGCTCTATCGCTGCCCCTTGGCCCGAACTCACAAAGAAAGGTGTGTCTTTTGCTTGGGACCCCCCACAAGAAGAGGCGTTCAACACTTTGAAAGATAAGTTAACCCATGCTCCACTCTTACAATCGCCCGACTTCCAGAAAGTGTTTGAACTTGAATGTGATGCTAGTGGTATTGGGTTAGGTGCTGTTTTGTTACAAGAAGGAAAACCGGTTGCTTATTTCAGTGAAAAATTAAACGGTGCTAGCTTGAGATATTCTACTTATGATAAGGAACTTTATGCTTTAGTTCGCACTTTGCAAACATGGCAGCTCTACCTTTGGCCTCGTGAGTTTATAATTCATTCTGATCATGAGGCTTTAAAACATATTCGAACCCAAACAAATTTGAATCGTCGTCATGCTAGTTGGGTAGAATTCATCGAGTCCTTTCCTTACATCATTAAACACAAGAACGGGAAGGAAAACGTCATTGCTGATGCGTTGTCCCGTAGATATACCATGCTTTCACAGTTAGAATTTAGAATCTTTGGCTTGCAAACTGTGAAAGATGAATATGTGGATGATGCTGATTTTAAAGATTTCTATGTACATTGTAAGGATGGCAAACCCTGGGGAAAATTTCACATACAGGATGGATTTTTGTTCCGCGCTAACAAGCTGTGTATTCCAGCAAGCTCGGTTCGTCTTTTGTTGCTGCAGAAAGCTCATGGTGGCGGTCTCATGGGGCAATTTGGCGTTTACAAGACACATGAGGTGATGGCCGCACACTTCTTTTAGCCTCGGATGCGCCGTGATGTTGAGCGTCTTGTTGCACGTTGCACTACTTACCAGAAAGCTAAGTCACGTCTGGGCAACCATGGTTTGTATATGCCTTTGCCTGTCCCTTCTTCTCCTTGGCTTGATATTTCTATGGACTTTGTTTTGGGCTTGCCTAGAACTAAGAAGGGGAGGGATAGTATTTTTGTGGTTGTTGATAGATTCTCTAAAATGGCTCACTTTATACCTTGTCATAAACTGATGATGCTAGCATTGTTGTTGAATTGTTCTTTAGAGAAATTATTCGTTTACATGGTATTCCAAAAACAATAGTCTGTGATCGCGATGCTAAGTTTCTAAACCATTTTTGGAGATCTCTTTGGAATAAATTAGGAACTAAATTGTTGTTTAGCACTACTTGTCATCCTCAGACTGATGGACAAACTGAGGTAGTAAATAGAACTTTATCTACCATGCTTATGGCTGTTTTAGACAAGAATTTGAGACGTTGGGAGGATTGGTTGCCTCGTGTTGAATTTGCTTACAATCATGCCACGCATTCTTCTACAAAGATGTGCCCTTTCCAGATTGTTTATGGTTGCATCCCTAGGGCACCTATTGATTTGATTTCACTTAATGTTGCGAACGCCCCACATGTAGATGCTGCTGCACATGTTGAACAAATGATTACCATACATGAACAAACGAAACAGAACATTGCGGCTACTAATGCAAAAAATCAGGTTGCTGGTAGTAAAGGAAGAAAACTTGTTACTTTTGAGCCAGGTGATATGGTTTGGTTGCACTTGAGAAAGGATCGGTTTCCTACTTTGCGCCGTTCTAAATTAATGCCTCGTGTTGCTGGTCCTTCTAAGGTGCTAACAAAGATTAAGGATAATGCTTATATCCTTGACCTGCCTGCGGAATTTGGTGTTTCCACTAGTTTTAATGTTGCAGATTTGAAACCCTATATGGCCGAGGATGAGGAGTTACCGTCGAGGATGACTTCACTTCAAGAAGGGGAGGATGATGAGGACATCACTATGAGTACGACTACACCAACAGCACCTCCACATCAAGCGCCACTTCCTTCATTAGCTGGGCCAATCACTCGGGCCCGTGCCAGAGATCTTAACTTCGTCATGCTACTGAAGAATGAGGGCCCAAAAGAATAGACGACCAGCACAACTGCGGCCCGTAGTGGACGACCTAGTGTTGGCCGCCCCTAGGGGCTGCACCCCTCTCTATTTATCCAGGAGTTGCGCCTCCTTTGTTCTTCGAGTTTTGTTTTACGTTAGCTTTAGCTACTCTCGAACACGAGCAAATCAGTGCTGACTTCGTGTATTCAGAACTCCACCCTTGAGTAATAGATTAGATTGCTCGCATCTTTTTCTTGTTCGTTCTTGGATTGCGCACAGGAAACGATCTTCGTGATCAGGCCGATCTTGCATCAGCAAGGTCGGTAACCACAGGGAGTTGGTTCAGCGATTGCATTGGTGCCTCGGGCTTGCTCGTCGTAGTCGGATCGCAAGGGTCATCTTCCGCCAAATCGGAATTATCTCCACTCGCCGAAAGATCGGGCACCTTAGCTATATCAATAACTGAAAACTCTAGAAGATAAGCACAATAACAACCCGTGAGCCTAAGAACCACCACGACGCTAACATGCCGGACATGCGGCAGTGGAGTGACGGAAGGCACGACACGTGGTGAGGAGTTGGAGCGGTGGCCGATTCAGATAAACGGGAAGGATAGCGGTAGGGAAATAAGGTATATCCACACATTTTTACGGGGACGATAGGTGTCATTCACGTAGGCGAGAAGCTATGCGTTGCCACACATGGATTTGCACCCGCCACACGACACGATGTGCGGTCATAGAGAGACATGTGCATCGCAGGCGTGAGGTGATATAGTTGAGGTGCCCGATCTTTCGGCGAGTGGAGATAATTTCGATTTGGCGGAAGCCCGAGGTGCTAATGCAATCGCTGAACCAACTCCCTGTGGTTACCGACCTTGCTGATGCGAGATCGGCCTGATCACGAAGATCGTTTCCTGTGCGCAATCGAAGAACGAACAAGAAAAAGATGCGAGCAATCTAATCTATTACTCGAGGGTGGAGTTCTGAATACACGAAGATAGCGCTGATTTGCGCGTGTTCAAGAGTAGCTAAAGCTAACGTAAAACAAAACTCACAGAACAAAGGAGGCGCAGCTCCTGGATAAATAGAGAGAGGGGGCGTAGCCCCTAGTGGCGGCCAACCCTAGGTCGTCCACTATGGGCCATAGTTGGGCTGGTCGTTTATTCTTCTGGGCCCTCATTCTTCAGTAGCATGACGAAGTTAAGATCTCTGGCATGGGCCCGAGTGATTGGCCCAGCTAATGAAGGAAGTGGTGCTTGATGTGGAGGTGCTGCTAGTGTAGTCGTACTCATGTTGCAGGTGATGTCCTCATCATCCTTCACTTCTTGAAGTGAAGTAATCCTCGACGGCAACTCCTCATCCTCCTCATCTTCGGCCTCTTTGGTTTCGATAAAATTTTTAAAAAATTCAGGAAAATAAAGAAAAAAATTCATCAAAGTTCTTGCACGCTTTTTCAGAGAACATGCTCTTTTCCTGTAGACCACATCTGATCTCTGTTTTAGGTGAAACTTTGTGTAGCTCCTATTTTGTTGCTTCTTGTGCTGAGAAAAATATCAAAAAAATCATACAAAAAAGAAAAACAAAATCACTTGTGATTCCTACTAGTGCCTTTTTGGCCTCGCTAGTACAATATTTACGGTACTGCCATTCTACTAGTTCCATCCGTCCTTTGCACTTGTGGCCACCAATATAGTTTCGTGTTTTGCACTATAATTCAACTTTGCATTATTGTTTGATCGTGCTAATCCTTGACTTGAGTGCAGCCTACCCAAAACTCCACATATTTCTACGACGAGCAGGTTTCTGTTTCTCCAGGCAATCGCTCATCCAATCTTTCACCAGTTCCACCTGTTCGTTGCAGTTCACCACTGTGGCTTGGTAAGAACGGATAAGAACTTGATATGTCACACCCGGGCTTTAAGGAACAAAGCCAGGTGCATCTCATACATGCGCCAAGAAGACAACATATATAATAACAGAGTGTATAGAGATAAATGTCATAAAACATCAGAGTATTTATTACATAGCGGAAGACTTATTACAAAATAAAAGAATAAATATAAAACGAACTAAGGATCGTCGGTGCCAATGTCAACTGAGAAACGCCACCTAGATCAGATCATACTCCTCGCCTTGTGGCTCCTCAACCACCTGTTCTTCTCCTGTGGGGGGGTGTGAGACAGCAAGGGTGAGCTCACACATGATCATAGCTCAACAAGTTGTGGGGAACCAGTGGACATAAACTCACAAAGGTGTGAGTTCATGTGATGTGTAAGGCTAATCAATGATAGGGGTTAAAGCTGAGCATTGCTTTTAAGTAGTTGGTCAAACTTTTATTAGCAGTTACTAAGTGTAAGTAAATACCAAACCATAAATAAAGTAATAGAACAAATTAATAATAAACCCATGCAATGCATATGACAAAATTGAATTTAAGTTCCATAATTTAAACATCAGAGAGTCCTGAGCCGCTCATGACCGTGAGCTCAGCTAGTATACAAGTTTTACACTCTGCAGAGGTTGTACCCTTTACCCACAAGTCATGTTACCCATCTGCCAAGGGATCGCGACTTCCCATACACCTCTACCGAGGAAGCGCGGCAGGGCAACACTACGAGGCCTTTACAAAGTTCCACTAGCTTCCGAAAACCCGCTACAGTTTATAGGAAGCTCCAATGTAGGGTTCTTGTCTGACCGCCATCGCAGCAAAATCAACCAAGGACCTCCCTACACTGACCACTCCCCTACTTCCCTTGCCCCTTTCGGGTAAGGTAGTCTTCCACTAGCTTTCCTAATTAGTCAGCCAAGGGCGTCCCATTAAACCCTTGTGGTGGCACGTGTTTCTCAAGTTAAGCTCTATGTTCCAATTAACATTAATGATCTTAACATGAACATAAATAGAATAACAGAAGAATTGGAACATAGATATAATAAATGATTATCCCAAAACCACGTAAAGCAGTAGCAAACTACCCAAGTGATTCAGGGGTAAACAAGGTAATGGGATAAACAATCAAGGGTGACCTATCGGGTCCCTTCAAAATTAACCTAAGCATGAATAAGTGATATTAAAGAACATTATTGGGTAAAAAGTGGTCAAGGGCACAACTTGCCTTCAATGAGCTCCTGCTCAGCTACTTCAACCTGCTGCTCACCAGGGTCCTCGGTCACGGGCTCTTCTACTCGCCACAATACAAACAAGCACAGTACATATAGAGAAATTAACATTACACCAAACATATATACAAAATACACAGTAATAATCTACACATTAAAATAAAATTCTAGGAACAGGAATCATAATTTTTGGAGTTATAGAATTTAAGTTATGGATTTTCAAATGTTTTATGTGTTTAAAATAGGATTAAGTGTGGGATTAATTTTCTTACTGTTGTCATGATAAAACAGAGACACTAAGTGCTAGAGAATGAAATTACAAAATTTTAGAAACTGGAATGGAGTGATTTGGAGTTCATATGCATTTTCTATGAATTATTGAAGTTCTAGCAATTATTTTCCTATTAAAAATCTATTTATAAATTATTTTCCCTGGTTTTATTATGTTCTGGACTGGGCCTCAAATCCTGGAAAGCGCAGGGTTCTCGCTGTAAGTTTCCTAAGACACAGGGTATAGTGACCATGGACGGCGGGTTGATACTAAAATAACAGAGGGTTTCTTTTGCATAATACGCTAGCCGAAGGGGTATCTTGTGATCATGGCCGCGAGATCAACAGTGGACGGTCCAGGTTAGATACGACATTATAATGAAGGGGTAAGCGATCGTGACCCTCGGATCATGATCAACGGTCGTGATTCTATTAGACGAAGGGGTATTCCAGTTTCTAATCCTAGCCGTCCAGTAAGATCTGACGGCGCGCCCTACTTCCATAGCACGGATTCAATCCAGACCTTCCGATCGACGCTCGACGACCCAGATCGAACTCGGCTGAAGGGGTATCCTACTTCTAATCGTGGTCGTACCCCCCTGAATCAACGGTCCACGCCATCCCCCCTACCCCAGTTGAGCGGGACGGCGGCGCCGCCCTGATATACGGCGAACCATCGCCGGGGTCGAGCAATTGGGCACCCCCCGGTCCCAACTCGCATTAATCGGGTGCTACACGGAGGTGGAAGCAAGGCGATTGCGATGGGTCCACGCATACCTTGAATCGCCGTGTGAAATGTCGTGACCACCGCGGGACTCGAGCTCGGTGGACACTGCTACGCCGACGAGCAATTCTGCGAACACCGCACTTTCCCCCTTTCAATCGACGCTTCGAGCACTTCCGCCGCACCCTGGTGATGCTCCCCAACCGCAGCTATGGGCCCGAGCGGCATCGGAAACAAGGTTCGACCAACGGCGCCGCAATGTTCTTCTCCACTACGCGTCGCGGAAGTAGGTATGACTTCGGAACGTGGATGCTACGCGCCAGAGGGATAGGGGCGCTACTTATGTGCCGCAACGTTGGCGCACAGGAGGTTCGAGGTCCGTTGTACCAGCCAGCTGAGCCGGCCAACGCGCGGCGGAGGTTGCTCGTGGTGACCGACCGATGGGTCCAGCGGAGTCAGTGAGACAATCCCGAGTCCGCGCGGTATTGGACAGCTAACCGATGGGTCCCCCCATGCCAGGTGGTAGCGCGCTCTGTGGAAGAGATACTGGCACGCGGGCCCCATCTGTCGGCGCGCGCGGGCGTTGGGCCGCGCGAGAGTAAACAGCAGATGGGCCGAATTGGGTTTAGCCGGCCCAACCAGCCATTGCTTTCTCTCTTTTCTTTTTCTTTTGATTTTCTCTTCCTTTCTTATTCTAATTAAGATTCAAATTTGAATTTATTTGTGTAAAGTTCAAACTTAGTTCAACTGTACCATTTTAAAATACTAATATGACCCTGATTTAATTAATTCATGTATTTATTGCATTCTATTTAGTACTTTCTCCTTCTTTTCTTTATTCAAGAATTTCTTTTAGATTCTAAATTCCCCTTTTTGGGCTTTAATATTTTTTTTGTCACATTATTTTTTTATGGACACAAAATGCACACAAATAAGATCCAGCATGATGCACAGGTTATTTATGTGTTTCTTTGTTCAAATTATCAAATTTTTAACTTGTGTTGATCACATGTGATGAATAGTAGAGGCCACAAACTATTGAGATTATATCAATCCCTTTATTTCACTTTTGAGTATTACATGATAACAGCATTCCATTGAGCGAGTTGTCACCACCATTACCCTGTTGTCGTCGGTTTTTCTCCTTTTGGTGTTTTGGTGTTTGCGCTAACTATGGCAGGAGCAAACGACACAGTGGATGCCCAGTTGCAGGAAGTAAGGGGACAAGTTGATGGACTTGCTGCTGATATTAGAACGATGCATGAACGGCTTGATTCAACGTCACTTCGACGACTGCGCGTTTCAACCAGCTTGACCTTGCACAAACGGCGACTCGCACCACACTTGACACCATCCTGGCACGCCTTGATGCGTTAACCACAAAGATGGAGCAGGACTACGATGGTGACACTGAGCAGGAAGATGGAGATCGCCATGGTCGCGCACGTCGTGTGGTTCGTCATCCCCCTAATGACTTATTTGCTAAGATTAAATTTAAAATTCCATCTTTTAATGGTAAATATGATCCTACTACATATCTTGATTGGGAATTGGAGGTAGAACAGAAATTTTCATGCCATGATATTCCTGCTAATAGCCAAGTGAAGGCTGCCATTAGTGAATTTATTGATTTTGCTTTAATTTGGTGGCATGAGTATAAACAAAAACTTCCCATTAACAGTGTCACTACTTGGACCCAATTAAAAACTGCCATGCGCCACAGATTTGTTCCTTCCTATTATGCCCGTTATTTGCTTAACAAAATGCAGCGTTTTCAACAAGGTTCACATCTGTTGAGGAATATTACTAGGAGTTACAAAAGGGTATGCTTCGTTGTGGTTTGGTTGAGTCGGATGACACTGCTATGGCGCGTTTTCGTGGTGGTTTGAACAGGGAAATTCAGGATATACTTGATTATAAGGACTATTTGGATATAACCACATTGTTTGAATATACCTGCAAAGCTGAACGTGAAGTGCAGGGACGACGATCAAAGACATATACTAACTCTTTTGCAGGTCGGGGTTCGACACACAGCTCAACTCCTTCCAGCCCTGCACCTTCTAACGCCTAGCACTACACCGCTCATAGGGACGGCCAAGCCAGCGGCGCCCCCTGCCAAAGGCACCGTTTCTTCCACAGGACGTACACGGGATATTCAGTGCCATCGTTGCAGAGGGTTTGGGCACATGATTCGGAACTGCCCAAACAAGCATACCTTGCTTATACGTGACAATGGTGAGTACTCTTCAGCCAGTGATTCCGAGGAAACTAGTCATGCTATGATTGCCACTTACCACGCAGATGAGGAAGTCCATGTTGATCCCATCGACGCCGATAGGTATGAGAGTCTTGTTGTGCAGCGTGTTCTCAGCACACAGGTTGCCCAGGCCGAAAAAAATCAGCGACACACTCTATTCCATACCAAGGGCGTTGTGCACGAATGGTCGATTCACATCATCATCGATAGTGGCAGCTGCAACAATTTGGCAAGTACAGCTTTGGTAGAGAAATTATCCTTGCCCACTCGCGCACTCCTACATCCGTATCACATTCAATGGCTTAATGATGGTGGTAAAACAAAGGTAACACGTTCGGTACGTGTCCCCTTCTCGCTGGGTTCTTATTCTGATTATGCTGATTGCGATGTTATTCCTATGGAAGCATGCTCTTTGTTATTGGGTCGACCTTGGCAATATGATACCGATAGTTTACATCATGGTCGTTCAAATCATTATTCTTTCATGTTTAAATGCCAGAAAATAATTATACATCCAATGACCCCTGACCAAATTTTGAATGATGATCTTACTAGGGCTGCTAAAACTGCACAACAAGTCAAATCGACATCAGCCGCACCTATTAAATCTGAAATCAAGTTGCACTCTCGTGTTTTACTTGCTACACGTGTTGATTTTGATGATCTCCATGAAGCTCATATGCCCTATTACGCACTTGTGTGCTCGCGCATGCTTGTTCCGCTTGATGATGCACCGTCTTTAGATATACCCCCTGCTGTTGTTAACCTTTTGCAGGAGTATGCTGATGTTTTTCCTATGGACTTACCACCGGGTCTTCCTCCGCTCCGTGGCATTGAGCATCAGATCGATCTCATCCCCGGCACTTCTCTTCCGAACCGCGCCCCATACCGTACAAATCCAAATGAGACAAAGGAGATCCAGCGCCAGGTGCAGACGCTACTTGATAAAGGTTACATTCGTGAGTCTCTTAGCCCTTGCCCGGTTCCTGTTTTACTCGTTCCAAAGAAAGATGGGTCATGGTGTATGTGCTTAGATTGTCGTGTTATTAATAACATCACAGTTCGTTATCGATATCTTATTCCACGCCTTGATGATATGTTAGATGAGCTTAGTGGTGTCGTTATTTTGTCTAAGGTTGATTTGCGTAGCGGTTACCATCAGATTAGAACGAAACTCGGTGATGAATGGAAAACGGCTTTTAAAACGAAATTTGGTTTATATGAATGGTTGGTTATGCCATTTGGATTGACTAATGCTCCCAGCACCTTTATGCGTTTAATGAACGAAGTTCTACGGGCCTTCATAGGTTTGTTTGTTGTTGTTTATTTCGATGATATCCTCATTTACAGCAAGTCTATAGAGGAGCATTTAGAACATTTGTGTGCTGTTTTTGAAGCTTTGCATGCTGCTAGCTTGTTTGGTAAAATGGAAAAGTGCACATTTTGCATGCAACGTGTCTCGTTTCTTGGTTATGTGGTTACTCCGTAGGGCATTGAGGTGGATAGCAGCAAGGTTGAAGCCATTCAGGACTGGCCTACACCAACGACGGTCACCCAAATTCGGAGTTTTCTTGGACTTGCAAGATTTCACCGCCATTATGTGCGTGATTTTAGCTCTATCGCTGCCCCTTGGCACGAACTCACAAAGAAAGGTGTGTCTTTTGCTTGGGATCCCCCACAAGAAGAGGCGTTCAACACTTTGAAAGATAAGTTAACCCATGCTCCACTCTTACAATCGCCCGACTTTCAGAAAGTGTTTGAACTTGAATGTGATGCTAGTGGTATTGGGTTAGGTGCTGTTTTGTTACAAGAAGGAAAACCGGTTGCTTATTTCAGTGAAAAATTAAACGGTGCTAGCTTGAGATATTCTACTTATGATAAGGAACTTTATGCTTTAGTTCGCACTTTGCAAACATGGCAGCACTACCTTTGGCCTCGTGAGTTTATAATTCATTCTGATCATGAGGCTTTAAAACATATTCGAACCCAAACAAATCTGAATCGTCGTCATGCTAGTTGGGTAGAATTCATCGAGTCCTTTCCTTACATCATTAAACACAAGAATGGGAAGGAAAACGTCATTGCTGATGCGTTGTCCCGTTGATATACCATGCTTTCACAGTTAGAATTTAGAATCTTTGGCTTGCAAACTGTGAAAGATGAATATGTGGATGATGCTGATTTTAAAGATTTCTATGTACATTGTAAGGATGGCAAACCCTAGGGAAAATTTCACATACAAGATGGATTTTTGTTCTGCGCTAACAAGCTATGTATTCTAGCAAGCTCGGTTCGTCTTTTGTTGCTGCAGAAAGCTCAGGGTGGCGGTCTCATGGGGTAATTTGGTGTTTACAAGACACATGAGGTGATGGCCGCACACTTCTTTTAGCCTCGGATGCGCCGTGATGTTGAGTGTCTTGTTGCACGTTGCACTACTTACCAGAAAGCTAAGTCACGTCTGGGCAACCATGGTTTGTATATGCCTTTGCCTGTCCCTTCTTCTCCTTGGCTTGATATTTCAATGGACTTTGTTTTGGGCTTGCCTAGAACTAAGAAGGGGAGGGATAGTATTTTTGTGGTTGTTGATAGATTCTCTAAAATGGCTCACTTTATACCTTGTCATAAAACTGATGATGCTAGCATTGTTGTTGAATTGTTCTTTAGAGAAATTATTCGTTTACATGGTATTCCAAAAACAATAGTCTCTGATCGCGATGCTAAGTTTCTAAACCATTTTTGGAGATCTCTTTGGAATAAATTGGGAACTAAATTGCTGTTTAGCACTACTTGTCTCTCTCAGACTGATGGACAAACTGAGGTAGTAAATAGAACTTTGTCTACCATGCTTATGGCTGTTTTATACAAGAATTTGAGACGTTGGGAGGATTTGCTTGCCTCGTGTTGAATTTGCTTACAATCATGCCACGCATTCTTCTACAAAGATGTGCCCTTTCTAGATTGTTTATGGTTGCATCCCTAGGGCACCTATTGATTTGATTTCACTTAATGCTGCGAACGCCCCACATGTAGATGCTGCTGCACATGTTGAACAAATGATTACCATACATGAACAAACAAAATAGAACATTGCTGCTACTAATGCAAAAAATCAGATTGCTGGTAGTAAAGGAAGAAAACTTGTTACTTTTGAGCCAGGTGATATGGTTTGGTTGCACTTGAGAAAGGATCAGTTTCCTACTTTGCGCCGTACAAAATTAATGCCTCGTGTTGCTAGTCCTTTTAAGGTGCTAACAAAGATTAATGATAATGCTTATATCCTTGACCTGCCTGCGGAATCTGGTGTTTCCACTAGTTTTAATGTTGCAGATTTGAAACCCTATATGGCCGAGGATGAGGAGTTACCGTCGAGGACGACTTCACTTCAAGGAGGGGAGGATGATGAGGACATCACTATGAGTACGACTACACCAGCAGCACCTCCACATCAAGCGCCACTTCCTTCATTAGCTAGGCCAATCACTCGGGCCCGTGCCAGAGATCTTAACTTCGTCATGCTACTGAAGAATGAGGGCCCAAAAGAATAGACGACCAGCACAACTGCGGCCCGTAGTGGACGACCTAGGGTTGGCCGCCCTTAGGGGCTGCACCCCTCTCTATTTATCCAGGAGTTGCGCCTCCTTTGTTCTTCGAGTTTTGTTTTACGTTAGCTTTAGCTACTCTCGAACACGAGCAAATCAGTGCTGACTTCGTGTATTCAGAACTCCACCCTCGAGTAATAGATTAGATTGCTCGCATCTTTTTCTTGTTCGTTCTTCGATTGCGCACAGGAAACGATCTTCGTGATCAGGCTGATCTTGCATCAGCAAGGTCGGTAACCATAGGGAGTTGGTTCAGCGATTGCATTGGTGCCTCGGGCTTGCTCGTCGTAGTCGGATCGCAAGGGTCATCTTCCGCCAAATCGGAATTATCTCCACTCGCCGAAAGATCGGGCACCTCAGCTATATCAATAACTGAAAACTCTAGAAGATAAGCACAACAACAGCCCGTGAGCCTAAGAACCACCACGACGCTAACATGCTGGACATGCGGCAGTGGAGTGACGGAAGGCACGACACGTGGTGAGGAGTTGGAACGGTGGCCGATTCAGATAAACGGGAAGGATAGCGGTAGGGAAATAAGGTATATCCACACATTTTTACGGGGACAATAGGTGTCATTCACGTAGGCGAGAAGCCATGCGTTGCCACACATGGATTTGCAACCGCCACACGACACGATGTGCGGTCATAGAGAGACACGTGCATCGCAGGCGTGAGGTGATATAGTTGAGGTGCCCGATCTTTCGCCGAGTGGAGATAATTTCGATTTGGCGGAAGCCTGAGGTGCCAATGCAATCACTGAACCAACTCCCTGTGGCGGAACCGCCCGAATTATTCCAGCTTAAGTGCCTAAGTCACGCCCCAGGGGCCGTAACACACTTAAATCGGAATAACCCGTCCGTCCCTCAGATCTAGTCTGATAGAGCCACTTAACCAGGATCAAATTCCACAATCTCACTCGAAGGTGAGTCACAGAAGAAATACAATAAAACAGGAAACCTCAAATTAAGTACTGACTTATTACATAAATCGAAGTTTTTGAGTAGCAAATAAGAGTTCACAAAATAAAGTGCAGCGGATAATCGAAGTCGTCGGTATCGAGGAAATGGGCAAGGCCTAGCCCACTACTCCTCGTGCTCCTCTCCAGCCAGAGCAACATCCCACTCGACTGTCCAACCCGATGGCAGGGTGGTAGGCCAAGTCACACCATCAACCATTTCCTGAATGGTACCTGCAAAAAAAATGTGCCACAAGCAAGGCTGAGTATACTAATACTCAGCTAGATTTACCCGGTGTGAGGAATCTACTCCTCTACCTCTAGACTATGCAGCTGTTTGGCTGAGGGGTTTGGTTTGCCAAAAGCACTAGCTGTTTCTAAAATCAACTTTTAGCTTTTCAAATTCTACCATCATTACTTAGCTGGATTTACTTCTTCTAAGCATACATGGTAACAAACATTTAGATCAATCAACAAGTTATCTCATGTATCCTCATTTCACTTCTTACTCGATGCAGTACAAGGAATCAAGTAGTCTCATTAGCTGCGAGAAGCAGACGATTCGAATCGAGTTTTAACCTTGCAAGGTAAACCTAAACACACGGCATGTCAGGGTACTCCGACCCTGCACATGACAACCGTCCCCATCGATTCCCCGTTCGCGTCCAGGCCTCACCGCCTTGGCATACAATGCTCCACTGACCCCGGCTGCCGCCGTGCAGTGACCGCACTTGTACCCACCATAGCTAGCATGGGAGACCCAGTCTCAGGTCGCATGAGGGATAAAGTCCGCGCCCGGCTTCACTCAGGTACTAGGTTTACCGGTTACCATATTTCCCGGCATGTGCTTAGTACGTTCAAAAGCTTGACTCAGGTATCCACACATTAATCCTTAATTCTTTTTCTCGTCTCATGGACAAGACATCCTCCCTGGATCCAAGTCCATAGACCAACATATACCCCGTTATCAAGATGAATACAATCAATTCCTGACCTCGCGCGAGTGCTAGAAAAATCACTCGACTTCTACCGAGATCCTGATTAGCAAGCAGCTACTCGACCTAGCATACTAGTATTCATCTCAAAAAGGAATCCTAAGTTCATGCAACTAGAGGTTTCAAGCAACTCCTACACTTAAGTGCACATTTCAAACCTACAAACATTAAGTGTAGTAAAGTAGCATATATAAACGGTTATGCATAAAACCGGGGCTTGCCTTCAATTGCTGGGGCTGCAGGGAGATCCTCAATAGCAGCCTCTGAAGCCTGCTCCTGGTCCTCCTCTTGGACAGGTCCTTGCTTGGGGATGAGCACGTACTCTCCGTCGGCAAGATTACAATCTAATGAATGCAATGCGTAAGATATATGCATGATATGATATGTGCTTCTAGAAATTACAACTTTAAAGGTGTATGATCTTCTTGAGTTAAACATGGTTACTTTACTTATGTAAGACCCTTGGGTGGTATACTTGGTAAATTGGTTTAAACTTAGCTAAGGTAAGTAGTGGATTCAATTTTTTTTTTGGTTTCCACTAAATTCCTATTAAGTCTTAGGGAGAATTGATAAGTTCTCAAGTTAGCCTTATTGGGGTGAGGTTTATTTCTTCTTCCCTTTTCTTTTATTCTTTTTAATGTTTTGGAGTGGGTTTGAACTACAAGTTGCTTTTATAAAATTCTAAAAATTCTGCAAAAATTACAGTGGCTTGGTACTAGTGTATGTTTCTCTGTCTCCAAATTTGGGGATCAGAAAGTGAATAGTTTTATCTGGACAAATTATCAAATCCTAGGCCAGAAGGGGTGCTTTGAACTACAACTATTATTTAACAGTGGGTAATTCTTTAAAACTTATTTTTGCTGGCTTTTAGGTGTCATAACATGATTTGGTGCAAACTTCTAGCCATTAATACCTTTTAGTTATTTTACTATGGTTTTCTCAAGTTTCTAGCCACATTGGTGCTTTCTACTACCACTATATTTGAAAAATATCAAACAACAGAGATCTTATTTTTCTTAGTTTTTGTTTTGTGCAAGAGCAATCATTCTGAAGTTTGGCATCTATTTGCTTAAGGGAAGGGGTGGTATGCATTATTTGAATCAAATGGCCTTTCTTTTAAATTATTAGCAATAGGTATGAGTTTGCTTCTTTTTCATGGGTTTGCATTTTTCTCTGGTAGTTTATATCATCATGGACTTAGCTAATTTTTGGTTGCCCATTATCACATTATTAGGGGTTGTTAAAGAATTATTGGGAAAATGCCTTATTATCACTTTGTATTTATTTTCCTTACTTAAAAAGTTGGGCCGAGGTGCTCTTTATTTTTGTAGTGGGGCTCTGGGGGTTGTAAGTCCACTGGATTTTTATTAATCATTTTGGTTATAGTTTTGCCATTCTAATAATTGATTTTCAGTCTATATAAGGCTAAATAAATCATCTTAATTTAAGACTGGTCCAAATTAATGGTCTCTGTATTTTTCCTTGGTTCTCTGTTACATAAGTAAACTAGGAAAAATAATCTTAATCACTGTTCATTAATTTCTAATGCCTTTCAAATTTTCTCTAAGTTTTGGACAAATTAGCTTTAAATGAATAAGCACATCATAATTTCTAATGCTGGGGTTCCTACTATTTTTAGACAATGTCTAAATGAGGTTTGAACATCTACAAATTTTCTTAAGTTCAGCACAGAAGAAAAACTAATTTTTCTTAATTAAACAAGGTTTGGTGGGTTTCTGTTTTTAATTTTAAACTCTAAAATTTAGAACAGAAAGCATAGGGTTTATCATTTTTAAATGACAGTTCATAATATTCAGGAGCTAGCAAAATTGGTTTGACAACTTTTTATGAAGAATTCAGCAAGTTATGGATTTTCTAAGTTCTCTGGTCATTTTAAAAAGATTAACAGAAATGGTTTAATGGAAATCCACTTTGCACTGGGGTCCCTGGCGGGTTTTTAAGTTTTCCTCGTGAATCAGTCCTTAAGCTACTATTCATAGGAGTCGCTGACGTTACAGAAAACCCCTCGGGTTCTACGGATCCTAACCCGAGGTCCTTCTTCTACCTCCACAGTAACCACGGCGGAAGAAAGGGCGGAGGGGCTTACCGGCGGCGAGATTGCTCCGGTGAAGTGGTCGAGGACGTAGGGGAGGTCTCGGGGATCACAACGAGGTGCGGGTCGCCGTCGGAGATGGCTGGAGTCGGTCGATCCACGCGCGCAGGCGGGGATGCTCGTCGGCGGCGAGGAGTCCGGCCTGGTCACGGCGAGATAGAGCAATTGGATGGGTCAGAGAGGTTCACGGGATGCCAGAGAAGATATGGGTGCAAGGAATCGGTCGGAGACTCACTGGATAGCTCGGTCCACGCGCGGCGGCGGAAGACCGAAGTCCGGTGAGGTCGATCTCGGGCCTCCGGTGAAGTCCGGCCGGGTCCGAGGGCTTGGCAAGCTTCACGGGCTACTGGCGGAGCTAGCCGAAGCACTGGCTTGCCCAGAGGATGGCTGGGGTGGGCTGGCCACGATGGCCGAGGCTCTGGCGGCAATGGCGGGCGGAATTGAGCTCACCGGAGCTAAGGGGAGTGGGCTGGCCGGTGAGGGTGAGTGCGGGGCGAAGTGAGGTGCGCCTGGGGAGGCTTTAAAGGCGTGGGCGGGCATGACCGAGGGCGTGGGCGCGCGGCGGACTTGACCGGACGCCGGGGCGAGCGCGCGCGCGGGTTGGGCGAGCTCTGGCGTGCCGACCAGGGTCGAACACGTGTGCCCATGCGTTCTGCCCAAGTTCTGGCGCGTGTGGTCGCCCATCCGAGCCTGCTCTCGCCTTGGTCAGTGCACAAAACCTCTTCTCCTCCCTACAAGCTACCATTCATGTGTGGGGGTCAAAGGATTTTGCCTACTGGTTGCAGAGATATGGAGCCAGGAAATCCGGTCTGTCTCCCTGCTCAAACCTGAGGCAAATCCAAGGTTTTGTCGTGTCTAGGGCTCGCGTCCCAATGCCATATTCTGGCACACGACAGAGGGGTTAGTTAGACACAATTTTGTCAATGGGGCCATTAGGATTCAAGTTGGGGATCAAGGTGAACATCCCTGATCTTTGGCTCAAGGTCTGAATTTCAGAATTCTGAAATTCAGAATTCCCATTAAGTCCCCACATGAGAAGCTTGATTTGGGGTTTTTCTTGAGTTATTTTGGCTAAGCTTTCTCAACCTTTCTTGTTGCTCATTAATTATACTTCAATTTTTATAATTGGCTCAAGTCAAAGTTTTAAACTTTTCATCCCCTTTTTCTTACTTTCATGAATTTAGCTTATGGGGCTCACTTAGGGTTTTTCATTAGGGTTGTACATTCTTATCTTTTTAAAAGACTCAATTGTTTGGATCATGATACTTTTAAGTATATACTTGGTGAATCTTTTAGTACTTAAGTTATTTGATGCTCATGCTTACTTTGGTTCACATAAAATGATGGTTCTTGGATTGGCATTTTAAGAGAAGCCCTAGGTGACACTTGGGTGTCACAGCCTTCCCCCCTTAAAGGAATCTCGTCCTGAGATTCGGGCCAGAGTCCTCCCGGGGTGAAGCGAAGGGTGAGACTTATAGGAAATGGGTGAGTGTTGTTATTATTAGGGTAAAACTGTTCTTCGAATGTCATTCTCTTTGCAACTTCAGAAGGAAGTCCTCTTAAGTTTTACTTCATAGTTACTCCATTTTGAATTAAGATTATATTTTGAAAATTAGATTCGAAGGGCAGGAGGAGGGGCTGGGGGTGATTACGTACCAGCTTCCTTAGGTAGGCAATCGGGAAAGTTGGATCTTAGGAATCCCTCGGTTTCCCAAGTAGCTTCCTCCTCTGAGTGATTACTCCACTGGACCTTGTACATCTTGATCGATTTAGCCCGAGTTGATCTCTCCTTGCAATCCAGAATCTTGGAGGGGTACTCTTGGTACGATAGATCTGACTCTATCTCCAATTCTGGCTCTGCTAAGATCTCAGTCGGCAATCGAACACACTTCTTCAGTTGAGATACATGGAATACATCGTGAATGGCAGACATCTTTGAAGGTAACTTCAGCTTGTATGCCATGGGTCCACATGCTTCTATGATCTCATAAGGTCCGATGTAGCGAGGGGCTAGCTTGCCTTTGATCCCAAACCTCTGCATTCCCTTGATGGGTGATACCTTGAGGTATACGAAACTTCCCACCTCGAACTGGAGAGGTTTCCTTCTCTTATCATGGTAACTCTTCTGCCTGGCCTGAGCAGCTTCTAGATTCTTCCTGATTAGTTTGACCTTCCTTTCGGCTTCAGTCATTAAGTTAGGTCCAAAAACTTCTCTTTCACCAGGTTGAGACCAATTGAGTGGTGTCCTGCACCTTCTTCCATAGAGAGCTTCAAAAGGTGCCATCTTTAGGCTGGATTGGTAACTATTGTTATAAGCAAACTCTGCTAAGGAGAGGTGCTTATCCCAGTTCTTGCCACAATCGATCGCACAAGCTCTCAGCATATCTTCCAGAATTTGGTTTACCCTTTCCGTCTGACCATCAGTCTATGGGTGGTAAGCTGAACTTCTGATTAGCTTAGTTCCCAGAGACTCTTGCAATTGTTCCCAAAATCTGGCAACAAATTGGGCTCCTCGGTCAGAAACAATGGTCCGAGGTAATCCGTGCAAACACACGATCCGGTCAATATACAATTCTGCATATTTCTGAGCCTTATCAGTGGTGTGCACAGGAAGAAAATGTGCCACTTTCGTCAATCGGTCCACAATAACCCAAATCGAATCATGATGACGAGAGGTGTTGGGCAGACCCACAATGAAATCCATGCTGATGTCATCCCACTTCCATGAAGGTATGGACAGGGGTTGCAAAGCTCCAGCTGACTTCAAGTGGCTTGCCTTTACCCTCTGACAGGTGTCACATTCTGATACATACTGGGCTATCTCCCTCTTCATTCTGGTCCACCAGTACAAAGGCTTCAGATCATGGTACATTTTGGTGCTTCCCGGATGCATAGAGAATTTGGAGAGATGAGCTTCGTCCAAAATTTTCCTCTTGAGATCCTGGTCCTTAGGAATCACCAATCTGTTTTTAAACCACAACACACCCTTTTCATCCTGGCGGAAACAATTATACTTCTGGACCTTCTGATGGAGATTCTCCTTGATAATCTGCACTCCCTTGTCACTGAGCTGGGCCATGATGATCTGGTCTTGCAAAGCTGGCTCAACAGAAATGTGAGACAAAGAACTAGAAGGAATTACTTCAATTTGCATCTTGCTCAACTCATCACACAAGGTGTTAATGCGAGAATCCATCAGAATACAATTGCACTGCATCTTCCGGCTCAAGGCATCTGCTACCACATTAGCTTTTCCTAGGTGGTAATGTACCTCCAGGTCATAATCCTTGATCAGCTCTAGCCATCTTCTCTGCCTCATGTTGAGATCAGCCTGAGTGAAAATGTACTTAAGGCTCTTATGATCAGTGAAGATGTTGCAGTGGGTCCCCATTAGGTAATGCCTCCACATCTTCAATGCATGAACCACTGCTGCTAGCTCAAGGTCATGAGTGGGATAGTTCTGCTCATGAGGCCTGAGTACTCTTGAGGCATAAGCGATGACTCGGTTGTCTTGCATCAAGACACATCCTAGCCCGGTGCCAGAGGCATCGCAATATACAACGAAAGGCTTCCTGTTGTCAGGCTGTGCCAACACTGGTGCTGTGGTCAGATGCTGCCTTAATGCATGGAAGGCATCTTCGCACTTCTGACTCCAGACAAATTTGACTTCTTTCTTCAGCAACTCAGTAATAGGCTTCACAATTCGAGAGAAGTCCGGAATAAATCTTCGGAAATAACCAGCTAATCCTAGAAAACTCTGAATCTGACGAACAGTTGTTGGTGGCCTCCAGTTCATCACCTCTTGCACTTTATCAGGATCAACAGCTATTCCGGCCTGAGAGATAGTGTGACCCAAGAATTTGATTTCCTTTAGCCAAAAATCACACTTGGATAACTTGGCATAAAGGTCGTGCTCTCGCAGACGTTGAAGCACTACATGCAAATGCTCGGCATGTTCTTCTTCGTTCTTTGAGTACACCAGAATATCATCAATGAAAACCACCACGAACTTGTCCAATTCAGGCATGAAAACAGAATTCATCAGGTACATGAAATATGCTGGTGCATTTGTCAGCCCGAATGACATCACCAAGAATTCATATAGCCCATATCTGGTTGAGAATGCCGTCTTCGGAATATCACTTGCTCGTATCTTGATCTGATGGTAGCCAGAGCGAAGGTCTATCTTGGAAAATACCTTGGCCCCGACCAACTGGTCAAAGAGAACATCAATACGAGGCAAAGTATACTTGTTCTTGATAGTTACCGCATTAAGAGGGCGGTAATCTATACACAGCCTCAAGCTTTCATCTTTCTTCTTCACAAATAGTGCTGGACATCCCCAAGGCGAAGTGCTTGGGCGAATAAAACCCTTATCCAGCAACTCTTGCAATTGCTTCTTCAACTCTGCCAACTCAGCGGGTGGCATCCGGTAGGGCCTTTTGGAAATTAGGGTCGTTCCTGGTTGCAACTCGATGGCGAATTCAATATCCCGGTCCGGTGGCATTCCTGGCAACTCATCAGGGAAGACATCTGCATACTCACAGACCACTGGGATTTTCTTCAAAGGTAACTCTGTCATAGAGAAAGCACATGACTGAGTAGAACCTTGACTGGACAGAATTAAAGTGAAGTTCCCACAAAACGGAGAATTAACTTCCACGGTACGGCTGGCTACATCAAGCACAACTTGGTGCAAGGTCATCCAATTTGCTCCTAGAATAATATCCACATTTTCCAATCCCAACACAAGAAGAGTGGTTTTGATAATGTGGCTTCCCAGTTGAATAGGCACACTTTGGTTTAATTGATTAGTTGCAATTTTACCCCCAGGTGTGACTATCATGAATGACCCTTTAGAGGGAGAGAATGGCAGTTTGCATCTAGCACTGAACTTTTGTTTAGATCAAGTTTACCTCTCGCTACTTGCTTGTAAGCGCGCGTGCTGGTTCAGCCGCCCGTCTTCTTGTCTTCGGAAACCCACCATATTGGACTTTGATTTTGAAACCTACAAGCAAAACACCGTGGTATTCAAGTGGGTCTTTGGACCGCTTGAGAGGGGTTGATTGCAACCCTCGTCCGTTGGGACGCCACAACGTGGAGTAGGCAAGCGTTGGTCTTGGCCGAACCATGGGATAACCACCGTGCCATCTCTGTGATTGATTTCTTGTGGTTATTGTGTTTTGTTGAGATTCCTCTCTAGCCACTTGGCATATACTGTGCTTACGCTTAAGTTTTCAAGTTTTACAGGATCACCTATTCACCCCCCCTCTAGGTGCTCTCAGAAGCATCATCAACCTCCAATCCTACCATGGTTAGACGAACAGAGGCAACAAGATAAAAAAAGTGAAGGAATAAAAACTCTACAACTATTAGGATGTAGCTACTGCAAGGCACTCACTCTCAACCTGCCACACAAGCTCTTACCAATTCTTACCTTGCTCAACAGAAGGGGTCAGCAACCAACAAGTCTGCAACAGTGGAATAAGTGTATCGGTGCCGCAGCAACACGACCTGTCAAACTGTAGTCGAAATATGTAGAGTTGTAGGTGGGCTGAAGCAAGGAATACACTAGTACCACGTTAGTTACAAAAGCAAGCTGAATAGTCGTTCAACGGTGGTACTGTGCTAATCCTAGGCTAAACCATGCTAGAGACGTGAGCCTAGGCACAAAGGTAGTGACTGAAAAAGAACAATTAGCACAGCACAAAGAGAAACAACAGATTTAGAGATTCAACCCCCTTCTTTCTTCTTCTTTTCCGTTTTTTCTTTTCTTTTCTTTTTTTTCTTCTTTTTTTTGTAGGGCCCTGAACCCTTTTTTTTACTATGACAACCCAAACAATAAGGATATTGCTAATAGCCCCTTCAAATCAGATTTAACAAATCTTGTTAATATAGAAAGTCCAGAAATCTCTACGATGATTGCGGAGCGCTCATAATGAATTTTGAGGCAAGGTCAAATCCGTTGGAAAGAAGATAAGATAATCTTTCCAGATTGTATTTAAACTTCCAAATTTGACATGAGATGTATTTGTGGTGGCAAAAACAAACCAGAGATGTTTATGGTGATGGTGGATCTTGTAGTGACCAAAACGTGGTAGAACTCGAAACTCTAAAGGAATAAACTAAGACCAGCAACTTGACACAACCGATGCAACCGAAAACTCAACAAGCCCTAGCTAAGTAGTACTAGTAAATGCTCAATGGTTTATAGGATTGCGGTAAAACTAATCTACTATTTTTTGGCTTTTTCTGGACTATAGGAGATAAGAAAACAGCGAAGAAAAGTAAATCTCTACCGATAAACCTTGCTCTGATTACCAACTGATGTGCACCCATTGGGTGAATGCCCGATCTTTCAATGAGAGGGTGTGGAATAACTCGATTGGTGGAGGAGACGACGTTCACGGCCCGACTACAGCCTTCCAAAGACGCTGCGCCTTAGCAACCGATACACCACCTCCTATGGCTGTAACGATCTTGTGGAGCGTGACACCCTGGCCACTAGGGCACTCGTCGTGCAAGCAATCAAAGAACTAGCAAAAACAAGTAGAACAAGTACTGAATTACCCGATGTAAATTGTAGGTTTCAAAATCAAAGTCCAATATGGTGGGTTTCCGAAGACAAGAAGACGGGCGGCTGAACCAGCACGCGCGCTTACAAGCAAGTAGCGAGAGGTAAACTTGATCTAAACAAAACCCGTTGTTCTTGGTGGCGACTAGGGGGTTTATAAACATGGGAGGACGACCACAAGGGTATTGGGATCGCGCTGCAACCCTACGATGCATCCCTAATGGACCCAACTTGATACACGACCCATTGGGCCAAAATAGGGTGACGCAGCACTATGGGCAGAAAAGGCAAGAAATGTCTCGGTAAGGAAAGAATGATTACGGCGGCCTCAGAATAGATATGACTATAATTCCGGATCCATATGAAAGTAGACTTGATAAGATTTCCATGTTGTTCTTGAACATTCCAATTCGAGCCCGCATGTGACCGTGGTGACCGTCACAAGTTGGTGTTCTTCTGCAGTCCGAATCCAGCATGTTCAAATCCTTTTCCCTTTAGGTCTTCTCCCTGGTTCCTAAGCAAAACAAGAGTGCATAGGTCTCCATGGTCTAAATATGATGGACATGAACTCAAGAGTGTAATCACCTGATGGTTGAGTTGACGAGCACGAGCGCGACTAATGGGACCAGAAATTGGTACTTGTACTGGCATAGATGTATCGGTAGTGTGGATGTCTTCATCACTACTTACCTTACTCTGATTCATTCTATACTTATCTTATCTTGATCCTGTCTCACCTTTTGTTGTTCTACTCTGATTACCCTTATCTTTTCTACTCTAAGACAAGATGGATTTCACACCTTGGAATCCTACATTTATGACATTGTTAAGAGGTAGGAAACCTAAGACAAAATTTAAACTATTTTCTCTATTTAAAAATGATGTTTGATTGTTCTGATGATAATTGTCTGATTTGCTTCTTTGATTGATTGAGATATTATAAAAGGACATCTTAGCTTGTACCACCATAAGGTAATGAATTAGCTATGGTAGGTAAAACATTAATCTGCTTAGCTAATAAATTCCCCCAAAGTAACATGCCTCCTAATCACCTACCTTGTCTATAATCCTCTCTCTTACTATATGTTTCTAACTCAGATGGTCAATACCAGGAAGGGTGGTGGAATTGATTTACCTCCCAATCGACACACTCGGAGGATATTTAGACAACCCTAGCCACAACCAGCAGAGATGGATCCTCCACCACCGCCTCCACCAGCAGGAGTTGAGCCACTGGTTGCAGCTCAGATGAGTATGATGCAACAAATGGTAGACACCATGGCAGATATGCACGCTCAGATGCAGCAAGAACGCCAGGAGATGCGCCAGGAACGAGAAGAGATACGTCAGGAGCTGCGCCAAGAATGAGAAGAGATACGCCAGGAAAAGAGGGCGTAGCAGCAACAGCAACAACAACAACAACATCAGCAAGCACCACTGCCTCCACCACCACCACTAGTTCCACCCCGAGATAAGCACCGGGAGTTCATGAGCCGTAAGCCACCGACATTTGCTACTTCTCCTGATCCACTGGACGCAGATGATTGGCTGAAGTCCGTAGATAAGATGTTGAACATTGCTCAGTGCACTGACCGGGATAAGGTTTTATATGCTTCTGGACGTCTGATAGGTCCTACTGCTGATTGGTGGGATTCATACACTGCTGCCCACGATGCTGCTGACACTAAGTCACACCCGGCTTTAAGGAACAAAGCCAGGTGCATCTCATAGATGCGCCAAGAAGACAACACATATAATAATAGAGTGTATAGAGATAAATGTCACAAAACATCAGAGTATTTATTACACAGCGGAAGACTTATTACAAAATAAAAGAATAAACATAAAACGAACTAAGGATCGTCGGCGCCAATGTCAACTGAGAAACGCCACCTAGATCAGATCATACTCCTCGCCTTGTGGCTCCTCCTGAACCACCTGTTCTTCTCCTGTGGGGGGGTGTGAGACAGCAAGGGTGAGCTCACACATGATCATAGCTCAACAAGTTGTGGGGAACCAGTGGACACAAACTCACAAAGATGTGAGTTCATGTGATGTGTAAGGCTAATCAATGATAGGGGTTAAAGCTGATCATTGCTTTTAAGTAGTTGGTCCAAATTTTATTAGCAATTACTAAGTGTAAGTAAATACCAAACCATAAATAAAGAAATAGAACAAAATTAATAACAAACCCATGCAATGCAAATGGCTAAATTGAATTTAAGTTCCATAATTTAAACATCAGAGAGTCCTGAGCTGCTCATGACCGTGAGCTCGGCTAGTATACCAGTTTTACACTCTGCAGAGGTTGTACCCTTTACCCACAAGTCATGTTACCCATCTGCCAAGGGATCACGACTTCCCATACACCTCTACCTAGGAAGCGCGGCAGGGCAACACTACGAGGCCTTTACAAAGTTCCACTAGCTTCCGAAAACCCGCTACAGTTTATAGGAAGCTCCAATGCAGGGTTCTTGTCTGACCGCCATCGCAGCAAATTCAACCAAGGACCTCCCTACACTGACCACTCCCCTACTGCCCTTGCCCCTTTCGGGTAAGGTAGTCTTCCACTAGCTTTCCTAATTAGTCAGCCAAGGGCGTCCCATTAAACCCTTGTGGTGGCACGTGGTTCTCAAGTTACGCTCTATGTTCCAATTAACATTAATGAACTTGACATGAACATAAATAGAATAACAAGAATAATTGGAACATAGATATAATAAATGATTATCCCAAAACCATGTAAAGCAATAGCAAACTACCCAAGTGATTCAGGGGTAAACAAGGTAATGAGATAAACAATCTAGGGTGACCTATCGGGTCCCATCAAAATTAACCTATGCATGGATAAATGATATTAAAGAACATTATTGGGTAAAAAGTGGTCAAGGGCACAACTTGCCTTCAATGATCTCCAGCTCAGCTACTTCAACCTGCTGCTCACCAGGATCCTCAGCAACGGGCTCTTCTACTCGCCACAATACAAACAAGCACAGTGCGTATAGAGAAATTAACATTACACCAAATATATAAACAAAATACACAGTAATAATCTACACATTAAAATAAAATCCTAGGAACAGGAATCATAATTTTTGGAGTTATAGAATTTAAGTTATGAATTTTCAAAGGTTCCATGTGTTTTAAATTGGATTAAGTGAGAAATAACATTTCTTACTGTTTTCATGCTAAAACAGGGGCTCTAAGTGAAGGAGAATAATATTACAAAATTTTAGCAACTGGAATGAAGTAATTTGGACTAAAAATGGATTTTCTATGAATTTATCAAGTTATAGTAATTGTTTTCATATTAAAAATCTGTTTTCTAATTCATTTAATCAATTTCAAACCGCACTGGACTGGGCGTCAAATTAATAAAAGTCCAGGGGGCTCGGGACAAGAAACCCGAGACATAGCGCATAGTGACTATGGATGGCGGGTTGATTCAGGCCTTACCCACGGGCTCCTATGCAAAATCGCCACGGCGAAAGGGTATCGCGCGCACAGAACCGTAGGATCGGAGTTTTGTGGCTGAGATTAGATCGACCATTGGATCGGTGATCGACGAACCGCGCGACCATCACCATCCCACTACCGAAGCCTTCGATTTCCAGATCAATGGTGACGATTTAAAGCACCAAGGGGTAAGCGCAGGATCTAATCGTAGCCGTTCAGGGGGAAATCAACGGTCTAGCGGCGACGTCACCACACTGACCCGATTTCCCCACGGTGGTCGCCGGAATCCAGCCAGCGCGCGGCGGCGCCATTGCCGTGCACAACCAAACCTCGATAATACGCGTCCAAACTCCAATCGGGTGGGATCTACACGACAACGAAGTGATTGCAAGAGATTGGGTAAGGTTCATACCAGCACGAAGGCAGCGGGCAGCCCCGTCCACGGCGTGCGGCGGAAGCCGAGGTACGGTGAGGCAATCCGGCGATGCCAGCGACGGATTCCGAGAGGTATTGCCCCAGACACCTCCCCGAGGACCGGATCAACGTTTTTGCGAGGATTATTCGCGGCGGCACAAGGCACACGACTCCTCACGGTTTCTCTGCGCGGTAATGGCGAGGGTTGCAAGGGCAGCGCGTACTGCGACTTGAGTGCGAAGGAGAGGTCACCACGCCGCTTAAGTACTCCGGGCTCGGTCGCGAGGTCATGCGGACACCTCGGCTGCACATTGGGCGACGGCGGATTTGGCGCGCATGGCTCCGGGGAAGTCGCGCGCATGGTTGAGACGGCGGCTGGGCGAGATTTCATTGCGTTGGGTAATTGGCTGACCAGGCGGGCCCGCATGGCAGTGACAGAAATCGACCGCGGCGCCCAGGAGAAAGGAGCTAGCCATCTGGCCCCATCTGTCGGTGCGCGAGTGCGACGTGGTGAGGCTGCGCGCGGGACCCAGGGGTCAGTCGGCCATCCGCGAATCCGGTGGAGCGGGCTCGCGCGCGGGTTGCACTCGAGGTGGGCCGATTTGGAGCAGAGCCGGCCCAGGCGCACGGTTTTCTTCTCTTTTTTTTTCTTTTCTTTTTCTTTTATGCTTTCTTTCCTTTTCTCTCTTCTTTCCAATTTGAACCTCACATTTGAATCCACATTTGTGGAGCATTTGTAACCAAATTTTTGATTGTATGATTTGAATAAATTTATTCTTTTATAAATTTATTTTGGTATTGTATAGTATTTTTTTCTTTCCTTCTCAACTTTCAAACCCCAAATTCTCAATTTAGGATTCACTCTTCATCTATAGCCATTATTTTATTTCTACTAATATTATTGTTGTTATTATTTAAATACACAAGCAAACAAAAACTCCAATATGATGCACATTTTTTTTGTGATAAGTCTTTTATTAACCATTATTTTTTTAATATGGTGTTCACATGTGATGGTACAAAAGTTCAAACTCTCACATAGATAAAGTGAACTTGTTTCTCCCTTTGATATTAGCTCTTGCAAATCACAAAGTGGGTATTACAAATCCTACCCCCCCTTAAAAATAATCTCGTCCTCGAGATTTAGGAAGATCTAGGGAAAAGATGGGGAAAATCTATGCGAAGCTCTTCTTCTCTTTCCCAAGTCGCTTCATCTTCTCCGTTGTGACTCCATTGTACTTTACACATCTTTATCACCTTATTTCTTGTAACTCGAGTTAAAGTATCCAAAATCTTGATAGGATACTCCGTGTAAGTCAAATCACCCTGAACACTGAGCTCTTCCATTGGTAACTGTTCCTTAGGGACACGGAGACACTTCTTCAGTTGAGATACGTGGAATACATTATGCACATCCGATAGACTAGCAGGTAACTCAAGTTGGTATGCCATCTCCCCAACTCTCCTAAAGATCAAGAATGGTCCAATATAGCGTGGGGACAATTTGCCCTTAACTTTGAATCTCCTCATTCCACGAAGTGGTGACACCTTGAGGTACACATAATCTCCTTCTTCAAATTCCAGTGGTCGTCTTCTATTATCAGCATAGCTCTTTTGTCTGGTTTGAGCTACCCTCAAATTCTCTCGTATTATACGGACTTGTTCTTCTGCTTCTTGAATCAGTTCAGGCCCAAAGAACTGTCTCTCTCCAGTCTGATCCCAATATAGAGGAGTCCTACACTTCCTCCCATATAAAGCTTCAAAAGGTGACATCTTCAGACTGGCCTAGTAACTATTATTATATGAGAACTCAGCATACGGTAGACTTTTATCCTAACTTCCTCCATGTTGAAGTGCACAAGCTCTCAACATATCTTCCAATACTTGATTAGTCCTTTCAGTCTGTCCATCAGTCTGAGGGTGATAAGCTGTACTAAAATTCAACTTCGTACTCATATTCTCATGGAAGCTTCTCCAAAATCTTGAGGTAAACTGCGAACCTCGATCAGACATGATCTTCTTTGGTACTCCATGCAAACACACAATCCGAGCCATATATAACTCTGCTAGCTGAGAACCTTTATATGTAGTCTTCACAGGAATAAAGTGAGCCACTTTAGTCAATCTATCCACAATCACCCATATAGCATCATATCCTTTCTAGGTGCGAGGCAATCCAGTAATGAAATCCATACCAATCTCCTCCCACTTCCACTCGGGTATCTTCAGTGGGTACAATAGTCCAGCTGGCCTCTGGTATTCAGCCTTAACTCTTTGACATACGTCGCACATAGCCACATGTGCAGCTACATCTCTTTTCAATCCATACCACCAATACTTCTGTTTCAAATCCTGATACATCTTAGTACTACCAGGATGAATAGAATAATCTGAATCATGGGCCTCCTTTAAAATAGTCTCTCGAAGGCTTTCAATATCAGGAACACACATCCTGTCCTTGAACCATACAGTGCCTTGCTCATCTTCCGTAAATTCCGGAACTCGACCTTCAGTAATCAGATCCTTAATCTTTTTTATTTTAGCATCGTCAAGTTGACCTTTGCGGATTTCTTGCTCCAAAGTAGGTTCCACATAAATAGTAACTCCTTCAGTATGAGCAACTATCCCCAGGTTAAGTCTCCTGAAGTCCTCAACAATCTCGTCAGGTAGCTGGGTAACAATAGCTGAATGAACATGCTCCTTGCGACACAAGGCATCTGCAACCAAATTTGCCTTGCCCGGGTGATAGTGAATCTCCAAATCATAATCCTTAATAAGCTCCAACCAACGGCGTTGCCTAAGGTTGAGATCCTTCTGAGTGAATATATACTTCAGACTCTTATGATCCGTATATACTTGGCACTTGGTCCCCATGATATAATGTCTCCAAATCTTAAGCGCATGCACAACGGCTGCCAATTCCAAGTCATGAGTGGGGTAGTTCAATTCATGTTTCCGTAACTGACGAGAAGCATATGCAATCACATGACCTTCCTGCATGAGCACACATCCTAAGCCTTGGCCACATGCATCACAATAGATATCAAATCCTTTCTATAGGTCCGGCATAACCAAAACTGGGGGCGACATCAATCTTTTCTTCAATTGATCAAAGCTGTCTTGACACTTCTCGTCCCACTTAAATTCTCTTCCTTTCTCCAAAAGCGAAGTCATAGGTTTAGCAATCTTAGAAAATCCTTCAATAAATCTCCGATAATATCCTGCTAATCCCAAGAAACTCCGAATCTCCGTAACTGTAGTGGGTACTCTCCACTCCATTATCTCCTTAACCTTAGCAGGATCCACTGAAATTCCTCCATTAGAAATAATATGACCAAGAAATGGAACCTCGCCAATCCAAAACTCGCACTTGCTGAACTTGGCATATAGCTGGTTATCTCATAGCTTCTGTAGCACCAATCTCAGATGTTCCTCGTGATCACTATCACTCTGGGAATAAATAAGGATATCGTCGATGAATACCACGACGAATCTGTCCAAATACTCCATAAACACCTTATTCATCAAGTTCATAAAATAAGCTGGTGCATTGGTTAATCCAAACGACATAACAGTAAACTCATATAATCCATATCGCGTCGAGAAAGCCGTCTTGGGAATATCCGATGGTCTAATCCTCATCTGATGGTAACCGGATCGGAGATCAATCTTCGAGAATACTCTAGCACCTCTCATCTGATCAAATAAATCCTCAATACGGGGCAACGTATACTTGTTCTTCACCGTAACATCATTAAGAGATCTATAATCCACACACATCCGTTCCGATCCATCCTTCTTCTGTACAAACAAGACCGGCGCTCCCCAAGGTGAGGAACTCGGACGAATGTACCCAGCCTCTTGTAACTCAGTTAACTGCTTCTTAAGTTCCTTCAACTCCTCTATGGACATCCTATATGGCCGTTTAGAAATAGGGGCGGTTCCAGGTAGGAGATCAATAACAAACTCAACTTCTCTATCAGGTGGCATCCCTGGTAACTCCTCTGGAAAGACATCCGGAAAATCTCTAACCACCCGGATGTTGTCACCAACAAACTCCTCAGGTATAAAGAACATTGCACACATGGATGAGGAGGTTACTGCAATATTAACTTGAAATCTTTCTCCTTTAGTGGTAGTGAGTTCTACGGTACCTCTACCACATGCTATAACGGCCTTTGCCTTTCTTAGCCAGGACATACCAAGGATCAGATCTATACTGCTTGACTCTAATATTATAGCAGTAGCTCCAAATTCTCTTCCCATAATGGTCAATGTCAATCTACGTGTCATTTGATTCGCCTCAACAGGCCCTTTAGGTGTAATTACTATCATGGGTTTTCTCATATTTAGCAGTGGTATTTCATTTGTGTTGGCATATCTAGCAGACATGAATGAATGTGTAGCACCAGAATCAAATAATATGATTGCAGGAATTGCATTAACATAAAACATACCAAGTACGATGTCCCCACCATCCGGAGTAGCATCAACGCTGACTTGATTAACCTTGGCAATAGAATATCCCTTGCTAGATCCTGGAGTTTGCTGCCTGTTCTGAACTGGAGTAGTAGCAATCCTCTGTGGGCAGACATTTGCATAATGACCAGTCTTCCCACACTTGAAACAAGTAGTGCCTGGACTCTGTCCTGAAAACTTCGTCGGGGTGCCAGTAGGGGTAGCCTGTCGAGGAGGTGGAGTCCTCAGTGGTGATTGCTGAACTGGGCGCTGGCCTCCGCCAGTGCGAACTGGTGTACCCTGGGGTGAACTGTAGCAAGGACGAACACTGCTGCTTCCTTGTCCTTGAGATATAGCCTTTCTCTTCAAAAGCATGACACATGTATCCGCACGTTAATCCTTATTCCAATTTCCCATCTCGTAAACAACGAATCCCCATGGATCCGTGTCCACAGACCATCATTATTCTATTATCAAAGGTGGATACAACCAATTCCTGACCTCGCGCGAGTGCTAGAAAAATCACTCGACTTCTACCGAGATCCTAATTAATAAAGCAGCTACTCGACCTAGCATACTAGTATTCATCTCAATAGGATTCCTGAGATTATGCAACTAGGGTTTCAATCAACTCCTACACTTAAGTGCATAATACACACCTACAAACATTAAGTGTAGTAAAATATCATATAGAACAGGTTATGCATAAAACCGGGGCTTGCCTTCCAAAGCTGTGGCAGGCATATCCTCTGGTGCAGGCTCTGGTGCTGGATCCGGGGCTACCTCCTAAGCAGCTCCTTGCTCCGGCATGAGGACGTACTCTCTGTCAGCGAGGTTACAGTCTATCGAAATGCAATGAATATGTATGTCATGATTATGCAGGATTTAATAACATTATGCTAAAGGAAGAAAAACTAAGTTAATGAGTAACTTAGGGTTTCTTGGTCATACGTGGCTTTTAGTGGTTTATGCTTATCACTCTAGGTTTAGGTTTTGTTAAGGATAAGCATAGTGCATGGGTATTACCTTTATATATTTTAGTGGACAATTTACAAGGGTTTTAGGATGACACTGATTTCCAATATTCATTTTCCTTTCTTGATTTTCTATTTATGAATTCTAGTGGAGGTTTGAACTACAACAGTGGTTTAACTTTTTCCTAAAATTCTGTAAAAATTGCAATGGCTTGCCATTGGTCAATATAGCCTGTTCTAGGAATTTGAGGTTCAAAAATAAAAATGCTATGCCTTAGACAAAAATAACAAAAGTTATGTAAATGGGCCACTTTGTACTACAACTCTTAACTAGGTGTGGGTTCTGTCCTAAGGGTTATTTTTGTTGGCATCTAATAGTAATAATAAGCTTCTATGCCAAAAATCACAGAAAGCTAAGGGATGGTTATTTAGTTCTGATTTTCCAAAGTTTAATGCCAAAAAGGCACTTTCTACTGCCTTGCTATTTGAAAAATGTCAAACAGCAGATTTCATATTTTTCCTAAGTTCTTAATAATAAAACATTAATTATCCCAAGGTTTGGGGTGTTTTTACCTTAGGGTTATTTTTCTAGGGTCTTTCTAAGTTTTCCTTGTTTTCTTAAAATAAAAGGTATCCTATTTATTTTATACTAAACCAGGGTATAATCAATTTTTCTAGTAAGCTACATTGAATAAGTATACTAACAAAAATATGGGGGCTCCCTGGTTCTTTATTTAAATCACCTTTCCTATTTTCTTTAACCTTAAGCATAATGTAAAATAAATAGCAAACTCTACCTTAATGGGGTGTATAGAGGGGTTTAGCATTTTTAAATAGGTCAGTAGGTGGTCATGTACTTCTCCAAATTTACTTAACCTCAGTTAAATAGTGCAATTATTTTCCTTCCTATTATTTAGCTTTTGGCCAAATCAGTATTTAATTTAGAACCCTAAAGTTTTCTGTAGCACATAGGGGTTTTATATTTTTCTTCAGTAGTTTATATTATTTAAGATCTGACAAAATTGGTTTGACTCAATTTGGATGAATAAAACATAAGATATGAATTATTCAAGTTCTGTTTAAATTTCAAATCAGATTTAATAAAAGGTTTCCTGGAAAACCACTTTGCACCGAAGTCCTCGGGTTATTTCCAAACTAACTCTCTCAGTTATACCCTCGCGCTACTATTCATCCGAGTCACTGACATTGCGCAAAACCCCCTAGCCTTCTCTTCTTCTCCCTCGCGGTCCCTCCCTAGGTTTAAACAGTACACGCGAGAAAGAAAAGGGTGGCGCGGCTTACCGGCGGTGAGAGAGGTCCGTCGAGGGGCGGGGTTGGCTCCGGGAGGTTCTGGCGGTCACAACGGTGTACGGCTCGACGGCGGGGGTGGCCGGAATCGCCCGGTCCACATGCGCAGGCGGGTGCTCTCGTCGGCGGCGGGTGTGCCGGCCAAACCACGGCGACCTAGTTCAATCCAATGGCACAGTGAGCTTCACAGGGTGACGTAGAGGCTGTGTGCACAAGGAATCGAGGAATGGAGCAGAGGATTACCCGGTCTACGCTCGCCGGCGGTCGGGTGGAGTCCGGCGACTGTGGACTGGCCTCTCCGGCGAAGCAAACTCCGATTCCTCACTCGGGGAGCTTCACCGAGGTGTGCACAGTCTTCTCCGAGGGCTGGACGGGGTTGGGAAGGTTCCTGTTGGCCGGTCTACGGTGGCAGGGGAATCGGGCGGCCGCGGGCACGCCGTGCACGGGCAAACGCCGGTGGTTTTGGGCTCCGGTGAGGTCGAGCGCGTGCGGAGGGGTACGGTCATGGTCCCTGGGTGCTTTATAGGCACGGGCGCGGGCCATGGCGCCGGCTGGGCTTTGGCGCGACGCAGGGCATGCGGGGCGCGCGTCGGGCGTGCTCTGGCGAGCTCAAAGCGCGTCGAACACGTGGTCGTTGCTTTCTGCCCTTGTTCTTGCGCCTGCTGAGCAGCCAAACGTGCGAATCTCGCCCTATGGCTTGTGTAAGATTTCTTCCCTGCGCCTAGGGCTACCTAGTTCATGTGAGTTCCAAGGGGAGATCGGGTCTGGTTTAGAAGATATGGTGGCGCCAAGTCTTGTCTGTCTGCACTGTTCAACCCGAGACAAAACAGGTGCCAACTCGTATCAAACGGTCTTGGCTTGGGTTCAAACTCTTCTAGGGGGTTCCTTAGATAATTTGACTCCTTTTTGTTATTTAGACCCTGGGGTTTTGGTGCCATTAGCTAGGTGAACACCCCTGATCTCTAGATTAGGGCTGATTTTGGACTTAGAAGGAGTGGGGGTGATCCCATAGTGTTCTCCACTTGGGGGCTGATTTAGGGGTCTTATAGGGGTCTTTTTGTAAAGTTCCTTTGCTGTCTTTTGTAAACATTTTGGTACTCTTAAACTTTGGTTAGGGGTTTAAATCATGAAATGTGCATTTGCCTAATCTTTCTCTCAACTAAAGGCTTCAAGAGAGGGGCCCAAGGTTCAATCCTCCCTTGCCCTAGGTGATCATTGCCTAAAAGCTGGGGTAATACTTTGGTCCTTGGCATTTCTTAACTCACTCATGCTTCCAAGGTCTTAAGTTCTCCCTCTCCTCCAAGTTTTAACCACATGTGATAATAGGTATATGTGCCATTAGGAAGCCAACACCTTGGTAACACCTGGGGTGTTACAGCCCTCCCCCCTTAAAGGAATCTCGTCCCGAGATTTTAGGTAGAGTCCCTTGGAGGGGTGCCGTGAAGGTGTGTTGGTGTGCTACCCCTTTCTTTTGCCCAAGTTTCTCTTGTTAACTGCTCTTCGAATGTCATTCTCTTTGCAACTTCAGAAGGAAGTCCTTTTTAAGTTAAATCCACCACTTAGACTACCCTTGTTATCTAAGTTTTTCTTATAGTTGTATTCAAAGGGCAGGTGGGGGTGGGGTTTTGGGGTTACGTACCGACTCCTTTGGGCAGAAAGTCAGGGAAGCGAGAGCGTAGAAAATCCTCGGTCTCCCATGTAGCTTCTTCCATTGAATGGTGACTCCACTGAACCTTATACATTCTGATCGACCTTGCCCGCGTTGATCTCTCCTTCTGATCCAATACCTTGACGGGGTACTCTTGATAAGATAAGTCTGGTTCTATCTCAATTTCTGGTTCAGGTAGCACTTCAGTGGGAAGGCGGACACATTTCCGCAGCTGAGATACATGAAACACGTTGTGAACTGCTGACATGTGTGGTGGCAATTCCAATTGATAGGCCATGGGTCCACAATTTGCTTTGATCTCATAGGGTCCAATGTAGCGAGGAGCTAACTTGCCCTTGATTCCAAATCTCTGGACACCCTTGGTAGGTGACACCCTAAGATAAACATGCTCTCCCACATCAAACTATAGAGGCTTCCTTCTCTTGTCATGATAACTCTTTTGCCTGGCCTGAGCAGCTTCTAAGTTCTTCGTAATAATTCTGACCCTTTCCTCTGCTTCAAGTACCAAGTCTAGCCCAAATATTTCCCTCTCTCCTGCTTGAGACCAATTTAGCGGGGTCCTACACCTTCTCCCATACAAGGCTTCAAAAGGTGCCATCATCAGACTGGACTGGTAGCTGTTATTATAAGAAAACTCTGCCAAAGAAAGACACTTGTCCCAATCCTTTCCATAGTGTAGTACACATGCCCGCAACATGTCTTCCAAAATCTGATTTACCCTTTCCGTCTGGCCATCTGTTTGAGGATGGTATGCTCAGCTTCGTATTACCTGGGTCCCAAGTGATTCTTGTAGCTGCTCCCAAAAGCGTGCCACAAACAGTGCTCCTCTGTCAGATACAATGGTCTTTGGAATACCATGCAACCGCACTATTTGATCAACATAAATTTCTGCATACTTCTCTGTCTTGTGGGTGGTATGCACTGGTAAGAAATGAGCGGTCTTGGTCAATCTGTCCAAAATAACCCAGATGGAATCATGGTGCCTGGAGGTATTGGGTAATCCCACGATAAAGTCCATGCAAATGTCCTCCCATTTCTAAGATGGTATGGGAAGGGGTTGCAAAGGGCCTGCTGCCTTCAAATGACTGGCTTTGATCCTCTAGCAGGTGTCACACTCGGATATGTACTTGGCAATTTCCCTCTTCATTCTGGTCCACCAGTATAAGGATCTGAGATCATGGTACATCTTGTTGCTACCAGGGTGCATGGAGAATTTTGAAAGGTGAGCTTCATCCAATATCTTCTTTCTGAGCTCAGGGTCCTTGGGAACAACCAATCGATCTCCAAACCATAAAATCCCCTTGCTGTCTTGACGGAAGCACTTTTATTTCTCCGCCTTCTGCTTGATCATTTCTTTGATAACCTGTACACCCTTGTCTTCAATATGGGCCCTAACTATTTGCTCTTGCAGTGTGGGCTCCACCGAGATATAATTTAAATCACCCGAAGAAACAACCTCCAGGTTCAATTTGCACAACTCATCACACAGGGTGGTAACTCTTGCATCCATGCTCATACAGTTGCACTGGGCCTTTCTGCTCAAGGCATCTGCCACAACATTGGCTTTGCCAGGATGGTAATGCACCTCCAAATCATAGTCCTTGATTAATTCTAACCATCTCCTCTGCCACATGTTCAGATCTGCCTGAGTAAAAATGTATTTGAGGCTCTTGTGATCCGTGTAAATGTTACAGTGAGCTCCCATCAGGTAGTGTCTCCATATCTTGAGAGCATGAACCACAGCTACTAACTCCAGATCATGTGTAGGGTAGTTCTGCTCGTGGGGTTTGAGTGCTCAGGAGGCATAAGCAATTACTCTGTTATCTTGCATTAATACACATCCCAGTCCAGTACCAGAAGCATCACAATAAACTTCAAAGGGCTTGGTGTTATCAGGTTGAGCCAGCACTGGGGCTGTTGTCAAATGCTGCCTCAATGTATGAAAGGAATCTTCACACTTCTGGCTCCAATTAAACTTGACTCCCTTCTTCAACAGTTCAGTCATTGGCTTGGCAATTCTAGAGAAATCCGGAATGAATCGTCGATAATACCCTACCAAACCCAGGAAACTCCGAATCTGCCTCACTGTAGTCGGGGGCTTCCAATCCATCACCTCTTGTACCTTCTCCGGATCAACAGATATCCCATCCTGAGAAATTGTGTGACCCAAGAACTTAATTTCCTTCAGCCAGAATTCGCATTTAGACAATTTGGCATACAGTTGATGGTCACACAGCCTCTGAAGTACAGTATGCAAATGTTTGGTGTGCTCGGCTTCATTCTTGGAATATACCAGAATATCATCAATGAAAACGACCACAAATTTGTCCAGCTCTGGCATGAACACTGAGTTCATCAGGTACATAAAATAAGCCGGGGCATTGGTCAGCCCAAAAGACATCAGCAAAAACTCATAGAGCCCATATCTGGTCGAGAAAGCCGTCTTGGGAATATCACTGGTACGGATCTTGATCTGATGGTAACCCGAGCGAAGATCTATCTTGGAGAACACTTTGGCTCCCACCAACTGATCGAACAAAACATCAATGCGGGGCAGTGGGTATTTGTTCTTGATAGTCACCGCATTGAGAGGGCGGTAATCAACACACATTCTCAAACTCTCATCCTTTTTCTTCACAAATAAAGCAGGACATCCCCATGGTGAAGTACTTGGGCGAATAAACCTCTTGTCCAACAACTCCTGCAGTTGCTTTTTCAATTCTGTCAATTCCGCGGGAGGCATCCTATAGGGTCTCTTGGAGATAGGAGCAGTCCCGGGTTGCAATTCAATGGCGAACTCAATGTCTCTATCTGGTGGCATTCCCGGCAATTCATCCGGAAAAACATCTAGGTAGTCACAAACCACTGGGATCTTTTCCACTGGGGATTCTATCATAACGAAAGCACAAGAACGGGTACAACCCTGATCAGGCAAATATAAAACAGTCTCGCCATAAGCAGGGGAGTGAATTTCAATGGCCCTCACTGCAATATCCAATACTGCCTGATGCCTGGTCAACCAGTCAGTTCCCAATATAATATCCACGCTATCCAATCCTAAGATGAGAAGGGTGGTTCTTATCACAAGACTACCAAATTTTATAGGCACTTGCCTGTTGATTTGGTAGGTGGCAACCCTGCCTCCTGGTGTTGAAATTGTGATACCCCCATTGGTGTGTTGAAAAGGTAACTGGCACTTGGCACTAAATTTGGCACTGATAAAACTATGCGATGCACCAGAATCAAAAAGAATAATAGCAGGATAATTCAAAACTGTAAAGATACCAGTCATGACGGGTGCTCCCTCTAGAATATCAGTCATGGTGGTGAAGTTCAGCCGGCCTTGCCTCACTTGCACCTTCTGTCTCTTGCCTTGGTTCTGGTTAACATTCTGCCCCTGCCTCTGCTGGTTTCTGGGGCAATTCTTGGCATAATGTCCGGTGTTGCCGCATGTGAAACACCTGTTGTCATTTGCCTGGCGATACTGCTGCTGCTGTTGATTGTTCCTCTGAGCTGGAAACTGGGTACGGTTGGGTGCCTACTGCTGCTGGTGTGGTCGGATCACCCATCGTCCTTGCTGCTGCTGAGGCCCCCTGTTTTGAGTGTCAGACACAATCCTGAAACGCTGTGGCTGAGCTGAAGGTCCTGCCACAGGGGTCTTCCTCTTCTTTTCTGCCTGACGAGCTGTGATACAGTCCTCCTGGGAGATGGCCATATTGACCAACTCATTATAGCTGTTGGCCCTAACGGTCACAGAGCTTAGTGCTGAGCCCCCTCCTGAACCTGTCTCTCTTCTTCTCGTCCGTGTCTGCATGATACCCGGCATACTGGCAGAGGTCATTGAAGGCTTGAGCATACTGCAACACTGTCATGTTTCCCTGAGTGAGTGCCAGAAACTCGTTGAGCTTTCGGTCCATAATACCGGCTGGTATATGGTGCCCCCTGAAAGCTGCCTTGAACTCTCTCCATTCCACCTCTCAGTCATCTGGCTGCATAGCAAGAAAATGGTCCCACCAAGTCCTTGCGGGTCTGCGAAGCTGCTGGGTGGCGAACCTGACCTTAGTGACCTCTGAGCAAACTCCATGGAGTAGCGGGAATTTGGATTCCACTACTCTCAACCATACATCCGCATCAAGTGGGTCCTCTGCCCTGGTGAACAATGGAGGCTGGGAACTGAGGAACTCCTGGTAGGTGGCCGCCACGGGGTGACGCTGATGATCTCCACCACCATAGTGCTGAGGTGGTGGCTGACGCTGAGCTAGCTGCCTCAAGATCTCATTCTACTGAGCCATTAGCTCCTATAGAGTGGGAGGCGGTGGCGGCGGTGGAGGAACGCGCTCATTCTGGCCACGACGCGCTCTCCCGGCCATCTGAAAAATCACATATTTTCTTAATAACACATCTTCAAGTTTCAAGGTTCAGTCACGAAGAAAAGTCAAAAGGCGAAGTGATAGATTCTTGCATAAACATAAAGGATTTCACAAAGCATAAACTTTTCTTCCCAAATTAAGACTAACATCATCCATCAACCATGCTTCCAAAAGAGTTTATCATGATTACATCAATGGCCCAAAAGACGCAACTCTATCTAGCCTAGTACCCCAAGGGTGCAAAAGCTAAGCTAGCTTTGAGGAGTCCCACCATTACCGACTTCTAGCCCTACTCCTGAACCTAGTGAGCGAACGAGGCAACACTTGACTCGGGGGAAGGTGGTCTCCCTGAGCCAGCAGTGTCCAAGCTGGAGGCAGGCTCCTCTCCTCCATCAATGTCGACGTCCTCGTTGGCCTCCATGTCCTGGATCTCCTGGTGATGCATATCCAGGTGCTCATTAGCCTCGGCAAGCTGCTGCTGGGTGTTAATAAGCTGATCCTCGAGAACCTCGATGGTGTTCTCCCTGGTCCCCACTAATTCCTCCAGCTCTTGGATCTCATTGGACAACTGCTCCACCTGCAAGTCCTTTTCCACCATCTCAGTGGACAAATCAACCACAAGCTCCTCTCGGTTGTCCAGGGTGATCTTTGTTGCCTCCAACAATACCATTAGATGGGACATCGCCTCACCGCGCATCACTTGCAGACGGTACAGGGCATTCATGCACCGCACTGTCAAGTGAGCAGTCTGACCTGGGTAGATAGCCCAGATGTCCTTGGCATGCTCCACTTGATCCTTCCACATTGGGTCGTCCTCCCTCTCCGCGGGGAACAAGCCAATGGGGTGGGTGGACAACTCCAAGGGATGGAATCCGCATAAAGTGGTCAACCTGTGCAGAGCAATTGCCTCAATCGTGTCCTCAGCCCGGTATCCAAAGGACTCAAAGTCCAGCGAACGCCAGCCTGGCTGCAGGGGATGAGGCTCCAAGGTCATCCTCACCCCACAGCGGGGCACTCGGTGCTTCTCGAACTGCTGCACCGCGTACTGAGGAGGTGTCGTGTATCTGGCCCCCTGAAGTACCTCCCACAAAATGCGGGGAAAGCCCTCTCATGCAAGCCCGTCAGTGTGGGACAGTGCATTCCCATCGTCTGAGGATCCGTGGGAAGTCATCTGTGTACGGTTAAGCGTAAGTAAAAGAAAAAGAATTATAAAAAAGAAAAAGGAAACACAACTCAGCCTCTCTCTCTAAATATAATAATGGGACTGGGGTACTTAGTTGGTCATCATTTTGTATTAAAGTCATTACTCAATTATCCATTTGTTTAATTAAGAATGCATGCATGCTCGTCCTGAACGACCTCACATCAATGTAAAGGGGATAGGGAAGGACTCCCATCCCTTATAGTAGCATGTAGGGCCTAATCACTTAGCCACCTAACTACCCCTCTATCATCCTAAGGCTTCACGTCCTAGGCCTATCCTGATCGTCCTACGATCTATCCAACATTTGTTTCTATCAAGTTTTACTTCGGAAAAGGATGGTATTTATATTTTATTGATTCCTCTGTGGTGGTAAAAGCTCCGATACCAGCTGTGGCAGAACTGCTCGAATTATTCCGACTTAAGTGCCTAAGTCCCGCCTTAGAGGCTAGACCACACTTAAATGGGAATAACCGGTCAATCCCTCGGATCTAGTCCGACGAGGCCACTGATCGGATCAAGTACCACAATCTCACTCGATGGTGAGTCACAGAGCAAATACAATAAAGCATAAAACCATACATTAGGGAGTATTAAATTATTACATCATCATCGGAGTTTTTGCAAAAGTAGCTATCATTGTTCGAAGTGCAGCGGAATAAAACTAACGATAAATAAACGGAGGGATGGGGAAGCCTGTCCCATCACTCCTCATGCTCCTCCTCAGCCGAGACGGGGTCCCACTCGACAGTCCAACCCGGTGGCAAGATGGACGGCCAAGTCACTCCAGCAACCATGTCCTCCAAAGAACCTGTAAAATTGTGCAACAAGCAAGGCTGAGTATACTAATACTCAGCTAGACTTACCTGTTGTGAGGAGTCTACTCCTCTACCTCTAGACATGCAGCTGTTTGGCTGTGGGGTTTGGTTGCCAAAAGCACTAGCTGAGTTCTAAATCAAGTTTTAGCTTTGTCAAATTTAAGAGTGACTCTCTTAAGGCTAAATATGTACTATCTACTCGTACATAGTAGCAAACATTTTTAGCAATCAACATCTTGTATCAACTCATCATATTTCCACTTTTTACTCAATGTAGTACAATGGATCAAGCAGTCTCATTAGCTGCGAGAAGCAGACGATTCAAATCGAGTTTTTATCCTTACAAGGTAAACCTAAACACACGACATGTAGGAGCACTCCATCTCCACACACATCAACCGTCCCCATCGATTCCCTGGCAACAGAAAGGGGCTCACCGCCTTGGCGTACAATGCCTCACTGACCCCGACTGTCGTCGTGCAGTGACCGCACTTGTACCCACCATAACCGGAATGGGAGACCACGTCTCAGGTCGCGTGAGGAGGGCAATCTGCGGGCAGGTTCACTCAGGTACTAGGCTTACCGATTTACCATATTTATCGGCATGTGCTTAGTACGTTCAAACACTTGACACAGGTATCCGCACGTTAATCCTTATTCCAATTTCCCATCTCGTAAACAACAAATCCCCATGGATCCGTGTCCACAGACCATCATTATTCTGTTATCAAAGATGGATACAACCAATTCCTGACCTCGCGCGAGTGCTAGAAAAATCACTCGACTTCTATCGAGATCCTAATTAATAAAGCAGCTACTCGACCTAGCATACTAGTATTCATCTCAATAGGATTCCTGAGATTATGCAAATAGGGTTTCAATCAACTCCTACACTTAAGTGCACAATACACACCTACAAACATTAAGTGTAGTAAAATATCATATAGAACAGGTTATGCATAAAACCGGGGTTTGCCTTCCAAAGCTGTGGCAGGCAGATCCTCTGGTGCTGGCTCTGGTGCTGGATTCGAGGCTACCTCCTGAGCAGCTCCTTGCTCCGGCACGAGGACGTACTCTCCGTCAGCGAGGTTACAGTCTATCGAAATGCAATGAATATGTATGTCATGATTATGCAGGATTTAATAACATTATGCTAAAGGAAGAAAAACTAAGTTAATGAGTAACTTAGGGTTTCTTGGTCATACGTGGCTTTTAGTGGTTTATGCTTATCACTCTAGGTTTAGGTTTTGTTAAGGATAAGCATAGTGGATGGGTATTACCTTTATATATTTCAGTGGACAATTTACAAGGGTTTTAGGATGACACTAATTACCAATATTCATTTTCCTTTCTTGATTTTCTATTTATGAATTCTAGTGGAGGTTTAAACTACAACAGTGGTTTAACTTTTTCCTAAAATTCTGTAAAAATTGCAGTGGCTTGCCATTGGTCAATATAGCCTGTTCTAGGAATTTGAGGTTCAAAAATAAAAAGGCTATGCCTTAGACAAAAATAACAAAAGTTGTGTAAATGGGCCACTTTGTACTACAACTCTTAACTAGGGGTGGGTTCTGTCCGATGGGTTATTTTTGTTGGCATCTAATAGTAATAATAAGCTTCTATGCCAAAAATCACAGAAAGCTAAGGGATGGTTATTTAGTTGTGATTTTCCAAAGTTTATTGTCAAAAAGGCACTTTCTACTGCCTTGCTATTTGAAAAATGTCAAACAGCAGATTTCATATTTTTCCTAAGTTCTTAATAATAAAACATTAATTATCCCAAGGTTTGGGGTGTTTTCACCTTGGGGTTATTTTTCTAGGGTTTTTCTAAATTTTCCTTGTTTTCTTAAAATAAAAGGTATCCTATTTATTTTATACTAAACCAGGGTATAATCAATTTTTCTAGTAAGCTACACTGAATAAGTATACTAACAAAAATATGGGGGCTCCCTGGTTCTTTATTTAAATCACCTTTCCTAATTTCTTTAACCTTAAGCATAATGTAAAATAAATAGCAAACTCTACCTTAATGGGGGGTATAGAGGGGTTTAGCATTTTTAAATAGGTCAGTAGGTGGTCATGTACTTCCCCAAATTTACTTAACCTCAGTTAAATAGTGCAACTATTTTCCTTCCTATTATTTAGCTTTTGGCCAAATCAGTATTTAATTTAGAACCCTAAAGTTTTCTGTAGCACATAGGGGTTTTATATTTTTCTTCAGTAGTTTATATTATTTAAGATCTGACAAAATTGGTTTGACTCAATTTGGATGAATAAAACAGAAGATATGAATTATTCAAGTTCTGTTTAAATTTTAAATCAGATTTAATAAAAGGTTTCCTGGAAAACCACTTTGCACCGAAGTCCTCGGGTTATTTCCAAACTAACTCTCTCAGTTATACCCTCGCGCTACTATTCATCCGAGTCACTGACATTGCGCAAAACCCCCTAGCCTTCTCTTCTTCTCCCCCGCGGTCCCTCCCTAGGTTTAAACAGTACCCGCGAGAAAGAAAAGGGTGGTGCGGCTTACCGGCGGCGAGAGAGGTCCGGCGAGGTGCGTGGTTGGCTCCGGGAGGTTCTGGCGGTCACAACGGTGTACGGCTCGACGGCGGGGGTGGCCGGAATCGCCCGGTCCACGTGCGCAGGCGGGTGCTCTCGTCGGCGGCGGGTGTGCCAGCCAAACCACGGCGACCTAGTTCAATCCAATGGCACAGTGAGCTTCACGGGGTGACGTAGAGGCTGTGTGCACAAGGAATCGAGGAATGGAGCAGAGGATTACCCGGTCTACGCTCGCCGGCGGTCGGGTAGAGTCCGGCGACCGTGGACTGGCCTCTCCGGCGAAGCAAACTCCGATTCCTCGCTCGGGGAGCTTCACCGAGGTGTGCACAGTCTTCTCCGAGGGCTGGACGGGGTTGGGAAGGGTCCTGTTGGCCGGTCTACGGTGGCGGGGGAATCAGGCGGCCGCGGGCACGCCGTGCACGGGCAAACGCTGGTGGTTTTGGGCTCCAGTGAGGTCGAGCGCGTGCGGAGGGGTACAGTCAAGGTCCCTGTGTGTTTTATAGGCGTGGGCGCGGGCCACGGCGCCTGCTGGGCTTTGGCGCGACGCAGGGCACGCGGGGCGCGCGTCGGGCGTGCTCTGGCGAGCTTAGAGCGCGTCGAACACGTGGTCGTTGCTTTCTGCCCTTGTTCTTGCGCCTACTGAGCAGCCAAACGTGCGAATCTCGCCCTATGGCTTGTGTAAGATTTCTTCCCTGCGCCTAGGGCTACCTAGTTCATGTGAGTTCCAAGGGGAGATCGGGTCTGGTTTAGAAGATATGGTGGCGCCAAGTCTTGTCTGTCTGCACTGTTCAACCCGAGACAAAACAGGTGCCAACTCGTGTCAAACAGTCTTGGCTTGAGTTCAAACTCTTCCAGGGGGTTCCTTAGATAATTTGGCTCCTTTTTGTTATTTAGACCCTGGGGTTTTGGTGCCATTAGCTAGGTGAACACCCCTGATCTCTAGATTAGGGCTGATTTTGGACATAGAAGGAGTGGGGGTGATCCCATAGTGTTCTCCACTTGGGGGCTGATTTAGGGGTCTTATAGGGGTCTTTTTGTAAAGTTCCTTTGCTGTCTTTTGTAAACATTTTGGTACTCGTAAACTTTGGTTAGGGGTTTAAATTATGAAATGTGCATTTGCCTAATCTTTCTCTCAACTAAAGGCTTCAAGAGAGGGGCCCAGGGTTCAATCCTCCCTTGCCCTAGGTGATCATTGCCTAAAAGCTGGGGTAATACTTTGGTCCTTGGCATTTCTTAACTCACTCATGCTTCCAAGGTCTTAAGTTCTCCCTCTCCTCCAAGTTTTAACCACATGTGATAATAGGTATATGTGCCATTAGGAAGCCAACACCTTGGTAACACCGGGGGTGTTACAGCCCTCCCCCCTTAAAGGAATCTCGTCCCGAGATTTTAGGTAGAGTCCCTTGGAGGGGTGCCGTGAAGGTGTGTTGGTGTGCTACCCCTTTCTTTTGCCCAAGTTTCTCTTGTTAACTGCTCTTCGAATTTCATTATCTTTGCAACTTCAGAAGGAAGTCCTTTTTAAGTTAAATCCACCACTTAGACTACCCTTGTTATCTGTGATAATAGGTATATGTGCCATTATGAAGCCAACACCTTGGTAACACCTGGGGTGTTACACATTGACTCGAGTTACAAGAAATAAGGTGATAAAGATGTGCAAAGTGCAATGGAGTCACCATGGAGAGGATGAAGCTACTTGGGAGAGAGAAGAAGAGCTTCGCATAGATTTTCCCCATCTTTTCTCTAGTTCTTCCTAAATCTCGAGGATGAGATTCTTGTTAAGGGGGTAGGATTTGTAATACCCACTTTGTTAGAAAAAGTCTAAAAAGAGAAATTATATTCCTTTATACATATATGTGTTATCTATATTTATCATTTCATGTGAACACCACAATTAAACAAATAAATAAATGACAAAAGACACCCAAAAATAATACATGCATCATGCTGGGGTTTTATTTGGTGTGCATTTTGTGACAACCTAAAATGACAAGAAATATATTAAAGCTCAGAGTGGAATTTAAATTCTAAAAAGGAATTCCAGAATTTAGAAAAGAGAAGCAAACAAATATTATGTGATAAAAAATATAAATAATATATAAATATATATATCCAAATTATAACTTGTCATGGCACAATATAATCTAAGGATAAATTGGTCACAAGTTTGAATTTAAACTGGAATTTAAATTTGTATTTGAAAATCTAAAAGGAAAAAGAGAAAAGAATAAAGAAAAAGAAGAGGGCGCACGAGCCTAATCCCTGGAATTCGGCCCATTTCCCTTTAACCCAGCGCGGCCCACTTCACCCTCTTTCCATCCCGCACGGCCCACTAGCTAGTCGCGCCATTCACTAGTGGGCGGTGCTGACTTGTGGGGTCCCTAGGTCAGCCGATGTGGCACGTGTGCTGTGGTGAATCCCACTGACATTGGGACCCGCGACGCAGTGCTCCACCTTTCTACCCGCGTGTCAACTAGCTCCGCGTAAATGGCGCCACGCTCCAACTACCCGCGCCGCACTCGCCGGGGGTCGTTGCAGCCGCCCAACTCCGCCTTCGCTAGCATATATCCACCAGCCATGATTCATACCTCCTCGTTTTGTCGCATTTGCCAGAACCAAGCGCCATCACGGTAGGGGCGGGGAGTGCTGTGAGCGGAGAGCTCTGCTGACGCCGTTCTCGGCCTCTATTGGCGTCCGGCGACCCACGGGAGGCCTGGGGGGCTTTGTGCATTGCTTGGAGGGCGCTCGGGGCTGGTGAGGGAAGGAACAACCACAGGGGCGGCCGAAATTGCACGTCGGTGCAACATCAGCAAGCACCACTGCCTCCTCCACCACCACCAGTTCCACCCCGAGATAAGCACCGGGAGTTCATGAGCCGTAAGCCACTGACATTTGGTACTTCTCCTGATCCACTGGACGCAGATGATTGGCTGAAGTCCGTAGAGAAGATGTTGAACATTGCTCAGTGCACTGACCGGGATAAGGTTTTATATGCTTCTGGACGTCTGATAGGTCCTACTGCTGATTGGTGGGATTCATACACTGCTGCCCACGATGCTGCTGACACTATCACATGGGCGGAGTTCACGACACAGTTCAGGAACCATCATATACCAGCTGGATTGATGAAGATTAAGAAGAAAGAGTTTTTATCGCTGAAACAGGGAAGCATGTCAGTCAGCGAGTACCGCGACAAGTTCATTCAGCTATCCAGATATGCACCTGATGAAGTTGCTGAAGATGAGAGGAAGCAGGAGCACTTTATTGAAGGACTCAATGGACCCCTGCAGTATGCTCTAGTGGCACATACATTCCCATCATTCCAGAGGTTGCTCGATAAGGCTCTAGCTATTGAACACAAGCGTGTTCAGCTAGGAGATTTGAAGAGAAAGGCTATATTCCAAGGACAAGGAAGCAGCAGTATTCGTCCACGCTACAGTTCACCCTAGGGTACACCAGTTCGCACTGGCGGAGGCCAGCACCCAGTTCAGCAATCACCTCAGAGGACTCCACCGACTCGTCAGGCTACCCCTACTGGTACCCCGATAAAATTCTAAGGCAGAGTGCAGGCACTACTTGCTTCAAGTGTGGGAAGACTGGATATTATGCAAATGTTTGCCCATGGAGGATTGCTACTACCCTAGTTCAGAATAAGCAGCAGACTCCAGGATCTGGCAAGGGATATTCTATTGCCAGGGTTAATCAAGTCAGCATCGATGCTACTCCTGATGGTGCTGACATCGTACTTGGTATGTTTTACATTAATGCAATTCTTGCAACAATAATATTTGATTTTGGTGCTACACATTCATTCATGTCTGCTCGATATGCCAACACAAATGAGATACCACTACTAAATATGAGAAAACCAATGCTAGTAATTACACCTAAAGGGCCTGTTGAGGCAAATCATATGACACGTAGATTGACATTAACAATTATGGGAAAAGAATTTGGAGCTACTACTATAATATTATACGTAAGCAGTATAGATCTGATCCTTGGTTAAGAAAGCAAAGGCCATTATAGCATGTGGTAGGGGTACGATAGAACTCACCAGCCCTAAAGGATAAAGATTTCAAGTTCAAATTGCAGTAACCACCTCTTTTAGACGTGTGATGTTCTTTATAGCGGAGGAGTTTGTTGGTGACAACATCCGTGTGGTTAGGGATTTTCCGGATGTCTTTCCAGAGGAGTTACCAGGGATGCCACCGGATAGGGAAGTTGAGTTTGTCATTGATCTCTTACCTGGGACTGCTCCTATATCTAAACAGCCATACAGGATGTCTGTAGAAGAATTAAAGGAACTTAAGAAATAGTTAACGGAGTTGCAAGAGGCTGGGTACATTTGTCCGAGTTCCTCACCTTGGGGAGCGCCAGTTCTGTTTGTACAGAAGAAGGATGGATCACAAAGGATGTGTGTGGATTATAGATCCCATAATGATGTTACTGTGAAGAACAAGTATCTGTTACCCCGCATTGAGGATTTATTTGATCAAATGAGAGGTGCTAGGGTATTCTCGAAGATTGATCTCCGATCGGGATACCATCAAATGAAGATTAGACCATCGGATATTCCCAAGACGGCTTTCTCGACTCGATATGGATTATATGAGTTCATGGTTATGTCATTTGGACTAACTAACGCACCATCATATTTTATGAATTTGATGAATAAGGTGTTTATGTAGTATTTGGATAGATTCGTCGTAGTATTCATCGACGATATCCTTATTTATTCCAAGAGTGATAGTGATCATGAGGAACATCTGAGATTGGTGCTACAAAAGCTAAGGGATAATCAACTCTACACCAAGTATAGCAAATGCGAGTTTTGGATAGGCGAGGTGCCATTCCTTGGACACATCATTTCTATATGGAGGGATATTAGTGGATCCTGCTAAAGTCAAGGAGATAATGGCATGGAGCGTACCCACTACAATTACGGAGATCCGGAGTTTCTTGGGACTAGCAGGATACTATCGGAGATTTATTGAAGGATTTTCTAAGATTGCCAAGCCCATGACCTCGCTTCTAGAGAAGCGAAGAGAGTTCAAGTGGGACGAGAAGTGCCAAGATAGCTTTGATCAATTAAAGAAGAGATTGATGACGCCACCAGTGTTGGTTATGCTAGATCTAGAGAAGGGATTTGACATTTATTGTGATGCATGTGGCCAAGGCTTGGGATGTGTGCTCATGCAAGAAGGACATGTGATCTCCTATGTATCTCATCATTGCGGAAACATGAGTTGAACTACCCCACTCATGACTTAGAACTGGCAGCCGTAGTGCACGCACTTAAGATATGGAGACATTATATCATGGGAACCAAGTGTCAAGTATACACGGATCATAAGAGTTTGAAGTATATATTCACTTAGAAGGATCTCAACCTTAGGCAATGCCATTGGTTGGAGCTTATTAAGGATTATGATTTGGAGATTCACTATCACCCGGGCAAGGCGAACTTGGTTGCAGATGCCTTGAGTCGAAAGGAGCATGTTCATTTAGCTATTTTTGCCCAACTACCCAATGAGATTGTTGAGGATTTCAGGAGACTTAACCTGGGGATAGTTGCTCACACTGAAGCAGTTATGATGTGGAACCTACCTTGGAGCAAGAAATCTGAAAAGGATAGATTGGTGATGCTAAGATACAAGAGCTTAAGGATCTTATTACAGAAGGTAGAGGTCCAGAGTTTACAGAGGATGAGCAAGGCACCATATGGTTCAAGGACAAGATATGTGTTTATTGAAAGCCTTCGTTAGACTATTTTGAAGGAGGCCCATGACTCGGACTATTCTATTCATCCTGGTAGTACCAAGATGTATCAGGATTTGAAGCAGAAATATTGGTGGTATGGATTGAAGAGAGATGTGGCTACACATGTGGCTATGTGCGATGTGTGTCAAAGAGTTAAGGCTGAACACCAGAGGCCAGCTGGACTATTGCACCCGCTTAAGATACCCGAGTGGAAGTGGGAAGAGATTGGTATGGATTTCATTACTGGATTGCCTCGAACCCAGAAAGGATATGATGTTATATGAGTGATTGTGGATAGATTGACTAAAGTGTCTCATTTCATTCCGGTCAAGACTACTTATAAAGGCTCTCAGCTAGCAGAGTTATATATGGCTCGGATTGTGTGTTTACATGGAGTACCAAAGAAGATTGTGTCTGATCGAGATTCACAGTTTACCTTAAGATTCTGGAGAAGCTTTCATGAGAATATGAATACAAAGTTGAACATTAGTACAGCCTATCACCCTTAGACTGATGGACAGACTGAAAGGACTAATCAAGTACTGGAGGATATTTTGAGAGCTTGTGCCGTTCAGCATGGAGGTAGTTGGGATAAAAGTCTACCTTATGCTGAGTTCTCATATAATAATAGTTATCAGTCCAGTCTGAAGATGTCACCTTTTGAAGCTTTATATTGCAGGAAGTGCAGGAGTCCTCTATATTGGGATCAGACTGGAGAAAGACAGTTCTTTGGGCCTGAACTGATTCAAGAAGCAGAAGAACAAGTTCGCATAATTGGAGAGAATTTGAGGGTAGCTCAAACCAGTCAAAAGAGCTATGCTGATAACAGAAGAAGATCACTGGAATTTGAGGAAGGTGATCATGTGTACCTCAAGGTGTCACCACTTCGTGGAATGAGGAGATTCAAAGTTAAGGGCAAATTGGCTCCTCACTTTATTGGACCATTCATGATCTTTAGGCGAGTTGGGGAGATGGCATACCAACTCAAACTACCTGACAGTCTATCTGATGTGCACAATGTATTTCACGTGTCTCACCTTAAGAAGAGTCTTCGTGTCCCTAAGGAACAACTACCAATGGAAGAGCTCAGTGTTCACGGTGATTTGACTTACACGGAGTACCCGATCAAGATTTTGGATACATTGACTCGAGTTACAAGAAATAAGGTGATAAAGATGTGCAAAGTGCAATGGAGTCACCATGGAGAGGATGAAGCTACTTGGGAGAGAGAAGAAGAGCTTCACATAGATTTTCCCCATCTTTTCTCTAGTTCTTCCTAAATCTCGAGGACGAGATTCTTGTTAAGGGGGTAGGATTTGTAATACCCACTTTGTAAGAAAAGTCTAAAAAGAGAAATTATATTCCTTTATACATATATGTGTTATCTATATTTATCATTTCATGTGAACACCACAATTAAACAAATAAATAAATGACAAAAGACACCCAAAAATAATACATGCATCATGCTGGGGTTTTATTTGGTGTGCATTTTGTGACAACCTAAAATGACAAGAAATATATTAAAGCTCAGAGTGGAATTTAAATTCTAAAAAGGAATTCCAGAATTTAGAAAAGAGAAGCAAACAAATATTATGTGATAAAAAATATAAATAATATATAAATATATCTCCAAATTATAACTTGTCATGGCACAATATAATCTAAGGATAAATTGGTCACAAGTTTGAATTTAAACTAGAATTTAAATTTGTATTTGAAAATCTAAAAGGAAAAAGAGAAAAGAATAAAGAAAAAGAAGAGGGCGCACGAGCCTAATCCCTAGAATTTGGCCCATTTCCCTTTAACCCAGCGCGGCCCACTTCGCCCTCTTTCCATCCCGCACGGCCCACTAGCTGGTCGCACTGTTCACTAGTGGGCGGTGCCGACTTGTGGGGTCCCCAGGTCAGCCGATGTGGCACGTGTGCTGTGGTGAATCCCACTGACATTGGGACCCGCGACGCAGTGCTCCACCTTTCTACCCGCGTGTCAACCAGCTCCGCGTAAATGGCGCCACGCTCCAACTACCCGTGCCGCACTCGCCGGGGGTCGTTGCAGCCGCCCAACTCCTCGTTTAGCCGCTAGCGTATATCCACCAGCCACGATTCGTACCTCCTCGGTTTGTCGCATTTGCCAGAACCAAGCGCCATCACTGTAGGGGCGGGGAGTGCTGTGAGTGGAGAGCTCTGCTCACGCCGTTCTTGGCCTCTGTTGGCGTCCAGCGACCCACGAGAGGCCTGGGGGGCTTTGTGCGTTGCTTGGAGGGCGCTCGGGGCTGGTCACTGGTGAGGGAAGGAACAACCACTGGGGCGGTCGGAATTGCACGTCGGTGTGGAACTCTGCCGCAAAATCGGCTCTGCGCCGTGGCTGGACACCACCATTCCCCCATAGCCGGTAAAAACTCGTTCTCCTAATTCGCTTTAGTCTCCTTTTCGACTAGTAGCACTAAATCGGGGTGCCGGGTTCGGTAATGCCCGTAATTTCTCGCCGGCGGCGAGTTCGTCGGGTGGATGTCGCCATCGGAGGGGGGGAAGTGTGTTGTGGGAGAAGACGTGTCTGGGCCGTCTGATCCCAATTGAACGACGTATATTATATGCGGGGTTAACGGTTCGATCGGATGATTGGGATCCGTCCGATTCCGATCCCGCGATCATGGATAGACCTAGGTTAAATAAAATCTGGACCATTGTGCTTGAATCCGACGGCTGGGATCTGTGCATACCGATTCGCGCAGCACTGTTTTGATCTTGGCGCTCGATCTCTAATCGGACGGCCAGAATATACCCGTACCCCTTCGTCCGAGAACTTTTACTAAAGAAACCCTGGATCTATTAGAAACTAACCCGCAGTCCAGTTAACAGTGCACTAAGTCTTAGAGACTTTTACACCAGATCCCCTGTTGTTCTCAGATTTTGAGGCCCAGTCCAGTGCTGATTTAAATTGAATAAATGAATTGAAAAATAGATTTTAATATAAAATAAGTGCTAGAATTTGTATAATTCATAGAAATTTCATATGAACTCCAAATTAACCCATTCCAGGTTCTAAATTTTTGTAATATTATTTTCTATCACTTAGAGTCTCTGTTGTGACATGAAAACAGTGATAAAATTAATTCCTCACTTAATCCTATTTTAAGCACATAAAACCTTTGGAAATTCATAATTTAATATCCATAACTCCAAAATTAATTATTCCTGTTCCTAGGATTTTATTTTAATGTGTAGATTATTATTATGTATTTTGTTTACATGTTTGGTGTGATGTTAATTTTCTCTATATATTGTGCTTGTTTGTATTGTGGCGAGTAGAAGAGCCTGTGACTGAGGATCCTGGTGACCAGCAGATAGAAGTAGCTGAGCAGGAGCTCATTGAAGGCAAGTTGTGCCCTTGACCACTTTTATTACCCAATAATGTTCTTTATTATCATTTACCATGCATAGGCTTAATTTTGATGGGACCCGATAGGTCACCCTAGATTGTTTATCTCTTTACCTTGCTATCCCTCAATCACTTGGGTAGTTTTGCTATTGCTTTACATGGTTTTGGGATAATATTTCATTATATCCATGTTCCAGTTATTTTATTATTCTATTTATGTTCATGTTAAGATCATTAATTTTAATTGGAACATGGAGCTTAACTTGAGAAACACGTGCCACCACAAGGGTTTAATGGGACGCCCTTGGCTGACTAATTAGGGAAGCTAGTGGAAGACTACCTTAACCGAAAGGGACAAGGGCAGTAGGTGAGTTCCATGCAGGGAGGTTCTCGGGTTGATTTTGCTGCGATGGCGGTCAGACGGGGGATTCTTGCAAGTGCTCTTCCCATAAACTGTAGCAGGTTTTCGGAAGCTAGTGGAACTTTGTAAAGGCCTCGTAGTGTTACCCTGCCTCGCTTCCTTGGTAGAGATGTATGGGGCCCATACCACCCCATGGCAGATGGGTAACATGACTTGTGGGTACAGGGTACAACCTCAACAGAGTGTAAAACTGGTATACTAGCCGTGCTCGCGGTCATGAGCAGCTCAGGACTCTCACATGATTAATTTATGGAACTAAAATTCAATTTGTCATTTGCATTGCATGGGATTATTATTAATTTTGTTCTATTACTTTTATTAAGGTTTGGTATTTACTTACATTTAGTAACTGCTAATAAAATTTTGACCAACTAAATAAAAGCAATGCTCAACTTTAAACCCTGTTGTTGATTAGCCTTACACATCACATGAACTCCCACCTTTGGTGAGTTCATGCCCACTGTTTCCCCACAACTTGTAGAGCTATGATCATGTGTGAGCTCACCCTTGCTGTCTTACACCCCCCCACAAGACAAGAACAGGTGGTTCAGGAGGAGCCACAAAGCGAGGAGTTTGATCTGATCTAGGTGGCGTTTCCCCAGTTGACTTGCGCCAAGGATGATCCTTAGTCCATTTTATATTTACCTTTTATTTTGTAATAAGACTTCCGCTATGTAATAAATACTCTGATGTTATTGTGACATTTACCTCTATACACTCTGTTATTATATATGTTGTCTTCTTGGTGCATGTATGAGATGCACCCGACTTTGTTCCTTAAAGCCTGGGTGTGACAATTATCATATATGGTCTTGTCCTTACTTCCATTCTTTTATTATAAACTTCGTCATCCGAAAGACAATTACCTTGGAGGAAAGATATAATTTCAGTCCTCCAATCTTCACTATGTACAGGTGATATTGCAAGCTCTGCTCTCTCCATAAGTTCAACCGAAGGTGCTTTTATTGTCTCAAAGAATAGTTTCGAAGGTAGAGGGAGCCTGAAATAGCAGAGGTGCGAGTGGAGATAATTCCGATTTGGTGGAAGATGACCCTTGCGATCCGACTACGACGAGCAAGCTCGAGGCACCAATGCAATTGCTAAACCAACTCCCTGTGGTTACCGACCTTGCTCATGTGAGATCAGCCTGATCACGAAGATCGTTTCCTGTGCGCAATCGAAGAACAAACAAGAAAAAGATGCGAGCAATCTAATCTATTACTCGAGGTTGGAGTTCTGAATACACGAAGACAACGCTGATTTGCGCGTGTTCAAGAGTAGATAAAGCTAACATAAAACAAAACTCCAAGAACAAAGGAGGCGCAGCTCCTGAATAAATAGAGAGGGGGCGCAGCCCCTAGGGGCGGCCAACCCTAGGTCATCCACTATGGGTCGTAGTTGGGCTGGTCGTCTATTCTTCTGGGCCCTCATTCTTCAGTAGCATGACGTAGTTAAGATCTCTGGCACGGGCCCGAGTGATTGGCCCTTGATGTGGAGGTGCTGCTGGTGTAGTCGTACTCATAGTGATGTCCTCATCATCCTCCCCTTCTTGAAGTGAAGTCGTCCTCGACGGCAACTCCTCATCCTCGGCCATATATGGTTTCAAATCTGCAACATTAAAACTAGTGGAAACACCAAATTCCGCAGGCAGGTCAAGGATATAAGCATTATCATTAGTCTTTGTTAGCACCTTAAAAGGACCAGCAGCACGAGGGATTAATTTAGAACAGCGCAAAGTAGGAAATCGATCCTTTCTCAAGTGCAACCAAACCATATCACCTGGCTCAAAAGTAACAAGTTTTCTTCCTTTACTACCAGCAACCTGATTTTTTGCATTAGTAGCAGCAATGTTCTGTTTCGTTTGTTAATGTATGGTAATCATTTGTTCAACATGTGCAGCAGCATCTACATATGGGCCATTTGCAGCATTAAGTGAAACCAAATCAATAGGTGCCCTAGGGATGTAACCATAAACAATCTGGAAAGGGCATATCTTTGTAGAAGAATGTGTGGCATGATTGTAAGCAAATTCAACATGAGGCAAACAATCCTCCCAACGTCTCAAATTCTTGTCTAAAACGGCCCTAAGCATGGTAGATAAAGTTCTATTTACTACCTCAGTTTGTCCATTAGTCTGAGGGTGACAAGTGCCCCATGAGACCGCCTCCATGAGCTTCCTGCAGCAACAAAAGATGAACCGAGCTTGCTGGAATACACAGCTTGTTAGCGCGGAACAAAATTCCATCCTGTATGTGAAATTTTCCCTAGGGTTTGCCATCCTTACAATGTATATAGAAATCTTTAAAGTCAGCATCATCCACATATTGATCTTTCACAGTTTGCAAGCCAAAGATTCTAAATTCTAACTGTGAAAGCATGGTATATCTACGAGACAACGCATCAGCAATGACGTTTTCCTTCCCGTTCTTGTGTTTAATGATATAAGGAAAGGACTCGATGAATTCTACCCAACTAGCATGACGACGGTTCAGATTTGTTTGGGTACGAATATGTTTTAAAGCCTCATGATTAGAATGAATTATAAACTCACGAGGCCAAAGGTAGTGATGTCATGTTTGCAAAGTGCGAACTAAAGCATAAAGTTCCTTATCATAAGTAGAATATCTCAAGCTAGCACCGCTTAATTTTTCACAGAAATAAGCAACTGGTTTTCCTTCTTGTAACAAAACAGCACCTAACCCAATAGCACTAGCATCACATTCAAGTTCAAACACTTTCTGAAAGTCGGGCAATTGTAAGAGTGGAGCATGGGTTAACTTATCTTTCAAAGTGTTGAACGCCTCTTCTTGTGGGGGGTCCCAAGCAAAAGACATACCTTTCTTTGTGAGTTCGTGCAAAGGGACAGCGTTGGAGCTAAAATCACGCACAAAACGGCGGTAAAATTCTTTAAGTCCAAGAAAACTCCGAATTTGGGTGACCGTCGTTGGTGTAGGCCAGTCCTGAATGGCTTCAACCTTGCTGCTATCCACCTCAATGCCCTGCGGACTAACCACATAACCAAGAAACGAGACACGTTGCATGCAAAATGTGCACTTTTCCATGTTACCAAACAAGCAAGCAGTACGCAAAGCATCAAAAACAACAAGCAAATGTTCTAAATGCTCCTCTATAGACTTGCTGTAAATAAGGATATCATCAAAATAAACAACAACAAACAAACCTATGAAGGCCCGTAGAACTTCGTTCATTAAACGCATAAAGGTGCTGGGAGCATTAGTCAATCTTTATGGCATAACCAACCATTCATATAAACCACATTTCGTTTTAAAAGCCGTTTTCCATTCATCACCGAGTTTCATTCTAATCGGATGGTAACCGCTACGCAAATCAACCTTAGAGAAAATAACGACACCACTAAGCTCATCTAACATATCATCAAGGCGTGGAATAGGATATCGATAACGAACTGTGATGTTATTAATAGTACGACAATCTACGCACATACACCATGACCCATCTTTCTTTGGAACGAGTAAAACAGGAACTGAGCAAGGGCTAAGAGACTCACGAATGTAACCTTAATCAAGCAGCGTCTGCACCTGGCGCTGGATCTCCTTCGTCTCATCTGGATTTGTACGGTACGGGCGCGGTTCGGAAGAGAAGCGCCGGGGATGAGATCGATCTGATGCTCAATGCCACGGAGCGGAGGAAGACCCGGTGGTAAGTCCGTAGGAAAAACATCAGCAAACTCCTGCAAAAGGTTAACAACAGCAGGGGGTATATCCAAAGACGGTGCATCATCAAGCGGAAAAAGCATGCGCGAGCATACAAGTGCATAACAGGGCATATGAGCTTCATGGAGATCACCAAAATCAGCACGTGTAGCAAGTAAAACCGGAGAGTGCAACTTGATTTCAGATTTAATAGGTGCGGCTGATGTCGATTTGACTTGTTGTGCAGTTTTAGCAGCCCTAGTAAGATCATCTTTCAAAATTTGGTCAGGGGTCATTGGATGTATAATTATTTTCTGGCCTTTAAACATGAAAGAATAATGATTTGAACAACCATGATGTAAACTATCAATATCATATTGTCAAGGTCGACCCAATAACAAAGAGCATGCTTCCATAGGAATAACATCGCAATCAGCATAATCAAAATAAGAACCCAGCGAAAAGGGGACACGTACCGAACGTGTTACCTTTATTTTACCACCATCATTAAGCCATTGAATGTGATACAGATGTGGGTGTGCGCGAGTGGGCAAGGATAATTTCTCTACCAAAGTTGTACTTGCTAAATTGTTACAGCTGCCACTATCGATGATGATGCAAATCGACCGTTCATGCACAACGCCCTTGGTATGGAATAGAGTGTGTCGCTGATTTTTTCCGGCCTGGGCAACCTGTGTGCTGAGAACACGCTGCACAACAAGACTCTCATACCTATCGGCGTCGATGGGATCAACGTGGACTTCTGTAACACCCGGTTTTAAAGGACAAAGCCGGGTGCATCTCATACATGCGCCAAAGAAGACAACATATATAATAACAGAGTGTATAGAGATAAATGTCATAAAACATCAGAGTATTTATTACATAGCGGAAGACTTATTACAAATTAAAATGATAAATATAAAACGAACTAAGGATCGATGGCGCCAATGTCGACTGGGAAACGCCACCTAGATCAGATCGAACTCCTCAGTGTTAGGCGGCTCCTCCTGAACCACCTGCTCTTCTCCTGTGGGGGGGGGGTGTGAGACAGCAAGAGTGAGCTCACATACGATCATAGCTCAACAAGTCGTGGGGAATAATGTGACATGAACTCACCAAAGGTGGGAGTTCATGAAGTGTAAGGCTGATCAATGAAATAAAGGCTGAAGCTGAGCATTGCTTTTATAAGTTGGTCAAAATTTTATTAGCAGTTACTAAGTGTAAGTGAATACCAAACCATATTAATAATAAATAAAAGTAATAATAAAATAATCCCAAATGCAATGAAATGACAGGTTAAGTTTAAGTTCCATATATTAATCATGTGAGTGTCCGAGCCGCTCATGACCGTGAGCACGGCTAGTATACCAGTTTTACACTCTGCAGAGGTTGCGCATCTTTACCCACAAGTCGTGTTACCCATTTGCCACAGAGTTGATCAGACTCCATACACCTCTACCTAGGAAGCGAGGCAGGGTACCACTACGAGGCCTTTACAAAGTTCCACTAGCTTCAGACTACCCGCTACAGTTTATAGGAAGATCCAGTACAGGGTTCCTGGCTGACCACCATTGCAGCAAAATCAACCAGGGACCTCCCTACACTGACCTCTCCCCTACTGCCCTTGCCCCTTTCGGGTAAGGTAGCCCTCCCCTAGCTTTCCTAGTTAATCAGCCAAGGGCGTCCCATTAAACCCTTGTGGTAGCACTGTTTTCCCGGGTGGTTCTCCATGTTCCCATTAACATAATGATCTTAACATGAACAAGGAAGAATAAAATAGATAACAATAAATAGTATAACAATGAGTGATGAATATCTCTATACCCAAATCCACATAAAGCAATAGCAGGTACTACCCAAAACTTTAGTAGTAAAACCAGTGGTGTAACAAGGTATAAAGATAGTCAAAATCTAGGGTATCCTATTGGGTCCCATCAAAATTATCCTATGCAGATCATTATGAATAATAAGAACATGAATGGGTAAAAGAAGTGATCAAGGGCACAACTTGCCTTCCACGAGCTCCTGCTCAGCTACTTCAACTTGTTGAAGCTCAGGTTCCACAGTGGGTTGCTCGTCTACTCGCATCAATACAATACATACATGGCATAGCATAAATTAACATCACATCAAACATGCAAATAGAATATACAGTAATAAACTAGACATTAAAATAAGATCACAGGAACTGGAATCATTAAATTTAGAGTTATATATTTTAAGTTATAGATTTTCTAAGGTTTTATGTGCTTAATACAAGATTAAGTACCAAAATAATTCCAATGTGCTTTTCATGCCAAAACAGTGGCACAAATAGACAGACAATAATTTTATGAAAATTTAGGAACTGGAATGGTCTAATTTGGAGTTCATATGCATTTACTATGAATTAAACAAGTTTTAACATTTATTTTTGCACTAAAAATTAATTTCTGATATTAATTTCTGATTTTTAAAGTTCTCTGGATCGGGCCTCGAATACCAGAAAACGCAGGGGGTCTCGGGTAAGACTTCTACAGACTCAGGCTACTATTCACTGGATTGCGGGTTGATTTCAATTAAGCACAGGGACTCTTTAGCAAATGCGACGCAGCGAAAGGGTATCGGCCGAGCACGGCCATCCGATCAAGCGCGGACGGCCGAGATTAAATCGGTCCATATAATGAACCGGTACGCACTGCTACGCGTCGGATCGGAAATCAACGGCGTAGATTTAAATACCCCGGATCCGCCCAGATCCGTCCGATCGGATCCGACGGCTATGGTTTACTCACACGAAAGGGTATCACCAAGTTCTAATCACAGCCGTTCATTCACGAATCAACGGCCAGCAACCCATCTTCCTTCTCCCGCGGCCAGAACAGCGGCGCCGCCGCCCCAATACGGCGGAACATCGCCGGACCACCAATGATTCCCCGCATCGGGGCTCTAATCCCCAAATTCCACTACCCTGCACCTCGACCAGTGAAAAGCGAAGAAGATGGTACACCGATTACCTCGATTCGCGGCGAAGAATCCCCTGGCCGCGCGATGGCGCAATCCCGCGGTGGAGGCCCAACGACGGTGAGGAATTCCCAGACCTCCGATGCGCAAGGCACCCCGGCAGTGAGGGTAAAACCTTCCCGGACGCCCCTCTCTTCGCCTGGAAGGTTTCTCAAGGCCAAGTCGGCGGTGTATGCCCGAGTCGGCTGCGGCGGCAAACCCCCCCGGCTCCCGAGCTCTCTCTCTCTCTCGTACCGCCAAATCGGCTGTGATGGTGAACTACACTCGCGGAATCGTTGCGCACGAAGGAAGGAGCGCAATGAAAGGGGCTGCCGCACGGTGAAGTTCTTATGCCGCGGAGAAGCATGCCAAGGCGAAGATCCCGGCCCAAGCTCCGGCGGCCGTTGAGGCGAATCTGTTGTGGGCGAGATGGCACAGGTGGTGGGGGTCCCACATGGCAGCGAGTCAAGTTCTGGGATCCCAAGCCGCCCACTGACGTCTCGGCCCCGCGTATCGGCGAGTGTAACCGAGCGCAGCGCAAGCGCGTGGGAGAGGCTGGGCAGTGGGCCCCACACGTCAGCGAAAGATGACGGGAGCGCGCGCGCGGGGGTGGATTGGGCCGCGCGGCGTGGTGTGCAGGTGGGCCGAATGCTGTGCAGTTGGCCCATGAATCCTTTTTATTCTTTTTTTTCTTTTTTTCTTTATATTTTCTGTTTTCTTTTCTTTTTCTCCCTTTTCTAATCCAATTTGGATTCAAGTTTTAAATTCAAACTTTGTGGCCACATTTACACTATGTTTGTACAGTAAAAAGTAGTAAGCCTAAGAATATTTATATTTTTGTATTTCTATGTCTTTCCTATTCTTCTTATTTTCAAACCCCTAAATTTTAATTTAAGGATCAATTCAACCTTTAGAATCATTGTTTTATTATTATTATTAACATTATTATTTTATTTAATGCACAAACAATAAAACTCCATCATGTTGCAAATTTTTTTTATCATTTGTTTTAATTCACCTCCAACTCTCATGTATGCTCTTTTTATGATGCAATTATGGCACATAAGACAAGGAATTCACTATATAATCCTCTTATACAATTTTGAGTATTACAAATCCTACCCCCCTTAAAAATAATCTCGTCCTCGAGATTTAAGAAGATCTAGGGAAAAGATGGGGAAAATCTATACGAAGCTCTTCTTCTCTTTCCCAAGTGGCTTCATCTTCACCATGGTGACTCCATTGTACTTTGCACATCTTTATCACCTTATTTCTTGTAACTCGAGTCAAAGTGTCCAAAATCTTGATAGGGTACTCAGCATAAGTCAAATCCTCTTGAACACTAAGGTCTTCCATTGGTAGCTGCTCCTCAGGTACCCTGAGGCACTTCTTTAGCTGAGACACATGAAACACATCATGTACATCGGACAGATGATCGGGTAACTCCAGTTGATATGCAACTTCACCCACTCGCTTCAAGATCAAGAAAGGTCCAATGAAGCGAGGGGACAACTTCCCTTTTACTTTAAATCTCCTCATACCCCGAAGTGGTGACACCTTCAAATAGACATGATCACCCTTCTTAAACTCCAGTAGTCTTCTCCTATTATCAGCATAGCTCTTTTGCCTTGATTGTGCAATTCTCAAATTTTCTCTTATCATTTGAACTTGTTCTTCTGCCTCTTGAATAAGTTCAGGCCCAAAGAACTGTCTTTCTCCAGTTTGATCCCAATACAGGGGAGTCCTGCATTTCCTGCCATACAAAGCTTCAAATGGTGACATCTTCAAACTGGCCTGGTAGCTATTATTATAAGAAAACTCAGCATAGGGTAAGCTCTTCTCCCAACTGCCACCATGTTTAAGAGCACAAGCTCTTAACATATCCTCCAGCACTTGATTAGTTCTCTCTGTCTGTCCATCAGTCTGGGGATGGTAAGCGGAACTAAAATTCAACTTTGTATCCAAACTCTCATGCAACTTCTTCCAAAACCGAGAAGTAAACTGTGATCCTCGATCAGACACGATCTTCTTAGGCACTCCATGTAGACAAACTATCCGAGTCATATACAATTCTGCTAGCTTGGCTCCCGTATAATTAGTCCTCACTGGTATGAAATGAGCCACTTTCGTTAATCTGTCCACGATTACCCAAATAGAGTCATATCCAGCTGGAGTGCGGGGTAGTCCAACAATAAAATCCATACCAATTTCTTCCCATTTCCACTCAGGTATCTTCAATGGGTGCAATAGTCCAGCGGGTCTTTGATGTTCGGCCTTAACTCTTTGACATACATCACACTTAGCCACATGAGCAGCCACATCTCTTTTCAGTCCATACCACCAATACTTTCGCTTCAAATCTTGATACATCTTAGTGCTTCCAGGGTGGATGGAGTAATCAGAATCATGAGCTTCTTTCAATATAGCCTCACGGAGGCTATCGATCTCTGGAACACATATCCGATCTTTGAACCATATAGTACCTTGCTCATCCTCCGTGAATTCCGGAACTCGACCATCCGTGATTAGATCCTTAATCTCTTGAATCTTAGCGTCACCAACCTGACCTTTACGAATCTCTTGCTCCAAGGTAGGTTCCAACTCAATGGTAACTCCTTCAGTATGAGTAACAATTCCCAAATTGAGTCTCTCAAAGTCTTTTGCTAAATCATCAGGTAGCTGGACAACGAAAGCGGAGTGAACATGCTCTTTCCGACTCAAGGCATCTGCAACCAAATTCGCCTTGCCCGGGTGATAGTGAATCTCCAAGTCATAATCCTTGATGAGCTCCAACCAACGACGCTGTCTGAGGTTGAGATCCTTCTGAGTGAATATATACTTCAAACTCTTATGATCCGTGTATACTTGGCACTTAGTTCCCATGATGTAGTGTCTCCAAATCTTCAGTGCATGCACAACTGCTGCCAGCTCTAAGTCATGGGTGGGGTAGTTCAATTCATGCTTCCTCAACTGACGAGATGCATAGGCAATCACATGACCATCTTGCATAAGCACACATCCAAGTCCTTGGCCACATGCATCACAGTAAATGTCAAATCCCTTCTGCAGATCTGGCATAACCAATACTGGAGGTGACATCAATCTCTCCTTCAATTGATCAAAGCTCTCTTGACATTTCTCATCCCACTTAAATTCTTTTCCTTTCTCCAAAAGCGATGTCATAGGCTTGGCAATCTTAGAAAACCCTTCAATAAATCTCCGATAATATCCTGCGAGTCCCAAGAAACTCCGAATCTCCGTAACTGTAGTGGGCACTCTCCACTCCATAATCTCCTTCACTTTAGCAGGATCCACGGCTATTCCTCCATTAGAGATGATATGTCCAAGAAATGGCACCTCGCCAATCCAAAACTCGCACTTGCTGAACTTAGCATAGAGTTGATTATCTCGCAGCTTCTGTAGCACCAACCTTAGATGTTGTTCATGATCACTTTCATTCTTAGAATAGATAAGAATATCGTCGATGAACACCACGACGAATCTGTCCAAATAATCCATAAACACTTTGTTCATCAAATTCATGAAATAAGCTGGTGCATTGGTTAGTCCAAATGACATAACAGTAAACTCATATAATCCATATCGAGTCGAGAATGCTGTCTTGGGAATATCCGATGGTCTAATCCTCATCTGATGGTAACCGGATCGGAGATCAATCTTCGAAAATACTCTTGCACCTCGCATCTGATCAAATAAATCCTCAATACGGGGCAACAGATACTTGTTCTTCACCGTAACATCATTAAGAGATCTATAATCCACACACATCCGTTGCGATCCATCCTTCTTCTGCACAAATAACACCGGTGCTCCCCAAGGTGAGGAACTTGGACGAATGTAACCAGCCTCTTGTAACTCCGTCAACTGCTTCTTTAGTTCCTTCAACTCCTCTACGGACATTCTATATGGCCGTTTAGAAATAGGGGCGGTTCCAGGTAAGAGATCAATAACAAACTCGACTTCTCTATCAGGTGGCATCCCTGGTAACTCCTCTGGAAAGACATCCGGAAAATCTCTAACCACCCGGATGTTGTCACCAACAAACTCCTCAGGCATAAAGAACATTGCACGCATGGATGAGGAGGTTACTGCAATATTAACTTGAAATCTTTCTCCTTTAGTGGTAGTGAGTTCTATGGTACCTCTACCACATGCTATAACGGCCTTTGCCTTTCTTAGCCATGACATACCGAGGATCAGATCTATACTGCTTGACTCTAATATTATAGCAGTAGCTCCAAATTCTCTACCCATAATGGTTAATGTCAATCTACGTGTCATTTGATTCGCCTCAACAGGCCCTTTAGGTGTAATTACTATCAGGGGTTTTCTCATATTTAGCAGTGGTATTTCATTTGTGTTGGCATATCTAGCAGACATGAATGAATGTGTAGCACCAGAATCAAATAATATTGTTGCAGGAATTGCGTTAACATAAAACATACCAATTACGAGGTCCCCACCATCAGGAGTATCATCAACACTGACTTGATTCACCCTGGCTATAGAATATCCCTTGCCAGGGGTCTGTTGCTTGTTCTGAGCTGGAGTTGTAGCAATCCTCTGTGGGCAGACATTTGCATAATGACCAATCTTCCCACACTTGAAACATTGGGTGCCCGGACTCTGTCCTGCAAACTTCGTCGGGGTGCCCGTGGGAGTAGCCTGTCGAGGAGGTGGAGTCCTCAGTGGTGATTGCTGAACTGGGCGTGGTCCTCCTGGTCGAGTCGGTGTACCCTGTGGTGAACTGTAGCGAGGACGAACACTGCTGCTACCCTGTCCTTGTGAGATAGCCTTCCTCTTCAAATCACCCAGTTGAACACGCTTGTGTTCAATAGCAAGAGCCTTATCCAATAGCCTCTGAAAGGATGGAAAAGTGTGTGCCACTAGAGCATACTGCAGCGGTCCATTAAGTCCTTCAATAAAATGCTCCTGCTTTCTCTCATCCTCAGCAACTTCCTCTGGAGCATACCTCGACAACTGAATGAATTTATCCCTGTACTCGCTGACCGACATATTGCCTTGCTTCAATGACAGAAATTCCTTCTTCTTGATCTTTATCATACCAGCGGGAATATGGTAGTTCCTGAATTGTGTACTGAACTCTGCCCAAGTAATAGTATCCGCAGCATCATGGGCAGCAGTATAAGAATCCCACCAGTCAGCAGCAGGACCAGTCAGACGTCCAGAAGCATATAAAACCTTTTCCCGGTCAGTGCATTGTGCAATATTGAGCATCTTCTCAATTGCTTTCAGCCAATCATCTGCATCAAGTGGATCTGGCGAACTGGCAAATGTAGGTGGCTTATGACTCATGAACTCCCTATGCTTATCTCGGGGTGGAACTGGTGGTGGTGGTGGAGGCAGTGGTACTTGTTGCTGCTGTTGTTGTTGTTGCATTTGCTGTTGTAGCTGCTGTTGTTGTGCCCTCCTTTCCTGGCGTATCTCATCTCGCTCCTGGCGCAACTCCTGTCGTATATCTTCTCTTTCCTGACGCATCTCCTGGCGTTCTTGTTGCATCTGGGCACGCATATCAGCCATAGTATCTGCCATTTGCTGCATCACCGCCATCTGAGCAGCAACCAGTGGGTCAACTCCGCCTGGTGGAGGATTGGGAGGATTCATCTCTGTAGGCTGTGGCTGAGGTTGTCTATATATCCTTCGAGTGTGTCGGTTAGGAGGCAAATCAATTCCACCACCCCTCCTGGTATTGACCATCTGAGTTAGATACATATGGTAAGAAAATAGTAGCCAAGGCAGTAATTACAATCATGTTACTTTGGGGGATTTATTAGCTAAGCAGATTAATATTTCACCTACTATAGCTAATACATTACCTTATAGTGGTACATGCTAAAATGTCCATCTATACTATTTCAATCAATCAAAGAAGCAAATCATACATTGATCATCAGAACAATCAACCAATATTTTTAATAGAGAAAATAGTTTTAATTTTGTCTTAGGCTTCCTATCTCTTAAAGATGTCATAGGGGTAGGGATTTCAAGGTGTGAAATCCATCTTGTCTTAGAATAGAGAAGTTAAGAATGATCAGAGTAGAACAGTAGAAGGTGAGACAGGATTAAGATAAGTATAGAAAGATTCAGAGTAAGGTAAGTGTAGAATGAATCAGAATAAGATAAGTAGGTAAGGGTTTGTCCATTTCTATCTAGGTTTCGTCCTACAGTCAACATTTCCTCTGATACCACTTCTGTAACACCCGGTTTTAAAGGACAAAGCCGGGTGCATCTCATACATGCGCCAAAGAAGACAACATATATAATAACAGAGTGTATAGAGATAAATGTCATAAAACATCAGAGTATTTATTACATAGCGGAAGACTTATTACAAATTAAAATGATAAATATAAAACGAACTAAGGATCGATGGCGCCAATGTCGACTGGGAAACGCCACCTAGATCAGATCGAACTCCTCAGTGTTAGGCGGCTCCTCCTGAACCACCTGCTCTTCTCCTGTGGGGGGGTGTGAGACAGCAAGAGTGAGCTCACATACGATCATAGCTCAACAAGTCGTGGGGAATAATGTGACATGAACTCACCAAAGGTGGGAGTTCATGAAGTGTAAGGCTGATCAATGAAATAAAGGCTGAAGCTGAGCATTGCTTTTATAAGTTGGTCAAAATTTTATTAGCAGTTACTAAGTGTAAGTGAATACCAAACCATAGTAATAATAAATAAAAGTAATAATAAAATAATCCCAAATGCAATGAAATGACAGGTTAAGTTTAAGTTCCATATATTAATCATGTGAGTGTCCGAGCCGCTCATGACCGTGAGCACGGCTAGTATACCAGTTTTACACTCTGCAGAGGTTGCGCATCTTTACCCACAAGTCGTGTTACCCATTTGCCACAGAGTTGATCAGACTCCATACACCTCTACCTAGGAAGCGAGGCAGGGTACCACTACGAGGCCTTTACAAAGTTCCACTAGCTTCAGACTACCCGCTACAGTTTATAGGAAGATCCAGTACAGGGTTCCTGGCTGACCACCATTGCAGCAAAATCAACCAGGGACCTCCCTACACTGACCTCTCCCCTACTGCCCTTGCCCCTTTCGGGTAAGGTAGCCCTCCCCTAACTTTCCTAGTTAATCAGCCAAGGGCGTCCCATTAAACCCTTGTGGTAGCACTGTTTTCCCGGGTGGTTCTCCATGTTCCCATTAACATAATGATCTTAACATGAACAAGGAAGAATAAAACAGATAACAATAAATAGTATAACAATGAGTGATGAATATCTCTATACCCAAATCCACATAAAGCAATAGCAGGTACTACCCAAAACTTTAGTAGTAAAACCAGTGGTATAACAAGGTATAAAGATAGTCAAAATCTAGGGTATCCTATTGGGTCCCATCAAAATTATCCTATGCAGATCATTATGAATAATAAGAACATGAATGGGTAAAAGAAGTGATCAAGGGCACAACTTGCCTTCCACGAGCTCCTGCTCAGCTACTTCAACTTGTTGAAGCTCAGGTTCCACAGTGGGTTGCTCGTCTACTCGCATCAATACAATACATACATGGCATAGCATAAATTAACATCACATCAAACATGCAAATAGAATATACAGTAATAAACTAGACATTAAAATAAGATCACAGGAACTGGAATCATTAAATTTAGAGTTATATATTTTAAGTTATAGATTTTCTAAGGTTTTATGTGCTTAATACAAGATTAAGTACCAAAATAATTCCAATGTGCTTTTCATGCCAAAACAGTGGCACAAATAGACAGACAATAATTTTATGAAAATTTAGGAACTGGAATGGTCTAATTTGGAGTTCATATGCATTTACTATGAATTAAACAAGTTTTAACATTTATTTTTGCACTAAAAATTAATTTCTGATATTAATTTCTGATTTTTAAAGTTCTCTGGATCGGGCCTCGAATACCAGAAAACGCAGGGGGTCTCGGGTAAGACTTCTACAGACTCAGGCTACTATTCACTGGATTGCGGGTTGATTTCAATTAAGCACAGGGACTCTTTAGCAAATGCGACGCAGCGAAAGGGTATCGGCCGAGCACGGCCATCCGATCAAGCGCGGACGGCCGAGATTAAATCGGTCCATATAATGAACCGGTACGCACTGCTACGCGTCGGATCGGAAATCAACGGCGTAGATTTAAATACCCCGGATCCGCCCAGATCCGTCCGATCGGATCCGACGGCTATGGTTTACTCACACGAAAGGGTATCACCAAGTTCTAATCACAGCCGTTCATTCACGAATCAACGGCCAGCAACCCATCTTCCTTCTCCCGCGGCCAGAACAGCGGCGCCGCCGCCCCAATACGGCGGAACATCGCCGGACCACCAATGATTCCCCGCATCGGGGCTCTAATCCCCAAATTCCACTACCCTGCACCTCGACCAGTGAAAAGCGAAGAAGATGGTACACCGATTACCTCGATTCGCGGCGAAGAATCCCCTGGCCGCGCGATGGCGCAATCCCGCGGCGGAGGCCCAACGACGGTGAGGAATTCCCAGACCTCCGATGCGCAAGGCACCCCGGCAGTGAGGGTAAAACCTTCCCGGACGCCCCTCTCTTCGCCTGGAAGGTTTCTCAAGGCCAAGTCGGCGGTGTATGCCCGAGTCGGCTGCGGCGGCAAACCCCCCCGGCTCCCGAGCTCTCTCTCTCTCTCGTACCGCCAAATCGGCTATGATGGTGAACTACACTCGCGGAATCGTTGCGCACGAAGGAAGGAGCGCAATGAAAGGGGCTGCCGCACGGTGAAGTTCTTATGCCGCGGAGAAGCATGCCAAGGCGAAGATCCCGGCCCAAGCTCCGGCGGCCGTTGAGGCGAATCTGTTGTGGGCGAGATGGCACAGGTGGTGGGGGTCCCACATGGCAGCGAGTCAAGTTCTGGGATCCCAAGCCGCCCACTGACGTCTCGGCCCCGCGTATCGGCGAGTGTAACCGAGCGCAGCGCAAGCGCGTGGGAGAGGCTGGGCAGTGGGCCCCACACGTCAGCGAAAGATGACGGGAGCGCGCGCGCGGGGGTGGATTGGGCCGCGCGGCGTGGTGTGCAGGTGGGCCGAATGCTGTGCAGTTGGCCCATGAATCCTTTTTATTCTTTTTTTCTTTTTTTCTTTATATTTTCTGTTTTCTTTTCTTTTTCTCCCTTTTCTAATCCAATTTGGATTCAAGTTTTAAATTCAAACTTTGTGGCCACATTTACACTATGTTTGTACAGTAAAAAGTAGTAAGCCTAAGAATATTTATATTTTTGTATTTCTATGTCTTTCCTATTCTTCTTATTTTCAAACCCCTAAATTTTAATTTAAGGATCAATTCAACCTTTAGAATCATTGTTTTATTATTATTATTAACATTATTATTTTATTTAATGCACAAACAATAAAACTCCATCATGTTGCAAATTTTTTTTATCATTTGTTTTAATTCACCTCCAACTCTCATGTATGCTCTTTTTATGATGCAATTATGGCACATAAGACAAGGAATTCACTATATAATCCTCTTATACAATTTTGAGTATTACAACTTCCTCATTTTCTGCATGGTTAGTGGCAATCATAGCATGACTAGTTTCCTCGGAATCACTGGCTAAAGAGTACTCACCATTGTCACGTATAAGCAAGGTACACTTGTTTGGGCAGTCTCGAATCATGTGCCCAAACCCTCTGCAACGATGGCACTGAATATCCTGTGTACGTCCTGTGGAAGAAACGGTCGTGCCTTTGGCAGGGGGCGCCGCTGGCTTGGCCGTCCCTGTGCATGGTGTAGTGCTAGGCATAGAAGGTGCAGGGCTAGAAGGAGTTGAGCTGTGTGTTGAACCCCGGCCTGCAAAAGAGTTAGTATATGTCTTTAATCGTCGTCCCTGCACTTCACGTTCAGCTTTGCAAGCATATTCAAACAATGTGGTTATATCAAAATAATCCTTATAATCAAGTATATCCTGAATTTGCCTGTTCAAACCACCACGAATACGCGCCATAGCAGCATCATCCGACTCAACCAAACCACAACGAAGCATACTTGTAACTTCTGGTAATATTCCTCAAAAGATTGTGAACCTTGTTGAAATCGCTGCATTTTGTTAAGCAAATCACGGGCATAATAGGAAGGAACAAATCTGTGGCGCATGGCAGTTTTTAATTGGGTCCAAGTAGTGACACTGTTTGTAACACCCTAGGTGTTTATACTCCGCTCGACAATGAGTACGGATTTAAGCACGTGATATCAGTAAATAAGACGGACAATAAGGTCTAATTATTTTTGCCTATCGCAATTTTAATATCGCATCTGTTCCGTCTGTCGCGGGTGCGACGTCGTTTTTATTTTTATTTGTCCGGGCTCTTCCAAAATTTTCGTGATTTTCGGAACATAGCTGTTCTAAAAATCGGTACGTCCGGTGATTATTTAAAATTCATCGCTCATGCGAATACGAATTCAGAAGCTCGACTCATTCGGATGATTTTATCCCGAACAAATTAGTTTGAACCCGACGACTAAAATACTTAGTGCAAAATAATCCGAATCGTGGGTTGTCCGAGAAAAATCGCGCGCGACGTTATAATTCAATTTATTCTTCAGCACGCTATTTCGAAGACAAAATCACGTATACGTTCGCAGGTATTGTTTCGACTAATTTCGGTCGAATCACGCCGAACAAATCATCAAAGCCGAAATATGTTTAATTCATTCCGTTGCTTTTCGCCTTGATTTAAAAAGATGAATTAACGGTACGAATTCATCCGACTCCCGAGTATTCGTCAAATCAAAACCGTGTCACAATTACTGTCTACATCGTAAACATCGCTAAGAGAATCAGAACAGATAAGTTTTTATCCGGGTTCAACCAAATTAGTAGCATCTCAAGTATCGTATTCTGGTAATATTTTGGTCTGATCCGTTTGTCTCACCAAAACTCTAATTCTAGTACCTATATTCTTTGAGAATGAGACAAGGAAAGAAATTAAAAAAACTGCAGGCGCAACCTTATCCCCAATGTGTCATCGTTCTTATCTCCCCTCCCCTGATTTTTTTCAGCCGTCCGTGGATCGTGGTCCTTGATTTTTTTTCAGGCGATCTCATCTTCTAGCCGCTCTACTCGGATATTTCAGCACTCAGCCATCTTATCCTCGCCGTGGCACTCGCTCAGCCATCTTCAATCTCCCTGCACGCTCGACTGAGCTCGCTGGTTCCCTTTCCCCTCTCCCGTGGCGACTCCCTGGTGCTCGCCCTAGCCCCGGCGTCGTGACCGCTCCCTCCCATGGCGTGGCTGCTCCCATACCGTGTCGTCCCCAAGCGCTGGATCTTCCTCTGCTCGGTCATCTCTCTGCTCCCTGTCTCTTTCCCCCATGGCGTCGAACGAGCGATTTCCCTCTGCGCGCAGCTCCCAGCCGAGCGTTCCTGCGCCCGGCTTCTTGCTCCAGACCATGGCTCTGCTCCAGCTCGCCGGACCTCCCTGCCCAGCTCCCAGCACCGCGCTCCCTCAGCTCGCGGAGCTTCTCCTCGCCCTGCTCGGCCTCTGTTTCTCCCTGCTCCCGCACAGCCGCGTGCTCTGCTTACCATCGCAAGCTCGCCACACCCCTGGACGCCTGCTTCTTGTCTACTCGGCGCCCCTGCGCTTGCTTGCTTGGATCTCCCTTGCCATGGCCGCACGCTGCCGGCTCCCTGCTCGGCCTAATCGTCGCCTCTATCGCTCCCTCAGCTCGCCCGAGTTCCTCCCTTGTGCTCGCGCATTCCTCTGTCGTAGAAATTCTCTGCGCGCGTGTCTGACTCCGCTCGGCCACGGCGTCCTATAGAGCTCCTGCGCGTCTTTTTCTTCGATCTCCCTGCACGCAGCCTGACCGCGCAGCTCACCGGCGTTCATCCCTTGAACCGCGCCCTTGCTGTTCGCTGCTGGTGCTCGTCGTGCATCCTGTTTCCTGCTCGCCAGCGTGCTCTCTCGGCTCGCTCGACTTTAATTCCCAATCGCGTCATCGACCTCGTCGTTTGCCGTCGAGCCTTACTGCCATTCCTGCTGTGCCTCGCTTCCGTTGTGTTCGACTAAATGTCGGACCAAGAATCCACGACGTCGCTCGTCCTCGTTGTGAAATCCTCACGCTCACCATCCCTTATTCGATCTTGTCGTTAAGCTTCGCCTCAACCTCAGCTCGTCGGACACGCTCGCCAGGTGTTCGATCGAAGACTTCAAATGAAAGTCATCGTCGTTCCATGCGTCATCAAGAAATTCCAGGAGTCAAGTGAAGACGGAGCTAGCAACGTGATATTCATCAAGTGCGCGACAAAAAGCTCGAACATACTGCGCGACTCAAGTTCGGTTCGTCAAAATTATTCAGTCGAGGAAAAAGAACGCTCGCCGTGTACGTGCTTGCCAACGCCACCGGGGCGCTCGAGCTCGCCGTTGTCATCCCGTCGGGACGCTGCCTCACAGCATCGGCTGCGGTTCTGGTCCGCGCCCCGCCATGGCCCAGCCCAAGCTGGCACCGACCTCCGGCGTTGCTCACCGCCCTAATCATGGGCAGGCCTCGTCGTCACGTTGAGATCTGGTATGTGGCTGCCAAACTAGCTTTCACACTATTAGAAAAGATGAATGAGTCTCTGGTATGTGGGGCTGCGTCCTGAGTCACTGGTCCGTGGACCATATGTCGTAGTATAAGTACGATAGCTGCTTTGGGCAGGGGGCATGAAATTACTGAGAAGCTGAATACAGAGGGGCTCTCTGTTGTCTCATTCCTAACCCAAGCCATCTCTCTCGCCTACCTATTTCTCTTCTCCAATCCGCCAGTGATCGGTGTGCTAACACACACCTTTCGTTGTGCGTGGAGTTTAGCAAGCGCATGGGCGTGCTGAAGCTCTGTGAAGAAGATGACCTGGTTGTCGTTGGTTTGATGATGGGCGACCGGGATTTGGTGTGCGCGACCGTCCGATGTGGATCGTAGGGATGAGATTAGATCGTGACCAAATTCGATCTGGGCCATCAAGACTGAAGCTAACGGCTAGGATTATATCGGTGGTACCCCTTCGCGGGTTTGATCTGTGCCTTGGGATCTAGATCTGAGGGTTATGATCTCATACCTCTTCATAATCAAATCTAGGCCGTAGGATTTTGTCTGTGCGACCGAGGATCATCCATACCCCTGCGGCTAGCACGAATTGTAAAAGAAACCCTGTGGTCTGAATAAATCAACCCGCAGTCTACTCTGGGTTTCACTGGGTCTGAGAAAACTTACACACTAGCCCCTGAACTCCCTGGAAATTAATGCGCAGTCCAGAGAACAGTGAAAATAGATAATTAATTATAGAAATTGATTTTTAATAAAAAAATAATTCCAGAAATTTGTATAATTCATATTAAATCCATTTTAGCTCCAAATTGATCCATTCCAGTGGCATTTATTTTGTAATAAAATCGTCTGTAGCTCTATTTAGTCATGAAACTTGAATTAGAATTATTCACTTAAGTTATTTTATTCTAGCTACTAAATGACTTAGAAATTCATAACTAAATAATCGTAACTTTGTTTCAATCCGTTCAAGTTGCGTTAGCTCCGTAATAAAATTATGTACACTTTGGTAATCTTATTATATCATGAGACATGTTTGTAAATAAATAATTTGTTTACCCTATGTTAATTGGATTAATCTATGTTTATCGGATTAGCTTTTCTAATATTAATATAGTAATATGATTTTATGGCTATAATTTAATTAAGACATGATGTCTAACTAATTTATAACTTAGAACGAGGCCCACTTGAGTTATGTATTTGTAATGTCTCTATTACATGAATTATATTCAACATAGAACATAGTTTATTATTTAAATCACCTAAATCTTTGGAAAATCATAAGTTGCTAACCGTAACTCCGATTTTAGTGATTCTCGTTCCTACGATCTCGTATTAACGCATAGATTATTATTATTATGCAGTTTATTCTTATGTTTGGTGTGATGTTAATTTTGCATATACCATGTGTTGGAGGTATGCTTTGTAGCCGAAGATCCTAAAGAAAGAGAACACCTTCGGAAGATCCTCTCAGGAGCAAGCGCCGAAGCTATTACCTATAGAGCTTCGGCATAATGATAGATCTCAAGACGAAGGGCCGAACCGACTTAAAGATGGATTGACTTAAAGACTCATGATGTTTTGTGTCATTATTGTAGTCGATTATAAAGGACATAAATGTAATTTTACACAGGCTGCACCCTGTGCCTATAAATAGGTGAACAGTACCCCGTCACTGTTCAGACAATCCTGTAATCGCTAACGCATTACGCTGGAATTATTTTCTGTCAGAGACGAAGGTATAAACGTACCTAAATATTATGTTTCGACATTTAAGTTCATATTATGAAATATATGAATAATGTAATTTGTTTTTCGTATAATGTTTAATATTTTATATTTTATTTTGTATTGATGAATGTTTAACCACGAAGGTATGACCTTCGTGGTATTTTGTCCGTGGCCTTCGTTCGAAGTTCATTAAATCCATGGGGATATAATGCTTCAACGAATGAAGGGCATTATTATTTAACATTTTCTGTGTTGCCTTGTTCTTAATTCATAGCATTTAAGAACAAGTCCCCAACATTGGCGCCCACCGTCGGTGAACTCACTTCCACTTGTTTGAGCTGATGGCTTCGTTCAACAACCAAGCTGGAGTTGCTTCGGCTCCGAAGCTGGTACTCCCGATAACAGGCGGTTCATGTTCAGAGCCAGCTAACAAGAAGTAGAAGAAGGAGGCACAGAGAAAGGTACAGCATGTCGGGGTGCAAGGACCCTTCATCAAGTCAAGATGGTCCCACATCCCAATTACCTTCTCTCAAGAGGACATTCAGCTCAAGGATTACCCTCACAATGATGCTATGGTTATTTCTTGTGTTATCAAAGGATTTCTGGTCCACAATGTTCTGGTTGACACAGGCAGTGCAGCGGATATTATATTTGCTAAGGCCTTCAGGCAGATGCAAGAGCCCGAAGATAAGATCCATGATGCTACACATCCCCTTTGTGGCTTCGGAGGAAGGCAGATTGTAGCACTCGGCAAGATCACGATGCCAGTGACCTTCAGATTTATCAACAATACAAGGACTGAACAAGTTGTGTTTGATATTGTTGACATGAATACCCTTACAACGCAATCATTGGTCGTGGGACTCTCAATGCTTTTGAAGCAATTCTTCATCCAGCATATCTTTGCATGAAGATACCTTCGGATCAAGGACCTACTGCTATTCATGGAAGTCAAGAAGCTGCCAGAAAAGCCGAAGGAAACTGGACAACATATTCATTTTTTTTTCTTGGAAGTCAACATATATTTTTCCTATAATGTTTAATATTTTATATTTTATTTCGTTTAATATTTTATATTTTATTTTGTATTGATGAATGTTTAACCATGAAGGTATGGTATTTTGTCTGTGGCCTTCGTTCGAAGTTCATTAAATCCATGGGGATATAATGCTTTAGCGAACGAAGGGCATTATTATTTAACATTTTCTGTGTTGCCTTGTTCTTAATTCATAGCATTTGAGAACAAGTCCCCAACACCATGTTTGTTTGTATTGCTACGTCTAGCAGTGAGGTCACGAGAACCTGAAGATCATCCTGGTAGCTGGAATCTCAAGTCCCCGACAAGTTGTGCCCTTAATCACTTTCATTTACCCAATAATGTTCTTTATTATCACTTATTCATGCATAGGCTTAATTTTGATGGGACCTAATAGGTCACCCTAGTCTGTTTATCCTTTTTACCTTGTTTATTCCTGAATCATTTCGGTAGTTATGCTATTGCTTTACATGATTTTGGGTTAATATTTCATTATATCCATGTTCCAATTATCCTGTTATGTTATTTATGTTCATGTCAAGATCATTATATTTTTAATTGGAACATGGAGCTTAACTTGAGAAACACGTGCCACCACAAGGGTGGAATGGGATGCCCTTGGCTAACTAATTAGAAAAGCTAGTGGAAGACTACCTCACCCGAAAGGGGCAAGGGCAGTAGGGGAGTTGCATGCAGGGAGGTTCTCGGGTTTATTTTGCTGCGATGGCGGTCAGACGAGGGTTTCATGCAAGTGCTCTTCCCATAAACTGCAGCGAGTTTTCGGAAGCTAGTGGAACTTTGTAAAGGCCTCATAGTGGATCCCTAGCCATTCACCTCGGTAGTGTCTAAGGGTCTAGCTAACCCTAGCGATATGGTATACACGACTTGTGGGTACAGGATACAACCTCTTCAGAGTGTAAAACTGTTATACTAGCCGAGCTCACGGTCAAGAGCAGCTCAGGACTCTCGCATGATTAAATTATGGAACTAAAATTCAATTTGTCATTTGCTTTGCATGGAATTTGTTATTAATTTTGTTTAGTTATCATTATGGTTTGGTATCTACTTATACTTAGTAATTGCTAATAAAATTTTGACCAACTTTAAAAGCAATGCTCAGCTGTAACCATTCTCTTTGGTAAGCCTTACACTTCACATAAGCTCCCACCTTTGGCGAGTTTATGTGAAGATTCAGCCATTACCTTTAAAATCTCTGCTATTTCAGCAGCGGGCGGTGTCGAAGGAGTCTCTTCTGTTATCATTGGCTCTGGAGTTTCAGCCTTCCTCTTCTTCGAAACCGCCACCTTCGGTTCAGGAGCAGTTTTGGTCTTCTTTGAAGCCTTTTCATCCTCCTTTACCATTCTAGCAGCTTGTCTACTCAAAATACTGACAATTCTTTTCCTCTTTACCCCTTCGGCACCTTTGTCAAGCCTTTCATAATCAGGATATTCAAATTTCAAGGCATCCATCACCCGGTTCAACGTTCGTTTTGGCCGGGTGCCGAAGGCTGTGGTCATCAGTTGGTCTTCCTTTTTGGTATAATTTCCAAGTATTTCATTGCACATTGTCTCGATCATGTCCAGTCATTCTTTGCATGGGTTCTTGAATTGTTTCTCAAATTTGAAGCGGTAAGCAAGTCGAACGAGTTCATGCTTCTTCCTCGCTTCCTTCTTCTTCGGCATTCCCCAGCCGCTTGATGTAGGATATGTTCTATTAGCCAAATATTCTTGCACTAAGTCTCTGGTACTGATCTGCTCAGCTACCACTCTAAATTCAACTTTGGCCAGTTGACAGGCTGACCCCAGTTGCATGTTGCATAAAGGCCGGGTCATTCCGAAGCTCAAGCTCAGAGGACTCATGACCATGGTCATCAGCTTCTCCCTGTTTTTCTCATCAGCCTTCATATAAAACCATTCATTTTTCTAGCCATTTGGCCACTTTGTGCGGTAGCTAAGGACTGGTGCCTTCGTGTCCTTGCGATATGCAAAATTGTAACAACCAAAATTTTCATGAAGACCATCTACCCTGGCCTTCGTCTGATAGTGCAACTCATGCACGCGGCAGAAAGCTTCGGCATCCGGGATCATCCCTTTGCTTCGAAGGGCCCAGATGAAGACGCCGAGATTAACAATAGCGTTAGGAGTCAGCTAATGAAGATATATTTCGAAGTTTTTTAGGACTTCCCCTATCATCTCATTCAGGGGAAAACGCAGCCCCGCTCTGAAGAAGCTCTTGAAAACCACAACTCCATCCTTCTTTGGCACTGGGGTAGTCTCTTCTCCAGCAAATCAAACAAGTTTGCTTTCAGCATCTCCAAAATACCCCAGTTTCATCATCATAGGCATGTCATCCTCAGACAAAGTAGATTTTTCAAAATCTAGATGACTAGGCTTCGTTGGGATCAGAATACTGTAATCTTCTTCACTCTCGACATCTTCACCCTCAATCACAGTCTGCTCAGCTTTGACATTAGAAGTGCCTTCGTTAGCCACAACAAGACCTGATCGTTTCATTACTTCTAAAATTGGTGCCGTCTCAGTGGCCTCGGTTTCTTCTCCCTCACGAGACACCCTTGCAGTTGATCGCACTCTGGCCATCTTAATGGATTTTTATAGTTTGATGAAGCTAACCCGTCCGACGAAGTTAACCTTAAACAATAAAGTGTTCGCTTGAAAGTACAGTACAGAAAGCTTTGGCTATGGTTAAATTTTTTAACAGCACAACAGTGCAATGGCAATGAATGTTGTGGTAACTCTTCACCAACCTGTCTGTTTATATAGTGCTGCAGGTGGAAAGACGAACCACCAAGTAGCCTGCACTCGCTGAACGGTGGACCACTCAACGCTTGGAATATTATCATCGTTTCTCAGCAACGAGCTCAGGGAAGGTGTTTTTCGGACCTTCGGCATTCCAAAGCCTTCGAGTTTTTCGTGGATCGAGCTCGTTACGAAAAACGATCTAGCATCGCGAAGGGGCTACTGTTAGGGGCCTTCTTCTCCGCCGAAGGTCCTCTAAGCAAAAACACCTTCAGCAAGATGACATGCAAGCAGGCGTGACATGAAGATGTATGCCAAAGCTACAATTGAAAGAGCTTCGGCATGATGACACGCTTCAGACGAAGGGCAGCATCGACTTAAAAAGGAAAAGACCGCATAGTCCCTGATAGTTTGTGTCACGGTTATGATTAATTATCAAGGGCATGAATGTAATTTTGTCCGGGCTGTGTCTCGTGCCTATAAATAGATAAACAGTACCCCCGTACTATTCACGCTGACTTATAATCACTTGCACGTTACTCTTGGATCTTTACCTTCTGTCAAGTTGAAGGTACAAATGTAATTCAATATCATTGATGTTTATTTATAACTATATGATGATGTTATGAATAATCTAATGATCTAAAATGATTATTCATGCTTTCTCTATGTTTCATACAATCATGTTTATATTTTTATACATCGCAATGAAGAAGGTATGTCCTTCTTGACCTTCGTTCGAAGATCATTATATCCTAAGGGAGATAATGTTATGAAGGACGAAGGTCTTTAACTATTAACTTTTGTGTTTCCTTGTTCTTGATTCATAGCTTTTGAGAACAAGTGACCAACACTAGAGGAACATGATTGTTATATCTAGTGGTACAGTAATATCTAGTGTTGTTTGAATGTAGTAATGCCTCCTCACTAAATATTTAATCCTCTTCGGTGTAGCAATATTTAGTCTTGTGTTATTCTTGTTATATGCATTCATGTGCATAATGCATTTCATTTAGGTATGATAATTAATCACGTGATGTAGAGGAAAAGAGCCAAGTTGACTTCAAGATGGTGCAAGGAGTGGTCTTCTTCGCACGACGATGTCGCCAGTCGGACCAACTGAAGATGGATTATCTGAACAAATGCCAAGACAAAGGATGGTCGTCAAGTGATCGACGTCCAACAAACACTAACGTAGTGTTTATTCCAGGCAAGCCCCGGTGCATTTACCTTTTCCTTGTGATTTTAAACTCTTTATCCCTTGAATAATGCATTAGGTGGTAGGAGTTGGCTGTTAAACCAATTGCTGCATTTCCTTCCTTGGAACTGTTTACCCTTCCTTGATTACCTGTTTTGTTAAAAAGTTTTTTGATGCTTAGCCTTGCTTTAGCAAACAAAAATGTTTTTGTTTTAACAAAAGATGATGCTTCAGATGGAATGGGATGTTTTCAAAAATAAAACTTGATGGTGGATCCATCATGGCCGTGATGGGTTCAACATCGGAAAAGATGTACCTCTCCTAGGTACCAAACTTTAGGATTTTTAATAATAAAGCTGAGACCAGGTGGGTGACTTGCACGAGAAGGAAGTCTCTGTGTAGTGTCTCTATCTGAGTCGATTAAGGACCTTACCGATGTATGCTTGATGATCAAGGACCTTTTAATTAGCCACATGCCTCGTCATGGGTAAGCTTTGCCTCAGGCAGACCAATACTAGAAAGGCCAACACGCAATGGGAGTGGAGAGATGGCGAGAGTAGCGTGTACCCTCCATGGCAAGAGGCTGGACAGTGGTGTATCTGTGCTCTCGGTTGGCGTGAACCTGATCTAGTCTTGAGAAACCCGGTGGCGAGTTGACATATGCAAGGGTTAAGTGCTACATATGTCGTGTGGTTGGAGATTCCCAGCTGGGTATTAATCGATTCGGATCACCGTTACTTATCGGATATGAAGACTTGGTCACTGACTTACACGTAGCAATCCAGTGAACTGATGGGATGATAAAAGACGACTAGTTTAGGCCAAGTGCTTGAACTAGGATAGAAAGAACTCTAGATGCAGATAATTTTACTTAACTTGACAAGTAAAATGATTTTTTAAGGATCCACTCATAATAAGCTCTTCTGCAAAAGAGTCTTTGAATCTTGTTAAACCATACCTTGATTCCCAAAAAGCCAACATATCCCTGAGAGTCTTTTCCTTAGTCGGATAAGACTTGCGAAAGTACACTTCGTAGTCAGGGTTTTCGAACCCATGTTGTTGCAGGTACTAGAATTGTGCTGCTGTGGATGGTGTTAAGCGCCGGTGGGCACGACCTCCTTATAAGTCTAAGTACCTCTTCTTTACTTCTTATTGAGGGTTGTCACTGAGCTAGCATATATTTCAAACATATAAATATTTTATAACTTTTCAAAATTTATTCATTTGAATCACTTTTAATAAATATGTTGTAACTTGTAACTTTGTAATAAAGAAATTCCGCTGCAAAATGTTGGTGTGTGATTTGTGTTTACTTCATTTTGCGATCCTGGTTGTTTATGGTTTATCCGGGGTCCTTGGGACACTCGGACGGATCCTGTTAAGTTATCTGGTGCACATGCATAGCCGTCTGAGGTCTTTGAGACAAGGACGGGTGCATGTGGGCCCAATAACTTGAGAGGTTCTGCCACACAATGCATCCATTAAGGCCGACTACTTCGGATCTGCAGGCAACACATAAATCAAACTTCTTTTAACTTAGCATACATACTGTATAATATCTTGATAATGGTACACACAAGCTAATACATTAGCAACATGTTCAGTGTCACTCCCACTTCCTAAATAGAAAAGTAATTTTCTTGAGGCAAACAAAAATGTTACAGTCTAATGAACCTTCTAAAGTAGTATAGTAAGCATCATAAGCATTTTGCTATGAACATCAGGTTGTGTCGAACATCAAACGCAGTTCATTCTGAACATCAAGTTATCCTCCACATAAGAGGAAACCAGGCACAAGAGACTACTTGGATTAACATAACATTAATCAAACTTCTTTTAACTTCTATTTAGCATGGCATGGATCTGCCATTACAACACCAGATCAAAACAAAAAGGAGCTATATTGTGTCCCATAAAAAACAAATCTACCATTTCATGAGATGCGAACATTCTAATGATGCCAAATATCTTAAGCATTCAATCTGACTAAAACAAAGCAATTAAATAGCACTTAGCAAGAACCCCTCCCCATTGACTAGATTCTGACATTGGCCATACGCGAGATGGTGGCGGCGGCGGACTAGGCCTCGTTGATCGACTCCACCACGGGGAATGTGGTCCCCAACCCTGTCCATACTTATGTCGCCGTACACCATCTCAGGCTTCCTCTCGGTTGTCGCCGCAAGCTGTTGCCTGCAGATCCGAAGTAGTCGGCCTTAACGGATGCATTGTCTCGACTCTGCGGCTGCAACCTCCAGCACCGACGAAGATGGCGAGGAAATGATGTGAACTCAAACAGATCAGCTCTTGCTGCTTGGAGCATGATTACTCAGCCGAAGCGAAATGGGGGCCTTGGGGTGGTCAGGTTGGAGACGCAAAACAAGGCCTTGCTTTTGAAATAATGTGCACAAGTTCTTCAACAATCATGACCTACCCTGGGTTAACCTGGTCTGGAACAACTACTACAGGACAAACAGACTCCCTAGTTGTTCAAATATTGGTTCCTTTTGGTGGAAAAGCCTTCTTAGTTTACTCCAAGACTTCAAGGGCTTGGCAGCTCCGAACATTGGCAATGGGAGAACTATTCTTTTCTGGGAAGATCTCTGGAACAAGGGCATCCCGGCTCAGCAATACCCGGAGTTATATTCTTTTGCCTGCAACACCAAACTCTCTATCAAAGAAGCTAAGCAAAAAGAGCACCTTATTGAGATTTTTCAACTCCCTCTGTCTATGCAAGCCTACGAGCAATATCTTGAGCTTAATGAGGCCTGGGGACAAATCACGGTGACCAACGCTAATGACACTTGGAAGCTCATTTGGGGATCTGAAATCTTCTCCACGAAGCAGACTTACAAGCATTTGATGGGTCAGTCTCACGTGCATGAGATTTACAGATCACTCTGGAAGAACAAATGTCAACCTAAGCATAAGGTCCTTTTTTGGCTATGGCTAAAAATAGGCTAAACACTTGGAATATGCTTAGGAGGAAGAACATGTCTCTTGAGTCTTATACCTCTGAGAACTGCATCTGGTAGAGGGAGAAAACTCTTTACCATCTATTCCTCAGGTGCAACTTCGCGAAGGCCTGCTGGCACTCAATCGGTCTGATTCCTCCTAGAATTGCTCATCCAGAGGAGGCTACGGCAAACCTTAAACAGCAACTCAATGTTCCATTCTCCATGGAGGTTATTATTCTCATGACTTGGAGCATTTGGAAGTGCCGCAACGCTTGGCTTTTTCAGAACAAAGATCCAACGGTGCAACATTGCAAGCAGGAGTTTGCAAATGAATTGCTCCTTGTCATTCCCAGAGCTTTGGGTAAATTTGACTCTGCCATCCCGGCATGGCTTCAACAATGGCAGTAGAAAGCATTGACAGTACAAACTCTCCCTAACCCCCTGTAATTCGTCTCCTTGTCTGTTCTAAACCTTGTTTTCTTTTCAAATTTTAAATAAAATTTTCAGTAGGGGCCCTCCCCTCCTGTTCTATCAAAAAAGAATAGCACGAGAGGGTGGAAAGCAACGCTGCAAACCACTAGGCTACACTGTGTGGATTGGGGAAACCTTGGTTCGCGTAAATATGGGGGGCTGCGGATGCGGCGTGGCAAAAAAATTGAGAAATGAATGGCACTTTGTTGGAGACCGAAAATTCACCGGTTGAGTGCTGAAAAAGTTTTTTGGGAGCTTTTACCAACTCTCTTGGAGTTGTCTAATGTTATAGGACATATTAGGTGTTGATTTGTCTTTAGCTAAACTATCTGTTTTTTATAACTGCAGTTAGGTATCATTCTTTTGGCATTATGTAACTGGATCTGTACAGTTAGCTTGTCATATATAATTCACACAACATGTGTCATTTTACATTCATAAGTACTAGTTGTTCACAATTTTTTGTGGGAAATCATCTCATTACTGGACGACTTGCACATAAAGCGGGTTGGTGCCTGGACTGCTTGCTCTACAGCAAACAGTCTGATGTCGTTGCTATTCAGCAGCAATGGCGTATAGAGAAGTGTCATAGGCAAAACAGATTGAATGGCGCACAGAGGGCATGTTTGTTTTGTGGCTAAATGTGCTATATTTTGCGTAATGTTAGTCGTCCAAATTGAATAATTAACCTTAGTCAGAAAAGTTAGGCAAATTGTGCCAATTGAGGTAACGAACCAAACATGCCTTGAATCTGTTTCCTACTTTTCCTTTCCTACTTTTCCTTTGCGGTGTACTCCGTAGCACGGTGTACATGGAGCTGCTTTGGGCCAAGGGCTTTTCACTGACCATGAGACTTGTTTTTAATATTGGGCCAAAGTTCAATTTTGAGCGAGCTGTTGTGTGTCAAGATGATTTTAGCCTATGAAAACGTGCGTGGTGCCCCTAAAAGCTGATTTTGGTGCTGAGTTTTTTCACAGGCTGCTGGAGTTGCTCGCAAACTCAAATTGATTCTCTCGGCTTGACTTCCACCAGAGTCACAGAAGACCTTCCTCTGGTCGTCCACTGGTCGAACTCATCGCAACAGCCTACGCCCATCCCCGATACAGTTCCTCTTGCTTCCGCCCCATGCATTGTGGCTAACCATCGACGACAGCGGCGTCGAGGAAGCAGCGCGCTGCTGGTACGGAGGTGGAGATCCATCTCATGGCGTGTGGGCGTTGGAGGGCGTTGAGCTCGCTCACGGCTAGCAGACTGCAGGCAAATGACCCCCAGCTGTCGCGCCATGCCCTGTCGAATCGATGAACTAGTCACCTAGAAATTCAAAAGTTGGAGCCGACCAAGTTGGGGAGGGCAGCGACCGGATGGGAGCTGACGTGGGGGAGGGCGCTAGGGTCGGTTGCGAAACGAGGCCGGCGGTCGGAGGCCGTGGCCGAGGGCGGGCCCATGGGCAACAACAGGGACACACACTTGAAGGCGAGGTCAGGAAGAGGAGGAAGGGAATGGCATGACTGGCATGGAGGGCCGGCGAGATGGGAGTCGGCGCGGGGGTCGGAGGCCGAGGGTGATGCCGGCTGGTGGAACAGGCCACGCGGCGAGGTCGAGAGGACGCGGGCGAGGGCGGTGGGCAGGAACGTCGGTGTCTCAGGGGACTTACGCTGTGGGGCAGCTGTCTCGGGGCTCGAGGGCGAGCATGGCAGGCGCGGGGAGTGGCGCCAGGGCGGGGTGGGCACCGGAACGGAGAATGACAGGACTAGTCCTGAAAGTCTGGGCCCTATCCAATGGGCCGGTCCGAGCACGACCCATAAAAAATGAAATAAAGCACGGTCCGACACGACTGATTTAAAATTGGGCCATCACGGCACGAATCGTGGGCTAGAACGATCCCTCAAATAAGCTTGTTTGGTTCAGGATCAGGGTTGGGACACCACTATCCCAGTGTTGTCCCTCAGTTATCCCTTAAAATTGGAGGGACGAGAGAGAACGGCCGGGGACGTCCCTGTCCTGGCTGTCCCGCAACCAAACGCACCCTAAATGTCAGCCCGTCGTGCTACAAGGCCCAGCACGTCGTTGTGGGTCGGGTTCGTGCCGGCCCGGCACGAAAACAGCACGCTCAGCCGCCCAGCTTCCTGCTCCAGCCACAGATCCAGTCACGCAGGCCGGCTCACTCAATCATTCATCTACCGCACACGATTAGATTTCCTCCCACTTCCCTCCGCCGGCCGCCGCCATCCTTTCAGCTACAGCACACCCAGCCGCCTAGCGTCCTGGCTTCCTGCTCCTGCACTCCGCAACGTCAGCAGCGTCCATGAGTTCACGAGCTGCTCTAGGCTCCTTTCCTTTCACTCGTCGTGCGCACGGCGGCACGGGCGCCCGACCTTTTTTCCTCCTGAGTCCTGACGCCTTCTCCCTCTGTTGGACACGCAGCTGGAGGTTGGAGACCGCTGGATCTAGAGCACGCTGGAGGCTGGAGACCAAAGCAAACTTTAAATCAGCGTGTCTAGTGCTTTCCTCCTGAGACCCAGTCACGCAGCTGGAGCATCTGCACCTGGGCCGTGCAGAGTTCACGAGCTGGAGCACAGCCGCAGCGTCTGCCAGGCTTCCTTCGTGCCCGTTGCGTCTCCGCCTGGGCCGTGCCTGGGCCAGCACGGCCCGACGGGACGGAAGTCCGTCGTGCTTTAGGGTCGTGCTGGGCCTTACTTCTACTCACCAGACCCAGTAAGGCACCGCCCGATTCTATTTCGTGCTTGCTACGCCCGACTAACCTAGACCCGAAGCACGGCATGATCGTGCCGGCCCGGCACGGCACGGCCCAAGTTGCAGCACTAGCCAGGACGACGCTTGACTCACAGGGGCATATGAAGGTGTGGACGTCCTTACCTTCTTAGTGTACAGTAGTATAGAAGTATAGATACTAAACGAAACACCAGTGAAAGAATCAACCATGTTAGAGAAAAACAGTGTTATGCAAATCCCAGAATACTTTTTTTCATGGAAATTTTGTGATTACATGCTAGGCCGCTAGCTAGCCTTAAATCGATGGGTGCGGGATACAGGAAGTCACATGGACACGACCGTTCCTTACTCAGTAGCTGCTAGATGTTGCCAGGACGGGACCGGTTGTATTGTTAACGGCAGAAGTAGAGAACGGTAGCTCAAATGTGTCGTGCTTGTCAAAACTGTTTTGCGACTTCACATGGTCCTTGTTCTTGCCCCAGATGAGCGCATAGAGTCCAACAACAATGACTGTCGCACCAATGAGCCTACACACATGTCTTTGTAAATTAGGCGCAGTCAATGATGTATGAAAGTAGTTGATCTTGGGTCAGACAAGTATACATACCTTCCTAAAGTGACGACCTCAGAAAGAATGAAGGAGCCTAGCACAGTCACTATAATCATGCAGAGCGGGCTAAACGCAGTCACGAACACTGGGCCCCTGTCCTTAATCACCATCCCTTGCACGTAGTAAGCTACTCCAGAGCACATTATTCCCTGCAGCAACAGAGACCCCTTCGTTCCCATCATAATCGTGCACACATGCAGCACCTCTAAAAGTTAGGGCCTCTAAAAGTTAGGGACTGTTTGTTTGCTCCTATATTATATAAATTAAATTATGGTGGGAGAGTAGGAGAGAAAAATATCACTTTTGCATCACAAATGAACTAAAATAAACAATCCATACTAGTTTATTTTAGCTTATTTGTGATTTCAAAGTATTATTTTACCCTCATATTATTTTACCAAAATCCAACTTATATAATCTAGGAGAAAACAAACACCTTAAGTCACATGGAAATCAAACCAGCTTAGGGCTTGTTCGGTTAGCTCTCAATCCATGTGGATTGAGTGGGATTGGGTGGGTTTAAATCCCAAGTAAGTCAAACTCTTTCTTAATTTTTTACAATTCCATCCAATTCATGAATAACGGGATTAACCGAACAAGGCCTTACAGAGTATATGGCCGTGAGGAGTCTCATGTCAAACCCGATGGACCAAGCCTTGGTGTCACGCTCCATGACTAGGGCGACCGCCCCGCTCTCCGTGGCGCCCATTGCGCATATCAGAGTGGTCAAGGAGAGCTCAGATGGGTAACTCCTCAACGTATATGACTGAAAATTTTACATCCATCCTATTAAAAGCTTTGAACGAAGAACAAACAGTAATTAAGTAGCTACTAGATACGGTAATTATATATCACCTGGAGTATGAAGAAGGCAGACCAGCAGAAGCAGCTTAACAGGATCATGAACGTGCCCATGAGCCAGTGTCCGCTGTTGTGGACGCCGCTGTCAGATACGGCGGCGTGGCTGGCGTGCTTGCTCCATGGGAAGTTGATGATGGGGCCCTTGAAAAGTATCATAAGCAAGGCACCACAGACAGTTATGGCTGTGCCTGCAATCTTAGCCTGGCTTCGTCGCTCCTTAATCACTATACTCTCCATCCTTATTTATCATATATATGAAGCAAAGCAAGAAACAACTGCATGTTCAGTAGGACCATTTTGTAAAATGGATGTGTGTTGTAGTGTAGCTTCACCTGAGTATGATGGCATTTACAAAAGTTAGAGCTGGCAATATGTTGGTTAACGCAGAGGAGAAGCTTGCTGATGTGCTATTCACTCCCATGTAGATGAAGTTTTGGTCAAGCACGGGTCTGAGTAATTCAAAGGGATGTATACTTGTTAGACAATTGTGTACTATACAAACTCAAACATAAAACATAAAAGAGAAAAAAAAGGATAATTGCGTTAATCCTTACTCGAGTAATCCCAAAGCAAGGATCTTGATGAACACCGGTAGGCTCATTTTAGGCCTTGTTTTCCTGTCACGAAAAATTACGAGACTGTTAATAATGAACACGACGTCGCTTTCTTGCTTTCCCATCCTTTTACTGTTCAACCTTATCGACCATGCACAAGTGCTATTATTTCTTTTTCTTCTTTGAACGACGATATGGTCGGTAACCCTATGATAGGATGGACTTTTTAGCAACATCGACACACGGAAAGCTACTTTTGTTTCTACCTCATACTAATCTGACACTACACATATCCTGCTGCATAATTCAATAAAGAGATGTTAGTTGTCTTTTTTTTTCTTTTACTTTGAAAAGACTCTGCTTTTACTGGAAGCCAACTAAGGCAAGTCATGTAGTGGTGCTGGTGCCTCTCCCAGCCTATTGGCCTCCTTGTGGAAATTAAAAGAAGTGTTGAGCATGGCAAACATAGAACATATTCTATCTATATCGTTAACATTTTTTTGTTGTTTCCAAATCCAGATCCTAGGACAAAGGGTATATCGAGCAGCTCAGGACCCGACGAAAATGTGTACATAGTAGCATGAATCATGATATGCCAGAATACATGAAGTGCGTTATCCATATATTATGTGAGGTAAGAAGTGTTAAATAATAATTGTTGATCAATCAACTTCATGACTCGTCTCCTGATCATCAACAACAAAATAACAAGAGAATACGATAGACATCTTATAACTTTGAAAGCCAACTAGCCACTTTGGTATGTTTTAAGGTTTAACACAGGCAAGTATGACATAACGAATATATGAGCATATAATATATAATCAGGCTCAGCATATTAAAATATATAATTAGGTTCCGTATGGTAGAGCGTTTGCTCCCGAAGAAGCTGGTGCCAGAGCCGGAGGCCGCAGACCATAAATCATGGTTTTTCTTAACTGTACATTGTTTTGTCAAGTGAAAAAATAAAATAGCTCATGTAAATATGATGTGTAAGTATGTGTTTGGTTTGATGTCAAAATAGAATGAGATGGTAACGACACCGTTCCCTCGATTTTTTGTACCACGCCGCTACAAAAAATTGCTTCGGCGTTCATCTCACCCGTGTGACCTAAACACTATAGAAAATAAGACCGCCCTTCCATCTCTCCTCGCACGTAGAAGCCATGGGAAACACATCCATAGTCGTGCGTTCAACATATGTATACCACGGCATGCTACATATATATATCAAGTAGGAGTAATGGATTGGATAGATCAATCACCTCTCAAACCATAGCGCGAAGGGAGCCATGACAATGGCTGCCACTACATTCCGGTAGACAACAAGGACATAGTGGCTCATTCCCTGCCGCAGGGACGCGACGGAGATGAGGAACATTCCGGCGAAGCCGAACTGAAGAAACACCATGGACATGTAAGGCATCACCTTCTTCCATGTCCCGGCAAGTTCCATGCGATCCGATCCTCTCAGCTAGCAGGCTGCCTCACGCCTCTGCTTGGCATACGTGCTCCACATATATACACACTCCACCCAGAGATAGACCGGCCAGGCAGCGTTGCCCGACACGCCACTGCATGTTTGTGGTTAATGAATAGTGGATACAAATATTTTTTTCTAGTCCACTTAGATAATAAAAAACCTAGGAAAAATAAAGGGAACCCTAGTTCAGAATAAATTCGAGGTAAAATGTTTCATTAGGCACTAATAAAACTAGAAAGGCCATTATTAAAAATATAAGAACAATTTTAAAATTGGTAAGAAAAATTCAATAGACTTGTAACCACTAAGACACCACACCAAAAATGATAAATACCCTAGCCCATCATTTTAAGTGGGCTGAACAAATAAAACTTGATTTTGAGCCATATTTCAATTAAAACATAAGCAAGCCAAAAAGTGTGCAACAGTAGGCAAATAAATTTTTACCAGATTATTAATGGAATAAACCACCAGAGAAAAATGCAAAATCTATACAAAACTACAAAATAATACACGTTGCCCCTTCTTCATGAAAAATACCATTTAATTCAAGAAATTCCTACCACCTTTCCCTTAAGCAAAAAGTTACCAAATTTCAGAATGATTGCTCTTGCGCAAAGAAGAAGATAGGGAAAATTATAAATCTGTTGTTTGATATTTTTCAAGTATAGTGGTAGTAGAAAGCACCCCTTTGGCTAAAAACTTTAGAAAATCATAGCAAAATAACTAATAAGTATTAGTGGCTAAAAATTTGTACAAAGTCATGTTATAGCATCTAAATGCCAGCAAAAATAAGCCTTAGAGAATAACCCACTGTTAAAAGGGAGTTGTAGTTCAAAACACCCCCTCTGCCCTAGTGAGAAGCCATTGTAATGTTTGTAGAATTTTTGGAAATTTATTAAGCTATCTTGTAGTTCAAACCCACCTTAAAAGCATAAAAGAAATAGAGAAGAAGAGAGGAATTAGAAAGATTAATAAGTATTACCCCAACATGGCAGCTAAGAATATTGTTAAAAATACCCATAAGATATAAAGAAGAAAATCAGTAGAACACTAAAAATGGGTTAACCATTCAGTAATCAACTTGACCCTAAGTTGCTAAGTGTACCCCAAAAATCTCCAGTAGTAAGAATAAGCTCTACCTTATTAGATTGATCATTCCCCATCAAATCTTAATTGTTAAATTACATATCATGTCATGCATATATCTTACTCATTGCATTCATTAGATTGCAATCTCGCTAACGAAGAGTACGTGCTCATCCCTGAGCAAGGAGCTGTCCACGAGGAAGACCAGGAGCAAGCTCCCGAGCCTACCATCGAGGATCTCCCCGCAACCCCAGCAATTGAAGGCAAGCCCCGGTTATATGCATAACCGTTTATATATGTTATTTTACTACACTTAATGTTTGTAGGCTTGTAATGTGCACTTAAGTGTAGGAGTTGCTTGAAACCTTTAGCTGCATTAATTCAGGATTCCTTTTTGAGATGGATACTAGTATGCTAGGTCGAGTAGCTGCTTTGCTAAATTAGGATCTCGGTAGAAGTCGAGTGATTTTTCTAGCACTCGCGCGTGATCAGGAATTGATTATATTTATCTTGATAACGGGATCTATGATGGTTCATGGACTTGGATCCAGGGAGGATGCCTTGTCCGTGAGACGGAAAAAGGAATTAAGGATTAATGTGTGGATACCTGAGTCAAGCGTTTGAATGTACTAAGCACATGTCGGAAAATATAGTAATCGGTAAACCTATTACCCGAGTGAAGCTGGGCGCGGACTTCACCCCTCACGCGACCTGAGACTTGGTCTCCCATGCTAGCTATGGTGGCTACAAGTGCGGTCACTGCATGACGGCAGACGGGGTCAGTGGAGCATTGTATGCCAAGGCGGTGAGGCCTGGCCGCGAATGGGGAATCGATGGGGACGGTTGACGTGTGTGGGACGGAGTGCCCCTACATGTCGTGTGTTTAGGTTTACCTTGCAAGGTTTTAAAACTTGATTCAAATCGTCTGCTTCTCGCAGCTAATGAGACTGCTTGACCCCTTGTACTATATTGAGTAAGAAGTGAATGAGGTTTTACATGAGATAACTTGTTGATTGTACTAAATGATTGTTACCATGTATGCTAGAAAGAGCAAACTTAGCTAAACAATGATACTATAATTAAGAAAACTAAAAGTTGACCTTAGATACAGCTAGTGCTTTTGGCAAACCAAACCCCACAGCCAAACAGCTTCATGGTCTAGAGGTAGAGGAGTAGATTCCTCACACCGGGTAAGTCTAGCTGAATATTAATATACTTAGCCTTGCTTGTGGCATAATTTTTGCAGGTTCACTTCAAGATATGGTTGATGGTGTGACTTGGCCTACAACCCTGCCACCGGGTTGGACGGTCGAGTGGGATGCTGCTCCGGCAGGAGAGGAGCAGGAGGAGTAGTGGGCTAGGCCTTGCCCTATTCCTCACTCGTGACGATGTCGATTACCCGCTGCAGATTACCTTATGAACTTATTTCAGTCTATGTGAAAACTCCAATTTATGTAATAACTCCAGTACTTTAATTTGAGGTTTTCCTGTTTTATTGCTTTTCTTCTATGACTTACCTTCGAGTGAGTTTGTGGTATTTGATCCTGGTTAAGTGACTCTATCAGACTAGATCTGAGGGACTGACGGGTCATTCTGATTTAAGTGTGTTGCGGCCCTTGAGGCGTGACTTGGGCACTTAAGCTGGAATAATTCGGACGGTTCTAATACAGCTGGTATTGAAGCAAATACCACCACAGAGAAGAACAATAAACCATGAATACCAATTTTCAAAAATCTAAAACTTGCTTAGAAACAGGTGTAAATCGTCATGACTAGAACGCTAGACCTAGGGCGAAAGGCCTCAGGAATAGTGGGAGAAATAGGTGGCTAATTGAGTAGGCCCTGTGGGCCAGTCCTTAGCTTTTTAAGAGAGGATGCCCTAGAAAGGCACCCTTTTGTTCGGAGAGGAGACATTACCTTCAGCATGCATGCATTATAAAAAAACTAAAAGGATTAAGAACTAAAGGAGTAAAAATTTGAGCTAACCCGCTTTCTTTCAAACCACCTAGGTTCCTTTTATTTCTTCTTCCACCATAATCTTTACATTTGATACCCTTCCGCAGATGACCTCACCTACCCCCGCTAATGGAGGAGACACTCGTTTAAGCTCTGATTTCCTTTCTCACGATGGCTTTCCTTCCATCTTGTGGGAAGTGCTTAACTCCGCCGGTTACCCTACGCCCCCTTTGTACACAGTGCAGCTGTACGAAGAGCATCGGGTACCACGTTGCCGAGTCTGGCTGACTTTGGAGGCTCATCCCCTTCAGCCGGGTTGGCGTTCCCTTGACTTCGAGACGATTGGATTCAGGACGGATGACACCATTGAAGCGGTAGCTATGAAGACTCTGACGACTATGGCTCATCCCCTGCTGAGAAGAAGGATGACCCCATGTGGTGCAACCGCGTGAGCCATGTGAAAGACGTATGGGCAATGTATCGTGACTTGGTTGGGAGGATCACTGTTCAGTGCATGAGTGCGCTGTATCGCCTTCAGGTCCTGTAGAGCGACGCTATGGCACATCTTGCTAACCTCGCTCAAACCACCAAGCTCACCCTCGACAGCCGGGAGGACTTCGTGGTCGACTTGTCCTCTGAGTTGGTGGAGAAGGACCTACAGGTGGAAAGGCTGAGCCGGCGCATCACCACCCTGGAGCAGTAGGTGGAGATCCGAGACAACACCATCGATGTCTTGGAAAACCAGCTCCATGATGTGCAGCAGGAACTTGAAGAAGCTAATGACCACCTGGACATGCACCACTTGGAGATGGAGGCCAATAAGGCCGGAAGCGAGGGAGAAGAGGCTCCTGTGGAGTTAGGACCAACCCCTGGTGCCAATGTGACTAGCTCCACGATGCCCTCTTCGCCCGTATCCAGTGTCGCTTCCACTACTTAGGGTTGATAAGTCATTTTGACGTTTTAGGAGGATAGAAACCTACGCGAGCTTAGTTAATGGCAGATTTAGGACTAGGCTTATGGGTACTTCCCCTAATTGATGTAACCCTTGAGAACTTTTGAGATCTATGGGATGTTTGTAACCATGTTATCTTCGTTCGAACTTAATATTATGATTATGGCAATTTCCTTCCATATGATATAATAACATGATGTTCGAAATTGTGAATTGGGATAACAATGGCGACAATCTCTGCTTTTAGATGGTAGCTAGGCAGCGCCATGGGCATAACGAGCAAGTTCCCCTGCCACCTCTCGCAGCTCCCACGGTGCAGGAGTTGATGGCCCAGCAGAACGAGATTCTACGACAGCTTTTGCAGCGCTAGCCCCACCCTCAGCAGTATGGTGGAGGCCAGCCACAGCGACCTCCGACAGTGGCAACCTACCAGGAGTTCCTGAGTACACAGTCCTTGTTCACCAAGGCAGAGGATCCGTTGGATGCTGACGTGTGGTTACGCGTCGTGGAGTCCAAGTTTCCCCTCCTCATGGGAGACTGCCCTGATGACACCAAGGCTCGCTTCGCCACGCAGCAGCTTCGTAGACCTGCTCGGACTTGGTGGGACCATTTTCGTGCTATGCTACCTACTGGTCATGAAGTTTCTTAGGAGGAATTCAAGACTGCTTTCAGAGGGCACCACATCCCAGCTGGAATTCTGGACCACAAGCTGAATGAGTTCCTGGCACTCAATCAAAGAACCCGCACAGTATTGCAGTATGCTCAGGCCTTCAACGACCTGTGCCAGTACGCAGGTTATCATGCTGATTCTGACGAGAAGAAGAGAGACCGCTTCCGCAGGGGTCTCAACACCAAGTTGCGTGAACGTCTCAACACTGTCCGGGCTGATAGCTTCAATGAGTTGGTCAACTTGGCCATCTCCCAGGAGGATTGTATTGTAGCTCACCGGGCAGAGAAGAAGAGAAAGGCACCAATGGCAGCACCCTCTACTCAGACCCAGAGGTTCATAATTGTTTCCCACAATCAGAGCAGGGGATTTCAGCAGTAGGCAGGTAGATGGGTGATGAGGCCACCTCAGCAGCAGTAGCCAGCACCCACTCGTTTTCCAGCTCCCGCTCCAAGGAACAATCAACCTCTGCCGCAGCAGCAGTTCCGCTAGGGAAATGGGAACAAGTGCTTCACTTGTGGCAATGTGGGCCACTATGCCAAGAATTGCCAAGAAATCAGCAGAGGCAGATGCCAGCACCAAATCAAGCTAAGGGAAGAAAGCAGAAGGTACAAGTCAGGCAAGGGAAGCTCAACTTCACTACTCTAGAGGAGTTACCTGAGGGAGCCCACATCATGACTGGTATCTTTTCAGTTTATAATCAACCTGCATGTTGGGACCATGCTTCGTCGTCGAAGGTCCTGCAGGAAGAAACAGTTTCGGTTGAAGCTGTCTGTACGTAATGCCGAAGGGTGCTGTTCATGAAGCTTCGGAATTACAAACCGACTTAAAGATAGAATGACCTTTTAGTCCATAAGAGTTTGAGTCGATGTTGTAAACTTTTATGAGGGGTATGATTGTAATTGTTCACAGGTTGTGTCTTGTGCCTATAAATAGTGAACAGTATTCCTTTACTGTTCACGCATTCCTGTAATTGCAATCGCATCACCCGGAAATTATCATTTGTCAAGGCAGAGTATTTGAGAGCAAGTCCCCAACATTGGCGCCCACCTCCGGTCAACTCACTTCCACTTTTTTGAGCTGATGGCTTCGTTCAACGATCAAGCTGGAGCTGCTTCGGCCCCGAAGCTGGTACTCCCGATAACAGGTGGTTCATGCTCAGAGCCAGCCAACAAGAAGCAGAAGAAGGAAGCACAGAGAAGGGTATAGCATGTTGGGGTGCAAGGACCCTTCATCAAGTCAAGATGGTCTCACATTCCAATTACCTTCTCCCAAGAGGATCTTCAACTTCATGGAAGTTAGGAAGCTGCTAGAAGGGCCGAAGGAAATTGGACAGATTCAAAAGCAATCCATAATATAGATGGAGCTGAGGTCTATGAGCAATACAAGTTCAGAAGGGAAAAAGCTGCTTCAGCTGACCAGCCGAAGCCCATGCTCTTATGTGAGGATATAGCAGATCAGAAGGTGCTATTGGGATCTCAATTGTCTGAAGAGCAGGAAAAAACCTTGATAAGGTTTCTGTTCAATAATAAAGATGTTTTTGCTTGGTCAGCTAATGATCTTTGTGGAGTTAACAGGGATGTTATTGAGCATTCGCTCAATGTCGATCCATCCTTCAGACCCAGAAAGCAGAGGCTTCGGAAGATGTCTGATGACAAGGCCGAAGGTGCTCGGAATGAAGTGAAAAGACTTCTCAGTGCCGGAGTTATTAGAGAGGTAAAATACCCAGAATGGTTGGCTAACACTGTTATGGTGAAGAAGGCCAATGGTAAATGGAGAATGTGTATTGATTTTACTGACCTCAATAAGGCTTGTCTGAAGGACGAGTTTCCATTGCTAAGGATAGATTCCTTAGTCGATGCAGCAGCTTCATCAGAGCTTATGAGTTTGCTGGATTGCTATTCAGGCTATCATCAAATCTGGATGAAGAAGGAGGATGAACCGAAAACCAGCTTCATTACCCCTAGTGGGACATATTGCTACCTTCGGATGCCTGAGGGGCTTAAAAATGCTGGAGGAAGCTTCAGCAGAATGACAGCGAAGGTTCTCCATTCTCAGATAGGCAGGAATGTACTAACTTATGTTGATGACATCATTGTAAAAAGCACGAAGCAAGATAACCACATTGCTGATTTACAGGAGACCTTCGCTAATTTTAGACAGGCTGGTTTAAAGCTGAATTCAGAAAAATGTGTCTTCGGAGTAAAGAAGGGGAAATTTCTTGGTTGCCTAGTTTCAACAAAGGGAATTGAGGCTAATCCAAGCAAAATCGAAGCTATACTTCGAATGGAACCACCAAGTACAAAAAAGGGGGCTCAAAGATTGACGGGAAGGCTGGCATCTCTCAACAGATTCATATCCAGATCAGCAGAGAGAAACTTACCATTCTTCGAAGTGCTGAAGTCAGCCGAAGTCTTTCAATGGGGACCAATCCAGCAGAAAGCCTTCGAAGAGTTGAAGCAATATTTGATAGATCTAACAACATTAACTCCACCAACGCCAGGGGCTCCTTTGTTATTATATGTGGCAGCTTCGCACTCAGCGGTAAGTGTAGCACTTGTCCAGGAGAAGCTTGAAGGCCAAGTTAAGAGGCAGGCCCCAATATATTTCGTATCCAAGGTTCTTAGTTTATCGAAGAAAAATTATACAGAATTGGAGAAGGTACTGTATGCTGTTTTGATGGCCTCCAGGAAGCTTCGGCATTATTTTCAAGCTTACAACATAATTGTTCCTTCTTTGCAACCTCTAAAGGATATTATGAGAAACCGAGAAGCTACCGGAAGGATTGGAAAATGGGCTGCAGAGTTCAATGAATTTTGTATTGATTATGTTCATAGATCCTCGATTCAGTCCCAGGCGTTAGCAGACTTCATTGCTGACTGGACGCCATGGGCTCAGGAGGAAGAAACAAATAAAGATACCGAAGCATGGACAGTGTTTTGCGATGGGTCTTGGGGAACCTTCAGAGCAAGAGCGGCTGCTGTGTTGGTTTCACCTTCCAAAGTTAAAACTTGTTATGCGGCAAGACTTGATTTTAGTTGCACAAATAATATCGCTGAATATGAAGCTCTGCTCTTGGGTCTTCGGAAGTTAAAGGCAATGGGAATCAGAAGGGCCATTCTTAAAACTGATTCTCAAGTTATTTCTGGTCATGTTGACAAGAGCTATAAAGCAAGAGACCCGAAGCTTGAAAAGTATCTAGATACAGTCCGAAGGATTGAGGCTTCCTTCGAAGGTTTCTCTGTCAAAAATATTCCTCGTGGAGAAAATGAATACGCTGATCTATTGGCCAAGTCAGCAGCCCAGGGGCTGCCTATACCTTCGGAAGTATTTTTCAAAACAATAAAAGCACCTTCGGTCGAGCTTCTTGAAAGAGCAATCCTTAATATATCCCCTGTTTATAGCGAGGATTGGAGAACTGAGATCGTCTCTTTCCTTCAGGGTAATTTTCTTTCAGACAACGAAGCTTATAACAGGAGAATAGAAGCAAGAGCTCGACCATATGTCATAATAGAAGGGGAGTTATACAAGCATAGGGTCTGTTCCCCATTGCTCAAGTGTTTATCCAGATCCGAAGGTATAGAATTAATGAAGGAAATACATGCAGGCCTGTTTGATCCCACATTGGATCTAGGCCCTTGCTCGGGAAAGTTTTTCGCCAAGGATTTTATTGGCCAAAGGCAGCTTCGGATGCAGCGGATATAGTCCAAAAGTGCGAAGGTTGTCAGAAATGTGCAAGAGATAAAAAACAACCTTCGTCTTTAACTCAATTAATACAACCCACTTGGCCGTTGCAAAGGTGGGGCCTTGATTTGCTAGGCCCATTACCACTAGCACAGAGGAACTTAAGATATGTGGTAGTGGCAGTGGAGTATTTTTCCAAATGGATTGAGGCAAAGCCCTTAGCCACAATAACTTCATTTACTATTCAAAAGTTTTTCTGGTAGAACATTGTTTGTCGCTTCGGAGTACCGAAGGCCATTACTGTGGACAATGGGACACAGTTTGATTCTGAAGCCTTCAGAGAATTTTGTGATCAATTTGGCACAAAGATCCATTTTGCATCAGTTCGACACCCAGAGTCAAATGGACTTGTCGAAAGAGCTAATGGGATCATAATGACAGGAATAATGAAGTCAATCTTCAATCAGCCCAGGGGAAAATGGCCTGACGAGCTAATCAAAGTGGTATGGAGCCATAATACAATCATGTCAAGGTCAACAGGTTTTACGCCCTTTAAACTATTGTTCGGTGACGAAGCAATAACCCCAGAAGAGGCCAAAGCAGGTTCAATAAGGATAGTAGCTTCGGCAGAAGACAAAGACGAAGCTGATTGCTCTGTAGAAAAAGATGCTATTGAAGGGATCAGACTTCAAGCTGTGGAAAACATCAATAAATATCAAGCTGAAACAATAAAATGGCGTGACAGAAAAGTCAAGCTGAAGAACATTGAACCAGGACACTTGGTACTTCGAAGAGTAGCCAACCCTGAGACAGCAGGCAAATTACAGCTGAAGTGGGAAGGCCCCTTTTTGGTAGTATCTTCGTCAAGACCCGGTTCCTAAAGATTGAAGGATATGGACGGCAACGACATTCCTAGATCATGGAATGCGGATGAGCTTCGACGATATTATGTTTAGCTTGATGTAATTTTTTATATTCTTTTTCGTGGCACCCTTTTCCTTTCCAAAGGGGGAGAAAGGTTTTTAATGGGGCCACAACATGTAATTTTCCTTATTTCAATTTTATGAGAGTGATATCCCCAAAAAATGTAAATGTAAATGCAAAAGGAAAAAGAAAATGAAACAGGGAGAAGCTCAAAAGTCGTTCCTAAGAGAATGCAGGGCTTACAGCGAAAAATAAGCGCTGATTCCGCTGAAAGTAAAAGGCGAAGAAGCTCCTAAGGGAGGCTTACAGCGAAAAATAAGCGCTGATTCCGCTGAAAGTAAAAGGCGAAGAAGCTCCTAAGGGAGGCTTATAGCGAAAAATAAGCGCTGATTCCGCGGAAAGTAAAAGGCGAAGAAGCTCCTAAGGGAGGCTTACAGCGAAAAGTCAACGCTGAAGGACTATGATTATGTATTTTGATATTCATTTGTACAATGCATCTCATCATGTCATTTGCATTCATAAACATGCATTTAGACATATATAGAATCATCATTATACCGCACAAAAACACAGATGCTTCGGCGATGAGGAAAAACTCGAAGGAAAATTTTTATGCTTCGTTGTGTACGAAAAGAAGGGAAGGTGTTTTTCGCCTTCGGCTCAAAAGAGAAGTTTCGTCCACAGCAAAGCAGATTGTACGCAGATAGCCGAAACAAAATATATTACAAGGTATGTACAAATTTACATAAGTTGTTCCATAACTATATTACAAAAATTTTCTCCAGAATTTTTGCAGGAAAGTATATTGTAAACAACTATCAAGCTTCAAGCTAGGCTTCGTCAAACTTCAACTTCGTCATTCTCCAGCTTCGTCATCCTGCGTATATCAAACAGCAGAATAAGAAAGGTGCAAATTTCAAGGAGAAGGTAAAAGTAACAAATATAAGTTTCTTACTGGCTTAAGATGACTTCGAGCTTCGTCACCCGCCATTTTTCGCCCGCCACCTACCCAGATCTGGGTCATGAATCTATTTCCAATGCTTCGGGCTAGGCTTGGGATATCTATCAGATCTGATGTTGACAAGCTGAAGTTTGGTCTGTTCACAATATTTCCATGCGTGCAGCCAGCCTTCAGAAAAGCGGTGGCTGTGCCCCGAGAAGCTACTAGGGCGCAGAAGTCGGCATGCCCACCAATAACTTCGTCAAGGGCATCAACCTCGCCTTCAATATATTCTAACGTGCTGGGCAGATTATCAGCTGAAGGTGTAAATTTTGCAGAGCTGGCTCCGACAGAATGAAACACATCCTTCAGCCGTTGCACACATCGGCTGCCGAAGCTTAGGCATTTCTCTTGAAGTTCTTTAAAGGATTTCTGCAAATTTGAATTTTTATCCACCTCAGTTTTCAGGCTTGCTTCGAGATATTTCTTTTCTTGCTCAAATTTTTCTGACTGTTGGAGCTATTCATTCTTTAAGCTGTTATTCTCAGTTTGGACTTCAGCCAAAGAACCCTCCATAGTCTGAATAACAAAATCTTTCTTTTCTAATGCACCTTCGTGCTCTTTGACCATCATTTCAAGATCTTGGATGGTGAAATCCTTCCTTTTCAAATCAGCTTCGTAATTTTTAACTTTTTCAGCCAAATTTTGGATGACGGCTTTGTTCTTCTCTTCTTCGAGATCTTGTTGCATTTTTAGAACCTTACTTAACTGTATGCTCTGTCGAAACGATCTTCGTTAGAAAACGACCTAAAGGATAATAATAATAATAAAATAACAAAAATATTTGTTACCTTGAAGTTAGCATAAAGCAAACTTCCGGCGATATGGTGCCGTTGGTAACGGCAGAGGTCCGCTTCCAGCTTCGGCAAACCAATGTTTTTGCAGAGAGTTCTAACAATTTTAGCTTCGTTGCGGTTTCGAAGGCACCTCAGTTTTCCTTCGTTAACCCCACCAAACAGTGTAGCCCCTGACTTATATCCGCAGGCTATGGCACATCTTTTAAGCTCTGCTTTTTCAGCGTCTGTCAGCTCTTGCCCAAATAAATCTTGAAATTCAAAATCTTCCCCCTCCAAAATGTCTTCAGCTTGTTTTTTCCCCTTTTCAGTGCCTGTGCTCGCCACGGCCACAACAGATTCTTCCTCAGTCATTTTTAAGAGTATGTTATCAATAACTTCAATTGTCTCGTCTAGGTTCAGATCTTCTGTGGCCCCAGTTTCAACCCCGGCAGCTTCGGCTGCGCCAGTTTCAGCTTCGAAGGTTTCCGCTCTGGTGGTTTCGGCTGCGGCGCCTTTAGCTTCGGCAGTTTCGGCAGTCTGGTCAATAGCAATTCTTGATGCCGGTGTCGGTAACGTGTCCCATGAATTACATCTGCTATTTGAATAATCCTTCGTTTTTTCGGCAGTGCAGGACCTTCTTCTGCCGAAGCTGCCTTGTCCTTCTGAAAAAACTTCGTCAGTTCCAACGCCAGCGGACTTAGCTTGACAGGCAAGGGTTCAGTCATTACCTTCATAATCTCTTCTACTTCAACAGCAGAAGGCGTTGCAGGAGTATCTTCTTCTTGAACCAACGTTCTTGGTTTTGGAGATGCAGTTTTCCTCTTTCCTGCAGTGGCCACCTTCGGCTCAGGATTCAACTCTTCAGGGCTAAGTTTTTCAGAATCTCCCCTTTTATTTTTGGTTACCTTGGCGACCTCTTCGTCAGCAGCGCTGGAAATTCTTTTTCGCTTTGGGCCTCCAGCATCTCCGCCCAGGCGATCATAATCAGCATATTCAAAACCTATGGCATCAAGCACCCTGTTCAGCCTTCGCTTCGACCGAGTGCCGAAGGCTGCTGTCATCAGCTGGTCCTCTTTTTTGGAGTAATTTCCAAGGATTTCATTACTCATTACTTCAATTGTATCGAGCCATTCTTGACAGGGTGCTTTAAAATATTTCTTAAACTTATAATAATAGGGTAGTCGGACAAGCTCCCCTTCTTTCTTTTCTCCTTTAAGCTTCGGCATAGTCCACTCCTTAATAGTCGGAAATACTCTGAAGGCCAGAAATTTCTGCACTAAATCTCTAGTGCCAACGTGTTCTGCAATAATTTTGAATTCAGCCAGTGCGGCCCAAGTTGGACCTTCAGTTGTCATTTTGCAACGGGGTCTTGTTTCTCCGAAGATCAGTTCAAGAGGGCTCTGTACTAGCTTCTCTCTGTCTTCGTTAACTTTGACATAAAACCATTCTGACTTCCAGCCTGCCGGCCATTTGCTTCGGTAGCTAATCACAGGAAATTTTGTGGTCTTCCGATAGGCAAAATTGTAACAACCAAAATTTTCGTGCAACCCATCCTTTCTGGCCTTAGTCTGGTAATGCAGCTCATGTACTCGACAGAAGCTGTCGGCAAGCGGCTCCACCGCCTGGCTTCGGAGAGCCCAGATATAAACACTAAGCCTGACAATGGCGTTAGGAGTCAGTTGGTGAAAATAGATCCCAAACTTTTGTAGCACATCAGAAATCATTCTATTCAAAGGAAATCTCAACCCAGCCTTTAAAAAACTCTTGAAAATAACTATTTCATCCTTTTCTGGCTTCGGGGTAGTCTCCTCTCCCCCGAAGCGAAGTAGCTTCTTCTCATTTTCTCTGAAATAGCCCGACTTCACCATTTTGGAGAAATCAGCCTTGGAGATAGTCGACTTCCCAAAGTCCAAATGGCTAGGCTTGCTCGGTACTGCGATATGGTAATCATCGTCAGAATCAGCTTCCTCAATATCTCCTCGTTCTGCTTCGGCAGCAGCTTGTTCTGTTTCGGCAGCAGCCTATTCTGTTTCGGCAGTAGGGATTCTTTCCGAAGTCACCAATCCGGATCGCTGCATTGCTTTGGAGATAGGAACAGTCTCTGCACCTTCGACTTCGTCTCCCTCACGCTCAACTCTAGCAGTAGAGCGCAATCTGGCCATTCAATTTTGAATTTCTTGAAAGATTTCTCGGGAACTAAATAACCTCTTCTCCCGAAGCTTTTCTTCTGACGAAGTAGACACCAAATTGGAGCTTCGTCTAAATCCGAGAGTCGAGCTTCGGCTATGGTTAAAATTTTTGGCAGTAAAACAGTGCAATAGCAATGAATGCTGTGGTAACTTCACACCTACCTGTCTGTTTATATAGTGCTGCAGGTAAGAAGGTGAGTCGTCAGGATTTTTACACCAGGCAAACAGCTGCTCGCACCCGCTGCGCGGTGGGCCGCAAAGACCAAAATAGTGAACCTGAAACTGTATCGTTTCTCGACAACGAGCTCCGGGAAGGTGTTTTCCGGACCTTTGGCTTCCTGAAGCCTAGGAGACTTTTTTCACGGATCAAGCTCGTTACGAAAAACGATCTAGCACCGCGAAGGGGCTACTGTTGGGACCATGCTTTGTCGCCGAAGGTCATGTAGGAAGAAACAGTTTCGGTTGAAGCTGTCTGTACGTAATGCCGAAGGGTGCTGTTCATGAAGCTTCGGAATTACAAACCGACTTAAAGATAGAATGACCTTTTAGTCCATAAGAGTTTGAGTCGATGTTGTAAACTTTTATGAGGGGTATGATTGTAATTGTTCACAGGCTGTGTCCTGTGCCTATAAATAGTGAACAGTATTCCTTTACTGATCACGCATTCCTGTAATTGCAATCGCATCACCCGGAAATTATCATTTGTCAAGGTAGAGTATTTGAGAGCAAGTCCCCAACACTGCATTAATTCTATTTGATTCTGGTGCATCTCATAGTTTCATTAGCCAAAAATTCAGTGCTAAATGTCAACTGCCTTTCTATCATGCAAAAGGGTCATTCATAATAGCCACACCTGGGGGTAAAATTGCAACCAACCAATTAAACCAAAGTATGCGTATTCAACTGGGAAGCCACATTATCAAAACCACGCTCCTTGTTTTGGGTTTGGAGAATGTGGATATTATTCTGGGAGCCAATTGGATGACTAGACACCAAGTAGTGCTTGATGTAGCCAGCCACATCGTTGAAATGAATTCCGCAATCTGTGGGAGTTTCACCTTGTTTCTGCCCAATCAAGATTCTACTCAGTCATGTGCTTTTGCTATGACAGAGTTACCCCTGAAGAAGATCCCAGTGGTCTGTGAGTATGCAGATGTTTTACCTGATGAATTATCAGGAATGCCACCAGACCGGGATATCAAATTCGCCATCAAGTTGCAACCGGGAATGACACCTATTTCCATGAGACCTTACCAGATGCCACCCGCTGAGTTGGTATAATTGAAGAAGCAATTGCAAAAATTGCTGGACAAAGGTTTTATCCGCCCAAGTACTTCGCCTTGGGGATGTCCAGCCTTGTTTGTAAAAAAGAAAGATGAAAGCTTGAGGCTGTGCATAGATTACCGCCCACTTAACTCGGTGACTATCAAGAACAAGTATCCTTTGCCTCGTATTGATGTTCTTTTCGATAAGTTGGTCGGAGCCAAAGTGATTTCCAAGATAGACCTTCGCTCCGGCTATCATCAGATCAAGATACGAGCAAGTGATATTCCGAAGACTGCCTTCTCAACCAGATATGGGCTGTATGAATTCTTGGTGATGTCATTTGGTCTGACTAATGCACCAACATATTTCTTGTATCTGATGAATTCTGTTTTCATGCCTGAATTGGACAAGTTTGTAGTGGTTTTCATCGATGATATCTTTGTGTACTCAAAGAACGAAGAGGAGCATGCCGGTCATTTGCATGTAGTACTTCAATGTCTGCGAGAGCACCGTTTTTATGCCAAATTATCAAAATGTGATTTTTGGCTAAAGGAAATCAAATTCTTGGGTCACACTATCTCTCAGGCAGGTATAGCTGTTGATCCTGATAAGGTGCAAGAGGTGATGAACTGGAAGCCACCAACGACTGTCCGTCACATTCGAAGTTTTCTGGGATTGGCTGGTTATTATCGAAGATTCATTCCGGATTTCCTCGAATTGCGAAGCCCATAACTGAATCGTTGAAGAAAGAAGCCAAGTTTGTTTGGGGTCAGAAGTGCGAAGATGCCTTCCATACATTGAGGCAACATCTGACCACAGCACCGGTGTTAGCACAACCCGACAGCAGCAAGCCATTTGATGTGTACTGTGATGCCTCTGGCACTGGACTGGGTTGTGTCTTGATGCAAGACAACCGAGTCATTTCTTGCGCATCGAGAGCACTCAGGCCTCATGAGCAAAATTATCCCACTCATGACTTGGAGTTAGGAGCCGTGAAAATGTGGAGACACTATTTGATGGGAACCCACTGCAACATCTTCACCGATCATAAGAGCCTTAAGTACATCTTTACTCAGGCTGATCTCAACATGAGGCAGAGAAGATGGCTAGAGCTAATCAAGGACTATGACCTAGAGGTACATTATCACCTAGGGAAGGCCAATGTGGTAGCGGATGCCTTGAGTCGGAAATTGCAATGCAACTGTGTTATGATGGATTCTCGCATTAACACCCTGTGTGATGAGTTGAGCAAAATGAAAATTGAAGTGATTCCTTCTGGTGCTTTGTCTCACATTTCCATTGAGCCAACTTTGCAAGGCCAGATCATCATGGCCCAGCTCAGTGACAAGGGAGTCAAATCATTAAAGAGAACCTCCATCAGAAGACATAAAAGTATAAATGTTTCCGCCAAGATGGAAGGGTATATTGTGGTTCGAAAGCATATTGGTGGTTCCAAAAAATTAAGATCTCAAGAAGAAAATCATGGATGAGGCCCATCTCTCCAAATTCTCCATGCATCTAGGGAGCACCAAAATGTACCATGATCTGAAGCCCTTGTATTGGTGGACCAGAATGAAGAGGGAGATAGCCCAATATGTATCAGAATGTGACACCTATCAGAGGATAAAGGCAAGCCACTTGAAATCAGCTGGAGCTTTGCAACCCCTATCTATACATTCGTGGAAATGGGACGACATCAGCATGGATTTTATTGTGGGTCTGCCCAACACCTCTCGTCATCATGATTCAATTTGGGTCATTGTGGACCGACTGACGAAAGTGGCACATTTTCTCCTAGTGCACACCACTGATAAGGCTCCGAAGTATGCAGAGTTGTACATTGACCGAATCGTGTGTTTGCACGGATTGCCCCAAACCATTGTCTCTGACCGAGGAGCCTAATTTGTTGCCATATTTTGGGAACAACTGCAAGAGTCTTTGGGAACCAAGCTAATCCGAAGTTCAGCTTACCACCCACAGAATGATGGTCAGACCGAGAGGGTAAATCAAATTCTTGAAGATATGCTGAGAGCTTGTGCGATCGATTGTGGCAAGAACTAGGATAAGCACCTCTCCTTGGCAGAGTTTGCTTATAACAACAATTATCAGTCCATCCTAAAGATGGCACCCTTCGAAGCCCTATTTGGAAGAAGGTGTCGAACACCCCTCAATTGGTCTCAGCCTGGGGAAAGAGAAGTTTTCGGACCTGACTTAGTGACTGAAGCCGAAAGGAAGGTCAAACTAATCAGGAAGAATCTAGAAGTTGCTCAGGCCAGGCAGAAGAGTTACCATTATAAGAGAAGGAAACCTCTCTAATTCGAGGTGGGAAAATTATTATATCTGAAGGTATCACCCACCAAGGGAGTGCAGAGGTTTGGGATCAAAGGCAAGTTAGCCCCTCATTACATTGGACCTTATGAGATCATAGAAGCATGTGGACCAGTGGCATACAAATTGAGGTTACCTCCAAAAATGTCTGTCATCCACAATGTATTCCATGTATCTCAACTGAAGAAGTGTGTTCGATTGCCGATTGAGATCATAGCAGAACCAGAAGTGGAGATAGAGCCAGATCTATCGTACCAAGAGTACCCTTCCAAGGTTCTGGATTGCAAAGAAAGATCAACTCGAGCTAAATCGATCAAAATGTATAAGATCCAATGGAGTAATAACTCAGAAGAAGTGGCTACTTGGGAGACTGAGGAATTTCTGCGTTCCAACTTTCCCGATTGTCTACCTAAGGAAATCGGTACGTAATCATGCCCAACCCCTCCCCCTGCCCTTTGAATCAAAACATAAGAAAAATGATCTTAAAATAGAATGAGTTAATTATAAGACTAAAGTTAAAAGGACTTCCTTCTAAAGTTGCAAAGAGAATGACATTCATAGAGCAGTTTACCAAGAAAGGACCTTAATAAATAGATCACCCACTTCAAGCAAGCTTTAACCCTCACTTCACACTGGGAGGACTCCGACCCGAATCTCGGGACGAGATTCCTTTAAGGGGGGTAGGCTGTGGCACCCCAGTGTCACCTAGGGTTTCTTCTTAGTACTAACTCAAGGGCCATTATTTCATGTGAACCAAATTGGGCAAGAGGCACCACTCAACTTAAGAATAAAAGATCCAATAAGTATATGTCTAAAGGATCATGCCTAAAACAAATGAGGTTTTCAAAAAGGGGAAAATGTTGAAACCCTAGACCAACCCTAATTAAGCCACTTAAGTAGAAAGGAAGAAAAGGGGTAAAAAGACCATGAAAACATGGAATCATGGCTTAGGCCAATTATTAAAATTGGAATACACTAACTAAGCTACAATAAAGATTATAAAAGTTTGGCCAAAATAGTTTGTTAAAAATCCCAAGCAAGCCACTCAAGTGGAGGTTTAATAGGGAAATCTGAAATTCAGATTTCTGAATTTTTAGCCTCTAAACCAAACCGAGCGTGTTCACTTTAATCTCTATCTCAAAACCCTAAGCTCCCATTGACAAAATTGTGCCTAACTAACCCCTATACCTCATACCTGAAGATGGCATTGGGACGCGTGCCCTAGACACGTCAAACCCGGGATCTCTCGGTGTTCAGCAGTGAGACAAACCCAACTCCACCCCTCCATTTCTCTTGATCCAGTCAGCGAAACCCATAAGCCTCCACACACAAACGACAAAGGAATGTCAGGGGAAGAGATCTCACAACGGGATCATGGCCATAATCTCAAAGATTTGGAGCCAATCCACGCTTGAACATGACCTCTCTCTTCGCTGCCTCGTGCTCGACGTCGTGCCCAGACGCCAGAGCACGCAATGGCGCTCGCCCGCGCACGCCCCAAGCGCTTGTCAGAGCCTCCCCTCGGCCGTGTTCGCCCGCGCCTTTAAAACCACCCCCAGGAGCGCCTCACCTCACTCCACGCTCACCCTCGCTGGCCAAACACCCCTCCCTTAGCTCCGGCGAGCTCCCCTCCGCTCGCCATCACTGCCCGAGCCTCGGCCACCACGGCCAACTCACTCCAGCCACGTCCAAGCTGCGCCAGCCACTCGGTTAGCTTCGCCAGAAGCCCGTGAAGCTTTCCAAGCCCTTGGACCCAGCATAACTTCAACGGAGACCCAGGATCGCCTTCGCCGGACTTCAGTCACCCGCAGCCATGCGTAGACCGAGCAATCCGGTGAGTCATTCTCAAATTTCTCGCGCACATGTCTTCCTTGACCCCTAGTGAAGCTCCCTGACCATTTCAATTGGACTATTGCGTCGTAGTTAGGCCGAATTCCTCGCCGCTGACGAGCTCCCCCGCCTGCGCGCGTGGACCGACCTACTCCGACCACCATCGCCGACGATCCGCACCTTGGCATGGTCGCTAGAGACCCCCGGACCTCTCCCGACCCCTCACTGGAGCAACCTCGCCGCCGGTAAGCCCTTCTGCCCTTTTCCTTTGTCGCGATCACTGTTCCATTAGGGTAAGGATCGCGGGTTCGATTTCGCAAAACCCTAGGGGGTTTTCTGCAGAGTCATAGACTTAGATGAATAGTGAACCGAGGACCTGTCTGTAATACACTTCAAACCTTTCACCAGGGACCCCAGTGCAAAACCATTTTTCCTTTATCCATTTCTGATTATTCTTTTTAAATTCAGCAGAGAACTTAGGAAATTTATATCTTGAGAAATATTTAGCCAAATCTAGTCAAACCAATTTTACTGGATTCAGAATATTATGAACTGTCACATAAAAATAGTGAACTTTGTGCCTTCTGTTTTGAATTTTAGAGTTTGAAATTAATTAAGGAAACTAGCCAAACCTTATTAAAATAAAGAAAATTAGTTATGCTTCTCTGCTGAACTTAAGAAAATTTGTAGAAGTGCAAACCCTACTTAGACACTGTTTAAAAAAAGTAAGCACCCCAGTATTAAAGATTTGGGCAAGGTTACTTATTAAAAGCCATATTTGCCCAAAACATACGAAAATGAGAAAGGCACTGGAAAATATTGAAAAGTGGATGCAAATATTTTTCCTAGTCCACTTAGGTAATAAAGAACCTAGGAAAAATAAAGGGAACCCTGGTCCAGAACAAATTCAAGGTGAAATGTTTTATTAGGCACTAATAGAACTAGAAAGGCCATTATTAAAAATATAAGAACAATTTCAAAATTGGTAAGAAAAATTCAGTAGACTTGTAACTACTAAGACACCACTCCAAAAATGATAAATACCCCAGCCCATTATTTTAAGTGGGTTGAACAAATAAAACTTGATTTTGAGCCATATTTGAATTAAAACATAAGCAAGCCAAAAACTGTGCAACAGTGGGCAAATAAACTTTTACCAGATTATTAATGGAATAAACCACCAGAGAAAAATGCAAAACCTATACAAAACTATAAAATAATACCCATTACCCCTTCTTCATGAAAAAGGCCATTTAATTCAAGAAATTCCTACCACCTTTCCCTTAAGCAAAAAGTTACCAAATTTCAGAATGATTGCTCTTGCGCAAAGAAGAAGATAGGGAAAATTAGAAATCTGTTGTTTGATATTTTTCAAGTATAGTGGTAGTAGAAAGCACCCCTTTGGCTAAAAACTTTAGAAAATCATAGCAAAATAACTAATAAGTATTAGTGGCTGAAAATTTGTACAAAGTCATGTTATAACATCTAAATGCCAGAACAAAATAAGCCTTAGAGAATAACCCACTGTTAAAAGGGAGTTGTAGTTCAAAACACCCCCTGTGCCCTAATATTTGATAATTTTGTACAGAGAGGACCCCTCACTTTTTAAGCCCCAAATTTTGAAATAGAGAATTATAAACCAGTGAGAAACCACTGTAATGTTTGCAGAATTTTTGGAAATTTATTAAGCTATCTTGTAGTTCAAACCCACCTTAAAAGCATAAAAGAAATAGAGAAGAAGAAAGGAATTAGAAAGATTAATAAATATTACCCCAACATGGCAGCTAAGAATATTGTTAAAAATATCCATAAGATATAAAGAAGAAAATCAGTAGAACACTAAAAATGGGTTAACCATTCAGTAATCAACTTGACCCTAAGTTGCTAAGTGTACCCCAAAAATCTCCAGTAGTAAGAATAAGCTCTACCTTATTAGATTGATCATTCCCCATCAAATCTTAATTGTTAAATTACATATCATGCCATGCATATATCTTACTCATTGCATTCATTAGATTGCAATCTCGCTAACGGAGAGTAGTGCTCATCCCTGAGCAAGGAGCTGTCCACGAGGAAGACCAGGAGCAAGCTCTCGAGCCTGCCATCAAGGATCTCCCCGCAGCCCCAGCAATTGAAGGCAAGCCTCGGTTATATGCATAACCGTTTATATATGCTATTTTACTACACTTAATGTTTGTAGGCTTGTAATGTGCACTTAAGTGTAGGAGTTGCTTGAATCCCTTAGTTGCATGAATTCAGGATTCCTTTTTGAGATGGATACTAGTATGCTAGTTCGAGTAGTTGCTTTGCTAAATCAGGATCTCGGTAGAAGTCGAGTGATTTTTCTAGCACTCGCACGTGGTCAGGAATTGATTGTATTCATCTTGATAATGGGATCTATGATGGTCCATGGACTCGGATCCAGGGAGGATGCCTTGTCCGTGAGACGGGAAAAGGAATTAATGATTAATGTGTGGATACCTGAGTCAAGCGTTTGAATGTACTAAGCACATATCGGGAAATATGGTAACCGGTAAACCTAGTACCTGAGTGAAGCCGAGCACGGACTTTACCCCTCACGCGACCTAAGACTGGGTCTCCCATGCTAGCTATGATGGGTACAAGTGCGGTCACTGCACAGCGGCAGCCGGGGTCACTGGAGCATTGTATGCCAAGGCGGTGAGGCCTGGCCGCGAACGGGGAATCGATGGGGACGGTTGACGTGTGTGGGGACGGAGTGCCCCTACATGTCATGTGTTTAGGTTTACCTTGCAAGGTTTTAAAACTCGATTCAAATCGTCTACTTCTCGCAGCTAATGATACTGCTTGACCCTTGTACTATATTGAGTAAGAAGTGAATGAGGTTTTACATGAGATAACTTGTTGATTGTACTAAATGATTGTTACCACGTATGCTAGAAAGAGCAAACTTAGCTAAACAATGATACTAGAATTGAGAAAACTAAAAGTTGACCTTAGATACAGCTAGTGCTTTTGGCAAACCAAACCCCTCAGCCAAACAGCTTCATGGTCTAGAGGTAGAGGAGTAGATTCCTCACACCGGGTAAGTCTAGCTGAGTATTAGTATACCCAGCCTTGCTTGTGGCATAATTTTTGCAGGTTCGCTTCAAGATATGGTTGTTGGTGTGACTTGGCCTACAACCCTGCCACCGGGTTGGACGGTTGAGTGGGATGCTGCTCTGGCAGGAGAGGAGCAGGAGTAGTGGGCTAGGCCTTGCCCTATTCCTCACTCGTGACGATGTCGATTACCCGCTGCAGACTACCTTATGAACTTATTTCAGTCTTTGTGAAAAACTCTAATTTATGTAAAAACTCCAGTACTTTAATTTGAGGTTTTCCTGTTTTATTGCTTTTCTTTTGTGACTCACCTTTGAGTGAGTTTGTGGTATTTGATCCTGGTTAAGTGGCTCGATTTAAGTGTGTTGCGGCCCCTGAGGCGTGACTTAGACACTTAAGATGGAATAATTTGTGCGGTTCTGCCACAGCTAGTATCGGAGCAAATACCACCACAGAGAAGAACAATAAACCATGAATACCAATTTTCAAAAATCTAAAACTTGCTTAGAAACAGGTGTAAATCGTCAGGACTAGAACGCTAGAACTAGGACGAAAGGCCTCAAGAATAGTGGGATAAATAGGTGGCTAATTGAGTAGGCCCTATGGGCCAGTCCTTAGCTTTTTAAGAGAGGATGCCCTAGAAAGGCACCCTTTTGTTCGGAGAGGAGACGTTACCTTCAGCATGCATGCATTATAAAAAAACTAAAAGGATTAAGAACTAAAGGAGTAAAAATTTGAGCTAACCTGCTTTCTTTCAAACCACCTAGGTTCCTTTTATTTCTTCTTCCACCATAATCTTTACATTTGATACCCTTCCGCAGATGACCTCACCTACCCCCGCTAATGGAGAAGACACTCGTTTTAGCTCTGATTTCCTTTCTCATGATGACTTTCCTTCCATCTTGTGGGAAGTGCATAACTCCGCCGGTTACCCTACGCCCCCTTTGTACACAGTGCAGCTGTACAAAGAGCATTGGGCACCATGTTGCCGAGTCTGGCTGACTCTAGAGGCTCATCCCCTCCAGCCGGGTTGGCGTTCCCTTGACTCCGAGACGATTGGATTCAGGACGGACGACACCACTGAAGCGACAGCTATGAAGACTCTGACGACTTTCTGTGGCTACCATCCTCTGGAGATGGTGATGCACCCCTTGGGACTCTTCCCTGCTAAGAAGAAGGATGACCCCATGTGGTGCAACCGCGTGAGCCATGTGAAAGACGTATGGGCAATGTATCCTGACTTGGTTGGGAGGATCACTATTCAGTGCATGAGTGCACTGTACCGCCTTTAGGCCCTACAGAGCGACACTATGGCACATCTTGCTAACCTCGCTCAAACCACTAAGCTCACCCTCGACAGCCGGGAGGACTTCGTGGTCGACCTGTCCTCCGAGTTGGTGGAGAAGGACCTACAGGTGGAAAGGCTGAGCCAGCGCATCACTACCCTGGAGTAGCAGGTGGAGATCCAAGACAACACCATCGATGTCTTGGAAAACCAGATCCATGATGTGCAGCAGGAACTTGAAGAAGCTAATGACCACCTGGACATGCACCACCTGGAGATGGAGGCCAATGAGACCGAAAGCGAGGGAGAAGAGGCTCCTGAGGAGTTAGGACCAGCCCCTAGTGCCAATGTCACTACCTCCACGATGCCCCCTTCGCCCGTATCCAGTGTCGCTTCCACTACTCACGGTTGATAAGTCATTTTGACGTTTTAGGAGGATAGAAACCTACGCGAGCTTAGTTAATGACAGATTTTGGACTAGGCTTACGGGTACTTCCCCTAATTGATGTAACCCTTGAGAACTTTTGAGATTTATGGGATGTTTGTAATCATGTTATCTTTGTTTGAACTTAATATTATGATTATGGCAATTTCCTTCCATATGAGATAATAGCATGATGTTCGAAATTGTGAATTGGGATAACAATGGCGACAATCTCTGTTTTTAGATGGCAGCTAGGCAGCTCCGCGGGCATAACGAGCAAGTTCCCTCGCCACCTCCCCAGCTCCCATGGTGCAGGATCTGATGGCCCAGCAGAACGAGATTTTGTGACAGCTTTTGCAGCGCCAGCCCCACCCTCAGTAGTATGGTGGAGGCCAGCCACAGCGACCTCCGGCAGCGGCAACCTACCAGGAGTTCCTGAGTACGCAGCCGCCCTTGTTCACCAAGGCAGAGGATCCGTTGGACGCTGACGTCTGGTTATGCGTCGTGGAGTCCAAGTTTCCCCTCCTCACGGGAGACTGCCCTGATGACACCAAGGCTCGCTTCGCCGCGCAGCAGCTTCGCGGACCTACTCGGACTTGGTGGGACCATTTCCGTGCTATGCTACCTGGTGGTCATGAAGTTTCTTGGGAGGAATTCAAGACTGCTTATAGAGGGCACCACATCCAAGCTGGAATTCTGGACCGCAAGCTGAATGAGTTCCTGGCACTCAATCAAGGAACCCACACGGTATTGCAGTATACTCAGGCCTTCAACGACCTGTGCCAGTATGCAGGTTATCATGCTGATTTTGGCGAGAAGAAGAGAGATCGCTTCCGCAAGGGTCTCAACACCAAGTTGCGTGAGAGTCTCAACACTGTCCGTGCTGATAGCTTCAATGAGTTGGTCAACTTGGCCATCTCCCAGGAGGATTGTATTGTAGCTGACCGGGCAGAGAAGAAGAGAAAGGCACCAATGTCAGCACCCTCCGCTCAGACCCAGAGGTTCAGGATTGTTTCCCACAATCAGAGCAGGGGATTTCAGCAGCAGGCAGGTAGATGGGTGATGAGGCCACCTCAGCAGCAGCAGCCAGCACTCACTCGTTTTCCAGCTCCCGCTCCAAAGAACAATCAACCTCCACCGCAACAGCAGTTCCGCCAGGGAAATGGGAACAAGTGCTTCACTTGTGGCAATGTGGGCCACTATGCCAAGAATTGCCCAAGAAATCAGCATAGGCAGATGCCAGCACCTAATCAAGACAAGGGTAGAAAGCAGAAGGTACAAGTCAGGCAAGGGAAGCTCAACTTCACTACTCTAGAGGAGTTACCTGAGGGAGCCCACATCATGACTGATATCTTTTCAGTTTATAATCAACCTGCATTAATTTTGTTTGATTCTGGTGCATCTCATAGTTTCATTAGCCAAAAGTTCAGTGCTAAATGTCAACTGCCTTTCTATCATGCAAAAGGGTCATTCATAATAGCCACACCTGGGGGTAAAATTGCAACCAACCAATTAAACCGAAGTGTGCCTATTCAACTGGGAAGCCACATTATCAAAACCACCCTCCTTGTTTTGGGTTTGGAGAATGTGGATCTTATTCTAGGAGCCAATTGGATGACCAGACACCAAGTAGTGCTTGATGTAGCCATCCGCATCATTGAAATCAATTCCCCAATCTGTGGGAGTTTCACCTTGGTTCTGCCAGTCAAGATTCTACTCAGTCATGTGCTTTTGCTATGACGGAGTTACCCCTGAAGAAGATCCCAGTGGTCTATGAGTATGCAGATGTTTTTCCTGATGAATTACCAGGAATGCCACCAGACCGGGATATCGAATTTGCCATCAAGTTGCTACCGGGAACGACACCTATTTCCAAGAGACCTTACCGGATGCCACCCGCTGAGTTGGCAGAATTGAAGAAGCAATTGCAAGAATTGCTAGACAAAGGTTTTATCCGCCCAAGTACTTCGCCTTGGGGATGTCCAGCCTTGTTTGTAAAAAAGAAAGATGAAAGCTTGAGGCTGTGCATAGATTACCGCCCACTTAACGCGGTGACTATCAAGAACAAGTATCCTTTGCCTCATATTGATGTTCTTTTCGATCAGTTGGTAGGAGCCAAAGTGTTTTCCAAGATAGACCTTCGCTCCGGCTATCATCAGATCAAGATACGAGCAAGTGATATTCCGAAGACTGCCTTCTCAACCAGATATGGGCTATATGAATTCTTGGTGATGTCATTTGGGCTGACTAATACACCAGCATATTTCATGTATCTGATGAATTCTGTTTTCATGCCTGAATTGGACAAGTTCATAATGGTTTTCATCGATGATATCTTGGTGTACTCAAAGAACGAAGAGGAGCATGCCGGTCATTTGCATGTAGTACTTCAACGTCTGCGAGAGCACCGTCTTTATGCCAAATTGTCAAAATGTGATTTTTGGCTAAAGGAAATCAAATTCTGGGGTCACACTATCTCTTAGGCAGGTCTGTTGATCCTGATAAGGTGCAAGAGGTGATGAACTGGAAGCCGCCAATGACTGTCTGTCAGATTCGAAGTTTTCTAGAATTAGCTGGTTATTATCGAAGATTCATTCCGGATTTCTCTCAAATTGCGAAGCCCATAACTTAATTGTTGAAGAAAGAAGCCAAGTTTGTTTTGGGGCAGAAGTGCGAAGATACCTTCCATACATTGAGGCAACATCTGACCATAGCACCGGTGTTATAGCAACCCGACAGCAGCAAGCCATTTGATGTGTACTGTGATACCTCTAGCACTGGACTGGGTTGTGTCTTGATGCAAGACAACCGAGTCATTTCTTACGCACCGAGAGCACTCAGGCCTCATGAGCAAAATTATCCCACTGATGACTTGGAGTTAGCAGCCGTGGTCCATGCATTGAAAATGTGGAGACACTATTTGATGGGAACCCACTACAACATCTTCACCGATCATAAGAGCCTTAAGTACATCTTTACTCAGGCTAATCTCAACATGAGGCAGAGAAGATGGCTAGAGCTGATCAAGGACTATGACCTGGAGGTACATTATCACCCAGGGAAGGCCAATGTGGTAGCGGATGCCTTGAGTCAAAAATTGCAATGCAACTGTGTTATGATGGATTCTCGCATTAACACCCTATGTGATGAGTTGAGCAAAATGAAGATTGAATTGATTCCTTCTGGTGCTTTGTCTCACATTTCCGTTGAGCCAACTTTGTAAGACCAGATCATCGTGGCCCAGCTCAGTGACAAGGGAGTGCAAATCATTAAAGAGAACCTCCATCAGAAGACAGAAAAGTATAAATGTTTCTGCCAAGATAGAAAGGGTATATTGTGGGTCGAAAGCAGATTGGTGGTTCCTAAAAATAAAGATCTCAAAAAGAAAATCTTGGATGAGGCCCATCTCTCCAAATTCTCCATGCATACAGGGAGCACCAAAATGTACCATGATCTGAAGCCCTTGTATTGGTGGACCAGAATGAAGAGGGAGATAGCCCAATATGTATCAGAATGTGACACCTGTCAGAGGATAAAGGCAAGCCACTTGAAATCAGCTGGAGCTTTGCAACCCCTATCTACACCTTCGTGGAAATGGGACGACATCAGCATGGATTTTATTGTGGGTCTGCCCAACACCTCTCGTCATCATGATTCAATTTGGGTTATTGTGGACCGACTGACGAAAGTGGCACATTTTCTCCTAGTGCACACCATTGATAAGGCTCAGAAGTATGCAGAGTTGTACATTGACCGAATCGTGTGTTTGCACGGATTGCCCCGGACCATTGTCTCTGACCGAGGAGCCAAATTTGTTGCCAGATTTTGGGAACAACTGCAAAAGTCTTTGGGAACCAAGCTAATCCGAAGTTCAGCTTACCACCCGCAGACTGATGGTCAGACCGAGAGGGTAAATCAAATTCTTGAAGATATGCTGAGAGATTGTGCGATCGATTGTGGCAAGAACTAGGATAAGCACCTCTCCTTGGCAGAGTTTGCTTATAACAATAGTTATCAGTCCAGCCTAAAGATGGCACCCTTCGAAGACCTATATGGAAGAAGGTGTCGAACACCCCTCAATTGGTCTCAGCCTGGAGAAAGAGAAGTTTTCGGACCTGACTTAGTGACTAAAGCCGAAAGGAAGGTCAAACTAATCAGGAAGAATCTAGAAGCTGCTTAGGCCAGGCAGAAGAGTTACCATGATAAGAGAAGGAAACGTCTTTGATTCAAGGTGGGAAATTTCATATATCTGAAGGTATCACCCACCAAGGGAGTGCAGAGGTTTGGGATCAAAGGCAAGTTAGCACCTCGTTACATTGATCTTATGAGATCATAGAAGCATGTGGACCAGTGGCATACAAATTGAGGTTACATCCAAAAATGTCTGCCATCCACAATGTATTCCATGTATCTCAACTGAAGAAGTGTGTTCGATTGCCGACTGAGATCATAGCAGAACCAGAAGTGGAGATAGAGCCAGATCTATCATACCAAGAGTACCCTTCCAAGGTTCTGGATTGCAAAGAAAGATCAACTCGGGCTAAATCGATCAAAATGTATAAGATCCAATGGAGTAATAACTCAGAAGAAGAGGCTACTTGGGAGACTGAGGAATTTCTGTGTTCCAACTTTCCTGATTGTCTACCTAAGGAAATTGGTACGTAATCATGCCCAACCCCTCCCCCTGCCCTTTGAATCAAAACATAAGAAAAATGATCTTAAAATAGAATGAGTTAATTATAAGACTAAAGTTAAAAGGACTTCCTTCTGAAGTTGCAAAGAGAATGACATTCGGAGAGCAGTTTACCAAGAAAGGACCTTAATAAATAGATCACCCACTTCAAGCAAGCCTTAACCCTCACTTCACCCCGGGAGGACTCCGACCCGAATCTCGGGACGAGATTCCTTTAAGGGGGAAGGCTGTGGCACCCCAGTGTCACCTAGGGTTTCTTCTCAGTACTAACTCAAGGGCCATTATTTCATGTGAACCAAATTGGGCAAGAGGCACCACTCAACTTAAGAATAAAAGATCCACTAAGTATATGTCTAAAGAATCATGCCTAAAACAAATGAGGTTTTCAAAAAGGGGAAAATGTTGAAACCCTAGACCAACCCTAATTAAGCCACTTAAGTAGAAAGGAAGAAAAGGGATAAAAAGACCATGAAAAACATGGAATCATGGCTTAGGCCAATTATTAAAATTGGAATACACTAACTAAGATATAATAAATATTATAAAAGTTTGGCCAAACTAGTTTGTTAAAAACCGCAAGCAAGCCACTCAAGTGGAGGTTTAATAGGGAAATCTGAAATTCAGATTTCTGAATTTTCAGCCTCTAAACCAAAACCGAGCGTGTTCACCTTAATCTCTATCTCAAAACCGTAAGCTCCCATTGACAAAATTGTGCCTAACTAACCCCTCTACCTCATACCCGAAGATGGCATTGGGACGCGTGCCCTGGACACATCAAACCTGGGATCTTCTCTCGGTGTTCAGCAGTGAGACAAACCCAACTCCACCCCTCAATATCTCTTGATCCAGTCAGCGAAACCCATAAGCCTCTACACACAGACGACAAAGGAATGTCAGGGGAAGATATCTCTCAATGGGATAATGGCCATAATCTCAAAGATTTGGAGCCAATCCACGCTTGAACATGACCTCTCTCTGTGCTGCTTCGTGCTTGACGTCGTGCCCAGATGCCAGGGCGCGCACTGGCGCTCGCCTGCGCACGCCCTGAGCGCTTGTCAGAGCCTCCCCTCGGCCGTGCTCGCCCGCGCCTTTAAAACCACCCCCGGGCGTGCCTCACCTCACTCCGCGCTCACCCTCGCTGGCCAAACACCCCTCCTTAGCTCCGGCGAGCTCCCCTCCGCTCGCCATCAATGCCCGAGCCTCGGCCACCGCGGCCAGCTCACTCCAGCCTCGTCCAAGCCGCACCAGCCACTCGGTTAGCTTCGCCAGAAGCTCGTGAAGCTTTCCAGGCCCTCGGACCTGGCAGAACTTCACCAGAGACCCAAGATCGCCTTCGCCGGACTTCGGTCGCCCGTAGCAGCGCGTAGACCGAGCAATTTGGTGAGCCATTCTCAAATTCCTCGTGCACATGTCTTCCTTGACCCCTAGTGAAGCTCCCTGACCTGTTCAATTGGACTATCGCACCGTGGTTAGGCCGGATTCGTCGCCGCCGATGAGCTCCCCCGCTTGCGTCCGTGGACCGACCTACTCCGACCACCATCGCCGACGATCCGCACCTCGGCGTGATCGCCAGAGACCCCCGAACCTCGCCCGACCCCTCACCGGAGCAACCTCGCCGCCGGTAAGCCCCTTTGCCCTTTTCCTTCGCCACGGTCACTGTTCCATTAGGGGAAGGATCACGGGTTCGATTTCGCAAAACCCTAGAAGGGTTTTCTGCAGAGTCATAGACTCAGATGAATAGTGAACCGAGGACCTGTCTGTAATACACTTAAAACCTTTCGCCAGGGACCCCAGTATAAAACCATTTTTCCTTTATCCATTTCTGATTATTCTTTTTAAATTCAGCAGAGAACTTAGAAAATTTATATCTTGAGAAATATTTAGCCAAATCTAGTCAAACCAATTTTAGTGGATTCAGAATATTATGAACTGTCACATAAAAATAGTGAACCTTGTGCCTTCTGTTTTAAATTTTAGAGTTTGAAATTAATTAAGGAAACTAGCCAAACCTTATTAAAATAAAGAAAATTAGTTATGCTTCTGTGCTGAAATTAAGAAAATTTGTAGAAGTGCCAACCCCACTTAGACACTGTTTAAAAATAGTAAGAACCCCAGTATTAAAGATTTATGCAAGGTTACTTATTAAAAAGCCATATTTGCCCAAAACTTAGGAAAATGAGAAAGGCACTGGAAAATAATAAAAAGTGGATGCAAATATTTTTCCTAGTCTATTTAGGTAATAAAGAACCTAGGAAAAATAAAGGGAACCCTAGTCCACAACAAATTCAAGGTAAAATGTTTTATTAGGCACTAATAGAAGTAGAAAGGCCATTATGAAAAATATAAGAACAATTTCAAAATTGGTAAGATAAATTCAGTAAACTTGTAACGACTAAGACACCACTCCAAAAATGATAAAAACCCCATCCCATCATTTTAAGTGGGTTGAACAAATAAAACTTGATTTTGAGCCATATTTCAATAAAAACATAAGCAAGCTAAAAAGTGTGCAACAGTGGGAAAATAAATTTTTACCAGATTATTAATGGAATAAACCACCAGAAAAAAAATGCAAAACCTATACAAAACTACAAAATAATAACCATTGCCCCTTCTTCATAAAAAATGCCATTTAATTCAAGAAATTCCTACCACCAATCCCTTAAGCAAAAAGTTACCAAATTTCAAAATGATTGCTCTTGCGCAAAGAAGAAGATAGGGAAAATTAGAAATCTGTTGTTTGATATTTTTCAAGTATAGTGGTAGTAGAAAGCACCCCTTTAGATAAAAACTTTAGAAAATCATAGCAAAATAACTAATAAGTATAAATGGCTGAAAATTTGTACAAAGTCATGTTATAACATCTAAATGCCAGCAAAAATAAACCTTAGAGAATAACCCAATGTTAAAAGGGAGTTGTAGTTCAAAACACCCCCTGTGCCCTAATATTTGATAATTTTGTACAGAGAGAACCCCTCACTTTTAAGCCCCAAATTTTGAGACAGAGAATTATACACCAGTGAGAAGCCACTGTAATGTTTGCAGAATTTTTGGAAATTTATTAAGCTATCTTTTAGTTCAAACCCACCTTAAAAGCATAAAAGAAATAGAGAAGAAGAGAGGAATTAGAAAGATTAATAAGTATTACCCCAACATGGCAGCTAAGAATATTGTTAAAAATACCCATAAGATATAAAGAAGAAAATCAATAGAACAATAAAAATGGGTTAACCATTCAGTAATCAACTTGACCCTAAGTTGCTAAGTGTACCTCAAAAATCTCCAGTAGTAAGAATAAGCTCTACCTTATTAGATTGATCATTCCCCATCAAATCTTAATTGTTAAATTACATATCATGCCATGCATATATCTTACTCATTGCATTCATTAGATTGCAATCTCGCTAACAGAGAGTGCGTGCTCATCCCTGAGCAAGGAGCTATCCACGAGGAAGACCAGGAGCAAGCTCCCGAGCCTGCCATCGAGGATCTTCCCACAGCCCCAACAATTGAAGGCAAGCCCCGGTTATATGCATAACCGTTTATATATGCTATTTTACTACACTTAATGTTTGTAGGCTTGTAATGTGCACTTAAGTGTAGGAGTTGCTTGAAAGCCTTAGTTGCATGAATTCAGGACTCCTTTTTGAGATGGATACTAGTATGCTAGGTTGAGTAGCTGCTTTGCTAAATCAGGATCTCGGTAGAAGTCGAGTGATTTTTCTAGCACTCGCGCGTGGTCAGGAATTGATTGTATTCATCTTGATAACATGATCTATGATGGTCCATGGACTTGGATCCAGGGAGGATGCCTTGTCCATGAGACGGGAAAAGGAATTAAGGATTAATGTGTGGATACCTGAGTCAAGCGTTTGAATGTACTAAGCACATGTTGGGAAATATGGTAACTGGTAAACCTAGTACCTGAGTGAAGCCGGGCGCGGACTTTACCCCTCACGCGTCCTGAGACTGGGTCTCCCATGCTAGCTATGGTGGGTACAAGTGCGGTCACTGCATGGCGGTAGCCGGGGTCAGTGGAGCATTGTATGCCAAGACGGTGAGGCCTGGCCGCGAACGGGGAATCGATGGGGACGGTTGACGTGAGTGGGGACGGAGTGCCCCTACATGTCGTGTGTTTAGGTTTACCTTGCAAGATTTTAAAACTCGATTCAAATTGTCTGCTTCTCGCAGCTAATGAGACTGCTTGACCCCTTGTACTACATTGAGTAAGAAGTGAATGAGGTTTTACATGAGATAACTTGTTGATTGTACTAAATGATTTTTACCATGTATGCTAGAAAGAGCAAACTTAGCTAAACAATGATACTAGAATTGAGAAAACTAAAAGTTGACCTTAGATACAGCTAGTGCTTTTGGCAAACCAAACCCCTCAGCCAAACAGCTGCATGGTCTAGATGACGAAGACATCCACATATCTGATACATCTATGCCAATACAAGTACCAATTTTTGGTCACATTACTCGAGCTCGTGCTCGTCAACTCAACCATCAGGTGATTACACTCTTGAGTTCATGTCCATCATATTTAGACCATGGAGACCCGTGCACTCTTGTTTTGCTTAGGAACCAGGGAGAAGACCAAAAGGGAAAAGGATTTGAACATGCTGGATTCGGATTGCAGAAGAACACGTACTTGTGACGGTCACCACAGTCACATGCGGGCTTGGATTGGAATGTTCAAACACAACATGGAAAGCTTATCAAGTCTACTTTCATATGGATCCAGAATTATAGTTATATCTATTTTGAGGACGACGTAATCATTGTTTCCTTACCGAGACATTTCCTGCCTTTTCTGCGCATGGTGCTGCGTCACCCTATTTTGGCCCAATGGGTCGTGTATCCAGTTGGGTCCAATAAGGACACATCCTAGGGTTGCAGCACGACCCCAATACCCTTGTGGTCATCCTCCCATATTTATAAACCCCCTAGCCGCCACCAAGAACAGCAGGTTTTGTTTAGATCAAGTTTAGCTCTCGCTACTTGCTTGTAAGCGCGCATGCTGGTTCAGCCGCCCGTCTTCTTGTCTTCGGAACCCCACCATATTGGAGTTTGATTTTTAAACCTCCATTTACATCTGGTAATTCAGTACTTGTTCTACTTGTTCTTGCTAGTTCTTCGATTGCTTGCAGGACGAGTGCCCTAGTGGCCGGGGTGTCACGCTCCACAAGATCGTGACAGTCATAGGAGGTGATGTGTCGGTTGCTAAGGCACAGCTTCTTTGGAAGGCTGTAGTCGGGCCATGAACGTCGTCTCCTCCACCAATCGAGTTATTCCACACCCTCTCATCGAAAGATCGGGCATTCACCCAACGGGTGCACATCAGTTGGTAATCAGAGCAAGGTTTATCGGTGAGAGATTTACTTTTCTTCGCTGTTTTCTTATCTCCTATAGTCCAGAAAAAGCCAAAAAGAATAGTAGATTAGTTTTACCGCAATCCCATAAACCATTGAGCCTTTACTAGTACTACTTAGCTAGGGCTTGTTGAGTTTTCGGTTGCATCGGTTGTGTCGAGTTGCTGGTCTTAGTTTATTCCTTTAGAGTTTTGAGTTCTACCACGTTTTGGTCACCACGAGATCCACCATCACCATAAACATCTCTGGCTCGTTTTTGCCACCACGGGTACATCTCATGTCGGATTTGGAAGTTTAAATACAATCTGGAAAGCTTATCTTATCTTCTTTCCAACGGATCTAACCTTGCCTCAAAACTCATTCTGAGCGCTCCACAATCATCGTAGAAATTTCTGGACCTTCTATATTAACAAGATTTGTTAAATCTGGTTTCAAAGGGGCTGTTAGCAATAGCCTTATTGTTTGGGTTGTTATAGTAAAAAAAGGGTTTAGGCCCCTGCAGAAAAAAGAAGAAAAAAAGGAAAAGAAGAAGAAAGAAGGGTGCTGAATCTCTGAATCTGTTGTTTCTCTTTGTGTTGTGCTAGTTGTTCTTTTCCAGTGACTACCTTTGTGCCTAGGCTCACGTCTCTAGCATGGTTTAGCCTACGACTAGCACAGTACCACCGTTGAATGATTATTCAGCTTGCTTTTGTAACTAACGTGGTACTAGTGTATTCCTTGCTTCAGCCCACCTACAACTCTACAAATTTCGACTACAGCTTGACAGGTCGTGTTGCTGCGGCACCGATACACTTATTCCATGGTTGCAGACTTGTTGGTTGCTGACCCCTCCTGTTTATCAAGGTGAGAATTGGTAAGAGCTTTTGTGGCAGGTTGAGAGTGAGCGCCTTGCAGTAGTTACATCCTAATAGTTGTAGAGTTTTTATTCCTTCACTTTTTTATCTTGTTGCCTCTGTTCGTCTAACCATGGCAGGATTGGAGGTTGATGATGCTTCTCGTAATATGCCACACTCTCCTCGCACCAAGGGCATCATACAACACTTTGTAAGGTTGGTGAAGACGCACACAGAAGGTCTTGATAATGTCTTGCAGGTGACGAATGAAAAGATGGGGCAATTGGAGGCCACACAGATCGACACAAACACCAAACTTGCAAATGTGGAAATGACAGTTGCTCATATTGACAAGAGCCTTGTCGCACTCTTAAGGCGATTTGATGAGATGCATGCTAATACCAATGGTGGGTGTGATGAGGGCACAAAAGGTAACTGGGATGACTATGTTGATGATACTGAACAAGATGATCAAGAAGCACCTAATCGCCGGCGAATACGTACTAACCGTAGAGGTATGGGTGGTTTTCACCGACGTGAGGTACAAGGTAATGATGATGCTTTTAGTAAGGTTAAATTTAAAATACCTCCTTTTGATGGTAAATATGACCCTGATGCTTACATTAATTGGGAGATTGCGGTTGATCAAAAGTTCGCATGTCATGAATTTCCTGAGAATGTGGGTGTTAGAGCTGCTAGTAGTGAGTTTACTGAATTTGCTTCTGTTTGGTGGATAGAACATGGTAAGAAGAATCCTAATAACATGCCACAAACTTGGGATGCGTTGAAACGGGTCATGCGGGCTAGATTTGTTCCTTCTTATTATGCACGTGATATGTTAAACAAGTTGCAAACAATTGAGATAGGGTACTAAAAGTGTAGAAGAATATTATCAGGAATTACAAATGGGTATGTTGCGTTGTAACACAAAGGAGGGTGGGGAATCTGCTATGGCTAGATTTTTGGGCGAGTTAAATAGGCAAATTCAGGACATCCTTGCTTATAAAGATTATGCTAACGTAACCCGATTGTTTCATCTTGCTTGCAAAGCTGAAAGGGAAGTGCTGGGACGACGTGCTATGTCACACCCGGTTTTAGAAGGCAAACCGAATGCGAACCATGTACGTGCCAGGATCAGCAATTCACGTACACAGCAGTTACATAACATGTACATCATCACACAGTGCTCAAATAGTATTAAAAAGGGAAATAATAGTCGATTACATCGTATGCCTGAGACATCCACATAGTCTTTACAATAAATCAAAGTGCAGAAAAGAAACGTAGATAAACGCGGCCTTCACAGGCAGCCGACTGGGGGTTGCCGCTAACCCACGCCTAGAACTCATCGTAATCTTGGAACTCCTGGTGGTCTCCTTCCACGATTTCATCCCCTCCTGAGCAGGGGTTACAATGCTGACAACCTGGGGATGGGGGGGTTTGGTGTGTAGAGCAAGGGTGAGTACACATCAACATACTCAGCAAGTATCCTGTTTGGCTGTAGTAGACTAGCTTTATGTGGGGGTAAGTCAAGCAGTTGCTTTGAGTTGGTCAGATTATTATTACTAGTAGAGAAAGCCAAGTTTTAGAATTAACCCACATTATTAACCCAACTGTACTCCTTTCCAAATGGAAAGAGTACCACCTACCATTACCAGAGTCAATACCAAGAACCATCAGTCTCATTGCCACCTGCAATCCGAACATCTCTGATCAAGTACCACTAATCACTGGAGCTCCCTTGGCCGCTCATAACCGCGAGTACAACTAATATATCAGTTTTCATACACTCTGCATAGGTTTTGCACTTCAGCCACAAGCCGTGATTCCCTTTCTGCCCGGAGATCATGACTCTCCATTGATCACTACCAAGGTGACCCAACAGGGCATCACTACGTAGCCTTTACAAAGATTCCCCGAGACTGTAGCCGCCCGTTAGGTTTCCTAAATGCATCGCACTCCTCCCCAAGGGGCGAACCCAAACTTGGCAGAGCGAGCCGCATACATCGAGCCCCATTGACGGCATGACGACTAAGCGAACTACACCCCGGATCCTCTAATTATTCAGCTAAGGGCATCCCATTCCACCCTCATGGTTGCACTGTTTTCCCGGGCGGTCATCCAACGAACAGGTCCTTACGGAGAGGCACTCGAGAAACCGCTCGAGCCCCCTTGAAGACCACGAGTATAACATCATAATAAAAGAAGGGAAAAACAACGTATCATTGATAATTCTCATCATGTTCATTGATTAGAGTTGAGCAATAGCATAAGACTAAGCAATAATAATCCAACCCAGATAGGTAACAAGGACATGGATAACAAAAGCTAGTCAATCCTTAGGTATAAATATGTAATGCGGGAGGTGAATTAAAGAATGTATAGGATAGAGATAGGTCAAGGGACACTTGCCTCCACCAACCGACTGCTCCTCAGGGGCTTCTCCTACGAGTTCTTCGGGCTCCTCAACCGTATCATTCTCTATGCGAGCGCAAACATACATACATCCACACATTTAATACAAAAGAACAGTACACCATACAATAAAATGCAGTAAGTAAACAGACGTTCCACGCGGGCTCGCAACTACGGTTAAGAAAGAAAGAGAAAAAGACAGTCGAGAAACGATCATGTTACGTAATTATAAATTAAACCACTCGCTTAACCGAAGGGCATTAATTTGGATACTACTTTTGGTATAAAGTAAAGTCATGTTTTCCTATTTAATCATTATAGATAGATAAAGATGAATGAAAGGGAGGGGTCACACGGCGAGATGTACGACACAACACTTTAAATCGAATTAAGAAATCAATGACTCGTCGCGCGACCGAGCGCACAACGAGACACATGCATTAATTATAAAGAGACGTTGAGCATCGCGCGGCGAAACGCATGACGGCATACGTCAACAGAACTGAGTTTAAAGTGGAACGTCGCGTGACTGGACACGCGACGTCACACATTAAACAACCTGATATTAAAATGGATCGTCGCGCGACGAAGCGCGCGACGCAGCACATTGATAATTACAAATTAAAAGAAATCGTCGCGCGACAAAGAGCGCGACGCAGCACGTCGACTAAACAAATTAAAGTAGATTAAAACGAGGTTAAGTGCAGTACGATTACGGTCGTACGCGTGAGAGCACGCTACGTGTGCCGAGGGGGAGGGGAGGGCACGGGCGCGGCCGAGGGGGAGGGAGGGCTCGCCGGGGCGTGAGCAGGGCGTGGCCGCGAGGGGCGGCGCGGGGGCAGGGCTCGCCGAGGCCGAGGCCGGACGCAGGGAGGGAGGGTGCGGGCGGCCGAGCTCGCCGGGGCGCGGGAAGGGGAGGGCGCGACGCGGCCGAGGGCAGGGAGGGCTCGCCGAGGTAGGGCGGGGGCGGGGCTCGCCGGGGTCGAGCGCACGCGGGAAAGGGAGGGCGCGCGCGGATAGGGAGGGCCACCGGGCACGGCCGCTGGAGAGGGGAGCGGCGCGGGCGCGGGAGGGGGTTGCGCGGGTGCGGCGCGGGGCTCGCTGGGCAGGGGAGGGGCGGGGCTCGCCGGGGCCGAGCGCGCACGAGGGAGGGAGGGCGCACGCGGACAGGGAGGGCCGCCGGGGAGCGGAGCGGCGCGGGCGCGGCGCGGGGGCGGGGCTCGCCGGGGAGCCGGGGCGCGGGACGGGGAGGGCGCGGCGCGGGGAGGGAGAGCGCGGCCGAGGGGGGCTCGCCAGGGCGGCGCGGCCGAGGGGGTGGGACGCGTGCGAGCTGGGCGCGGGACGCGCGCGGGTAGGGAGGCCGCGTGGGGGAAGAAGGGGAGGGGGAGGAGAGAGAGGAAAGGGAAGGGGAGGGGAAAAACTCACCTCCGGGGATCCAAACTCCGGCGATCTCGACTCCAAACCCTAGGGCACCACGGGGAGAGAGAGAGGTGGAAGAAGGAGAGGGAGGTTACTGCGCGCGAGAAATCAAATGAGCCAAACGGATCTAGGGAAAGGGGCGCCAGGGGCGCGCGGGCCGGGCCGGACCGGCCTGGGCTGGGCCGGGCTGGGTCACATCGCAGATCGAACCCCATGACACACACGACCATTAAACGGACTCCAATCGCGAACCAAAATCCGAAACAGAACGAGACAAACACGCGACATCAGACAAAGAAATGCGCTTCGGCATGATGCAACACCCATGACACTTAGGTTTTGGTTTATACATGACGCGGACACCTGTCACTATACTGGTTTGAAATTAGGAAGAAGGAGCAAAACGGGAAGAGAAAAGAGAGTAACACCCAAATTTGGTGAGAAAAAAAGAAGAAAAAATTCTACCCCCAAATTCAGGGCGTTACAAACCTATCCCCCTTAAAAGAATCTCGCCCTCGAGATTCAGGGTTGGCTAGCAAAGAGCTCAGGATATTTAGCCATCAGATCATCTTCACGCTCCCAGGTTGCTTCTTCCTCAGAGTGGTGATTCCATCTGACTTTGCACATTCTGATGGTCTTCTTTCGGGTGACTCTGTCTGCAGTCTTAAGGATTTGCGTTGGTTTCTTCGTGTAAGTCAAGTCCTCCTGGACTTCAAGACCTTCCACTGGCAACTGCTCTTCTAGCACTCGCAGGCATTTCTTCAACTGAGACACATGAAAGACATCATGCACATCAGACAAATTTTCTAGCAGACTGAGATGATAGGCAACTTCTCCACGCTTTGCGAGAATCTGATACGGACCAATGTAGCGGGGTGCTAGCTTGCCTTTGACTTCGAATCTTCTGACTCCTCTAATCGGTGACACTTTCAGATAGACAAAATCTCCAACCTCGAAACTCAGATCTCTTCTTCTTGTGTCTGCATAACTTCGCTGCCTTGATAGCGCTATCTTCAGATTCTCTCAAACCATCTTGATGTTCTCTTCAGCTTCAAGCAGAATGTCTGGCCCGAACACTTGTTTCTCTCCAGGCTGATCCCATTGCAACGGAGTTCTACAACTCTTTCCATAAAGCGCCTGAAATGGTGACATCTTCAAACTGGCCTGATAACTGTTGTTATAGGAAAACTCTGCATAAGGCAATCTCTTGTCCCATCCGGACTGATCTTGCAACGCACAGGCTCTCAACATGTCTTCGAGGATTTGATTGGTCCTTTCGGTCTGACCATCTGTCTGCGGATGATAGGCTGAACTGAAATTTAGATGTGTGCCCAAAGCCTCATGCAATTGCTGCCAGAAATGAGAGGTGAATTGCGTTCCTCTGTCTGACACTATCTTCTTTGGCACACCATGAAGACAAACGATCCGAGACATGTACAACTCTGCCAATACTGCACTACTGTAGTTGGTCATGACGGGTATGAAGTGGCTGACTTGGTTAAGCGGTCCACTACTACCCAAATGGAATCGTAGCTGGCTCGAGTGCGAGGCAATCCGACTATGAAGTCCATGCCGATTTCATCCCATTTCCACTGAGGAATTTGCAACGGTTGCAACAATCCAGCTAGTCTTTGGTGCTCTGCCTTGATCCACCGACAACTATCACACATAGCCACATGCTCTGCGATTTCCCTCTTCATTTCGTACCACCAGAATTTCTTCTTCAGATCCTGATACATCTTCTCACTACCTAGATGAATCGAATAAGATGTCTCATGAGCTTCCTTGAGAATCAATTCCCGAATAGACTGGACATTGGGAACACACAAGCGGTCTTTGAACCATATCACACCTTCTGCATCTTTCCGAAAATCTTTGCCTCTGCCATCTAGAATCAGTCACCGGATCTCACCGATTTTCTCATCATTCTTCTGCACTTCTTTGATTTCTCGCTCCAAGGTAGGTTCCCACTCAATTATGACTCCTTGCGCGTTGTTCAGAAATCCGAGACTCAACCTGTCAAACTCTTTGGCCAACTCATAAGGCATCGGACGAGTGACCATCAGATTGACTTGACTCTTCCTGCTCAAAGCATCTGCTACTACGTTCGCTTTGCCTGGATGGTAATGAATCTCCAATTCATAGTCTTTGATCAGCTCTAACCATCTTCGTTGCCTCATATTCAACTCTGACTGAGTGAATATGTACTTCAGACTCTTGTGGTCTGTGTAAACATCACATTTCTGTCCATACAGATAGTGCCTCCATGTCTTCAGTGCGTGAACCACTGCTGCCAACTCTAGGTCATGGATTGGGTAATTCTTCTCATGAACCTTCAGCTGTCGGGACGAGTAAGCCACAACTCTTCCCTCTTGCATCAACACACATCCCAAACCAGTGTAGCAAGCATCGCAATACACCGAGAAGGGCTTGTGCACATCAGGCAAGACTAAGACAGGCGCTGTAGTCAACTTCTCTTTCAGCGTTTCAAAGGCCTCTTGACATTTTTGGGTCCACTTGAATTCAACTTTGTTGCCTAGCAAAGCTGTCATTGGTTTCACAATCTTCGAAAACCCTTCAATGAATCGCCGATAATATCCGGCCATTCCAATAAAGCTCTTGATTCCTCGAGCATCTGTTGGCGCTTTCCTGTTCAGAATGTCTGCCACTTTCTTTGGATCCACAGCCAATCCTTCTTTGTTAATTATATGACCCAGGAACAGGACTTCACTGATCCAGAACGCGCACTTGCTCAATTTTGCATATAACTGGTGCTCTCGCAATCTCTGCAATATCATCCTCAAATGATCTGCATGCTCTTCTTCGCTTTGAGAATATATCAGAATGTCATCAATAAATACCACCACAAACTTATCAAGATAATCCATGAATACACTGTTCATCAAGTTCATGAAGAAGGCCGGTGCATTGGTTAGACTGAAAGACATCACAGTGAACTCATACAACCCATACTTGGTAATGAATGCCGTCTTCGGAATATCTGAAGGTCGGATCCTGAGCTGAAGATAACCTGACCTCAGATCTATCTTGGAGAACACACTGGCTCCTCTCAACTGGTCGAACAGATCTTCTATTCTGGGCAAGGGGTACTTGTTCTTGATGGTGACCTCATTCAGAGCTCGATAATCGATACACATCCTTCTGGTGCCATCTTTCTTCTCCACGAATAGGACAGGGGTGGCCCAAGGCGAGGTGCTTGGCCAGATGTAACCTTTCTCTAATAGCTCATCGATCTGCTTCTTAAGCTCAACCAACTCTGGTCCTAATACTCTGTAAGCTCTATTAAAGATGGGGGCGGTGCCAGGAAGAAGCTCTATAGCAAACTCAACTTTCCGCTCTGGTGGCATACCTGGTAAGTCCTTTGGAAACACATCTGGGAATTCGGACACAACCTTGATACTCTCAATTGGGTCTGCTTCACTGTTTTCGACAGCCATCTGATAACAACTTCCTTTTTTCGGCTCAGGCAGGACTAACTCGGTCACCACTTCCTCTCCTAGTGGGGACACCAACTTGATTGTCCTCTTATCACAACTGATAACTGCCTGATATTTATCTAGCCAATTCATCCCTAGGATGACATCTATTCCCTGAGTACCCATTACTTTGAGGTTAGCGGGAAATGCTATCCCCCTTATTTCCACCCTTACATTCAAACAAATGCTATCGGCTCGAATTCTACCACCGGCTGAGTCAATTTGAATGGGGGTTGACATGGCAGTTATTGGGAGATTATGTGCTTCTACCCATGATGCAGTAATGAAAGAATGTGTTGCTCCAGTATCAAATAACACTTCTGCAATATGGGAGTCGACTGGGAACTTACCTACTATCATGTCGGGGGTGTCCTGAACTGCTTCATCCTCCAAGTGGTTCAGTCTCCCATGATTATATCGCGGCTGAGAGAGGTTGCCTGCTCCAGGCTGAGACACATTCTGCTTTGTTGGGGCATTGGGGCCTGACTGCTACTGGGCTGCCTTCTTTGAACATTGCATCACCCAATGGCCTTGCTCTCCACAGTGGAAACATGCTCTATTTCCAACTTGAGCTGGTGCTGCTTGATTGTTCTGCTGGGTTGCGGGGGCAGGAAGACGAGGTGCCTGCTGATTCTGCCTCTGGAACTGACATCCTCCTGACTGATTGTTCTGGCGATTCTGATACTGGTGCTGAGGATACTGCCTTTGGAACTGCTGCTGATGAGGTGGACGCTGGTTCTGCTTGAACTACTGAGGTTGATTGCTTGAGAAACGAGGACGATTGCTGCTTCCAGGCTGGGGTCCACTGATCTTGCGCTTGCGATCCTCCATCTCCTTATGCTTCCTCTCTGTCATGATTGCTCTGTCAATCAGGTGCTGGAATGTCGGGAAGGTATGATTCATTAGTTGATACTGCAGGGGGGATCAACCAAGCCTCTCAGGAAACGATACTCTCTTGGCGTCGGTGTTGACATCTTCAGGAGCATAGCGAGACAACTGCAGGAACCTATCCTGGTACTCACTAACAGACGATGACCCTTGCTTGAGGGCCAGGAACTCCTCCTTCTTTACTGTCATCAGACCTGCAGGAACATGGTACTGACGAAAGCTTCCTCTGAACTCTTCCCATGTGATGGTGTCGGGGTTGGCATGGGTGGCGAGATAAGACTCCCACCAAGACTGGGCTGCTCCTCTCAACAGACGGGGACCATACAAATCTTTCTCCCTATCATCAAACTGAGTGGTATGCAACTCTCGCTCCATAGTGCGCAGCCAGTCTTCAGCATCCATGGGGTCAGAAGAATGAGCAAACGTTGGGGGATGACCTCTCATGAATTCAGCATGCTTGTGTCTGGGCATCTGAGGCATCTTAGGCTGAGGTGGTGCCTGCTGCTGATTGGCGGCCAGAGTCTGACCGATGGCTTGAACTGCCTGAGTCTGCATTAGGAACATCTGCTCGATGGACATCGGAGGTGGGGGCGGCAGTTGCTGTTGCTGGGGTACCTCATCCTGCTGAGCTGCTTGCTCCTGCTGAGCACGCCTTCCTCCTCTGCGCCTGTTCTCTGACATCTGCAGAATGCAACCACACATCAGAACTGATCTTGCAAGTCTTGCAGCATAAGAAAAGAGTATAGAATTCTCCACAACACTTAACAGATGAGCATCTTCACTGATCTCCAACACAGACCAACACAGCTTCTCAGATAAGGAGGAAAGTGGAATAAAATGCTTCCCAACTAGATAACTAACTCCATTGACATAACAGGTAAACCAAAATGCAGGGGATACCCACACTCTGGTGACAGTCATTACAAAGATCCAAAGCAAACATAGTTCATCATGACAAACATAAATGCACAGGATAAGCAAGCTACCCTGTCTAACTAAGACTAACTAAAAGTGAGACTAACGCTAAGACTATAGCTTATATATATATATATTCGTATTAATTACAAGATCCGACTCTGACGACCTATGGTTCTAAGTCTATCTTGGTCTTATAGTCGGGATTGCCATAAGACTGGTGTCCACGCCGAGGTGAGCGATACGGGTGCTGAGTCCCGACGGGAGCGGGGGAACCATCGTCCAGGTGACGACGCTCCGCGCGCTCAGCCCGTAGCTGGGCGATCTCAGCACGAGCCCTACTCAGCTCGTCTAATGCATGGTCCAGCTCCGTGTTTAACACGGCGGCTAGGTTGACTGTGCTGCTCAACCTAGGATTGTCCTCACCAACAGGTGAGACAATCACGCCTCCTGTGCTGCCAGATGGACGGCGGCGGTAATACTTCAGGTTGAGACCGTCAGCTACCCCGCCGAGCACTGAGCAGTAGTGCGAGAGCGCCTGCCGTGCGGCATCTTGCATGGCCGCCTCAGCTGAGTCCCGCTCAGAGATAGAATAGTGCTCCGAGCAGACCTCAGCACCCCAGAGACTGTTCTCCGGACGGTGCACCAAGCAGGTCGCCTCCCAGTAGTCCGAGAAGACCCCGCGACTATGTTGGAAGACCACACAGTGATACTCGATAGACCAAGTGCGCCGGTCAAGTGCCTGACGTAGCAGGGTGTCGAGCGCATCGTGGAAGTGACACCCGCGAGCAGCATCGCGAGTGTTGGGTCGAGCAACCCATCCTTCTAGCTCCTGGTTAGCAGAAAGGTCGGTGTCGTGACTCGAGATGTCGTCACCACCTCCGTCGTCTGGGTCTCCTCCAGCAGCTACTCCAGGGGCTGGGGCATCATGTGGTGGTGCAGGGGGCGCCTCTAGGGGAAGCACAGGGGAGCAGCTCCTTACAGACTCTATCTCCTGTTGGAGCGAGAAAGAGGAGCCCTGCTGCTCCTGTCATCGACGCTCCTGCTCCTCATGCAGGCGGTGATGCAGCCTCTCCAAGTGACTGGACTGACCGGTCACGGGACGGCGAAGCAGACGTTCCGCGAGACGAGAGGGTAAGAAGGGGATGACAGACTTCCGTGCAGTGTGTCTAATACGAGCCGTCTACAAAAGACACCACAAGCATAAGAGTGAGAACAGAACTAGTATGACCAGCAAGTAAACCATAAATAAATGAAGGATTAGAATAAAACACAAATTTTCAGCAAGGTATAGTATATAGTAGAACATAGGTTTGGTCGATATGACACACTTTTGAAAGGATACCAAAGTCAAGGCAGGGACAGAGGTCTATAATCCTTAAAACGACCATTCTACTCTAGGTTAGCGGTCCTACAGTTAGCATGGGTTTGATACGACCTATGTCACACCCGGTTTTAGAAGGCAAACCGAATGCAAACCATGTACGTGCCAGGATCAGCAATTCACGTACACAGCAGTTACATAACATGGACATCATCACACAATGCTCAAATAGTATTAAAAAGGGAAATAATAGTCGATTACATCGTATGCCTGAGACATCCACATAGTCTTTACAATAAATCAAAGTGTGGAAAAGAAACGTAGATAAACGCGGCCTTCACAGGCAGCCAACTGGGGGTTGCCGCTAACCCACGCCTAGAACTCATCGTAATCTTGGAACTCCTGGTGATCTCCTTCCACGGCTTCATCCTCTCCTGAGCCGGGGTTGCAATGCTGACAACCTGGGGATGGGGGGGTTTGGTGTGTAGAGCAAGGGTAAGTACACATCAACATACTCAGCAAGTATCCTGTTTGGCTGTAGTGGACTAGCTTTATGTGGGGGTAAGTCAAGCAGTTGCTTTGAGTTGGTCAGATTATTATTACTAGTAGAGAAAGCCAAGTTTTAGAATTAACCCACGTTATTAACCCAACTGTACTCCTTTCCTAACGGAAAGAGTACCACTTACCATTACCAGAGTCAATACCAAGAACCATCAGTCTCATTGCCACCTGCAATCCGAACATCTCTGATCAAGTACCACTAATCACTGGAGCTCCCTTGGCCGCTTATAACCGCGAGTACAGCTAATATATCAGTTTTCATACACTCTGTAGAGGTTGTGCACTTCACCCACAAGCCGTGATTCCCTTTCTGCCCGGAGATCATGACTCTCCATTGATCACTACCAAGGTGACCCAGTAGGGCATCACTATGTAGCCTTTACAAAGATTCCCCGAGACTGTAGCCGCCCGTTAGGTTTCCTAAATGCCCCGCACTCCTCCCCAAGGGGCGAACCCAAACTTGGCAGAGCGAGCCGCATACACCGAGCCCCATTGACGGCACGACGGCTAAGCGAACTACACCTCGGATCCTCTAATTATTCAGCTAAGGGCATCCCATTCCACCCTCATGGTTGCACTGTTTTCCCGGGCGGTTATCCAACGAACAGGTCCTTACGGAGAGGCACTCAAGAAACCGCTCGAGCCCCCTTGAAGACCACGAGTATAACATCATAATAAAAGAAGGGGAAAACAGCGTATCATTGATAATTCTCATCATGTTCATTGATTAGAGTTGAGCAATAGCATAAGACTAAGCAATAATAATCCAACCCAGATAGGTAACAAGGACATGGATAACAAAAGCTAGTCAATCCTTAGGTATAAATGTGTAATGCGGGAGGTGAATTAAAGAATGTATAGGACAGAGATAGGTCAAGGGACACTTGCCTCCACCAACCGACTGCTGCTCAGGGGCTTCTCCTGCGAGTTCTTCGGGCTCCTCAACCGGATCGTTCTCTATGCGAGCGCAAACATACGTACATCCACACATTTAATGCAAAAGAACAGTACACCATACAATAAAATGCAGTAAGTAAACAGACGTTCCACGTGGGCTCGCAACTACGGTTAAGAAAGAAAGAGAAAAAGACAGTCGAGAAACGATCACGTTACGTAATTATAAATTAGACCACTGGCTTAACCGAAGGGAATTAATTTGGATACTACGTTTGGTATAAAGTAAAGTCATGTTTTCCTGTTTAATCATTATAGATAGATAAAGATGAATGAAAGGGAGGGGTCGCACGGCGAGATGTACGACACAACACTTTAAATCGAATTAAGAAATCAACGACTCGTCGCGTGACCGAGCGCACAACGAGACACTTGCATTAATTATAAAGAGACGTTGAGCATCGCGCGGCGAAACGCACGACGGCATACGTCAATAGAACTGAGTTTAAAGTGGAATGTCGTGTGACTGGACGCGTGGTGTCACACATTAAACAACCTGACATTAAAATGGATCGTCGCGCGACGAAGCGCGCGACGTAGCACATTGATAATTATAAATTAAAAGAAATCATCGCGCGACAAAGCACGCGACGTAGCACGTCGACTAAACAGATTAAAGTAGATTAAAACGAGGTTAAGTGCAGTACGATTACAGTCGTACGCGCGAGAGCACGCTACGTGTGTCGAGGGCACGCGAATCGTGCAGGCACGCGTGGCACGAGGCTGCCGAGGCACTGGTTCGGGCAAGGGCACGCGATGGTGCGGTCGAGGGCGCGACGGCGCGCTGATGAGGGCGTGGCCGGAATGCAGGCGGGGAGGGGCTCGTCTGGGGGCGGGGCGCGGCCGGGGGAGGGCTCGCCGGGGCACGGCTCGCCGGGGCAGGAGAGGGCGCGGGGTCGCCGGGACGGAGCCAGGGAGGGGAGGGCGAGGGCGCGGCCGAGGGGGAGGGAGGGCTCGCTAGGGCACGAGCAGGGCGCGGCCGCGAGGGGCAGCGTGGGGGCAGGGCTCGCCGAGGCCGAGGCCGGACGTGGGGAGGGAGGGCGCGGGCGGCCGAGCTCGCCGGGGCGCGGGACGGGGAGGGGAGGGCGCGGTGCGGCCGAGGGCGGGTAGGGCTCACCGGGGCAGGGCAGGGGCGGGGCTCGCCGGGGCCGAGCGCGCGCGGGGGAGGGAGGGCGCGCACGGACACGGAGGGCCACCGGGCGCGGCCGCCGGGGAGGGGAGCGGCGCGGGCGCAGGAGGGGGTCGCGCGGACGTGGTGCGGGGGCGGGGCTCGCCGGGGCAGGGCAGGGGCGGGTCTCACCGGGGTCAAGCGCGCGAGGATAGGGAGGGCCGCCGGGCGCGACCGCCGGGGACCTAGGGCACCACGGGGAGAGAGAGAGGTGGAAGAAGGAGAGGGAGGTTACTGCGCGGGAGAAATCAAATGAGCCACACAGATCTGGGGAAAGGGGCGCCAGGGGGAGGGCAGGGGCGCCAGGGGCGCGCGGGCCGGGCCGGGCTAGACCGGACCGGGCTGGGTCGCATCACGGATCGAACCCCATGACACACACGACCATTAAACGGACTCCAATCGCGAATTGAAATCCGAAACAAAACGAGACGAACACACGACATCAGACAAAAAAATGCGCTTCGGCATGATGCAATACCCATGACACTTAGGTTTTGGTTTATACATGACGCGGACACCTGTCACTATATTGGTTTGAAATTAGGAAGAAGGAGCGAAACGGGAAGAGAAAAGAGAGTAACGCCCGAATTTGGTGAGAAAAAAAGAAGAAAAAATTCTACCCCCATATTCAGGGCGTTACATGCTAGTGCAAGGTCTAATGTTTTTGCAGGAAAATCTACACCATAGCAGCAGCGCACGACTACGTCCATGACCGGCCGTACACCAGCACCAACTCCCTCGCTGAGTTGACCAGCACCACTGTTTTCCTCCGGCAACAAACCACGTGCATCTTCCACAAATTCAGCAACCAAATCTGCCCAGAAACTAGCAGGTAGTGCCTCTTTAGTAGCCTCCACGGGTAGAACAAGAGATATTATGTGTTATCTATGCAAGGGCTATGGACACGTGCAGCGTGATTGTCCTAATCAGCGTGTTTTGGTGGTAAAAGACGATGATGGGTATTCCTCTACTAGTGATTTGGATGAAGCTACAATTGCTTTGCTTGCGGCTGATGATGCAGGCACTAAGGAACCACCCGAAGAACAGATTGGTGCAGATGATGTAGAGCATTATGAGAGCCTCATTGTACAGTGTGTGCTTAGTGCACAAATGGAGAAGGCAGAGCAGAATCAGTGACATACGTTGTTTCAAACAAAGTGTGTCATTAAGGAGCGTTCATGTCGTTTGATCACTGATGGAGGTAGCTGCAACAACTTGGCTAGCAGCGACATGCTGGAGAAGCTTGCACTTACGACCAAACCGCACCCCCATCCATATCACATTCAATGGCTTAACAATAGTGGTAAGGTCAAGGTAACCAAGCTGGTACAAATTAATTTTGCTATTGGTTCATATCGTGATGTTGTTGACTGTGACGTTGTGCCTATGGATGCTTGTAATATTCTGCTAGGTAGACCAGGGCAATTTGATATAGATTGTATACATCAGATCAAATCGATATTTCCTCGTACACCATGATAAGAAAATTATTTTGCTTCCCATGTCCCCTGATGCTATTGTGCGTGATGATGTTGCTAAAGCTACAAAAGCTAAAACTAAGAACAACAAGAATATTAAAGCTGTTGGTAATAACAAAGATGGGATAAAATTGAAAGGACATTGCTTGCTTGCGACAAAATCTGATGTTAATGAATTATTTGCTTCCACTTCTGTTGCCTACGCTTTGGTATTCAAGGATGCTTTGATTTCAATTCAAGATATGCAGCATTCTTTGCATCCTGTTGTTGCTAACATTTTGCAGGAGTATTCTGATGTATTTCCAAGTGAGATACCAGAGGGGCTGCCACCTATACGAGGGATTGAGCACCAAATTGATCTTATTCCTGGTGCATCTTTGCCAACCGTGCACCATATAGGACAATCCGGAGGAAACAAAAGAAATTCAGCGACAAGTGCAAGAACTACTCGACAAAGGTTACGTGCGTGAGTCTCTTAGTCCGTGTGCTGTTCCGGTTATTTTAGTGCCTAAAAAAGATGGAACATGGCGTATGTGTGTTGATTGTAGAGCTATTAATAATATCACCATATGGTATCGACACCCTATTCCACATTTAGATGATATGCTTGATGAATTGAGTGGTGCTATCGTGTTTTCTAAAGTTGATTTTCATAGTGGGTACCACCAGATTCGTATGAAATTGGGAGATGAATGGAAAACTGCTTTCAAAACTAAGTTCGGATTGTATGAGTGGTTAGTCATGCCTTTCGGGTTAACTAATGCACCTAGCACTTTCAGGAGATTAATGAACGAGGTTTTGCGTGCCTTCATTGGAAAATTTGTGGTAGCATACTTTGATGACATATTGATCTACAGCAAATCTATGGAGGAACATGTTGATCACATGCGTGCTGTTTTTAATGCTTTACGAGATGCACGTTTATTTTGTAACCTTGAGAAGTGCATATTTTGCACCGATCGAGTGTCGTTTCTTGGCTATGTTGTGACTCCACAGGGAATTGAGGTTGATCAAGCCAAGGTAGAAGCGATACATGGATGGCTTATGCCAAAGACTATCACACAGGTGCGGAGTTTCCTAGGACTTGTTGGCTTCTATCGCCATTTTATGAAGGACTTTAGTACTATTGCTGCACCTTAGAATGAGCTTACGAAGAAGGGAGTGCATTTTAGTTGGGGCAAAGTACAAGAGCACTCTTTCAACGTGTTGAAAGATCAGTTGACACATACACCTCTCCTCCAACTTCCTGATTTTAATAAGACTTTTGAGATTGAATGTGATGCTAGTGGAATTGGATTGGGTGGTGTTTTGTTACAAGAAGACAAACCTGTTGCATATTTTAGAGAAAAATTGAGTGGGTCTGTTCTAAATTATTCTACTTATGATAAGGAATTATATGTGTGCGAACATTAGAAACATGGCAGCATTATTTGTGGCCCAAAGAGTTTGTTATTCATTCTGATCATGAATCTTTGAAACATATTCGTAGTCAAGGAAAACTGAACCATAGACATGCTAAGTGGTTTGAATTTATCGAATCTTTTCCTTATGTTATTAAGCACAAGAAAGGAAAAGAGAATATCGTTGCTGACGCTTTGTCTAGGAGATATACTTTGCTGAATCAACTTGACTACAAAATCTTTGGATTAGAGACGATTAAAGACCAATATGTTCATGATGCTGATTTTAAAGATGTGTTGCTGCATTGTAAAGATGGGAAAGGATGGAACAAATATATCGTTAGTGATGGGTTTGTGTTTAGAGCTAACAAGCTATGCATTCCAGCTAGCTCCCTTCGTTTGTTTTTGTTATAGAAAGCACATGGAGGTGGCTTAATGGGACATTTTGGGGAAAAGAAAACGGAGGACATACTTGCTGGTCATTTCTTTTGGCCCAAGATGAGAAGAGATGTGGCGAGATTGGTTGCTCGTTGCACGACATGTCAAAAGGCAAAGTCACGGTTAAATCCACACGGTTTGTATTTGCCTCTACCCATTCCTAGTGCTCCTTGGGAAGATATTTCTATGGATTTTGTGCTGGGATTGCCTAGGACTAGGAAGGGACGTGATAGTGTGTTTGTGGTTATTGGTAGATTTTCTAAGATGGCACATTTCATACCATGTCATAAAACTGACGATGCTACTCATATTGCTGATTTGTTCTTTCGTGAAATTGTTCGCTTGCATGGTGTGCCCAACACAATCGTTTCTGATCGTGATGCTACATTTCTTAGTCATTTTTGGAGGACTTTGTGAGCAAAATTAGGGACTAAGCTTTTATTTTCTACTACATGTCATCCCCAAACTGATGGTCAAACTGAAGTTGTGAATAGAAGTTTGTCTACTATGTTAAGGGTTGTTCTAAAGAAGAATATTAAGATGTGGGAGGATTGTTTGCCTCATGTTGAATATGGTTTGTATATGGTTTGTTGCCTCGTGTCCTATTGATTTAATGTCTTTGCCATCTTCTGAAAAACTAAATTTTTATGCTACTAGGCGTGCTGAATCGATGTTAAAACTGCATGAAACTACTAAAGAAAACATAGAGCGTATGAATGCTAGATATAAGTTTGCTAGTGATAAAGGTAGAAAGGAATTAAATTTTGAACCTGGAGATTTAGTTTGGTTGCATTTGAGAAAGGAAAGGTTTCCTGAATTGTGAAAATCTAAATTGTTGCCTCGAGCCAATGGACCGTTTAAAGTGCTAGAGAAAATTAACGACAATGCATCTAGGCTAGATCTGCCTACAGACTTTGGGGTTAGCCCCACATTTAACATTGTAGATTTAAAGCCCTACTTGGGAGAGGAAGTTGAGCTTGAGTCGAGGACGACTCAAATGCAAGAAGGGGAGAATGATGAAGACATCCACACAACTGATACATCTATGCCAATACAAGTACCAATATCTGGTCACATTACTCGCGCTCGTGCTCGTCAACTCAACCATCAGGTGATTACACTCTTGAGTTCATGTCCATCATATTTAGACCATGGAGACCCGTGCACTCTTGTTTTGCTTAGGAACTAGGGAGAAGATCGAAAGGGAAAAGGATTTGAACATGCAGGATTCGGACTGCAGAAGAACACGAACTTGTGACGGTCACCACGGTCACATGCGGGCTCGGATTGGAATGTTCAAGCACAACATGGAAAGCTTATCAAGTCTACTTTCATATGGATCCGGAATTATAGTCATATCTGTTCTGAGGCTGCCATAATCATTGTTTCCTTAGCGAGACATTTCCTGCCTTTTCTGCACATGGTGCTGCGTCACCCTATTTTGGCCCAATGGGTCGTGTATCGAGTTGGGTCCAATAGGGACGCATTCTAGGGTTGCAGCACGACCCCAATACCCTTGTGGTCGTCCTCCCATGTTTATAAACCCCCTAGCTGCCACTAAGAATAGCGGGTTTTGTTTAGATCAAGTTTAGCTCTCGCTACTTGCTTGTAAGCGCGCGTGCTGGTTCAGCCGCCTGTCTGATGAATAAAGTGTTCATGGAGTATCTTGACAGATTCGTCATGGTATTCATCGATGATATCCTGATTTATTCCAAGAGTGACAGTGATCATGAGGAACATCTGAGGTTGGTGCTACAAAAGCTACGGGATAATCAACTCTACGCCAAGTACAGCAAATGCAAGTTCTGAATTGACGAAGTGCCATTCCTTGGGCACATTTATGAGGACGTCACTATGAGTACGACTACACCAGCAGCACCTCCACATCAAGCGCCACTTCCTTCATTAGCTGGGCCAATCACTCGGGCCCGTGCCAGAGATCTTAACTTCGTCATGCTACTGAAGAATGAGGGCCCAGAAGAATAGACGACCAGCCCAACTACGGCCCATAGTGGACGACCTAGGGTTGGCCGCCCCTAGGGGCTGCGCCCCCTCTCTCTATTTATCCAGGAGCTGCGCCTCCTTTGTTCTTTGAGTTTTGTTTTACGTTAGCTTAGCTACTCTCGAACACACGCAAATCAGTGCTGTCTTCGTGTATTCAGAACTCCACCCTTGAGTAATAAATTAGATTGCTCGCATCTTTTTCTTGTTCGTTCTTCGATTGCGCATAGGAAACGATCTTCGTGATCAGGCCGATCTCGCATCAGCATGGTCGGTAACCACAGGGAGTTGGTTCAGCGATTGCATTGGCGCCTCGGGCTTGCTCGTCGTAGTCGGATCGCGAGGGTCATCTTCCGCCAAATCAGAATTATCTCCACTCACCGAAAGATCAGGCACTTCAGCTATATCATGTGGTATCAGATTTCCAGGTTGATTGGTGAGTTTATCGAGTGTTTTGTTCTCCTACAGTCCACAAAACCACATAAAAATTCAGGTTAGACCTTATCCCAGCACCCTTTTGAGCCTCGCATTTCTTTCAATAATCTGCATTGTTGAATTTGTGTGCTTGCGCGTCATTTGTTGCTGGTTGCATTGTGTTTTTTTACCATCCTTTTGAGCCTCGCACTTTCTTTCAATAACCCTAGCGCGCCGCCACCATCACCCATTTTGATCACGCCACAAACCGAGTCAACGCCGCTTCCTTAATTTTCTCCTTCGGTTACGTAAAAAAATAGAAAAAAAGAAAAAAAAAGAAAAAGAAAGAGAAAGGATAGAACCAGAGAACAAACAAAAAAAAGGGAAAGGAAACAAAGCGTTTGCCTCATCTCGGTCGTTTTAACCATAACTTGAGGTACCTTCCTTAAACCGGGCATAACTTTTCGCTCGGTTGTTCAAAAAATCTGAAATTTTTATAGGAGCTTGTTGACACCATTCTGAGGCCAGCCAAACTTGCCTACGACCTGTTTGGTTTCGATAAAATTGTCAAAACAATTCAGGAAAATAAAGAAAAAAATTCGTCAGAGAACTTGCTCTTTTTCTGTAGACCACATCTGATCTCTGTTTTAGGTGAAACTTGGTGTAGCTCCTATTTTGTTGCTTCTTGTGCTGAGAAAAATAACAAAAAAAATCATACAAAAAAGAAAAAAAAATCACCTGTGATTTCTACTAGTGCCTTTTTGGCCTCACTAGTACAATATTTACGGTACTGCCATTCTGCTAGTTCCATCCGCCCTTTGCACTTGTGGCCAGCAATATAGTTTCGTGTTTTGCACTATAATTCAACTTTGCATTATTGTTTGATCATGCTAATCCTTGACTTAAGTGTAGCCTACCCAGAACTCCACATATTTCTACGACGAGCAAGTTTCTGTTTCTCCAGGCAATCGCTCATCCAATCTTTCACCGGTTCCACCTGTTGGTTGCAGTTCACCCCTGTGGCTTGGTAAGAACGGATAAGAACTTGATAACAACATTCCATTGAGCGAGTTGTCACCACCATTTCCCTGTTGTCGTCGGTTTTTCTCCTTTTGGTGTTTTGGTGTTTGCGCTAACTATGGCAGGAGCACACGACACGGTGGATGTCTAGTTGCAGAAAGTAAGGGGACAAGTTGATGGACTTGCTGCTGACATTAGGACGATGCATGAACGGCTTGATTCAACAGTCACTTTGACGACCGCACATTTCAACTAGCTTGACCTTGCTCAAACGGCGACTCGCACCACACTCGACACCATCCTGGCACGCCTTGATGCGTTGACCACAAAGATAGAGCAGGACTACGACGGTGACACTGAGCAGGACAATGGAGATCGTCGTGGTCGTGCACGCCGTGTGGTTCGTCATCCCCCTAATGACTTATTTGCTAAGATTAAATTTAAAATTCCATCTTTTAATGGTAAATATGATCCTGCTGCATATCTTGATTGGGAATTGGAGGTAGAACAGAAATTTTCATGCCATTATATTCCTGCTAATACCCAAGTGAAGGATGCCATTAGTGAATTTACTGATTTTGCTTTAATTTGGTGGCGTGAGTATAAACAAAAACTTCCCATTAAAAGTGTCACTACTTGGACCCAATTAAAAACTGTCATGCGCCACATATTTGTTCCTTCCTATTATGCCCTTGATTTGCTTAACAAAATGCAGCATTTTCAACAAGGTTCACAATCTGTTGAGAAATATTACCAGGAGTTACAAAAGGGTATGCTTCGTTGTGGTTTGGTTGAGTCGGATGACGCTGCTATGGCGCGTTTTCGTGGTGGTTTGAATAGGGAAATTCAGGATATACTTGATTATAAGGATTATTTTGATATAACCACATTAATTGAATATGCTTGTAAAGCTGAATGTGAAGTGCAGGGACGATGATCAAAGACATATACTAACTCTTTTGCAGGCCGGGGTTCGACACACATCTCAACTCCTTCTAGCCCTGCACCTTCTACGCCTAGCACTACACCGCGCACAGGGACGGCCAAGCCAGCGGCGCCCCCTTCCAAAGGCACTGTTTCTTCCACAGGATGTACACGAGATATTCAGTGCCATCATTGTAGAGGGTTTGGGCACATGATTCGGGACTGCCCAAACAAGCGTACCTTGCTTATACGTGACAATGGTGAGTACTCTTCAGCCAGTGATTCCGAGGAAACTAGTCATGCTATGATTGCCACTAACCATGCAGAAAATGAGGACATCCACGTTGAACCCATCGACGCCGATAGGTATGAGAGTCTTGTTGTCCAGCGTGTTCTCAGCACACAGGTTGCCAAGGCCGAAAAAATCAGCGACACACTCTATTCCATACCAAGGGCGTTGTGCACGAACGGTCGATTCGCATCATCATCGATAGTGGCAGCTGCAACAATTTGGCAAGTACAGCTTTGGTAGAGAAATTATCCTTGCCCACCCGCGCACACCCACATCCGTATCACATTCAATGGCTTAATGATGGTGGTAAAACAAAGGTAACACGTTCGGTACGTGTCCCCTTTTCACTGGGTTCTTATTCTGATTATGCTGATTGCGATGTTATTCCTATGGAAGCATGCTCTTTGTTATTGGACCGACCTTGGCAATATGATACTGATAGTTTACATCATGGTCGTTCAAATCATTATTCTTTCATGTTTAAAGGCCAGAAAATAATTATACATCCAATGACCCCTGACCAAATTTTGAAAGATGATCTTACTAGGGTTGCTAAAACTGCACAACAAGTCAAATCGACATCAGCCGCACCTATTAAATCTTAAATCAAGTTGCACTCTTCTGTTTTACTTGCTACACGTGCTGATTTTGATGATCTCCATGAAGCTCATATGCCCTGTTATGCACTTGTATGCTCGCGCATGCTTGTTCCGCTTGATGATGCACCGTCTTTGGATATACCCCCTGCTGTTGTTAACCTTTTGCAGGAGTATGCTGATGTTTTTCCTACGGACTTACCACCATGATGAAGACATCATTGCCATCAATACACCACACCAGCGACCCCCTTCACCATTTAATCATGGACCAGTGAAAGGAGTCCGTGCACGTAAATTTAATTATCAGGTGAACTCGTTCCTTGTTGTTGAAGCTAATCATTCCTTAAATGAGGTACTAATACCTTGTGATTACTTTATTATGCTAAGGTGTTTGGGAGGTGAACCATCTAGAATTTGAGAAGGCAACAAGGCAATAAAAGCTGCTCCACTTGAGGGGATTTCGAAACTACAACAAGTGCAAATTTAAGAGGGCATATCTTTCAACTCCCAAGGTTGTTTAAAGCAAATAAGCACTTGTTGGAAAGGTCTCTTCGTCTACTTTCTAGTGGATCAAGAATCAACGAGAGATCAGACACTAAGCGTCCAGAAACTTCCGAGTGAACTCCTGCTCTACCTAAGTCAATTTCGTAACTGCAGCATGCACCAAATTAAATGGAGCATAACTTTCCACTCCCAAGGTTGTTTAGTGCAAATAACTACTTGTTGGAAAGCTCTCTTCGTCTACTTTAAGGTGCATCAAGAATCAATGACAAACCAAACGGGGCGTCTAGAAACTGCCGAGAGAGTTTCGTTCTCCATTAGAACTCCTTTCTATTCCTCTATTTAAGCAACTAGCAGCTACCAAAGAACTTGGGTTTTTGTTTGATGTAAGTTTAGCCTTTGCTACTTCCTTGTAAACGCGTGTGTCTGCTAGACCACCCGGATACTTGAAACAGAACCCCAACTCTATCAGATCCGTGAGCGTCTGCTTTTTATCTTGTTCTTGCTTGTTCTCGATTGCTTGCAGGTTCAAGGCTGTTCTTGGCACGGCAAGAGTGGCAACAATAGGAGCCAGTGTAACTATCGCTAAGGCGCAGCACCCTTGTGGTTGTTGTAGAAGAATAGCACAACGTCGACCTCCACCCCAAATCGTAGTTATCAGGAGACGGTGTGCCTGTCGCTCAAGGCGCCACACCATCTTGGTTGTGGTAGTCGGGCAGCCAACGTCGTTCTCCAACAAGTTTTCCACCTCCATCATCTCTCATCGAAAGATCGGGCACCCTTCTACCCGTTGGGTTTATCAAGTGGTATCAAATTTCAGGTTGCTCGGTGAGAGATCTCAATCTTCCTTGTTTTATTTACCTACAGTCCACTTTTGCCCAAAGATATATTTAGAGCAGAAATTCACCTAAAAACAGTTTGAGCCTTTGCTTTACTACTTAGTTTTTGACTCGTTGAATTCACGGTTGCTGCATTTGGGTCGAGTTGCTGGTCTAAAGTTTTCTTACCGCTAGAGTTTTGAGTTCGTGCCTCCTTGTTTCAATCACCTGTTTAGACCTCTTGCTGCAATTCAACCAAAAAAGAAGAGAAAGCAAAAGGCGAGTGCATAAAAAAAGCCGCACTAATCAGCAAAACAAAAAACAGACACGTGCAAAAAATTGAGAGAGAGAAAAACCAGTTCTGAATTTTGGTAGATAAAATTTGTAAGTGCGACAAAACAAAAGGCAGTTTGTGTGCCATCTTTTTATAGTTTCAGAAATCTGATTGCTGTTCTGAGCTTTTGGTGATACTACTTGTGTAACGGCTCTCGTCTCTATTACGGTTTGGACTAGGACCAGCACAACACCATTGTAGAACGTTTATTCAACTTGTTGTGGCTAACGTGGTACTAGCTATTCCTTGGAACTATTGAAATTGGAGCTACCTATAAATCCACAAAATTTTCTACAACACCACCAGGTTGTGCTAGCTGCCACCGTTGTTGTTGTTCTTGCTGTTTGCCGGCACCTCATGCATTGCGTGGTGAGAATTTGTAAGAACTTGCTTAACTAGTTTGAGAATGAGAGATTACAACAATGATTTCTAGTAGTTTATAGGATCAAAGATATTTTTATTGTTTTCTTGTCTTTACTAAACATGGCAGGTGATATGGAGATTTTTGAGCCAACCAAACATTATATTCAAGGCATCTTTCGACACTTGCCTTCATATACCGGTAAATTCGATCCTCATGCATACATTGATTGGGAGCTAAAGGTAGATAAGGAATTTGATAAGTATGATCTATCTGAAAACAAAAGATCTATATTGCCTCTAATTTGTTAACTGAGCACGCATTGATGGAATGGAAATACATTTGTAGGCACAACAAAGTTCCACAATCTTGGGAAGACTTCAAACTTCATTTTAGAGATGCATTCATTCCTGCATACTATGCTGATCATTTGCTTTCCAAATTAGACACCTTAAAGCAGGGTGCTAGGACTGTGAAAGATTATTATTATGATTTTAAAATTTGTACCATGTTTGCTCGTTTAGATGAATGCATGGAAGATGTAATGACTAGGTTCATGAAAGGACTCAATTCTGAAATTCAGACTATAGTCATGCATGAAGCATACAAACACATTTCTCACTTGTTTTTGCATGCATATAAAGCTGAAAATGAGATTCTATTATACAATTATACAAGCACTGAACATGTGAGCCATAGTTCCTCTTATGCATCTGCTCTACATGCTGATCAAGAACATAAAATAATGAAACCAGCTGTTGTTTTTCCATCATCACAAGAAGAATTGATTGCTGACACTTGTGATAGTGATGATTTGTGGGATAATGATTCACATGTACTAAGGCAACAACTAGTAAATAAACATGTTACATCTGTTATTGAACCAAACATTTTGGCTAAAAAGGAACATGTAATTTGTATTGCAAACGAAACTGAAGAAATAAATTTGCTCTCTTCTTTAAATACTTGGGGCTATATTGAGTTTGATGATCTTTTTGAGCTCGGTAATTTGGAAAATATTTTATTTGCTAGATCAACTATACCTTGTCCTTCTCATGTTATATTTTATATTGCTGGCAAGTACAAGAACATAGGACAATTTCTTGTGCATAGAATTTCTATTTCATCTAGATATGTTGTTTCTTCACTTTGTGCAAATAAGATATTGATATGTTCTCAAGAAGAAAAGAATCTCTTGTTTCCATGTACTTTAGTAGAAGTTTCAGGTTTATATTTGAAAGACATTAATAAAAGCTTAGTCATCAACATCAATCATGATGCAAAACCGAGGACAGTTTGCTATCAAGAAGGGGAGAATGATGAGAACATAACCCGCACAGATATGACCATGTTAATCGCACCTGCTACAAAGACATTGAGGAATAAAGAAGTTGATTGGGGACCAAGTAATGATATTTCCAACATTTCCAACAAAGCAAGCACATCATCAAATTTAAAGATATACTTGGGTGAGGAGCACACACTAGAGTCGAGGACGACTCTATTACAGGAAGGGGAGGATGATGAGGAAATCACTGCCATCAATACACCACACCAGCGACCCCCTTCACCATTTAATAATGGTCCAGTGAAAGGAGTCCGTGCACGTAAATTTAATTATCAGGTGAACTCGTTCCTTGTTGTTGAAGCTAATCATTCCTTAAATGAGGTACTAATACCTTGTGATTACTTTATTATGCTAAGGTGTTTGGGAGGTGAACCATCTAGAATTTGAGAAGGCAACAAGGCAATAAAAGCTTCTCCACTTGAGGGGATTTCGAAACTACAACAAGTGCAAGTTTAAGAGGGCATATCTTTTAGCTCCCAAGTTTGTTTAATGCAAATAAGCACTTGTTGGAAAGGTCTCTTTGTCTACTTTCTAGTAGATCAAGAGTCATGGAGAGAACGCATCCAAGGCATCCAGGAACGGCCGAGACAACTTCATGACTCCACCAGCCCGAGTGATTTCGTAACTGCAAGCACTAAATTAAATGGAGCATATCTTTCAATTCCCAAGGTTGTTTAAAGCAAATAAGCACTTGTTGGAAAGGTCTCTTCGTCTACTTTCTAGTGGATCAAGAATCAACAAGAGATCAGACACTAAGCGTCTAGAAGCCGAGTGAACTCCTGCTCTACCCGAGTCAATTTTGTAACTGCAGCATGCACCAAATTAAATGGAGCATAACTTTCCACTCCCAAGGTTGTTTAGTGCAAATAACTACTTGTTGGAAAGCTCTCTTCGTCTACTTTCAGGTGCATCAAGAATCAATGACAGAAACCAAACGAGGCGTCCAGAAACTGCCGAGAGAGTTTCGTTCTCCATTAGAACTCCTTTCTATTCCTCTATTTAAGCAACTAGCAGCCACCAAAGAACTTGGGTTTTTGTTTGATGTAAGTTTAGCCTTTGCTACTTCCTTGTAAACGCGTGTGTCGGCTAGACCACCCGGATACTTGAAACAGAACCCCAACTCTATCAGATCCGTGAGCGTCTGCTTTTTATCTTGTTCTTGCTTGTTCTCGATTGCTTGCAGGTTCAAGGCTCTTCTTCGCACGGCAAGAGCGGCAACAACAGGAGCCGTTGTAACTATCGCTAAGGCGCACCACCCTTGTGGTTGTTGTAGTCGGATAGCACAACGTCGACCTCCACCCCAAATCGTAGTTATCAGGAGAAGGTGTACCTGTCGCTCCAGGCGCCACACCATCTTGGTTGTGGTAGTCGGGCAGCCAACGTCATTCTCCAACAAGTTTTCCACCTCCATCATCTCTCATCGAAAGATCGGGCACCCTTCTACCCGTTGGGTTTATCAAGTGGTATCAAATTTCAGGTTGCTCGGTGAGAGATCTCAATCTTCCTTGTTTTATTTACCTACAGTCCACTTTTGCCCAAAGATATATTTAGAGCAGAAATTCACCTAAAAATAGTTTGAGCCTTTGCTTTACTACTTAGTTTTTGACTTGTTGAATTCACGGTTGCTGCATTTGGGTTGAGTTGCTGGTCTAAAGTTTTCTTACGGCTAGAGTTTTGAGTTCGCGCCACCTTGTTTTCAATCACCTGTTTAGACCTCTTGCTGCAATTCAACCAAAAAAGAAGAGAAAGCAAAAGGCGAGTGCATAAAAAAAGCCGCACTAATCAGCAAAACAAAAAATAGACACGTGCAAAACAGAGAGAGAGAGAAAAACCAGTTCTGAATTTTGGTAGATAAAATTTGTAAGTGCGACAAAACAAAAGGCAATTTGTGTGCCTTCTTTTTATAGTTTCAGAAATCCGATTGCTGTTCTGAGCTTTTGGTGATACTATTTGTGTAACGGCTCGCGTCTCTATTACGGTTTGGACTAGGACCAGCACAACACCATTGTAGAACGTTTATTCAACTTGTTGTGGCTTATGTGGTACTAGCTATTCCTTGGAACTATTGAAATTGCAGCTACATATAAATCCACAAAATTTTCTACAACACCACCAGGTTGTGCTAGCTGCCACCGTTGTTGTTGTTCTTGCTGTTTGCCGGCACCTCCTATATTGCGTGGTGAGAATTTGTAAGAACTTGCTTAACCAGTTTGAGAATGAGAGATTACAACAATGATTTCTAGTAGTTTATAGGATCAAGGATATTTTTATTGTTTTCTTGTCTTTACTAAAGATGGCAGGTGATATGGAGATTTTTGAGCCAACCGAACATTATACTCAAGGCATCATTCGACACTTGCCTTCATATACCGGTAAATTCGTTCTCCAACAAGTTTTCCACCTCCATCTTCTCTCATCGAAAGATCGGGCACCCTTCTACCCGTTGGGTTTATCACACCGGGGCTTCCTCCGCTCCGTGGCATTGAGCATCAGATCGATCTCATCCCCGGCGCATCTCTTCTAAACCATGCCCCGTACCGTACAAATCCAGATGAGACGAAGGAGATCCAGTGCCAGGTGCAGACGCTGCTTGATAAAGGTTACATTCATGAGTCTCTTAGCCCTTGCTCGGTTCCTGTTTTACTCGTTCCAAAGAAAGATGGGTCATGGCGTATGTGCGTAGATTGTCGTGCTATTAATAACATCACAGTTCGTTATCGATATCCTATTCCACGCCTTGATGACATGTTAGATGAGCTTAGTGGTGCCGTTATTTTCTCTAAGGTTGATTTGCGTAGCGGTTACCATCAGATTAGAATGAAACTCGGTGATGAATGGAAAACGGCTTTTAAAACGAAATTTAGTTTATATGAATGGTTGGTTATGCCATTTGGATTGACTAATGCTCCCAGCACCTTGATGCGTTGGCCTTCATAGGTTTGTTTGTTGTTGTTTGATTCGATGATATCCTTATTTACAGCAAGTCTATAGAGGAGCATTTAGAACATTTGCGTGCTCTTTTTGATGCTTTGCGTGCTGCTCGCTTGTTTGGTAACATGGAAAAGTGCACATTTTGCATGCAACGTGTCTCGTTTCTTGGTTATGTGGTTACTCCGCAGGGCATTGAGGTGGATAGCAGCAAGGTTGAAGCCATTCAGGACTGGCCTACACCAACGACGGTCACCCAAATTCGAAGTTTTCTTGGACTTGCAGGATTTTACCGTCGTTTTGTGCGTGATTTTAGCTCCATCGCTGCCCCTTTGCACGAACTCACAAAGAAAGGTGTGTATTTTGCTTGGGACCCCCCACAAGAAGAGGCGTTCAACACTTTGAAAGATAAGTTAACCCATGCTCCACTCTTACAATTGCCCGACTTTCAAAAGTGTTTGAACTTAAATGTGATGCTAATAGTATTGGGTTAGGTGCTGTTTTGTTACAAGAAGGAAAACCGGTTGCTTATTTCAGTGAAAAATTAAGCGGTGCTAGCTTGAGATATTCTACTTATGATAAGGAACTTTATGCTTTAGTTCGCACTTTGCAAACATGGCAGCACTATCTTTGGCCTCGTGAGTTTATAATTCATTCTGATCATGAGGCTTTAAAACATATTCGTACCCAAACAAATCTGAACCGTCGTCATGCTAGTTGGGTAGAATTCATCGAGTCCTTTCCTTACATCATTAAACACAAGAACGAGAAGGAAAACATCATTGCTGATGCGTTGTCCCGTAGATATAACATGCTTTCACAGTTAGAATTTAGAATCTTTGGCTTGCAAACTGTGAAAGATCAATATGTGGATGATGCTGATTTTAAATATTTCTATACACATTGTAAGGATGGCAAACCCTGGGGAAAATTTCACATACAGGATGGATTTTTGTTCCGCGCTAACAAGCTGTGTATTCCAGCAAGCTCGGTTCGTCTTTTGTTGCTGCAGGAAGCTCATGGAGGCGGTCTCATGGGGCACTTTGGCGTTTACAAGACACATGAGGTGCTGGCCACACACCTCTTTTGTCCTCGGATGCGTCGTGAGGTTGAGCGTCTTGTTGCACGTTGCAGTACTTGCCAGAAAGCTAAGTCACGTTTGGGCAACCATGGTTTGTATATGCCTTTACCTGTCCCTTCTTCTCCTTGGCTTGATATTTCTATGGACTTTGTTTTGGGCTTGCCTAGAACTAAGAAGGGGAGGGATAGTATTTTTGTGGTTGTTGATAGATTCTCTAAAATGGCTCACTTTATACCTTGTCATAAAACTGATGATGCTAGCATTGTTGCTGAATTGTTCTTTAGAGAAATTATTCGTTTACATGGTATTCCAAAAACAATAGTCTCTTATCGCGATGCTAAGTTTCTAAGCCATTTTTGGAGATCTCTTTGGAATAAATTGGGAACTAAATTGCTGTTTAGCACTACTTGTCACCCTCAGACTGATGGACAAACTGAGGTAGTAAATAGAACTTTATCTACCATGCTTAGGGCTGTTTTAGACAAGAATTTGAGACGTTGGGAGGATTGCTTGCCTCATGTTGAATTTGCTTACAATCATGGCACGCATTCTTCTACAAAGATGTGCCCTTTCCAGATTGTTTATGGTTACATCCCTAGGGCACCTATTGATTGGATTTCACTTAATGCTGCGAACGCCCCACATGTAGATGCTGCTGCACATATTGAACAAATGATTACCATACATGAACAAACAAAACAGAACATTGCTACTACTAATGCAAAAAATCAGGTTGCTGGTAGTAAAGCAATAAAACTTGTTACTTCTGAGCTAGGTGATATGATTTGGTTGCACTTGAGAAAGGATCAGTTTCCTACTTTGCGGCGTTCTAAATTAATGCCTCATGCTGCTGGTCCTTTTAAGGTGCTAACAAAGATTAATGATAATGCTTATATCCTTGACCTGCCTGCGGAATTTGGTGTTTCCACTAGTTTTAATGTTGCAGATTTGAAACCTTATATGGCCGAGGATGAGGAGTTGCCATCGAGGACGACTTCACTTCAAGAAGGGGAGGATGATGAGGACATCACCTGCAACATGAGTACGACTACACCAGCAACACCTCCACATCAATCGCCACTTCCATCATTAGCTGGGCCAATCACTCGGGTCCATGCCAGAGATCTTAACTTCGTCATGCTACTGAAGAATGAGGGCCCAGAAGAATAGACGACCAGCCCAACTACGACCCATAGTGGGCGACCTAGGGTTGCGTTTTCCCCCTTTGGCCGCCACTAGGGGTTGCACCCCCTCTCTCTATTTATCCAGGAGCTGCGCCTCCTTTGTTCCTTGAGTTTTGTTTTACGTTAGCTTTAGCTACTCTTGAACACGCGCAAATCAGCGCTGTCTTCGTGTATTCAGAACTCCACCCTCGAGTAATAAATTAGATTGCTCGCATCTTTTTCTTGTTCGTTCTTCGATTGCGCACAGGAAACGATCTTCGTGATCAGGCCGATCTCGCATCAGCAAGGTTGGTAACCATAGGGAGTTGGTTCAGCGATTGCATTGGCGCCTCGGGCTTGCTTGTCGTAGTCAGATCGCAAGGGTCATCTTCCGCAAAATTGGAATTATCTCCACTCACCGAAAGATCGGGCACCTCAGCTATATCAGGAAGTGCAGGACTCCTCTATATTGGGATAAGACTGGGGAAAGACACTTCTTTGGGCCTGAACTTATTCAAGAGGCAGAAGAACAAGTCCGTATAATCCAGGAGAACTTGAGGGTAGCTCAGACTAGGCAAAAGAGCTATGCTGATAATAGAAGAAGACCACTGGAGTTTGAAGAAGGTGATCATGTGTACCTCAAGGTGTCACCACTTCGTGGAATGAGGAGATTCAAAGTTAAAGGCAAATTATCCCCTCGCTTTATTGGACCCTTCAGAATCTTTAGGCGAGTTGGGGAGATGACATACCAACTCGAGCTACCTGATCATCTATCTCATGTGCACGATGTATTTCGCGTGTCTTAACTTAAGAAGTGTCTCCGTGTCCCTGAGGAAGAATTACCAATGGAAGAGCTCAGTGTTCAGGGTGATTTGACTTATACGGAGTATCCTATCAAGATTCTTGATACTTTGACTAGAGTTACAAGAAATAAAGTGATAAAGATGTGCAAAGTGCAATGGAGTCAGTGAGTCAACATGGAGAAAATGAAGCTACTTGGGAGAGAGAAGAAGGGCTTCGAGTAGAATTTCCCCATCTTTTCCCTAGTCCTTCCTAAATCTCGAGGACGAGATTCTTGTTAAGGGGGGTAGGATTTGTAATACCCAAAAATGTAAAATGAAAATATAGTTGACTCACATATATATATGTTTGCCTCCATTTATTATAACATGTGAACAAATACCTCAAAAGTCATTAATTAACTAATGACACCTAAAATAATTTGTGCATCATGTTGTGGTTATTTGTTTGTGCATTCACTCATGAAGATAATGATAAAAGAAATATACTAAAGTTGAGATGGGCATTTAACCTAAATTTGGAATCCTAGAAATTGGAGAAAACAAAGCACTAGATTTAACAAAATAAATATTAAAAATAAATAAGTTCACCCATGCCATGTTTAAGTTGAACAGGTGATGAGAAAACAAATTTACTACGAAGTTTGAATTTGAATGGGAATTCAAATTATGAATTTGAAAATAAAAAGGAAAAGGAAAACATAAAAAGAAAAAAAACTTGCGCTGGGCCTAAATCCACCCATTTGGCCCACTCAGGACGCCTCGGCCGGCCCAACTCATCCGCGCGGCCCCGTTCCTTCCCCAGCCACGCACCGACGATAGGGGCCCATTGGCCAGTGAGCCGCGGGCGCATGAGTGTGTCTTGAGCACTGGTAACTGGACCCCGCTATCAGACCCTTCACTCTTTCTTCTCGATCGCTTGCCGCAGAAGTCGGCCGCCGTGACCACTTCGCCGAGGTACAAAGGAAATCCCGCGCCTCTCTTTCTCCCTCCTAGCTCGCAACCGCCCTCACACAATCGAAGCACCGATAAGGGGGGCGTGGGCGAGGGAGCTGGTGTGTGCATCCATGGCGGATATTCCCTGCCGCCACCCGTGTGTGGTCGACATCGGTGTTTGGTGTTGGGAATCAGCGGGCGCATCGTGGGGAACTGTTCGGTGGCCGGTGATTGGGCGGAGGAGGCTTGGTGCGGTCGAAATTTCTCGCCGTCGCTACGAAGTCACCGCGGAACCTCGCCACGGCGTGGTCGTACCTCCCTGTGGCGAAATACTTGGTATGATGACCCCTGTCCTGTCCGCCTTCGTCCCCTCTATGTGTAGCCCTAGTGTGCAGGAATACTTGGATCAATTGGGTTGAAGGGTACCGAGAATCATTCGGCCGGCGTGCAACTCCGCCCTGGCTTGAGTGTTGCCGTGGTTCGGCCCGGTCTACCGTCGATTCTCAGAATTGATGCCACCACGGAGTTCGCTAAATTTTTCTCTTTGGGGAGCCTCGCGTTAGGCTCGTGTCGCGCTTTGGCGTGTGAGATGGCTTGGCGCCGGTGAGGGCGCCGCCGGAGCCTTCATTCCGTCGCGGCAGGTGGTGTAGAGGTTGATGATGGGGTTTGGCCATTGGTTTTCCACTGAACGGCTGAGATTAAACCGGGCGTACTCTTTCACGCAAAGTGATCTGGGCTGCTGATTCGAAAACGAACGATCGGGATGGACTCTTAACTCATTAAATCTCAGCCGAGAACTCAGGATCTAATGGTTACCATAACATTTCGTTTCAACCTAACCCTCATCTAATCTCGACCGTAGAATTCAGCTCGAGCGTCCCAAACAGCCCCGTACCCTTTTGGCCCTGATAAAATTAATAAAGAGTCCCTATAGTCTTTGCAAATGAACCCGCAGTCTATGGCTGGGCGCTCTGTGTCTTAGGAACATTTCCGTAACAGCCCCTGGACTTTGGTTTAATCTTGTGTCCAGACCAGGAGATAGAAAATTAAGGGAAAAGGAAATAGAAATTTATTTCTAATTGTTGAAACTTATTTAATCCCTAGAAAATTCATATTTAGTCCAAATTGATCCATTTCAATTCCTAAAATTTTGTAATGATGTTGTTCATCACCTAAAGTCTCTGTTTTTGCATGAAAACTGTATTAAAATTTATCTCTTAATTAATCTTGTATAAAATACATAAAACCTTCAGAAATTCATAACTTAAAATCCATAACTCCAAAATTAATGATTCATATTCCTATGATCTTATTTAATATGTAGATTATTAATATGATCTTATTCAATGCATAGGTTTAATTTTGATGGGACCCAATAGGTCACCCTAGACTGGTTATCCTTTTACCTTGTTTACCCCTAAATCATTTGGTTAGTTTTGCTATTGCTCTACATGGTTTTGGTTTTAATATTACATTGTGTCCATATTCCAATTATTCTATTATTTTATTTATGTTCATGTGAAGATCATTATTTTTAATTGGAACATGGAGCTTAATGTGGTGTAACCGCCCGAATTATTCCAACTTAAATGCCTAAGTCCCGCCTTAAAGGCTAGACCACACTTAATTAGGAATAAACCGTCAGTCCCTCAGATCTAGTCCGACAAGGCCACTAACAGGATCAAGTACCACATACTCACTCGAAGGTGAGTCACAGAGAAAATACAATAAAGCATAAATCCATAACTTAAAGGAATACTTAATGTTATTACAACATCATCGGAGTTTTGCAAAAGTAGTAACCATTGTTCTCGATGCAGCGGAAATTAACTAACAGTAAATAAAAGGGAGGATGGAGAAGCCTGGCCCATCACTCCTCATGCTCCTCTCCTGCTGAAGTAGGATCCCACTCGACTGTCCAACCCGGTGGCAGGATGGTCAGCCAAGTCACTCCAGCGACCATATCCTCTAGAGAACCTGTAAAAATTATGCCACAAGCAAGGCTGAGTATACTAATACTCAGCTAGACTTAACCGATGTGAGAAATCTACTCCTCTACCTCTAGACATGCAACTGTTTGGCTGAGGGGTTTGGATTGCCAAAAGCACTAGGTGAGTATAAAATCAAATTTTAGCTTTCCATGTTTTAGTATGGTCCTTTTAAACTAGATGAGTACCTAACTATTCATAAATGGTATCAAACATTATATCAATCAACATCTTTTGCTAGTCATCTCATTTCCACTTATTACTCAATGCAGCAGCATGGGTCAGGCAGTCTCATTAGCTGCGAGAAGCAGACGATTCGAATCGAGTTTCAACCTTGCAAGGTAAACCTAAACACTCGACGTGGTGAGGCACTGCGTCCCCACACACATTAACCGTCCCCATCGATTCCCCAACAACAGAACAGGGCTCACGGCCTTGGCGTACAATGCTCCAATTGTCCCTGGCTACCGCCGTGCAACAGCCGCAGTTGTACCCACCATAATCCGGCATGGGAGACTCCGTCACAGGTCCAGTGAGGGATAAAGTCTGCGGGCAGGTTCAAACAGGTACTAGGCTTATCAGTTACCATATTTCCCGACATGTGTTTAATACATTCAAACGCTTGACACACGGTACCACACCTTAATCCTTATTCCAATTTCCGTCTCATAGACAACGCATCCCCATGGATCGTTGCCCAGCGACTATCGTCATTCCGATATAAAAATGGATACAACCACTTCCTGACCTCGCGCGAGTGCTAGAAAAATCACTCGACGTCTACCGAGATCCCTAATTAGTAAAGCAGCTACTCGACCTAGCATACTACTATCCATCTCAAAAGGAATCCTGATTTCATGCTACTAGGGTTTCAGACAACTCCTACACTTAAGTGCACAGTACAAGCCTACAAACATTAAGTGCAGTAAAATAACATATATAATGGTTATACATAAAACCGGGGCTTGCCTTCAACAGCTGGGGCAGGCAGATCCTTAGTAGCAGGCTCTGGTGCTGGCTTCTGGATTACCTCCTGAGCAACTCCTTGCTCCGGAATGAGGACATACTCTCCGTCATCGAGGTTACAATCTATCGAATGCAATGAATAAGATACATGCATGTTAATGATATGTCAAATTAGTAAATACTATGTATTGGTGAAACAATATTAAAGCAGTGGGTAAACTAGGGTTTCTTTATCGGATGGTGCTCTTAGTGTTTTATGCTCATCTATTTTAGGGTCCTGAGTGAAATTAAGAATATAATCATCTCCTTTATGTTTTATTGGACACTTAGAGAGATTTAGTTGTGTAATGTTAATTCCTTCCACAATTGCCTTTTTACTTTCTATTTATGCTTTTTAGAGTGATCTTGAACTACCATAGTGATTTAGATTTTTCCAAAAATGTTGTAAAAATTACAGTGGGTAAACATTGATCTCTGTAGTCTATTCTACAAATTTGAATTTAAAATAATTAATATAAACCTTGGGCAAAAATAACAAAAGTGAGGGTAGATGGTGACTATGAACTACAACTCTGATTTAGTGGGGGATTCTATACTAAATTTATTTTTGCTAACATCTATGGGTAATAACATACTTCTGTGCCAAAAATCACAGAAGGTGACTTAATGGTTATTTAGTGGTGATTTTCTAAAGTTTAATGTCAAAAAGGCACTTATAACTAACTTGTCATTTGAAAAATATCAAACAACAGAACTTGTATTTTTCCTAGATTCATACTAGCATAATAGTAGTTATCCCTAGGATTAGGGTGGTTTCTCCCTAGGGTTATTTTTCTTGGATTTTTTAAGTTTTTACTGTTTTCATTAAATAAAATGTGGTGCATTTTCTTTGTACTAACAGATGGCTCAACAAAATTTTCTTATGAACTATATCACCTAAGCAAGCTTGGAATAATGTGGTTGCCCCTTCTGGTTCTCATTTTAACTTCCCTTTTTCATTTTCTTAAGATTTGGACCAATACAAGTTTTAATGGTTAATCTCTCCTTAACCTAGTATACTGGGGAGTTTAACATGTTTAAACAGGGTAGTTATTAGCTAAGGACATCTCCAATTTTTCTCAGCCTTAGACCTAAAGTATTTTATTTTCCTTCTATTTATTTAGTTTTGGGCAGTATGCTTATTTAAATTAAAACTCTAAAATGTATTGCAGGAATCAGGGTGTTTATTAATTTTGTTGAATAGTTCATAATATTTAGGACCTAGCAAAATTGGTATGACCAAATTTGGTTAGATGAAACTCAAGTTATGAAATTTCCAAGTTCTCTACTTATTTAAAAAGAATAAATCTTAAAGGTTTAAGAAAAACAACTTTGCGCCGGGACCCCTGTGGTTTTATTAACAAAAATCTTAAATCCGTGCCCCTGGGAACTATTCACCAGAGTCACTGACATTTCCAATAACCCCCTAGCTTTTCCTTCTCTTAACCCGAGCTCCCTCCTCACCGGAACAGTAGTCGTAGAGGGGAAAAACGGTGGCGTGGCTTACCGATGGTAGGAGAGGTCCGGGCGGCCACGTCGAGGGGCGGATTGCCGGCGGTGATGGGCGGAATAGGGCTGGCCGCGTGCGCAGGCGGTCGGGCTCGTCGGCGACGCGTGCTCCGGCCTGCTCACGGCGGTAGGGTTCAATTAAATCGCATGGGGAGCTTCACTGGATGTCAGGGATGATGTAGGCGCAAGGAATCGATGAGTGTCCTACTGTGCAGTGCGGTCTACGTGTGACGGCGGCCGGTTGAAGTCCGGCGGCATCAATCTGGCGCCTCCGGTGAGGTGATGCTTGGTCTGCGGGTTCGAGGGGCTTCACGGAGCTCCGAGAAAGCTAGCCGAGGGGTCAGACGAGGTGGAGGAGGGCTGGAGTGGCCGCTCTGCGGTGGTCGGGGCTCGATCAGCCGTTGGCACGCCGTGCGCAGGGCGAACGCCGGTGAACTGGCGCTCGGGCGGGGTTGGGAGTGAGCGGGGGTGTACGGTCAAGGGCGGGGTTGGCTTTATAGTAGCGGGCGTGAGCGTGGGTGCGGGGTTGGCACGGCGCGTGCGGGGTCGAGCGTCAGGGCGTGCTCTGGCGTTGCCATGGCGCGTCGAACACATGGTCGTGTTATTCTGCCCAAGTTCTTGCGCCTGCTGAGCAACCAAACGTGCGAATCTTGCCATATGACTTATGTAAGATTTCTTCCCTGCACCTAGAGCTATCTAGTTCATGTGAGTTCCAAGGGGAGACCGGGTCTGGCTTGGAAGATATGGTGGCGCCAAGTCTTGTCTGTTTGCACTGTTCATCTCACGACAAAATAGATGCCAAACCGTGTCCAACAACCCTAGTTTGGTTTCAAACTTTTTAGGGGTGTGCCTTGGGTAGTTTGGCTTCTTTTTTATTTGGACCCTAAGAATTTGGCGCCAGCAACTTAAAGAACATCTCCAATCTTTGGGGAGTGGGCTGATTTTTGACTTAGAGAAGAATTGGATTGCTTTAGGGTGCTCTCCACTTGGGGGATGATTTGGGGGTTTTGAGGGATCTTTTTGTAATACTTCCCTTACTATATTTTGTAGATATATTAATGTACTTCAACTTTGGTAAAGGGTTCATGTCATGAATTGGTCATTTGCATAGTTTTCCCCTTAATCCAATGCTTGGGGGTCTAATGGCTCAAGAGGGGGAACTAGGGTTTCAGAATCTTTTTCAAAGGTGAAGATACATGAAAAGCTAGGGTATCCCTCCCATCATGATAATCACTTAGCTAAGCCGTGGTTCCTAAAGTTTTGGTGCCCCTTTCTTCCCATCTAAACACATGTGATAATAGGCTATAGGTGCATGCATTGAGCCAGGGCCTTGGGCAACACCTGAGGTGTTACAACCCTCCCCCCTTAAAGGAATCTCGTCCCGAGATTTGGGTAGGGATCCTTTAGAGGGGTGCTAAGAAGGTGCGTGCTTGCGTAGTGTGTTTTCTTTGGTCAAGGTTTCCTAGTAAATTGCTCTTCGAATGTCATCCTCTTTGCAACTTCAAAAGGAAGTCCTTTTAGCTTTAGTCTCACAGCTTACTCAGTTCTTGTTAACTCTATCTCTCTTATACTTAGATTTAAAGGGCAGGTGGGAGGTTTGGATTCAGGTTATGTACCGATTCCTTTGTGCAGAAAATCGGGGTAGTGAGAGCGCAGAAAATCCTCTGTTTCCCAAGTAGCTTCTTCTTCTGAATGGCGGCTCCACTGGATTTTATACATTTGGATTGACTTTGCTCGAGTTGACCTTTCCTTTCAGTCCAACACTTTGATGGGGTGCTCTTGATATGACAAGTCTGGTTCTATCTCCAAATTAGGTTCGGATAGCACTTCTGTTGGTAAGCGGACACAGATCTTTAGCTGAGATATATGGAACACATCATGAATTGTCGACATGTGAGGTGGTAGCCTTAACTGGTAGGCTACAAGCCCACAAGTTTCTTTGATCTCATAGGGCCCAATATAGCGAGGAGCTAATTTGCCCTTGATCCCAAATCTCTGAACACCTTTAGTGGGTGACACTTTGAGAAACACATGATCTCCCACTTCAAATTGTAGAGGCTTCCTTCTTGTATCATGATAGCTCTTTTGCCTGGCTTGAGCAGCTTCCAAGTTCTTCTTAATGACTCTAACTTTATCCTCGGCTTCAAGCACTAGGTCAGGTCCAAATATTTCCCTTTCTCTAGCTTGTGACCAATTTAGCGGTGTTCTACACCTTCTCCCATACAAGGCCTCGAAGGGTGCCATCTTTAGGCTGGATTGGTAGCTGTTATTGTAAGAGAATTCTACCAGACAAAGGCACTTATCCCAATTTTTGCCATAGTGTAACACACACGCTCTCAACATGTCCTCAAGAATCTGATTTACTCTTTCTGTTTGGCCATCAGTTTGAGGATGGTATGCCGAGCTTCTTATTACATTGGTTCCAAGTGACTTCTGCAGCTGTTCCTAGAAACGTGCGGCGAAAGGTGCCCCCTATCTGACACGATAGTCCTTGGTATTCCATGCAAGCACACTATTTAGTCAGTATAGATTTCTGCATATTTTTCTGTCCTGTGGGTGGTATGCACTGGCAAGAAATGAGCTATCTTGGTTAGCCTATCCACAATGACCCATATAGAATTGTGGTGCCGGGAGGTATTGGGCAATCCCAAAATGAAGTCCATGCAAATGTCCTCCCACTTCCAAGATGGTATGGAGAGAGGTTGTAAGGTACCTGCTACCTTTAAATGACTAGCTTTGATTCTTTGGCAAGTGTCGCACTCGGATATGTACTTAGCAATCTCTCTCTTCATCCTGGTCCACCAATATAAGGATCTGAGATCATGATACATCTTATTACTTCCGGGGTGCATGGAAGACTTAGAGAGGTGAGCTTCATCCAAAATTTTCTTCCTGAGTTTTGGATCTTTGGGAACAATCAATCGATCTTTGAACCATAAAATACCCTTGCTGTCTTGACGAAAGCATTTATACTTATCCACCTTTTGATTGAGCATTTCCTTAATGACTTGAACACCGTTGTCACCAATCTGTGCCATGATTATCTACTCTTGTAAGGTTGGCTCAACTGAGATATAATCCAAGGTACCTGGGGAAACAACTTCCATGTTCAGCTTGTGCAACTCGTCACACAAAGCGGCGACCTTAGAGTCTATGGTTAGACAGTTGCACTGGGCCTTTCGACTCAAGGCATCTGCCACAATATTTGCTTTGCTAGGATGGTAATGTACTTCTAGGTCATAATCCTTGATCAATTCTAACCATCTCCGCTGCCTCATATTAAGATCAGCCTGAGTGAAAATATACTTGAGACTCTTGTGGTCAGTATAAATGTTACAATGAGCTCCCATTATGTAATGTCTCCATATCTTCAGAGCATGAACTACCGCTGCTAACTCCAGATCATGTGTGGGATAATTTTGCTCATTAGGCCTGAGGGATCTTGATGCGTAGGCAATAACTCGGTTGTCTTGCATCAAAACACTTTCTATTCCAGTGCCTAAAGCATCACAATACACATCAAATGATTTGGTGTTGTCAGGCTGTGCGAGCACGGGTGCTGTTGTCAGATGTCGCCTCAAGGTGTGAAAGGCATCTTCACATTTCTGACTCCAATCAAATTTCACTCCTTTCTTCAATAACTCAGTCATTGGTTTAGGAATCTTGGAGAAATCCGGAATGAATCACTGATAGTATCCTACCAAACCCAGGAAACTCTGAATCTGCTGAACGGTGGTAGGAGGCTTCCAATCCATCACTTCTTGTACTTTCTCAGGGTTAACTGCTATCCCATCCTGAGAAATGGTGTGACCCAAGAACTTGATCTCCCTTAGCCAGAAATCACATTTGGAGAGTTTGGCATACAAATGATGATCACACAGTCGCTGAAGTACTATGTGCAAATGCATAGTATGCTCGTCTTCATTTTTTGAATATACCAGGATATCATCAATGAAGACCACCACAATTTGTCCAATTCTGGCATGAATACTGAATTCATCAAATACATGAAGTATGCCACAGCATTTGTCAGCCCGAATAACATTATCAAGTACTCATAAAGTCTGTATCTGGTAGAGAAAGTTGTCTTCGGAATATCACTAGCCCTGATCTTGATCTGGTGATAGCCAGAGTGAAGGTCTATTTTGGAAAACACCTTGGCTCCGACCAACTGATCAAACAAAACATCAATGCGAGGCAAGGGATACTTATTTTTAATAGTTACCGCATTGAGAGGGCGGTAATCAACACACAGTCTCAAACTCTCATCCTTCTTTACGAACAAAGCCGGACATCCCCATGGTGAAGTACTTAGGCGAATGAACCCCTTGTCTAACAACTCTTGCAATTGTTTCTTGAGTTCTGCCAACTCTGCTGGAGGCATCCTATATGGTCTCTTTGAAATAGGTGCAGTCCATGGTTGCAATTCTATGGCAAACTCTATATCTCTATCGGGTGGGATCCCTGGCAATTCGTCTGGGAAGACATCAGGGTACTCACAGACCACTAGAATCCTCTTTACGGGTCACTCTATCATGGTGAGTGCACAAGAATGGGTACAACCCTGGTTAGGCAAGTACAATGTGATTTCTCCACAAAATGGTGAGCGTATCTCAATGGCTCTTGTGGCGATGTCAATTAGCGCATGATGCCGTGATAACCAGTCAGTTCCCAAGATGATATCCACGCTCTCCAATCCCATGATCAGGAGGGTGGTTTTAAATATAAGACTACCCAATTTTATTGGCACACACCGGTTGAGTTGATAGGTGGCAACCCTGCCTCCTTGTGTTGCAATCGTAATGCCCCCATTGGTGTGGTAAAAGGTTAGATGACATTTGGCACTAAATTTTGCTCTGATGAAGCTATGTGATGCACCAGAATCAAAAAGAATGACTGCAGGGTAATTTAGAACGGAGAAGATACCAGTCATGACGGGTGCTCCCTCCGGGATATCGGCCAATGTGGTGAAGTTCAACCTACCCTGCCTCACTTGCACCTTCTGCCTCTTGCCTTGATTTTGATTTGCATTCTAACCTTGCCTCTCCTGGTTTCTGGGATAATTCGTGGCATAGTGTCCGGTGCTGCCACAAGTGAAACACATGTTGTCATTGCCCTGCCGGTACTGCGGCTGTTGCTGGTTGTTGTTCCTCTGAGCTGGGGGTTGAGAGCGGTTGGGTTCCTATTGCTGCTGTTGTGGTCGGATCACCCATCACCCCTGTTGTTGTTGAGGTCCTCTGCTCTGAGTGTCGGACATAATCCTGAAGCGCTGAGGCTGTGCTAATGGTCCTGCCATAGGGGTCTTTCTCTTCTTCTCTGCCTGGCGGGCTGTGATGCAATCCTCTAGAGAGATGGCCATATTGACCAATTCATTGTAGCTGTGGGCCCTCACTGTGTTGAGACGCTTGCGGAGCTTAGTGCTGAGGCCCCTCCTGAATCTGTCTCTCTTGTTCTCATCAGTGTCAGCATGTTAGCCTACGTACTGACACAGGTCATTGAAAGCTTGGGCGTACTGCAGCACGGTACGACTCCACTGAGTGAGTGCCAGAAACTCATTGAGCTTGCGGTCCATGATGCCTGCTGGTATGTCATGCCCTCGGAATGCTGCTTTAAACTCTCCCCACTCAACCACGTCTGCATCGCGAGGAAATGGTCCCACCATGTCCTAGCGGGCCCACGAAGCCGCTGGGTGGCGAAACGGACCTTGGCCGCATCTGAGCAATCTCCATTAAGCAGTGGGAACTTGGATTCCACCACCCTGAGCCAAACATCAGCGTCGAGTGGATCTTCCGCCCTGGTGAACAACGACGGCTGAGTACTGAGAAAATCCTGGTAGGTGGCCGCTACCGGGGCACGCTGGTGGTGATCACCACCCCCATAATGTTGAGGCGGTGACTGACGCTGAGCAAGCTGCCGCAAAATCTCGTTCTACTGAGCCATTAGCTCCTGCATGGTAGGAGGTTGCAGCGGTGGTGGAGGAATGCGCTCATTCTCTCCATGATGCGCTCTTCCTACCATCTAAAATTTAGGAGGTTCTATTGTCATACTTAAAATCCGTGATCGCATACGATAAAAAAACTTAAACAACGAAGTTTGCAGGATTCCAAATTTTTCCTCGCTTTTAACCACTGGTACCAACATGATAAAATTTGATTCATGAATTTAAAGGAACTTAAAACCATTCATCATTCATCTTGCCAAAAGAGTTTCTACTAGTTATAGCAAGCCCAAAAGACTCAAATTTCTAGCCTAGTACATCCAAAGGCTAAGCTAGTTTCGAGGGAAGCTACTGCTAAACACTTCTTCTCTAACTCTAAAGTCTAACGAGCAAACGAGGCAACACTAGACTCGGGGGAAGGTGGTCTTCCTGAGCCAGCAGTGTCCAAGCCAGATGCAGCCTCCGGCTCCTCTCCTCCCTCGATGTCTACATCCTCATCAGTTCCTCCTGCCTTCATGTCCTCAATCTCTTGACGGTGCAGATCTAGATGTTGGTTGGCTTCCTCAAGCTGTTGCTGGGTGTTCTGGAGCTGATCTTCCAGAACCTCAATGGTGTTCTCCCTAGCTTCCACCTGATCCTCAAGCTCTTGTATGTGGTTGGCCATCTGCTCCACCTAGAGATCCTTCTCCACCAGCTCAGTGGACAAGTCGACAACAAGGTCCTCCCTGTTATCCAGGGTTATCTTGGTAGACTCTAATAGGCCCATAAGCTGGGACATCGCCTCACCTCGCAAGGCCTACAGACGATACAAGGCACTCATGCACCGAATCGTTAGGTGAGCGGTATGTCCAAGGTAGAGAGCCCACACATCCTTGGCGTGCTCAACCCAATCCTTCCACATCGAGTCGTCCTCCTTCTCAGCGGGGAACAAGCAAATAGGGTGGGTCGACATCTCCAGGGGGTGAAATCCACAGAAGGTCGTCAGCACGTGCAGAGTCGTGGACTCGATAGTGTCATCGGCCTTGAAACCGAAAGACTCCGAGTCCAAAGAACGCCATCCTGGCTATAGGGGATGAGGCTCCAAGGTCATCCTCACCCTACAGCGAGGTACTCAGTGCTCCTCGAACAGCTGCGTCGCGTACTAGGGAGGTGTAGTGTAACCTGCTCCCTGCAGTACCTCCCACAAAATGCGGGGAAAGCCCTCTCGTGCGAGACCATCTATGTGGGATTGTGGGTTCCCTCCGTCAGTGGGTACGTGAGAAGTCTTCTGTGCAAGGGCAAGTGTAAGCGAAAAGAAAAAGAACCAAAAATAAAAGGAGCTGGTGCAAAAGTCTAGCAATTTTCTACGGACTTGGCTCTTCTAGGTTTAAGTTGAGATCTTCGATATATAAATTTAAGTCTTGTCTTAGGTGTCTCTTTATTTATGTAGCATATTGATAATGACATTTTATTTAGATGGTAAAACAAGAAAAGGATGCATGCATGCATGTCCTAAGCGTCCTCACATCAAACATAGGGGTACAAAATTCCCTAATCTATATTGTAGTAGCCTGTACGACATATTTAAATAGCCACCTAGCTACCCATCTAATATCCTAAGGCTTCACATCCTAGGTCTACCCTTATCGTTTTGACCGCTATCCAACTTGGTTTCTAAGCAAGTTTTTACTTTCGAAAAGGTAGGTAAATATGATTTATCGATTTCTCTGAGTTGGTACAAGCTCCGATACCATCTATGGCAGAACTACCCGAATTATTCCAACTTAAGTGACTAAGTCCCGCCTTAAAGGCTAGACCACACTTAATTAGGAATAAACTGTCAGTCCCTCGGATCTAGTCCGACAAGGCCACTAACAGGATCAAGTACCACATACTCACTCGAAGGTGAGTCATAGAGAAAATACAATAAAGCAAAAAACCATAAATTAAAGGCGTACTTAATGTTATTACAACATCATCGGAGTTTTGCAAAAGTAGTAACCATTGTTCTCGATGCAGCGGAAATTAACTAACGGTAAATAAAAGGGAGGATGGAGAAGCCTGGCCCATCACTCGTCATGCTCCTCTCCTGCTGAAGTAGGGTCCCACTCGACTGTCCAACCCGGTGGCAAGATGGTTGGCCAAGTCACTCTAGCAACCATATCCTCCAGAGAACCTGTAAAAATTATGCCACAAGCAAGGCTGAGTATACTAATACTCAGCTAGACTTACCCGGTGTGAGGAATCTACTCCTCTACCTCTAGACATGCAGTTGTTTAGCTGAGGGGTTTGGTTTGCCAAAATCACTAGATGTGTCTAAAATCAAATTTTAGCTTTCCAAGTTTTAGTATGGTCCTTTTAAACTAGATGAGTACCTAACTATTCATACATGGTATCAGACATTATATCAATCTACATCTTTTGCCAGTCATCTCATTTCCACTTATTACTCAATGCAGCAGCATGGGTCAAGCAGTCTCATTAGCTGCGAGAAGCAGACGATTCGAATCGAGTTTCAACCTTGCAAGGTAAACCTAAACACAGAATGTGGGGAGGCACTCCGTCCACACACATCAATCGTCCCCATCGATTCCCCGTCAACAGAAAAGGGCTCACGGTCTTGGCGTACAATGCTCCAGTTGTCCCCGGCTGCTGCCGTGCAACGGCCGCACTTGTACCCACCATAATCCAGCATGGGAGACTCCGTCTCAGGTCCATTGAGGGATAAAGTCTATGGGCAGGTTCAATCAGGTACTAGGCTTATCGGTTACAATATTTCCCGACATGTATTTAGTACGTTCAAACGCTTGACACACGGTACCACACCTTAATCCTTATTCCAATTTCTGTCTCGTAGACAACGCATCCCCATGGATCGTTGTCCACCGACCATCGTCATTCTGATATAAAAATGGATACAACCACTTCCTGACCTCGCGCGAGTGCTAAAAAAACACTCGACTTCTACCGAGGTCCCTAATTAGTAAAGCAGCTACTCGACCTAGCATACTAGTATCCATCTCAAAAGGAATCCTGAGTTCATGCAACTAGGGTTTCAGACAACTACTACACTTAAGTGCACAATACATTCCTATAAACATTAAGTGCAGTAAAATAGCATATATAATGCTTATGCATAAAACCGGGGATTGCCTTCAATAGCTGGGGCAGGCAGATCCTTAGTAGCAGGCTCTGGTGCTGGCTCCTGGACTACCTCCTAAGAAATTCCATTCTTCAGAATGAGGACATACTCTCCGTCAGCGAGGTTACAATCTATTGAATGCAATGAATAAGATACATGCATGTTAATGATACGTCAATTTAGTAAATACTATGTATTGGTGAAATAATATTAAAGCAGTGGGTAAACCAGGGTTTCTTTATCGGATGGTGCTCGTAGTGTTTTATACTCATCTATTTTAGGGTCTTGAGTGAAATTAAGAATTTAATCATCTCCTTTATGTTTTATTGGACACTTAGAGAGATTTAGTTGTGTAATGTTAATTCCTTCCACAATTCCCTTTTTACTTTCTATTTATGCTTTTTAGAGTGATCTTGAACTACCGTAGTGATTTAGACTTTTCCAAAAATGTTGTAAAAATTACAGTGGGTAAACATTGGTCTCTGTAGTCTATTATACAATATTGAGGTTAAAATTAATTAATAACAACCTTGGGCAAAAATAAAAAAAGTGAGGGTAGATGGTCACTCTGTACTACAACTCTAATTTAGGTGGGGGCTTCTATACTAAATTTATTTTTGCTAACATCTATGGGTAATAACATACTTCTGTGCCAAAAATCACAAAACGTCACTTAATGGTTATTTAGTGGTGATTTTCTAAAGTTTAATGTCAAAAAGGCACTTATAATTAACTTGTCATTTGAAAAACATCAAACAACATAACTTATATTTTTCCTAGATTCATACTAGCATAATAGTAGTTATCCCTAGGATTGGGGTGGTTTCTCCCTAGGGTTATTTTTCTAGGATTTTGTAAGTTCTTACTGTTTTCATTAAATAAAATGTGGTGCATTTTCTGTGTACTGATAGAGGGCTAAACAAAATTTTCTTATGAACTATATCACCTAAGCAAGCTAGGAAAAATGTGGTTGCCCTCTGGTTCTCATTTTATTTTCCCTTTTCATTTTATTAAGGTTTGGGCCAATACAAGTTTTAATGGTTAATCTCTCCTTAACCTAGTATACTAGGAAGTTTAACATTTTTAAACAGGGTAGTTATTAGCTAAGGACATCTCTAATTTTTCTCAGCCTTAGACCTAAAGTATATTATTTTCCTTCTGTTTATTTAGTTTTGGGCAGTATGCTTATTTAAATTAAAACTCTAAAAAGTATTGCAGGAATTATGGTGTTTATTATTTTTTCTGAATAGTTTATAATATTTAAGACCTAGCAAAATTAGTTTAAACAAATTTGGTTGATAAAACTCAAGTTATAAATTTTCCAAGTTCTCTACTTATTTTAAAAGAATAAATCTTAAAGGTTTAAGAAAAACAACTTTGCGCTGGGACCCCAGGGATTTTCCTTAACAAAAATCTTGAATCCGTGCCCCTAGGAACTATTCACCATAGTCACTGACATATCCAATAACCCCCCTGGCTTTTCCTTCTCTTAACCCGAGCTCCCTCCTCGGCGGAAAAGTAGCCGCAGAGGGGAAAACAGTGGAGCGGCTTACCGACGGTAGGAGAGGTCCAGTGGAGGGCTAGGTGGGGTCCGAGAGGTCCTGGCGGTCATGTTGAGGGGCGGATCGTCGGTGGTGATGGCCGGAATAGAGCTGGCCGCGTGCGTAGGCGGTCGGACTCCTCGGCAACGCGTGCGTAGGCCTGTTCACAGCGGTAGGGTTCAATTATATCACATGAGGAGCTTCACTGGATGTCAGGGATGATGTAGGCGCAAGGAATCAACGAATGTCTTACCGTGCAGTGCGGTCTACGTGCGACGGCGGCCGGTTGATGTCCAGTGGCGTCAATCTGGCGCCTCCGGTGAGGTGATGCTTGGTCTATGGGTTTGGGGAGCTTCACTGAGCTCCGGGAAAGCTAGCTGAGGGGTCAGACGGGGTGGAGGAATGCTTGAGTGGCCGGTCTGTGGTGGTTGGGGCTTGGGCGGCCGCTGGCACGGCGTGCGCAGGGCAAACGCCGGTGAACTGGAGCTCGGGCAGGGTTGGGAGTGAGCGGGGGTGTACGGTCGAGGCCGGGGTTGGCTTTATAGTCGCGGGCGCGAGCGTGGGCGCGGGGTTGGCGCGGCGCGGCGCGTCGCGCGTGGGGCCGAGCGTCGGGGCGTGCTCTGGCGTTGCTAGGGCGTGTCGAACACTTGGCCGTGTTATTCTACCCAAGTTCTTGCGCCTGCTAAGCAGCCAAACGTGCGAATCTTGCCATATGACTTGTGTAAGATTTCTTCCCTGCACCTAGAGCTATTTAGTTCATGTGAGTTCCAAGGGGAGATCGAGTCTGGCTTGGAAGATATGGAGGCGCCAAGTCTTGTCTGTCTGCACTGTTCATTTCGCGACAAAACAAATGCCAAACCATGTCAAACAACCCTGGTTTGGTTTCAAACTTTTCAGGGGTGTGCCTTGGGTAGTTTGGCTTCTTTTTGTTATTTGAACCCTAAGGATTTGGCACTAGCAACTTAATGAACATCTCCAATCTTTGGGGAGTGGGCTGATTTTTGACTTAGAGAAGAATTGGATTGCTTTAGGGTGCTCTCCACTTGGGGGATGATTTGGGGGTTTTGTGGGATCTTTTTGTTATACTTCCCTTACTATATTTTGTAGATATATTAATGTACTTCAACTTTGGTAAAGGGTTCAAGTCATGAATTGGTCATCTGCATAGTTTTCCCCTTAATCTAATGCTTGGGGTTCTAATGGCTCAAGAGGGGGAACTAGGGTTTCAGAATCTTTTTCAAAGGCGAAGATACATGAAAAGCTAGGGTATCCCTCCCATCATGATAATCACTTAGCTAAGCCATGGTTCCTAAAGTTTTGGTGCCCCTTTCTTACCATCTAAACACATGTGATAATAGGCTATAGGTGCATGCATTGAGCTAGGGCCTTGGGCAACACCTGAGGTGTTACACTTAACTTGTGAATAACGTGCCACCACAAGGGTGGAATGGGACGCCCTTGGCTGACTAACTAGGAAAGCTAGTGGAGGACTACCTTACCCGATAGGGGCAAGGGCAGTAGGGGAGTAGGCGTGTAGGGAGGTTCCTGGGTTGATTTTTCTGCAATGGCGGTCAGACGGGGGATTCCTGCATTGCTCTTCCTAGAAACTGTATCGAGTTTTCTGAAGCTAATGGAACTAGGTAAAGGCCTCATAGTGTTACCCTGCCTCACTTCCTTGGTAGAGGTGTATGGGGCTCATACAACCCCGTGGCAGATGGGAAACATGACTTGTTGGTACAGGGTACAACCTCTGCAGAGTGTAAAACTGGTATACTAGCCGTGCTCGCGGTCATGAGCAGCTCAAGACTCTCGCTTGATTAAATTATGGAACTAAATTCAATTTGTCATTTGCATTTCATGGGATTATTTATTAATTTTGTTCTATTCTTATTATGGTTTGGTATTTACTTACATTTAGTAACTGCTAATAATATTTGACCAACTTATTACAAGCAATGCTCAGCTTTAACCCCTATTGTTGATCAGGCTTACACATCACATGAACTCTCACCTTTGGTGAGTTCATGCACATTATTCCCCACGACTTGTAGAGCTATGATCTTTTGTGAGATCACACTTGTGATATATAAACCCCCCACAGGAGAAGAATAGGTGGCCTAGAGGAGCCGCACAACGAGGAGTTTGACTTAATCTAGGTGGCGTCTCACATTCGACTTTATGGCGCCAAGGATGGACTTTAGTTCGCTTTATATTTATCTTTTATTTTGTAAGACTTCCGCTATGTAACAAATACTTTTATGATATTGTGACATTTATCTCTATACACTCTGTTATTATATGTGTTGTCTTCTTTGGCGCATATATGAGATGCACCCGACTTTATCCCTTAAATCCGGGTGTGACAGTCTTCCTCCAAAGCCCCTGGTCATCTCGGAGTCTCTGTAGGCTTCTTCCCTTCTTTGTCGAAAGTCATTGTCGGCTCTGATGTACTCATCCATTTTCTGGAGAAGGTTCTCCAAGGTTTGCGGTGGCTTCCTTGCAAAATATTGCGCCGTTGGTCCTGGTCTGGGCCCCATGATCATGGCTTCAATGACAATCTCATTGGGCACTGTAGGCGCCTGAGCTCTCAATTGTAAGAACCTTTGGACGTATGCCTGCAGGTACTCCTCATGGTCCTGTGTGCACTGGAACAGGGCTTGGGCAGTGACTTGCTTCGTCTGGAAACCCTAGAAGCTAGTGACTAGCATGTCCTTTAGCTTCTGCCACGATGTAATTGTCCCCGGTCGAACAGAAGAATACCATGTTTGAGCCACACTTCTGACTGCCATGATGAAGAACTTCGCCATGACTACAGTGTTGCCCCCATATGCGGATATGGTTGCTTCGTAGCTCATCAGGAACTGCTTCGGATCTAAGTGCCCATCATACATGGGGAGTTGAGGTGGCCTGTAAGATGGTGGCCACAGGGTAGCCTGCAACTCTGCTGCTAGAGGAGAAGCATCATCAAAAGCAAAGATACCATGATGAAAGTCATCATACCATTGATCACCATTGATTGGGCTTTCTTGACGAAGCTCCCTGTGTTGGGGCCTTCGGTCTTGGTCATCCTGAGTAAGGCGATGCATTTCTTTGGCAGCTTCGTCAATCTTTCTATGAAGGTTGGCGAGCCAAAGCATATTTTCCCTCTTCCTTTGCACTTATTGGTGAATAGCCTCCAAGTCCCTGATCTCCTGGTCTAGCTCCTCGTCCTGAGGTGTTAGGCTAGTAGGCTTTCTCTTCTGGCACCTAGCTTCTCACAGGGAGAATGTCCCCTGATTTGTGTCCAGTGGCTGCAGGGCAGCCCCTGGCGCTGTTGTCTTCTTCGGCGGCATGACGAAGGTGGATGCTTGCTGAAGGTGGTCGTTTGAGTTCACAAGAGGTGGGCGCCAATGTTGGTCACTTGTTCTCAAATGTTGTAGGTCAAGAACAAGGCAACACAATTATTAATTATTATGGACCTTCATCTTCTGAAGCATTATCTCCACATGGGTATAATGCTCATTAGACGAAGGTCAAGAAGGACATACCTTCATCATTTAATATATGAATAGGAATGCGAAAGGATAAAGACAATAGCTGCATCTCATTAATTCATTTATGTTAGCATTCCATAAAACATATATGAATATTACAATATTATTATTACATTGATACCTTCAGCTTACTCGAAGGTGAAGACGCGAGAGAGTGATTACCAACCAGCGTGAACAGTACGGTGTTACTGTTCATCTATTTATAGGCATGGGACACAACCGGAGAGAAATTACATTCATGCCCATGACATTCATCTATAATCATAACATGAATCATTAAGGTCCCTTTTCGGTCATCATCATACTTGGTCTTCGTCATCACATCAAGCCGAAGCTCTTCGGCTATAGCTTCGTCGTCCATTCCTATCACCTTCGGGCTACATCTTCGTCGTGTCATGAGAGAAGATCTTCATCCCAAAGCCGAAACCCCCTGTAATAATCCATGTCATACTGAAAACATATGGCCAGTCACGTTTTTGAGGACCTTTGGAAGAAGAAGGCCCCAACAGTTGCGAGCATGCAAAGGTTGTGGTTCAGCCATGATTCTCGATCTCAGCCAACGACATTAAGAACCCTTCGGCCAAAGCCGCTGCACTAAGTGGAAAGTTTTATTCCGAAGTCTAGTTGAGGGGTGGCTGAGAGGTAGCTGACAAAGCTATCAGAAAAAAATGAGAAAGAGTCCAATGCTGCCTTGGAAGAGGCTAGGAAAACTGAAGAAGATGCAGAACGTGCAAGACTTATAGGTATATCTATCGTGACCTAGCTTCGTAAATTATTTTAGCTTCAGAACTAACATACACTTGTACTATGGTGCAGCTAAACTCTCTCCCCCTCCAGAGTCGTATGACCTTGAAGCCAATCCATCTATAAAGGGGGCACTTGATGTAATTAGAATAGCTAACGAAGCCGTTGACGAAGCTGTTAACAGGCTACTAAACGAAGCTGCTGATAAAGTTTTGAAAGAAAGATGGCTAGACCTTGTCTATTCAGACTTTAGAATTTTTGTATGCAACTTCTTTTTGTAAGAAACAATTATGAACTATATGTATGTTTAATGAAGTAATATATTTCTTTGTGAGGCGTGAAATCTCCGTACGTACCAGTTTTGAGCCGAAGGCGAAAAAAACTCCTTCTGTTGGTCACTTGTTCTTAAATGCTGTGAATCAAGAACAAGGCAACACAATTGTTAATTATTAGGGACCTTTGTCTTCCGAAGCATTATCTCCCCATGGGTATAATGATCATCAGACGCGAAGGTCATGAAGGACAGGCCTTCATCATTTAGTATGTGAACATGAATGCGAGATGACGAAGACAGTAATCGCATCTCATTAATTCCTTCATATTCGCATCCTATAAAACATGTATGAATATCAATAGAATTCATATTACATTGATACCTTCGGCTTGCTCAAAGGTGAAGACGCGAGAGAGTGATTACCATTCAACATGAATAGTACTGTACTACTGTTCATCTATTTATAGGCACGGGACGCAACCCGGGTAAAAGTACATTTATGTCCCCAATATTCACATATGATCATAATACAAATCATTAAGGACTAAGTAGTCTTTTTTCCTCTTTCGGTCAGCATCATCATTATACTTCATCTCCGTTATGAGCCGAAGTTATCCATTTGGTGATAGCTTCTGCGTTTACTCTTATCCTCTTCAAATCTGTCTTCATCTCGTGTGCCTTCGTTATGAGGAAGAGGCTTGCATCCTAAGGACAAAGCTTCTTGTATTAGCTTATGCTGAAAACAAATGGCTAATTATGTTTTAAGGACCTTCGGAAGGAGAAGGCCCCCAACAGTAGCCCATAGCAGTATTAATTTGTTTTATTGTAACAAATTCAGACTGTGACGTGAACGAAGGCCTTTAGCCGAAGGTCCGAAAAAACACCTTCCCTTCGCTAGAATAGCGAATCATTCTGACCCGTGTGGCCCACTGAGCTGTGAGGATCTGAGTATATATATAGAAGGCTATGTCGCAAATATTTTTCGTGCCATCTAGCTTTCGTGCTGCAGTTGTTGTTTAGTTTTCCTATTCTCTGAGTTTAATTGTTTGCGAGCTTCGGCTTTCTGACACGACCATCACCAAAATGGCCGAAGACAAGAAAAACACTGACCCCACACTCGCTGGCTTCTACGAAGCCAGGGAAAGGACCAATGTGGAGAAGGTCACCAGCGAAATATTGGCTGGGCTATCTGGTGATTCAAGCGATAGTGAAGGCTTCGATATTGAGAGTGAGAATGAGAATGCCGAACATCGGCCGTGGAGACCTAGCCACATTGTTTTTGGGAAATCCACCATCAAGCAAGGTAAGATTGAACCAATGAAGGGGAAATACTTTCATGATGTATCTATAGTGAGGGCTGGGGGAGAGGACACCGTTCCCCTACCAGAAAGCGATGAAGTGGTTCCTGGCCGCCGAAAATGACTGTAGTCCTTGTAGTGCAGGAGCTTCATGAAGGCTAGGCTTCGTTTCCCGCTTCATAAGATGATAGTCGATGTTTTGAAAACATTTGAAATATACCTTCATCAGATTACCCCCGAAGCTCTTATTAGAGTGGGGGTTTTATCTGGGCCATGAGGAGCCAAGGACTGGAACCAGATGCAAAATGCTTTTGCAATATTCATGAGCTATCTTATTAGATGAAGAAGATTGAAAAGAACAATAATATCACAACAATTTTGGTTGTTACAGCTCCTTGCCTTGATCTGAGGCGAGTTACCCTGTGCCCACGTTTCGGAAGAGGTGGGCAGGCTCTTGGATGAAGGAATGGTTTTACGTGAAGAATGACTTGAGTCAGAGGGAAGATGTGAGAGGGATTATTCAACACTCTATATGGTCTCGCTTCGGCATTAGAAGGCCACCCACTGCACTTGGGAATGATGTGTGTGGCAGAACCGCCCAGATTATTCCAGCTTAAGTGTCCGAGTCACGCCTTGGAAGCAACAATACACTTAAATTGGAATAACCCGTCAGTCCATCGGATCTAGTTCGATAAAGCCACTTACCAAGGATTGAATACCACTAGCTCACTCGAAGGTGGGGCATAGATAAATACAATGAAGCATAATACCATAAATTAAGGAAGTATCAGTAGTGATTACATTATTGGAGTTTCAGAAATAGTAACCATAATTTTTAATGCAGCGGAAATAACTAACGGAGAAAATCGAGTAACATGGCGAAGCCTAGCCACACTACTTCTCCTGGTCCTCTCCTGCGGAAGCAGCAACCCACTCGACTGTCTATCCCGGTGGCATGGATGGAGGCCAAGTCACACCATCAACCAATCATCCAAGGAAGTACCTGTAAATAATTATGCCACAAGCAAGGCTGAGTATACTAATACTCAGCTAGACTTACCCGGTGTGAGGAGTCTACTCCTCTACCTCTAGACCATGAAGTTGTTTGGTTGATGGGGGTTTGGTTTGCCAATAGCACTAGCTGAGTCTAAAACAAGTTTTAGCTTTTCAGGATCTAGAATAATACTTTTAGACTAGATGAGCACCTAACTTTCCATACATGGTATCAAACATTATGTCAATCAACATCCTTTTGAAAGTAACCTCATTTCCACGTTTTACTCAATGTAGTACAATGGATCAAGCAGTCTCATTAGCTGTGAGAAGCTGACGATTCGAATCGAGTTTTAACCTTGCAAGGTAAACCTAAACACACGACATGTAGGGGCACTTCGTCCCCACACATATCAGCCGTCCCCATCGATCCCCTGTCAATAGATCAGGGCTCACGGCCTTGGCATACAATGCTCCATTGACCCCGGTCGGCGTCGTGCAATGTCCACACTTGTACCCACCATAATCCGGCATGGGAGACTCCGTCTCGTGTCCAATGAGGAGTAAAGTCTGTGGCCAGGTTCAATCAGGTACTAGGCTTATCAGTTACCATATTTACTGACATGTGTTTAGTACGTTCAAACGCTTGACACAGGTATTCTCACGTTAATCCTTATTCAGTTTCGTCTCGTAGACAATGCATCCCCATGAATTTGTGTCCTCAGACCATTATCATTCCGTTATCAAAATGGATACAACCAACTCCTGACCTCACGCGAGTGCTAGAATAATCACTCGACTTCTATCGAGATCCTTAGTTAGCATAGCAGCTACATGACCTAGCATACTAGTAGCCATCTCAAAAGGAATCCTGAGTTCATGCAACTAGGGTTTCAAGGAATTCCTACACTTAAGTGCACGATACAAGCCTTCAAACATTAGGTGCAGCAAAATAGCATATATAACGGTTATGCATAAAACCGGTGCTTGCCAGGAATCCAACACAAGTAGTGTTTTCTAGACACTCGCTTGGTGTGCACCTCCTATCTTTGTGCTTTTCTCATCCGTCCTTCTTCGTGTTGTTGACCCACTTTGCCTTGTGGTCGGCTCCACTTTACGTCCTTCATTTCGCACGATCGACATCTCTCGGTCCTAAATGAGATGCAAGATGCATATGTATGAACAGGATGGAAAATAGCACAAGACACTCCAAGGCACATGGTAGCGAACTAAACATTAAATCGTAAGAGACCGTAAATAACCACATGCTATCATTAGCTATCTACACGTCATCGAGCGCACAACATCAACACCACTAGAAGGATGACGATTACTACATATAGTTAACCAACGCAAACACGACATCACACGTACAAGCATCTACCACATTCACTTTAATCATTTATTAGTTACAATATTATTAAACTACTTAGGCACTCGTACATTCACTATGACTTCTAAATGTCATACAGACAAACTTAGTTTAATAGGGAATAATTACTTAATCGGGTTCTACTAACATTCTCAATATTCTAATGCAAGCACACACCCAAGAGATTCACCATTAATTGTGTTTCTTGTCCATATAATGGCACTTGCTAAATTGATGTTTATCGAAGCTAATTACTTACTAGACGTCAACAATTCAATTTACTAGTGCACTAGTTACTTGTATATCTCCAATTATATAATCTACTAATATATTGATCATGAGATAACACTATCAATCATGCTCAAGCAAGACAAGGGAGTAGAGGAATCAACCACAATCAACAAGATTAGGACAGCAGCACAACATTTACTTGTTTCAGTTGTAACTCACAAGATATTCATCCAAAAATACTGATCAAATATTTTTTGGAAAGTCTAAGAAGTGTTGTACAATTTGGTATTATTACGTTAACGTGATTAGACACTTAACAAGGTTGAATAGTGATAAAAAACATCTCTGTCTAGATTTGGATAGATTCAGTCTTGCGACTTCGAAAATTCATAACTAGATACTCAAGCATCCAAATCAATTGATCCTATATTTTTTGGAAAACAAAAAATTGACTACAAATCATTTATGAACATCTCAGGTTGATTTAAAATATATCAAGGGTAAAAGACACTAGGAAGGCTTTGCTGTCCAGAATTGGACAGATTCAGTCTTCATACTTAAAACATCTATAACTTGAAATTTATACCACCAACAAGGACGATCCAAGAGATTTTATAAAGCTTAGTAAAATCACTACATAATCTTCATAATCACCAAGAAGTGATTCTATGTTTAACCAAATCAAACAATACAGTTTTCAAAATATATCCAGAAAGTGGACAGAACACAGAAACCATTTTGTAAAATTCATAACTCCTAAACTATCGGTCCTATGGTTATGAAACTTTAACACAAACAAGATAAGTAAGTCATCTACAACTTCCTTTTGACCATGAAGAACTGATTTTAAAATTAACTTAAGCAACCATTGCAATCTTTGAAATTTGTACAGAAATTGGACAGATTCAGTTACTGAACTTGTGAAAAGCATAACTTCTAAACCATTAATTCTTAGCTCATGAAATTTTAGGACGAGCTAGATATCTAAGTGAAATACAACTTTTATATAGCACATATCTACATAAAACGCACTTTACTTAACTAGATTAATCGCACAACCAAAACTGTACATGTAGGAATTTCAGTTTGCTAGCACAAGAGCACTTAACTAAATCACCAAGCAAAATCATAGAGAGATACTACCACCAATTTATGAAGTTTAAATCATTATGACTTAGTTATCAAGTTTCAATTTATATATCGAGACACTTCAGCATTTCAAGAAACATGCATGCTTTTGTTTACTTCTAATTTTTCACTAACTCTTCTTATAATTATAAAATGGGTATTATTTAGCACCATGTGAAACTATCTAATTTGGGGCTAGAGTTTTTATGAGGCATATGTAACAATAAATTATGACTAATGTATAAATTTCACATGCTCAGGTTTTATAGTTCATTTACTACAAAAATAACAAATTGTTAATGCAATAAATCATGTGAGAGCAAGTTAAATCTAAAACTAAGTATTTTCTGTGAATGCATGACCATATTAAGTTTCATTAGGCTACTACAACATCATGTAAAGACAATGGAACACTATTTTCCATTTTTAAATTCATATATTATTTATAAACCATTTAAAACTACATAATATGCATCAAACAAGTTAAATCACTACCTCAGCTGTACCTGCACCACAATTCATAAAATTTTTACGAGTCACCATGCATCACACAGAGGGTCTACTGTAAAAATTGCAATCTATTTGGAGGAATAGAGCTACAGATCCAAAAATAACAAACAAATCAATCTTCTTTTTCCCATTTAACTTGATTTAATTAACACACCAAGAAAACAGTAAACAACATATGTGTTTTATATTTTTATTAGCTAGAGTATGACATCATCTAACTGAAAAACAAGTATCATCATTTTAGGATTTTTAAAATTAAAACTATGGAGAGAAAGCTCATTTATTTTCTAAACCAGTTTTAAATACGAATTTCTACAGCCAAATATTTCTACTAAAACATTCCAACTTATGTATCCACAGCATAGAAAATTTCTCAAGGATTCCAAAAAGTTCTCATTTACCCTGTTACGATTTTTCTACGATTTTCTACGAATTTCCAAAGTTTGCCATCAAATCTGGAAAGTTGAGCACACTTAGACTTACCCCTGGGCCCACCTGTCATTGGCATAGAGTGTCATCTTCAACCTTACATACACATCAGTTCACGAAGAGAAATGGACCGGTTGGAGGGTGGTCGGCTGGCCTTGGTCGGACACGGTAGAGCGCGACTAGGGAAACGAGGGCGATGTGTGGCTGGAGCAGGACCTCGACCGTCCTGACAACAATGGCGATCTTGGGACTTCGGAGAGGCCGAGCGCCGTTGAAGAGGAGGAGCGGGGAAAATGGCGGCTTTGGCCACGGCAGGGCTTTGGTCTGCCCTACGCATGGAGTAGAGGCCGATCAGCTGCCTGGGGAGAGCTAGGCGTGGAGGTGAATTGAGGAACAGGGTGCGGCTGCGGGTGAGGATCGGCAGGACGAGGTGTGTGGGAGAAGAGAGAGGGGTGGACTGCCATTTATAGACAGGAAGCTCTGGACATGCCATCCAATATTGAACACGTGGCAGGTGTAATAGTGTCGACATTGGGCGGCCATTTTTGGTTGTTTCTGTTTGGAATCAGATCTTGGTCACTGTACAAGATATTTTCCTTGATTTGCACTCTACAAATCTTATACAGGGCTTGTGGTCATCCATGCATCGGTTAGAGTGATAATGATCCCCGAAAATAGGTTTGTCAGTGGCTTAGAAATCAATGGAAACTTGTGAAAACTGAGTATCAAAACATATCAAACGGAATTGGATGAATGCCATCTTTTAACATGTTGTGCCTCTGTTAGTTATTAACAACTTTTATCTTTGAGGAAACACGAGTTATACAACAAAAAATTTGGGAACGCGAGACGTCAACCCGATCGACACTGATTTCAGACTTAGAAGGATTCGAATCCTCAAATCAGATTTTTATTCTATATTGAGGGCATTGTTTGAGGTATTTAGAGATTGAATCAAGGCTTGGTGTAATTGTAACATTTGTTGTGTAACACATGTTATACAACTTTTATTAAAGGTCAAACCTCGTATCTAGAACATAAATCGAAGTTTCACTTTGGTCAAAGTAGTGTCATTATAAAGCTTCAATTATATTTTTAAGGCAATTGGGGTATTTTTCTCGACATTTTCATGGCATGGACCCTTAATAACATTTGTTGTAGAGTTCATATAGAGTTGTTTAAGCAAGATGGCAAGGCTAGGTTGAATTTCAAAAGTTGCATTTGTTCAAACGAGCAGTTTCAAACAAGTATATGATTTATCTTTTCATGTGAGCATTTGGTTGAGCTTCAAGAAATCTTTTAGAATACACTTGATAGATAGAGATGAATGATGATATAGAGGTAACAAGTCGAATTGCATAATAATTAGTTAGAGGTTGACACAACAGAGATTATGCTGGAGAATGCGGATTCAGATTAAATATTTGAACATGGACTGAATACCGAGAAAGCGAATTCGGACACATATTGGATAACATAACAATTATCGAGTGTCTCACCCGGTTTTGGAAGGTAAACCGAATGCGAACCATGTACGTGCCAGGATCAGAACTCACATACAAAGCGATTACATAATTGGACATCATCACACAATGCTCGAAATAAATAGCGGAAAGGTACTTAACTACATCAAGATGTCCAAGACATCCACGGAGTCTATTACATAACCATTGTTCAACATAAATATCAAAGTGAGGAAATGCGAAACGTTGAAGCTAAGCCTACACAGGCAGCTGACTGGTTGTTTGCCACTAAGAAAGAACTAGAACTCGTCGTAGTCCTGAAACTCCTCGAAGTCTTCCATGTTGCCAGCATCACCTCCTGAGCATTGAGTATAGTGGGGACAACCTGGGGTGGGGGTAGTGTGTAAAGCAAGGGTGAGTACACATCAACGTACTCAGCAAATGTCCTGTTTGGCTAAAGTGGACTATCTGTATATGGAGTTGAGGTTAAGCAGTTGCTTTTAGTTGGTCAAGTATTTATTGTTATTAGTAGAGCCAAGTTTTAGTAATAAACCTAGTTATTACCCGAAAGTGTGGCGGAACCGCCCGAATGATTCCAGCTTAAGTGCCCAAGTCATGCCTTAAAGGCTGCAACACACTTAAATCGGAATTACCCGTCAGTCCCTCAGATCTAGTCTGATAAAGCCACTTATCCAGGATCAAATACCACAAGCTCACTACAAGGTGAGTCACAGAAGAAATACAATAAAACAGGAAACCTCAACTTAAAGTACTGGAGTTATTCAAGTAGCTAATATAGATTCACAAAATAAATTGCAGCGATAATCGATATCGTCGAAAGCGAGGAATAGGGCAAGGCCTAACCCACTACTCCTCTTGCTCCTCTCTTGCCGGAGCAGCATCCCACTTGACCGTCCAACCCGGTGGCAGGGTGGTAGGCCATGTCACACCATCAACCATGTCCTGAAGCGTACCTGCAAAAATTATGCCACAAGCAAGGCTGAGTATACTTATACTCAGCTAGACTTACCCGGTGTGAGGAATCTACTCCTCTACCTGACCATACAGCTGTTTGGCTGAGGGGTTTGGTTTGCCAAAAGCACTAGCTGTATCTAAGGTCAACTTTTAGCTTTGCCATTTCTAGTATCATTATTTTAGCTAAGTTTGCCCTTTCTAAGCATACATGGTAACAATCATTTAATACAATCAACAAGTTGTCTCATGTAGAACCTCATTTCACTTCTTACTCATTGTAGTACAAGGGGTCAAGCAGTCTCATTAGCTGCGAGAAGCAGACGGTTCGAATCGAGTTTTAAACCTTGCAAGGTAAACCTAAACACACGACACGTAGGGGCACTCCATCCTCACACATATCAACCGTCCCCATCGATTCCCCATTCGCGGCCAGGCCTCACCGCCTTGGCATACAATGCTCCACTGACCCCGGCTGCCGATGTGCAGTGACCGCACTTGTACCCACCAAAGCTAGCCTGGGAGACCCAGTCTCAGGTCGCATGAGGGGTAAAGTCTGCGCCTGGCTTCACTCAAGTACTAGGTTTACCGGTTACCATATTTCCCGATATGTGTTTAGTGCGTTCAAACGCTTGACTCAGGTATCCACACATTAATCCTTAATTCCTTTTCCCGTCCCATGGACAAGGCATCCCCCTGGATCTAGGTCCATAGACCATCATAGATCCTGTTATCAAGATGAATACAATCAATTCCTGACCTCGCGCGAGTGCTAGAAAAATCACTCGACTTCTACCGAGATCCTAATCAGCAAGCAGCTACTTGACCTAGCATACTAGTGTCCATCTCAAAAAGGAATCCTTAAATCATGCAACTAAAGGTTTCAAGCAACTCCTACACTTAAGTGCACATTCCAAGCCTACAAACATTAAGTGTAGTAAAGTAGCATATATAAACGGTTATGCATAAAACCGGGACTTGCCTTCAAATGATGGGGCTGCGGGGAGATCCTCGATGGCAGTCTCGGAAGCTTGCTCCTGGTCTTCCTCGTGGACAGCTCCTTGCTCAGGGATGAGCACGTACTCTCCGTCAGCAAGATTGCAATCTAATGAATGCAATAAGTAAGATATATGCATGGCATGATATTTAATTAATATTTGATGGGGAATGCTCAAATTAATAAGGTAGAGCTTATTCTTACTACTGGAGAATTTTGTGGTACACTTGGCAACTTAGGGTCAGTTGATTACTGAATGGTTAACCCATTTTTAGTGTTCTACTGATTTTCTTCTTTATACCTTATGGATATTCTTAACAATATTCTTAGCTGCCATATTGGGGTAATACTTATTAATCTTTCTAATCCCTCTCTTCTCTATTTCCTTTATGCTTTTAAGGTGGGTTTGAACTACAAGATAGCTTAATAAATTTCAAAAAATTCTGTAAAAAATACAGTGGCTTCTCGCTGGTGTATAATTCTCTGTCTCTAAATTAGGGGCTTAAAAAGTGAGGGGTTCTCTCTGTACAAAATTATCAAGTGTTAGGGCAAAGGGGGTGTTTTGAACTACAACTTTCTTTTAACAGGGGGTTATTCTCTAAGACTTATTTTTGCTGGCATTTAGATATTATAACATGACTTTGTGCAAATGTTCAGCCACTAATACTTATTAGTTATTTTACTATGATTTTCTAAAGTTTCTAGCCAAAGGCGTGCTTTCTACTACCACTATACTTGAAAATATTAAACAACAGATTTCCAATTTTTCCTATCTTCTTCTTTGCGCAAGAGCAATCATTCTAAAATGTGGTAACTTTTGCTTAAGGGAAGGGTGGTAGAAATTTCTTGAATTAAATGGCCTTTTTCATGAAGTAGGGGTAATGGGTATTACTTTGTAGTTTTGAATAGGTTTTGCATTTTTTTCTGGTGCTATATTACATTAATAATCTTGTAAAAATTTATTTGCCCACTGTTGCATAGTTTTTGCTTGCTTATGATTTAATTGAAATATGGCTCAATATCAAGTTTTATTTCTTCAACCCACTTAAAATGATGGGCTGGGGTCTTTATCATTTTTGTAGTGGTGTCCTAGGAGTTACAAGTCTATTGAATTTTTCTTACCAATTTTAAAATTGTTCTTATATTTTCAATAATGGCCTTTCTAGTTTTATTAGTGCCTAATAAAATATTTCACCTTGAATTTGTTCTGGACTAGGGTTCCTTTTATTTTTCCTAGGTTCTTCATTACTTAAGTGGAGTAGGAAAAATATTTGCATCCACTGTTCATTATTGTCTAGTACCTTTCTCATTTTCCTAAGTTTGGGAAATTTTGGCTTTTAATAGATAACCCTGTTTAATTCTTCAATACTCGGGTGCTTAATATTTTTAAACAGTGTGTGAGTGGGGTTTGAACTTCTACAAGTTTTCCTAAGTTCAGCACAGAAGCATAACTAATTTTCTTCATTTTAATAAGGTTTGGTCAGTTTCCTTAATTAATTCCAAACTCTAAAATTTAAAACAGAAAGCACAGAGTTCAGTATTTTTATGTGATAGTTCATAATATTTTGAATCCAGTAAAATTGGTTTGACTAAATTTGGTTGAATATTTCTCAAGATACAAATTTCCTAAGTTCTCTGCTGAATTTAAAAAGAATAAATAGAAATGGTTTAAAGTAAAATGGTTTTGCATCTGGGTCCCTGGCGAAAGGTTTTAAGCGTATAACAGACAGGTCCTTGGTTCACTATTCATCTGAGTCTACGACTCTGCAGAAAACCCTCTAGGGTTTTGCTAAATCGAACCCGTGGCCCTTCCCCTAATGGAACAGTGACCGCGGCGAAAGAAAAGAGCGGAGGGGCTTATCGGCGGCGAGGTTGCTCCGGTGAGGGGTTGGGTGAGGTCCGGGGTTCTCTAGCGATCACGTCGAGGTACAGATCGTCGGCGGTGGTGGTCGGAGTAGGTCGGTCCACGCGCGCAGGCGGGGGAGCTCGTCGGCGACGAGGAATCCGGCCTAACCAGGGCGGTACAGTTCAATTGAACGGTTCAGGGAGCTTCATCAGAGGTCAAGGAAAACATGTGCACGAGGAATTTAAGAATGGCTCACCGGATTTATCGGTCTACGCGCGGCTGCGGGCGACTGAAATTCGGCGAGGGCGATCCTGGGTCACCGGATCCGAGGACTTGGAAAACTTCACGGGCCACTGGCGAATCTAATCGAGCGACTGGCGTGGCTTGGAAGTCGCTGGAGGGAGCTGGCCGTGGTGGCCGAGGCTCGGGTGGCTTGGCGGGCGGTGGCGCGGCGTGCTCGAGGCGAAGTCCGGTGAACTTTGGCTCGAGCAGGACTGAGAGCGCGCGGGGAGGTACGACCGAGGCCTTGGGCTGCTTTATAGGCACGGCACGGTGCACGGGCATGCATGGCTGGGCGCGGGTGTGTGAACTGGCGTGAACCGGGCGTGTCAGCCACGGTCGAACACGTGGAGCCGTTGCTTCTGCCCGTGTTCTAACACCGATTGGGCGCAAATCTTCGCGAATTTGGGCAAGATCGTCGTGAAGGATTTGTTCCCCTGATTGTGCTTTGTCGTTTGTGTGTGGATGTTGCACGGTTTTAGGCTAGGGACAGGGAGTTGTAACGTCGCCAAGTTGCCAGTGTAAGACAGCCGAGTCCCGAGGACAAACTATGCCAAAATCATGTCAAACGGTTTTTGTTTGAGTTCAAACTTCACCAGAGCATGTTCAAGGAAATTTGGTGCCACTTTAATATTTGGACTTTATGGATTCGAGTTTTGGAAAATAGGGAACACATGTGAACTTGGGAAAGGGTTCTGAAATTCAGAAATCTGATTTCTGAATTTTCCCGTAGGGCCTTAGTTCATGGGCTGATTTGGGGATTTGGAAAATTCAAATGGCTAAACATTCTAACTATATTTTGTTGGTTATTTAGTGCACTAAAACTTTGTTATTTGGTCCATATCAAGATTTTGTATTTTTCCCAAGTCTTTTCTCAAATTCCCTTTATGTGCTTAAATGGCCCACTTAGGATGATTTAGGGTTTGAGAGTTCTTCTTGCCTTGAGGTGCATGGCATGATTAAGGAGAATTTGTTCAGATGAAAAAGACTTACTTAAACCTTTGTTATCAATTTATGATGTCCTTTCCTTAGTTTGGTTCACATGTGATAATGGTTTTGAGTCAGCTCTAAGCAGAAACCCTAGGTGACACTGGGGTGTCATAGCCTTCCCCCTTAAAGGAATCTCATCCTGAGATTCGGGTCAGAGTCCTCCTGGGGTGAAGTGAGGGTTAAGGCTTGCTTGAAGTGGGTGTTTTATTTATTAAGGCAAACTACTCTTCGAATGTCATCCTTTTTGCAACTTAAGAAAGAAATCCTTTTAATCTTAGTTTTACAATTAACTCTTTCTATATTAAGATCATTTTTCTTATGTTTTGATTCAAAGGGCAGGGGTAGGGGTTGGGCATGATTACGTACCAATTTCCTTAGGTAGACAATCGGGGAAGTTGGAACGCAGAAATTCCTCAGTCTCCTAAGTAGCCTCTTCTTCTGAGTGATTACTCCATTGGATCTTATACATCTTGATCGATTTAGCCCGAGTTGATCTTTCTTTGCAATCCAGAACCTTGGAAGGGTACTCTTGGTATGATAGATCTAGCTCTATCTCCAATTCTGGTTCTGCTATGATCTCAGTCGGCAATCGAACACACTTCTTCAGTTGGGATACATGGAATACATTGTGGATGGCAGACATTTTTGGAGTTAACTTCAATTTGTATGCCACGGGTCCACATGCTTCTATGATCTCATAAGGTCCAATATAACGAGGGGCTAACTTGCCTTTGATCCCAAACCTCTGCACTCCCTTGGTGGGTGATACCTTCAAATATACGAAATCTCCCACCTCGAACTGGAGAGGTTTCCTTCTCTTATCATGGTAACTCTTCTACCTGGCCTGAGCAGCTTCTAGATTCTTCCTGATTAGTTTGACCTTCATTTCAGCTTCAGTCACTAAGTCAGATCCGAAAACTTCTCTTTCTCCAGGCTGAGACCAATTGAGGGGTGTTCGACACCTTCTCCCATATAGGGCTTCGAAGGGTGCCATCTTTAGGCTGGATTGATAACTATTGTTATAAGCAAAGTCTGGCAAAAAGAGGTGCTTATCCCAGTTCTTGCCACAATCAATTGCACAAGCCCTCAACATATCTTCCAGGATTTGATTTACCCTTTTGGTCTGACCATCAGTCTGTGGATGGTAAGCTGAACTTCTGATTAGCTTGGTTCCCAAAGACTCTTGCAGTTGTTCCCAGAATCTGGCAACAAATTGGGCTCCTCGATCAGAGACAATGGTCCAGGGCAATCCGTGCAAACACACGATTCGGTCAATGTACAGCTCTGCATACTTCTGAGCCTTATCAGTGGTGTGCACTGGGAGAAAATGTGCCACTTTCGTCAATCGGTCCACAATAACCCAAATTGAATCATGATGACGAGAGGTGTTGGGCAGACCCACGATAAAATCCATGCTGATGTCATCTCATTTTCACGAAGGTATAGATAGGGGTTGCAAGGCTCAAGCTGATTTCAAGTGGCTTGCCTTTATCCTCTGACATGTGTCACATTCTGATACATATTGAGCTATCTCCCTCTTCATTCTGGTCCAGCAATACAAGGGCTTCAGATCATGGTACATTTTGGTGCTTCCTGGATGCATGGAGAATTTGGAGAGATGGGCCTCATCCAAGATTTTCTTCTTGAGATCTTTATTTTTAGGAACCACCAATCTGCTTTCGAACCACAATATACCCTTTCCATCTTGGCGGAAACATTTATATTTCTCTGTCTTCTGACGGAGGTTCTCTTTAATGATTTGCACTCCCTTGTCACTGAGTTGGGCCATGATGATCTGGTCTCGCAAAGTTGGCTCAACGGAAATGTGAGACAAAGCACCAGAAGGAATCACTTCAATCTTCATTTTGCTCAACTCATCACACAGGGTGTTGATGCGAGAATCCATCATAACACAGTTGCATTGCAATTTCCGACTCAAGGCATCTGCTACCACATTGGCTTTCCCTGGGTGATAATGCACCTCCAGGTCATAGTCCTTGATCAGCTCTAGCCATCTTCTCTGCCTCATGTTGAGATCAGCCTGAATAAAGATGTACTTAAGGCTCTTATGATCTGTGAAGATGTTGCAGTGGGTTCCCATCAAATAGTGATATAGCTGACGTGCCCGATCTTTCAGTGAGTGGAGATAATTCTGATTTGACGGAAGATGACCCTTGCGATCCGATTACGACGAGTGAGCCCGAGGCGCCAATGCAATCGGTGAACCAACTCCCTGTGGTTACCGACCTTGCTGATGCGAGATCCGCCTGATCACAAAGATCGTTTCCTGTGCGCAATCGAAGAACGAACAAGAAAAAGATGCGAGCAATCTAATTTATTACTCGAGGATGGAGTTCTGAATACACGAAGACAACGCTGATTTGCGCGTGTTCGAGAGTAGCTAAAGCTAACGTAAAACAAAACTCGAAAAACAAAGGAGGCGCAGCTCCTGGATTAATAAAGAGGGGGCACAGCCCCAAGGGGTAGCCAACCCTAGGTCATCCACTATGGGCCGCAGTTGGGCTGGTCGTCTATTCTTCTAGGCCCTCATTCTTTAGTAGCATGACGAAGTTAAGATCTCTGGCACGGGCCCGAGTGACTGGCCCAGCGAATGAAGGAAGTGGCGCTTGATGTGGAGATGCTGCTGGTGTAGTCGTACTCATAGTGATGTCCTTATCATCCTCCCCTTCTTGAAGTGAAGTTGTCCTCGACGACAACTCCTCATCCTCGGCCATATATGGTTTTAAATCTGCAACATTAAAACTAGTGGAAACACCAAATTCCGCAGGCAGGTCAAGGATATACGCATTATCATTAATCTTTGTTAGCACCTTAAAAGGACCAGGAGCACGAGGCATTAATTTAGAACGGCGCAAAGTAGGAAACCCATCCTTTCTCAAGTGCAACAAAACCATATCACCTGGCTCAAAAGTAACAAGTTTTCTTCCTTTACTACTAGCAACCTGATTTTTTGCATTAGTAGCAGTAATGTTCTGTTTCATTTGTTCATGTATGGTAATCATTTGTTCAACATGTGCAGCAGCATCTACATGTGGGGCGTTCGCAGCATTAAGTGAAATCAAATCAATAGGTGCCCTAGGGATGTAACCATAAACAATCTGGAAAGGGCACATCTTTGTAGAAGAATGCGTGGCATGATTGTAAGCAAATTCAACATGAGGCAAGCAATCCTCCCAATGTCTCAAATTCTTGTCTAAAACAGCCCTAAGCATGGTAGATAAAGTTCTATTTACTACCTCAGTTTGTCCATCAGTCTGAGGGTGACAAGTAGTGCTAAACAGCAATTTAGTTCCCAATTTATTCCAAAGAGATCTCCAAAAATGGCTTAGAAACTTAGCATCGTGATCAGAGACTATTGTTTTTGGAATACCATGTAAACGAATAATTTCTCTAAAGAACAATTCTGCAACAATGCTAGCATCATCAGTTTTATGACAAGGTATAAAGTGAGCCATTTTAGAGAATCTATCAACAACCACAAAAATTCTATCCCTCCCCTTCTAAGTTCTAGGCAAGCCCAAAACAAAGTCCATAGAAATATCAAGCCAAGGAGAAGAAGGGACAGGCAAAGGCATATACAAACCATGGTTGCCCAGACGTGACTTAGCTTTCTGGCAAGTAGTGCAACGTGCAACAAGACGCTCAACATCACGGCGCATCTGAGGCCAAAATAAGTGTGCGGCCAGCACCTCATGTGTCTTGTAAACGCCAAAGTGCCCCATGAGACCGCCTCCATGAGCTTCCTGCAGCAACAAAAGACGAACCGAGCTTGCTGGAATACACAGCTTTTTAGCGCGGAACAAAAATCCATCCTGTATGTGAAATTTTCCCCAGGGTTTGCCATCCGTACAATGTACATAAAAATCTTTAAAATTAGCATCATCCACATATTGATCTTTCACAATTTGCAAGCCATGGATTCTACAGGACAACGCATCAGCAATGACGTTTTCCTTCCCGTTCTTGTGTTTAATGATGTAAGGAAAGGACTCGATGAATTCTACCCAACTAGCATGACGACGGTTCAGATTTGTTTTGGTACGAATTTGTTTTAAAGCCTCATGATCAGAATGAATTATAAACTCACGAGGCCAAAGGTAGTGCTCCCATGTTTGCAAAGTGCGAACTAAAGCATAAAGTTCCTTATCATAAGTAGAATATCTCAAGCTAGCACCGCTTAATTTTTTAGTGAAATAAGCAACCGGTTTTCCTTCTTGTAACAAAACAGCACCTAACCCAATACCACTAGCATCACATTCAAGTTCAAACACTTTTTGAAAGTCGGGCAATTGTAAGAGTGGAGCATGGGTTAAATTATCTTTCAAAGTGTTGAATGCCTCTTCTTGTGGGGGGTCCCAAGCAAAAGACACACCTTTCTTTGTGAGTTTGTGCAAAGGGGCAGCGATGGAGCTAAAATCTCGCACAAAACGACGGTAAAATCCTGCAAGCCCAAGAAAACTCCGAATTTGCCTGACCGTCGTTGGTGTAGGCCAGTCCTGAATGGCTTCAACCTTGTTGTTATCCACCTCATGCCCTGCGGAGTAACCACATAACCAAGAAACGAGACACGTTGCGTGCAAAATGTGCACTTTTCCATGTTACCAAACAAGCAAGCAGTCCACCAAGCATAAAAAACAGCACGCAAATGTTCTAAATGCTCCTCTATAGACTTGTTGTAAATAAGGATATCATCGAAATAAACAAAAACAAACAAACCTATGAAGGCCCATGGAACTTCGTTCATTAAACGCATAAAGGTGCTGGGAGCATTAGTCAATCCAAATGGCATAACCAACCATCATATGAACCAAATTTCGTTTTAAAAGCCGTTTTCCATTCATCACCGAGTTTCATTCTAATCTGATGGCAACCGCTACGCAAATCAACCTTAGTGAAAATAACGGCACCACTAAGCTCATCTAACATATCATCAAGGCGTGGAATAGGATATCGATAACGAACTGTGTTGTTATTAATAGCACGACAATCTACGCACATATGCTATGACCCATCTTTCTTTGGAACGAGTAAAACAGGAACCGAGCAAGGGCTAAGAGACTCAGGAATGTAACCTTTATCAAGCAGCGTCTGCACCTGGCGCTAGATCTCCTTCATGTCATTTGGATTTGTATGGTACGGGGCGCGGTTCGGAAGAGAAGCGCTGGGGATGAGATCGATCTGATGCTCAATGCCGCGGAGCGGAGGAAGATCCGGTGGTAAGTCCGTAGGAAAAACATCAGCATACTCCTACAAAAGGTTAACAACAGCAGGGGGTATATCCAAAGACGGTGCATCATCAAGTGGAACAAGCATGCGCGAGCATACAAGTGCATAACAGGGCATATGAGCTTCATGGAGATCATCAAAATCAGCACGTGTAGCAAGTAAAATAGGAGAGTGCAACTTGATTTTAGCTTTAATAGGTGCGGCTGATGTCGATTTGACTTGTTGTGCAGTTTTAGCAGCCCTAGTAAGATCATCTTTCAAAATTTGGTCAGGGGTCATTGGATGTATAATTATTTTCTAGCCTTTAAACATGAAAGAATAATGATTTGAACGACCATGATGTAAACTATCAGTATCATATTGCCAAGGTGGACCAAATAACAAAGAGCATGCTTCCATAGGAATAGCATCGCAATCAGCATAATCAAAATAACAACCAAGCGAAAAGGGGACACGTACCGAACGTGTTACCTTTATTTTACCACCATCATTAATCCATTGAATGTGATACGGATGTGGGTGTGTATGAGTGGGCAAGGATAATTTCTCTACCAAAGCTGTACTTGCCAAATTGTTGCCGCTGCCACTATCGATGATGATGCGAATCGACCGTTCCTGCACAATGCCCTTGGTATGGAATAGAGTGTGTCGCTGATTTTTTTCGGCCTGGCCAACCTGTGTGCTGAGAACACGCTGCACAAGAAGACTCTCATACCTATCGGTGTCGATGGGATCAACGTGGACTTCCTCATTTTCTGCATGGTTAGTGGTAATCATAGCATGACTAGTTTCCTCGGAATCACTGGCTGAAGAGTACTCACCATTGTCACGTATAAGCAAGGTACGCTTGTTTGTACAGTCCCGAATCATGTGCCCAAACCCTCTGCAACGATGGCACTGAATATCCCGTGTACGTACTGTGGAAGAAACGGCGCCTTTGGCAGGGGGCGCCGCTGGCTTGGCCATCCCTGTCCGTGGTGTAGTGCTAGGCGTAGAAGGTGCAGGGCTGGAAGGAGTTGTGTTGTGTGTCGAACCCCGGCCTGCAAAAGAGTTAGTATATGTCTTTAACGTCGTCCCTGCACTTCACGTTCAGCTTTGCAAGCATATTCAAACAATGTGGATATATCAAAATAATCCTTATAATCAAGTATATCCTGAATTTACCTGTTCAAACCACTACAAAAACGCGCCATAGCAGCGTCATCCGACTCAACCAAACCACAACGAAGCATACCCTTTTGTAACTCCTGGTAATATTCCTCAACAGATTGTGAACCTTGTTGAAAACACTGCATTTTGTTAAGCAAATCACAGGCATAATAGGAAGGAACAAATCTGTGGCACATGGCAGTTTTTAATTGGGTCCAAGTAGTGACACTGTTAATGGGAAGTTTTTGTTTATACTCACGCCACCAAATTAAAGCAAAATCAGTAAATTCACTAATGGCAGCCTTCACTTGGCTATTAGTAGGGATATCATGGCATGAAAATTTCTGTTCTACCACAAATTCCCAATCAAGATATGCAGCAGGATCATATTTACCATTAAAAGAGTGAATTTTAAATTTAATCTTGGCAAATAAGTCATTAGGGGGATGACGAACCACACGGCGTGCACGACCACGACGATCTCCATTGTCCTGCTCAGTGTCACCGTCGTATTCCTGCTCCATCTTTGTGGTCAACGCATCAAGGCGTGCCAGGATGGTGTCGAGTGTGGTGCGAGTTGCCGTTTGAGCAAGGTCAAGCTGGTTGAAACGCTCGGTCATCGAAGTGACCGTTGAATCAACTCGTTCATGCATCGTCCTAATGTCAGCAGCAAGTCCATCAACTTGTCCCCTTACTTCCTGCAACTGGGGCATCCACCATGTCGTGTGCTCCTGCCATAGGTAGAGCAAACACCAAAACGCCAAAAGGAGAAAAACCAACGACAACGAGGGAATGGTGGTGACAACTCACTCGCTCAATGGAATGCTTTTATCAAGTTCTTATACGTTCTTACCAAGCCACAGTGGTGAACTGCAATCAACAGGTGGAACCGGTGAGAGATTGGATGAGCGATTGTCTGGAGAAACAGAAACCTGCTCGTCGTAGAAATATGTGGAGTTCTGGGTAGGCTGCACTCAAGTCAAGGATTAGCACGATCAAACAATAATGCAAAGTTGAATTATAGTGCAAAACACGAAACTATATTGCTGGCCACAAGTGCAAAGGACGGATGGAACAAGCAGAATGGCAGTACCGTAAATATTGTACTAGCGAGGCCAAAAAGGCACTAGCAGGAATCACAAGTGATTTTGTTTTTCTTTTTTGTATGATTTTTTGATATTTTTCTCAGCACAAGAAGCAACAAAATAGGAGCTACACCAAGTTTCACCTAATACAGAGATCAGGTGTGGTCTACAGAAAAAGAGCAAGTTCTCTGAAAAGCGTGCAAACGCTATGACGAATTTTTTTTCTTTATTTTCCTGAATTTTTTTGGCGATTTTATCGAAACCAAACATGGAGGGTTGTTTTGATAATGTGGCTTCCCAGTTCAATAGGCACAATTTGGTTTAATTGGTTGGTTGCAATTTTACCCCCAAGTGTGTCTATCATGAATGACCATTTTGTATGTGAAAGTCGCCTAGAGGGAGGTAAATAGGCGAAACTTGAAAATTATAACTTTAAACCCAGACTTAATCCCTCGATTAGTAGTTAGAACAAGATGAACAATTATCAGAGTATAAAACTAAGTCCTTTGCTTGCAAAGAGTATTGCTTTCACAGAATGCGGAATTAATACAAAGCAACATAATTGAAATGTTTATAGAGAATACTGCAAGAGGACTTTAGATAAGAAGAGGAAGAACACAAGTTCTTTCTTGCAAGGCGTTGCTTCTATATATGAGAATTTAACTTGAAGCAACACAAAATAATATTAGCAAGGAATAGTGCAAGAGAACTTAGAGAGGAAGAAAACAAACAAATCAAAAGCAATAAGCACAAGAGACACGGGTGATTTGTTTAACCGAGGTTCGGTTCTCGAGAACCTAATCCCCGTTGAGGAGTCCACTAAGGACGGGTCTTTTTCAACCCTTTCCCTCTCTCCACCGATCACCAAGAACAGCAAGCTCTTTTTCTTTGTCAACAAAAGACCGAAGTCTCCGCAAGGCCAACCACAAAAATAAGGGGCTCTTGCTAGCTTTACAATGAATGGGAGTCAAGACTCCACGCTCCAATGATCACTAGAGGTAGCACACACTTTCTCTCAACAATTCTTACAAGGCACTATCACTAAACGCACACGAGTAGCTCTTTCTTGCTTGATCTCTCTTTTGTGGCAGTTGTGAGGCTTTGATGTGTATAGAAGTGTTAATCTAGTAGATAGGAGTGAATACCCAACTCTTGTGTATGAAATGGATCAATGAATACTTGTAAATGGGCTGGTTGGGGTGGCTTTTATAGCCCTCAACCACCCATATAGCTGTTGGGGCGCATCTGCCAGAAATTGCACTGGCGGACGGTCCGCGGCTAGGGCCCGGACGGTCCGTGAATGGTCAATTCTAACATCTCCAACAGATACGTCTGACAGATCAACGATTATCTGCCTTGTTCACAACATGCGGACGGTCCGCCCTTGGTCCCGGACGGTCTGCGCCAGCTCTATAATTCCTTTTTCTCAACTTGTCACCTTCGGGCTGAACCAGGTCTTCGCATGCGGACGGTCCTTGAATTATAGCCGGACGGTCCGCACTGTATAGTCGGACTATCCACGATTTTCAGTTCCTGGCCGAAGTCTAAACAGTGTCGCGGACGGTCCGCCAGAAAGGGGCCGGACGGTCCACGCTAGGCAATTTCAGAACTTGAGTTTCTGACTTCCCGTTGATCTTTGAACAATCTTCTCCAAGTTTCTTTGGATAAACTTGAGAGATCCTATGACTTAGAAAAATATCTCAAGTGGCTTTTCATCTAGTCTAAGTCATGGATCATGAACATTTTCATTCTTTCGTTCATATTTCTTCTTTTGCTCAAACTAGCTCCAAAATAGTGATATGTTGATTTCGAGCTTTCCAACCTTTTTGGAAGTGTTGAATACGTTCCTCGGGGTATTAGAACTTATCCAAAGAGTAGAACTATTGGAAGTTCATCTATTCCATGTTTTACCCCTATTTGGTTGAATCTGAGCTGATCATGACTTAGAAACTGAACTGTTGAATCTTATGAACCTGAGAATCAAAGAATAGGCAAACTAGTTAGTCCGAATGGTTGTGATGGTCATCAAGAACCAAAATACAAGAAATGGTTTAAGTCCATTTCCCTTTCAATCTCCCCCTTTTTGGTGATTGATGCCAACACAAACCAAAGCAAATATGAAGTATAAAATTGTAACTAGTTTGCAATTGGTCAAGTGTTCATAAGATACTGAAATGAAGGTGATTCTAAGTGCATATGAGTGATATTGATATGATTGTAGCTTTGGACCAGTTTTGCACCACATGTTCTATTTTTGTAAGTTCTTTTGGAAAGTCTTTTCAAAATCCTTTTGCAAATAGTCAAAGGTATATGTATAAAAATTGCGACAAGCATTTTCAAGATTTGAAATTTTCTCCCCCTATTTCAAATGCTTTTCCTTTGACTTAAACAAAACTCCCCCTGAATAAAATTCTCCTCTTAGTTTTCAAGAGAGTTTTAATTGATACCAATTGGAAATATATTGAGATGCTAGTTTTTGAAAAACTTATACCAACTAAAAATATCATACCACTTTGAAATAAACTACTAACAAGATACCAATTGAAAATTTTTAAGTGGTGGTGCGGTCCTTTTGCTTTGGGCTAATACTCTCTCACCCTTTGGCATGAATCGCCAAAAACGGAGACTTTTGTGAGCCCTTTTATATTTTCTCCCCCATTGATAAAAGAATTATAAGTGAAAGATTATACCAATTGGAGAGATGGTGGAATACCAACAATGGGTAAATAATACTGATGGAGTTGAGTGGAAGCTTTGTCTTTGCCGAATACTCCATTTCCCTTTCAATCTAAGACTAATACAACAAATACTCATGGAAGCACACTAGTCTTAGCCTTGGCACAAGAAGAATAAGAAATATTTATGTACCAAATGAAAGAGATATGATCAAAGGATATGTCAATTGAGCTCTTTCATTGTTCTATATAATATAGATTGCTCCCCCTAAATATGTGCCATGAGAGGAATACATATTTTTGCCTTAAATGCCAAATGCACATAATGAGGTTAATGAGAACATATATATATCATAGACAATGTGAAGTGCATTGTGTCATAATATAAGTGTGATGCTCACGACAGACTATGTACTTATGAAAGCATGTTATAGATATTTGATGCATTTACCCTTGAGATTTCAAAGAGACTTAAGGAACCTCCACCTTTGGAACAAAGGTAGCTTATCCTCGTTACAAGGTTAAGCTTTAAGCTCTTTGACAATAAAATTACTTCACCTAGTTTTAACAAAAATAGATTAATGCAGGAATGAAATTTGTGAGAGGTTAAACTAGGTATGAAGCAGAGATAATGCAAAGACATGCTTTTTCTTACTCTTGTAATTTAAAGTTATGCAATATACGTGTAACACCCTAGGTGTTACCATGGCCATGGCACCTCTTTGCACTAATGACTGTGATCACATGTGGAAGAAACTTGAAGAGAAGAGCATAACACCTTGGGAACCATGTATTAACCAAGAATGTTAATGACCAAAAGCACTACCCAAGCATTTATGCAATTATCACCTTGGGCAAGAGAAAAATAAACCCTAGACCTTTATTGAGCTCTTAACTCCCAAAACCCTGGTAAAAGGGGGGGAAGGTTAAGCAAATGTGCAAATCATGAGTTAACCTTTAGCCAAAGTTTAAGTAACATTATAATCTGCAAATACAGAAAGGAAACATTGCAAAAAGACACCTTAGAGAACCCCAAATCCATTCCTTAAGTGGAGAGAGAGCTAGAGCTCTCTAATTCTTTCTAAGTCAAATTCTACACCTAATCTAAAGATCCACCGTGTTCACTTAGTAAATGGCACCAACACCACTTGAGTTGTATACCAAAAATGTGTCATACCACCTAAGGCACCCACTGGAAAAAGTTGAAACCGAGCTCAAGACGTTTGACATGATTTGGCATGGCTTCTGTCACGAGGTGGGCAGAGGGACAAGCCAGATTTGCCGTCCGCATATCTCCCTACCTAGGGCATATCTGCCATGGGGACTCACATACAAGAGACAGCCCTAGGTGCCAGGAAGAGGTCTGCACCGGATTTTTGCCAAGATTCGCACACTAGCGATCTCGGTGAGCTGTTGAACACGGGCAAAAGAACACTTCCACGTGTTCAACGCGCTCTGAGCGCGCCAGAGCACGGCCGCGCCCGACCCCGCGCGCCCCGCGCCGCACTGAGCTGTGCCCGTATCCCCTGCACGCGCCCGCTCCTATAAAGCCCCCTTAGGCGTCGACCGTACTCCTCCGCGCACGCTCGACCTCACTGGAGCTAGAAACCACCGGCGTTGCCCTGCAAACGGCGTGCCCGCGGCCACCCAATCCCCCGCCGCCGTAGACCGGCCAGCAGAGCTTTTCCCAGCCACGCTCGACGCTCGGAAGAGACCGTGCATGCCTCGGTGAAGCCCCCCGAGCAAGGAATCGGACTTTGCTTCGCCGGAGAAGCCAGTCCACGGTCGCCGGACTTCACCCGATCGCCGGTGAACGTAGACCGGGTAAATCTCTGCCCCATTCTTCGATTCCTTGCGCACATAGCCTCTATGTCATCCCGTGGAGCTCATCATGTCGTTTGATTGAACTAGATCGCCGTGGTCAAGCCAGAGCACTCGCCGCCGACGAGATCACCCGCCTGCGCACGTGGACCGGCCGATTCCGGCCACCACCGCCGTCGAGCCGTACACCGCTGTGACCGCCAGGACCTCTAGAAGCCAACCCCGCCCCTCGCTGGACCTCTCTCACCGCTGGTAAGCCGCGCCGTCCTTTTCTTTCCCGCATGTACTGTTTGCATAAGGGGAGGGACCTCGGGGAAGAAGAAGGAAAGGTCAGGGGGTTTTGTGCGCTGTCAGTGACTCAGGGGAATAGTAGCGCAGGGGTAGAAATGAATGGATTGATTTAGGAGGAACCCAGGGTCTTCGGTGCAAAGTAGTTTTCCAGGAAACCTTTTAAAAATTCTGTTTTAAATTCAAACAGAACTTGGAAAATTCATAACTTCAGTTTGGTTTACCCAAATCGAGTCAAACCAATTTTGCCAAATCCTAAATAATGTAAACTACTTAGGAAAAATATAAAACCCCTAAGTGTTGCAGAAAACTTTAGAGTTTTGATTTAAATGATTAACTAGTCAAAAGCTAAGAGAAATAAGGAAAAATAGTTACACTATTTGACTGGGATTAAGAAAATTTAGAGAAGTACTTAATCACTTCCTAACCTGTTTAAAAATAATAAACCCTCTGTACACCAAGTTGAGGTAGAGTTTCCGATTTTAATCCTTTTTAGCCTAAAGTTAGAGAAAATATTAAAGGTGATTTAAATAAAGAACCAGGCAGCACCCACATTTTTGTTAGTTTACTTATTCAGTATAGTTCACTAGAAAAAATTATTATACCCTTGTTTAGTACAGAATAAATGAGATACCTTTTATTTAAAGGAAACAAGGAAAACTTAGAAAACCCCTAGAAAAATAACCCCAAGGAGAAAACACCCCAAACCTTGGGATAACTAATGTTTTGTTATTATGAACATAGGAAAAATATGAAATTTGCTGTTTGATAGTTTTCAAATAACAAGTTAGTTATAAGCACCGTTTTGGCATGAAACTTTAGAAATTCACAACTAAATATCCAATATGCCTTTTTCTGTGATTTTTACCACAAGGGCCTAATATGACCTATGTATCTGGACAAAAATAAAATTTGATACAGAAACCTCAATTAAATCATAGCTATAGTGTAAAGTGCCCTTTTAAAACTTATCCTTGTTAATTTTGCACAAGTAGTATCTGAATCAGTATCCACCTCAAATTTATAGGACAGATTACAGTGACAACTAGTAACCCACTGTGATTTTTATAGAATTTTTGGAAAAAGTTAAATCACTGTTGTAGTTCAGACCCACACTAGAATTCATAAATAGAAAATGAAAAAGGGAAATTAATAGTGGAGATTAATGTCACCCTAACCCAACCAGCAAAATCCCTTTTATTGCCCACTAAAATATCTCAGGGAAATACAATCCACTATGCTTATCCTTAACAAAACCCAGACCTAAATTGATAAGCATACACCACTAAGAGCCACGTATGACCAAGAAACCCTAAGTTACTAAACTAACTTAGTTTTCTTTCACTTAGCATAATGTTTACTAAATCCTGCATAATCATGGCATACATATTCTTATTCATTGCATTCAATAGATTGCAACCTTGCTGACGGAGAGTACATCCTTGTGCCGGAGCAAGGAGTTGCTCAGGAGGTAGCCTCGGATCCAGCACCCGAGCCTGCCCCAGAGGATCTGCCTGCCCCAGCTTTGGAAGGCAAGCCCCGGTTTTATGCATAACCTGTTTTATATGCTATTTTACTACACTTAATGTTTGTAGGCTTGTATTGTGCACTTAAGTGTAGGAGTTGATTGAAACCCTAGTTGCATGAACTCAGGAATCCTTTTTGGTGATGGATACTAGTATGCTAGGTCGAGTACCTGCTTTGCTAATTAGGGATCTCAGTAGAAGTCGAGTGATTTTTCTAGCACTCGAGCGAGGTCAGGAATTGGTTGTATCCACTTTCTTATCATAATGATGTTGGTTTGTGGACAACCATCCATGGGGATTGGTTGTCTACGGGATAAAAATTGGAATAAGGATTAAGGTGTGGTACCGTGAGTCAAGCGTTTGAACGTACCAAGCACATGCCGAGAAATATGGTAAATCGGTAAGCCTAGTACCTGAGTGAACCTACCCATAGACTTTACCCCTCACGCGACCTGAGACATGGTCTCCCATTCCGGTTATGGTGGGTACAAGTGCGATCACTGCACGACGGCAGTCGGGGTCAGTGAGGCATTGTACGCCAAGGCGGTGAGCCCTGATCTGTTGCTAGGGAATCGATGGGGACGGTTGATGTGTGTGGGGACGGAGTGCCTCGCCACATCGTGTGTTTAGGTTTACCTTGCAAGGTTTAAAAACTCGATTCGAATCGTCTGCTTCTCGCAGCTAATGAGACTGCTTGATCCATGCTACTACATTGAGTAACAAGTGGAAATGTGATGATGTGACAAAAGATGTTGATTGCTAAATTTTGCTTGCTACCATGAATGAGTAGATAGTACACATCTAGTCTTAAGAGAGTCACACTAAAAGTTGACAAAGCTAAAACTTGATTTATAAACTCAGCTAGTGCTTTTGGCAACCAAACCCCACAGCCAAACAGCTGCATGTCTAGAGGTAGAGGAGTAGACTCCTCACACCGGGTAAGTCTAGCTGAGTATTAGTATACTCAGCCTTGCTTGTGGCATAATTTTACAGGTTCTCTGGAGGACATGGTTGCTGGAGTGACTTGGCCGTCCATCTTGCCACCGGGTTGGACTGTCGAGTGGGACCCTGCCTCGGCTGAGGAGGAGCTTGAGGAGTGATGGGACAGGCTTCCCCATCTCTCTGTTTATTTACCGTTAGTTTTATTCCGCTGCACTTCGAACAATGATAACTACTTTTGTTAAAACTTTGATGATGATGTAATAAATTTAATACTCTTTAATGTATGGTTTTATGCTTTATTGTATTTGCTCTGTGACTCACCATCGAGTGAGACTATGGTACTTGATCCTGTCAGTGGCCTTGTCGGACTAGATCCGAGGGATTGACGGGTTATTCCCATTTAAGTGTGGTCTAGACTCTAAGGCGGGACTTTGGCACTTAAGTTGGAATAATTCGGACGGTTCCGCCACAGCTGGTATCGGAGCTCGTACCACCACAGAGGGATCAATAAACTATAAACACCATCCTTTTTCAAGGTAAAACTGGTTAGAAACAAATGTTGGATAGATCGTTAGGACAATAAGGATAGACCTAGGACGTGAAGCCTTAGGACAATAGAGGGGTAGCTAGGTGGCTATTTGAGTAAGCCCTACCGGCTACTATAAGGGATGGGAGTTCTTTCCTATTCCCCTAAATTGATGTGAGGTCGTTCAGGACGAGCATGCATGCATCCTTAATTAAATTAATGGATAATTGGGTAGGAACTTTAATACAAAATGATGACCAACTAAGTACCCCAGTACCATTGTCATAGTTATAGAGAGGCCGAGTTGTGATCCCTTTTTCTTTTTATCATTCTTTTTATTTTACTTACGCTTAATCGTACACAGATGACTTCTCACGGATCCTCGGATGAAGGGAATGCACAGTCCCACACTGACGGGCTTGCACGAGAGGGTTTCCCCCGTATTTTGTGGGAGGTACTTCAGGGAGCTGGTTACATGATGCCTCCCCAGTACGCGGTGCAGCAGTTCGAAAAGCACCGAGTGCCCCGCTGTAGGGTGAGGATGACCCTGGAGCCTCATCCCCTACAGCCAGGCTGGCATTCACTGGACTCCGAGTCTTTTGGTTACAGGGCTGAGGACACTATGGAGGCAATTGCTCTTCACGGACTGACCACATTCTGCAGATTCCACCCCTTGGAACTGTCCACTCACCCCATTGGTTTGTTCCCCGCGGAGAAGGAGGACGACCCAATGTGGAAGGATCGAGTGGAGCATGCCAAGGATATCTAGGCCATCTACCCAAGTCAGACTGCTCACTTGAAAGTGTGGTGCATGAATGCCCTGTATCGTCTGCAAGTGATGTGTGGAGAGGCAATGTCCCATCTGATGGCATTGTTGGAAGCGACCAAGATCACTTTGGATAACAGAGAGGAACTTGTGGTTGACTTGTCCACTCAGATGGTGGAAAAGGACTTACAAGTGGAGCAACTGTCAAATGAGATCCAAGAGCTTGAGGAACTAGTGGGAACGAGGGAGAAAACCATCGAGGTTCTTGAGGATCAGTTGATCAACACCCAGCAGCAGCTTGCAGAGGCTAACCAGCACCTGGATATGCACCACCAGGAGATCTAGGACATGGAGGCCAACGAGGATGTCGACATCGAGGGAGGAGAGGAGCCTGCCTCCAGTTTGGACACTGCTGGCTCAGGGAGACCACCTTCCCCCGAGTCGAGTGTAGCCTCGTTTGCTCACTAGGTCGCAAGGATAGAGTTAGAAGTCTGTGATGGTAGGACTCCTCGAAGCTAGCTTAGCTTTTGCACCTTTGGGGTACAGGCTAGACAGAGTTGAGTCTTTTTGGCTATTGATGTAATCATGATAAACCCTTTTGGAAGCTTGGTTGGTGAATGCTGTCAGTCCTAATTTAAAAAGAAAAGTTTGGACAATGTGGAATCTTTTATAATTATGCAAAAATATATTGGTTTCGCCCTTTTGACTCTTTCACCACGATTGAACCTGGAACCTAAGAATTGTGATATTGAAAATATATATATGATTTTTCAGATGGCAGGGAGAGCGCGTCGTGGTCAAAATGAGTGCGTTCCTCCACCACTGCCACCGCCTCCTACTCTGCAGGAGCTGATGGCTCAGCAAAATGAGATCTTGAGACAGCTAGCTCAGCGTCAGCCACCACCTCAGCACTATGGTGGTGGTGATCATCAGTGTCACCCCGCGGCAGCCACTTATCAGGAGTTCATCAATACCCAGCCACCATTGTTCACCAGGGCAGAGGACCCACTAGATGCTGATGTATGGTTGAGAGTAGTGGAATCCAAATTCCCGCTACTCCATGGAGTTTGTTCAGAGGTGACTAAGGTCAGGTTCGCCACCCAGCAGCTTCGCGGACCCGCGTGGACATGGTGGGACCACTTTCTTGCTATGCAACTAGTTGACCATGAAGTGGAATGGAGAGAGTTCAAGGCAGCTTTCAGGGGGCACCATATACCAGCGGGCATTATGGACCACAAGCTCAACGAGTTTTTGGCACTCACTCAAGGGAACCGGACAGTGTTACAGTATGCTCAGGCCTTCAATGACCTATGCTAGTATGCGGGATATCATGCAGACACCGACGAGAAGAAGCAGGACAGGTTGAGGAGGGGGCTCAGCACTAAGCTCCGTGATCGTCTCAACACAGTCAGGGCCAACAGCTATAATGAGTTAGTCAACATGGCCATTTCTCAGGAGGACTATATCACGGCTCGTCAGGCAGAAAAGAAGAGGAAGACCCCTGTGGCAGGACCCTCAGCTCAGCCACAGCGCTTCAGGATCGTGTCTGACACTCAGAACAGGGGACCCCAGCAGCAGCAAGGATGTTGGGTGATCTGACCACAGCAGCAGCAGCAGCAGACACCCAACCGCACCTAGTTTCCAGTTCAGAGGAACATTCAGCCACAACAGCAGTAGTACCGTCAGGCCAATGACAACAGGTGTTTCACTTGTGGTAACACCGGACACTATGCCAAGAATTGCCCCAGAAACCAGCAGAGGCAGGGGCAGAATGCCAACCAGAACCAAGCCAAAAGGCAGAAGGTGCAAGTGAGGCAAGGCAGGCTAAACTTCACCACCATGGCTGACATTCCCGAGGGAGCACCCGTCATGACTGGTATCTTTTCAGTTTTGAATTATCCTGCTATTATTTTTTTTATTCTGGTGCATCACACAGTTTTATCAGTGCCAAATTTAGTGCCAAGTGCCAATTACCTTTTCACCACACAAATGGGGGTATTACAATTTCAACACCAGGAGGCAGGGTTGCCACCTATCAAATCAACAGACATGTGCCCATAAAGTTTGGTAGTGTAATAATTAAAACCACCCTCCTCATTTTGGGTTTGGATAGCGTGGATATCATATTGGGAACTGACTGGTTAACAAGACATCAGGCAGTTATTGATATTGCAGCTAGGGCCATTGGGGTGCACTCACCGACTTGTGGTGAAACCACATTATATTTGCCCGACCAGGGTTGTACCCGTTCTTGTGCCTTCGTTATGATAGAGTCCCCCGTGGAAAGGATCCCAGTGGTCTATGACTACCCAGATGTTTTTCCGGATGAATTGCCAGGGATGCCACCTGATAGAGACATTGAGTTCGCAATTGAATTGCAACCCGGAACTACTCCTATATCCAAGAGACCCTATAGGATGCCTCCAGCAGAATTGGCGGAATTGAAGAAGCAACTGCAAGAGTTATTGGACAAGGGGTTCATTCGCCCAAGTACTTCACCGTGGGGATGTCCGGCCTTATTTGTGAAGAAAAAGGATGCGAGTTTGAGAATGTGTGTTGATTATCGCCCTCTCAATGCGGTGACCATCAAGAACAAATACCCACTGCCTCGCATTGATGTTTTGTTTGATCAGTTGGTGGGAGTCAAAGTGTTCTCCAAGATAGACCTTCGCTCAGGCTACCATCATATAAAGATCCATGCCAGTGATATTCCGAAGATGACTTTCTCTACCAGATATGGGCTCTATGAATTCTTGGTGATGCCTTTTGGGCTGACCAATGCTCCGACTTATTTCATGTACCTGATGAACTCAGTATTCATGCCAGAGCTGGACAAATTCGTGGTGGTTTTCATTGATGATATTCTGGTTTATTCCAAGAATGAAGCTGAGCAAACTAAACATTTGCATATTGTACTTCAGAGACTGCGTGACCATCAGTTGTATGATAAGTTGTCTAAGTGTGAATTCTGGATGAGGGAAATTAAATTCTTGGGTCACACAATTTCTCAGGATGGGATATCAGTTGATCCTGAGAAGGTACAAGAACTAATGGATTGGAAACCTCCTACCACAGTGAGACAGATTCGGAGTTTTTTGGGATTGGCCGGGTATTATCGACGATTCATTCCAGATTTATCCATAATTGCCAAGCCAATGATTGAACTGTTGAAGAAGGGAGTCAAGTATGATTGGAGCCAGAAGTGTGACGATGCCTTCCATACACTAAGGCAACACTTGACAACAGCCCCAGTGCTAGCTCAACCTGACAACACCAAGCCCTTTGAAGTGTATTGCGATGCTTCAGGTACTGGATTGGGATGTGTCTTAATGCAAGACAATAGAGTAATTGCTTATGCCTCCCGAGCACTCAGACCCCATGAGCAGAATTACCCCACACATGATCTGGAGTTAGCAGCAGTGGTTCATGCTCTCAAAATATGGAGACATTACCTGATGGGAGCTCATTGTAACATTTACACTGACCATAAGAGCCTCAAATACATTTTCACTCAAGCAGATCTTAATATGAGGCAGAGGAGATGGTTAGAGCTAATCAAGGACTATGATTTGGAGGTGCATTACCATCCTGGCAAAGCCAATGTTGTGGCAGATGCTTTGAGCAGAAAGGCCCAATGCAATTGTATGAGCATGGATGCGAGAGTCACCACCCTGTGTGATGAGTTATGCAAGCTAAACCTAGAAGTTGTTTCTTCGGGTGCTTTAAATTATATCTCGGTGGAGCCCACATTGCAAGAGCAAATAGTCAGGGCACAAATTGAAGACAAGGGTGTTCAGGTCATTAAGGAAATGATCGAGTAGAAAGCAGAAAAATACAAATGCTTCCAGTAGGACAGCAAAGAAATCCTATGGTTTGGAGATCGATTGGTTGTTCCCAAGGACCCTGAGCTCAGAAAGAAGATATTGGATGAAGCTCACCTTTCAAAATTCTCCATGCACCCCGGTAGTAATAAGATGTATCATGACCTTAGATCCCTATACTGGTGGACCAGAATGAAGAGGGAAATTGCCAAGTACATATCCGAATGTGACACCTGCCAGAGAATCAAGGCCAGTCATTTGAAGGTAGCAGGCCCTTTGCAACCCCTTCCCATACCATCTTGGAAATGGAAGGACATCTGTATGGATTTTATCGTGGGATTGCCCAATACCTCTCGGCACCATGATTCCATTTGGGTCATTGTGGACAGATTGACCAAGTCGGCTCATTTCTTGCCGGTACACACCACCCACAGAACGGAGAAGTATGCAGATATCTACATCGACCAGATAGTTCGTTTGCATGGAATACCAAGGACTATAGTATCAGACAGAGGAGCACCCTTCGTGGCACGATTTTGGGAGCAATTGCAGGAATCACTTGGGACCCATGTAATGCGAAGCTCAGCATACCATCCTCAAACAGATGGCCAGACAGAAAGGGTAAATCAGATTTTGGAAGACATGTTGAGGGCATGTGTGCTACACTATGGAAAGGATTGGGACAAGTGTCTTTCTTTGGCAGAATTATTCTATAATAACAGCTACTAGTCCAGTTTGAAGATGGCACCTTTTGAAGCCTTGTATGGGAGAAGGTGTAGAACCCCACTAAATTGGTCACAAGCTGGAGAGAGAGAGATATTTGGACCAGACTTGGTACTTGAAGCAGAGGAAAAGGTCAAAGTTATTAAGAAGAACCTAGAAGCTGCCCAGGTCAGGCAAAAGAGCTATCATGACAAGAGAAGGAAGCCTCTACAGTTTGAAATGGGAGATCATGTTTATCTTAAGGTGTCACCCACCAAATGTGTCCAGAGATTTGGAATCAAGGGCAAGTTAGCTCCTCGCTACATTGGACCCTACGAGATCAAGGAGACTTGTGGACCTGTAGCATATCAATTGAAGTTGCCACCCCACATGTTAGTTGTTCATGATGTGTTCTATGTATCTCAGCTGCAGAAATGTGTCCGCTTACCCACTGAAGTGCTACCTGAACTAGAAATTGAGATAGAACCAGACTTGTCTTATCAAGAGCACCCCGTAAAGGTATTGGACCAAAAGGAGAGATCAACGCGGGCAAGGTCGATCAGAATGTATAAGGTTCAGTGGAGTCACCATTCAGTAGAAGAGGCTACGTGGGAGACTGAGGATTTTCTACGCTCTCACTTCCCCGACTTTCTGCCCAAAGGAGTTGGTACGTAATTAAAAACCCCAGCCCCACCTGCCCTTTGAATCTGAATATAAGAAAAACTTAGATGTTAAAGGTAGTGTAAGCTTTAGAAATGACTTAAAAAGGACTTCCTTCTGAAGTCGGAAAGAGAATGACATTCGAAGAGCAGTTAACTAGAGAAACTTGAATAAAAGAAGGAACAACGCCCTAACACGCCTTCATGGCACCCCTCCAGAGGACTCTACCTAAAATCTCGGGGCGAGATTCCTTTAAGGGGGGAGGGCTGTAACACCCCAGGTGTTACCATGGCCATGGCACCTCTTTGCACTAATGACTGTGATCACATGTGGAAGAAACTTGAAGAGAAGAGCATAACACCTTGGGAACCATGTATTAACCAAGAATGTTAATGACCAAAAGCATTACCCAAGCATTTATGCAATTATCACCTTGGGCAAGAGAAGAATAAACCCTAGACCTTTCTTGAGCTCTTAACTCCCAAAACCCTGGTAAAAGGGGGGGGGGAAGGTTAAGCAAATGTGCAAATCATGAGTTAACTTTTAGCCAAAGTTTAAGTAACATTATAATCTGCAAATACAGAAAGGAAACATTGCAAAAAGACCCCTTAAAGAACCCCAAATCCATTCCTTAAGTGGAGAGAGAGCTAGAGCTCTCTAATTCTTTCTAAGTCAAATTCTACACCTAATCTAAAGATCCACCGTGTTCACTTAGTAAATGGCACCAAAACCACTTGAGTTGTATACCAAAAATGTGTCATACCACCTAAGGCACCCACTGGAAAAAGTTGAAACCGAGCCCAAGACGTTTGACATGATTTGGCATGGCTTTTGTCGTGAGGTGGGCAGAGGGACACACCAGATTTGGCGTCCGCATATCTCCCTACCTAGGGCATATCTGCCATGGGCACTCACATACAAGAGACAGCCCTATGTGCCAGGAAGAGGCCTGCGCCGGATTTTTGCCAAGATTCGCACGCTAGCGATCTCGGTGAGCTGTTGAACACGGGCAGAAGAACAGTTCCACGTGTTCGACGCGCTCTGAGCGCGCCAGAGCACGCCTGCGCCCGACCCCGTGCGTCCCGCGCCGCGCTGAGCCGTGCCCGTGTCCCCTACCCGCGCCCGCTCCTATAAAGCCCCCTCAGGCATCGACCATACTCCTCCGCGCACGCTCGACCTCACCGGAGCCAGAAACCACCGGCGTTGCCCTGCAAACGGCGTGCCCACGGCCACCGAATCCCCCGCCACCGTAGACCGGCCAGCAGAGCTTATTTTTCCTAGCCACGCCCGACCCTCGGAAGAGATCGTGCATGCCTCGGTGAAGCCCCCCGAGCAAGGAATCGGACTTTGCTTCGCCGGAGAAGCCAGCCCACGGTCGCCGGACTTCACCCGACCGCCGGTGAACGTAGACCGGGTAAATCTCTGCCCCATTCTTCGATTCCTTGCGCACATAGCCTCTACGTCATCCCGTGGAGCTCATCGTGCCGTTTGATTGAACTAGATCGTCGTGGTTAAGCCGGAGCACTCGCCGCTGACGAGATCACCCGCCTGCGTACGTGGACCGGCCGATTCCGGCCACCACCGCCGTTGAGCCATACACCGCTGTGACCGCCAGGACCTCCAGAAGCCAACCCCGCCCCTCGCCGGACCTCTCTCACCGCTAGTAAGCCGCGCCGCACTTTTCTTTCCCGCGGGTACTGTTTGCATAAGGGGAGGGACCTCGTGGAAGAAGAAGGAAAGGTCAGGGGGTTTTGTGCGCTGTAAGTGACTCAGGGGAATAGTAGCGTAGGGGTAGAAATGAATGGATTGATTTAGGAGGAACCCAAGGTCTTCGGTGCAAAGTAGTTTTCAAGGAAACCTTTTAAAAATTCTGTTTTAAATTCAAACAGAACTTGGAAAATTCATAACTTCAGTTTGGTTTACCCAAATTGAGTCAAACCAATTTTGCCAGATCCTAAATAATGTAAAATACTTAGGAAAAATATAAAACCCCTAAGTGTTGCAGAAAACTTTAGAGTTTTGATTTAAATGATTAACTGGTCAAAAGCTAAGAGAAATAAGGAAAAATAGTTACACTATTTGACTGGGGTTAAGAAAATTGAAAGAAGTACTTAATCACTTCCTAACCTGTTTAAAAATAATAAACCCCTCTGTACACCAAGTTAAGGTAGAGTTTCCCATTTGAATCATTTTTAGCCTAAAGTTAGAGAAAATATTAAAGGTGGTTTCAATAATGAACCAGGGAGCACCCACATTTTTGTTAGTTTACTTACTCAGTATAGTTCACTAGAAAAAATTATTATACCTTTGTTTAGTACAGAATAAATGAGATACCTTTTATTTAAAGGAAACGAGGAAAACTTTGAAAAACCCTAGAAAAATAACCCCAAACCTTGGGATAACTAATGTTTTGTTATTATGAACATAGGAAAAATATGAAATCTGTTGTTTGATATTTCTCAAATAACAAGTTAGTTATAAGCACCTTTTTGGCATGAAACTTTAGAAATTCACAACTAAATATCCAATATGCCTTTTTCTGTGATTTTTAACACAAGGGCCTAATATTACCTGTGTATCTGGACAAAAATAAAATTTGATACAGAAACTTCAATTAAATCATAGCTATAGTGTAAAGTGCCCTTTTAAAACTTATCCTTGTTAATTTTGCACAAGTAGTATCTGAACCAGTATGCACTTCAAATTTATAGGACAGATTACAGTGACAACTAGTAACCCACTGTAATTTTTACAGGATTTTTGGAAAAAGTTAAATCACTGTTGTAGTTCAGACCCACACTAGAATTCATAAATAGAAAATGAAAAAGGGAAATTAATAGTGGAGATTAATGTCACCCTAACCTAACCAGCAAAATCCCTTTAATTGCCCACTAAAATATCTAAGGGAATTACAATCCACTATGCTTATCCCTAACAAAACCCAGACCTAAATTGATAAGCATACACCACTAAGATCCATGTATGACCAAGAAACCCTAAGTTACTAAACTAACTTAGTTTTCTTTCACTTAGCATAATGTTTACTAAATCCTGCATAATCATGGCATACATATTCTTATTCATTGCACTCGATAGATTGCAACCTCGCTGACGGAGAGTACATCCTCGTGCCGGAGCAAGGAGTTGCTTAGGAGGTAGCCCCGGATCCAGCACCCGAGCCTGCCCCAGAGGATCTGCCTGCCCCAGCTTTGGAAGGCAAGCCCCGGTTTTATGCATAACCTGTTTTATATGCTATTTTACTACACTTAATGTTTGTAGGCTTGTATTATGCACTTAAGTGTAGGAGTTGATTGAAACCCTAGTTGCATGAACTCAGGAATCCTTTTTGGTGATGGATACTAGTATGCTAGGTCGAGTAGCTGCTTTGCTAATTAGGGTTCTTGGTAGAAGTCGAGTGATTTTTCTAGCACTCGCGCGAGGTCAGGAATTGGTTGCATCCACTTTCTTATCATAATGATGTTGGTTTGTGGACAACCATCCACGGGGATTGGTTGTCTACGGGATAAAAATTGGAATAAGGATTAAGGTGTGGTACTGTGAGTCAAGCGTTTGAATGTACTAAGCACATGCCGAGAAATATGGTAAATCGGTAAGCCTAGTACCTGAGTGAACCTGCCCGCAGACTTTACCCCTCACGCAACCTGAGACGTGGTCTCCCATTCCGGTTATGGTGGGTATAAGTGCGGTCACTGCACGACGGCAGTCGGGGTCAGTGAGGCATTGTACGCCAAGGCGGTGAGCCCTGATTTGTTGCCAAGGAATCGATGGGGACAGTTGATGTGTGTGGGGACGGAGTGCCTCACCACGTCGTGTGTTTAGGTTTACCTTGCAAAGTTTAAAAACTCGATTCGAATCGTCTGCTTCTCGCAGCTAATGAGACTGCTTGATCTGTGCTGCTATATTGAGTAACAAGTGGAAATGTGATGATGTGACAGAAGATGTTGATTGCTAAATTTTGATTGCTACCATGAATGAGTAGATAGTACACATCTAGTCTTAAGAGAGTCACACTAAAACTTGACAAAGCTAAAACTTTATTTATAAACTCAGCTAGTGCTTTTGGCAACCAAACCCCACAGCCAAACAGCTGCATGTCTAGAGGTAGAAAAGTAGACTCCTCACACCGGGTAAGTCTAGCTAAGTATTAGTATACTCAGCCTTGCTTGTGGCATAATTTTACAGGTTCTCTAGAGGACATGGTTGCTGGAGTGACTTGGCCATCCATCTTGCCACCGGGTTGGACTGTCGAGTGGGACCCTGCCTCGGCTGAGGAGGAGCATGAGGAGTGATGGGACAGGCTTCCCCATCTCTCTGTTTATTTACCGTTAGTTTTATTCCACTGCACTTCGAACAATGATAACTACTTTTGTTAAAACTCCAATGATGATGTAATAAGTTTAATACTCTTTAATGTATGGTTTTATGCTTTATTGTATTTGCTCTATCACTCACCATCGAGTGAGACTGTGGTACTTGATCCTGTCAGTGGCCTTGTCGGACTAGATCCGAGGGATTGACGGGTTATTCCCATTTAAGTGTGGTCTAGCCTCTAAGGCGGGACTTTGGCACTTAAGTTGGAATAATTCGGACGGTTCCGCCACAATACGTATAAGAGGGAAATCTAGGTACATGTGTAAATGATAGGAAGTAGTTTACCCTTTTGTACCTTCACATATAGATGCTCTCTTCATTGTGTTTGTCCTTAGTCTTGGTTACTTAAAACCTATATTTAAGACAATGTATGGAAATATTTTGCACAAGAGAGAGTTCTACAACTAGTGATCCTTTTCTAAGTTATAGCTATCATATATCAAGTAGATCACAAATTGCATAAATTTATCCTGAATTCTCCTTTTAACTTAGTGCATATCAAGAGAGATATTGATTGATAGTATATGAGGCACTAAGCAACATAAGTGTCAATTGAAGTTATTCAATGAATAACAGATGCGATCAAAAGAACAACATAAGAATATCAAATATGCTTAAAATAGGAGAATCCAGTAAATATGCTACTTTAATAATAAAAGCTACAATCCTTGATTAAAAGTGATATTATTTTACCAAATTGGATTGAATTGAAGCAGCATACTTCATGAGAAACTTATTCTCATACTTAAGACTTTATGAGATTACTAAGAGAAAATGTTAGTCTCAATATGATCAAGATATAGAAATGGAGCTCCCCCTAAAGGTGTGCATCAATAATTTGAATGCTCATCTCTTTTACTGAAAAATAGGGGAATTCTATGAACATCTTGATCAAGGCATGTAGTATTTCCAATAATCAACTTATGCCTGGTATTCTTGAAAAATCAAAAGGTTTAGAATACTTACAACCACACCATTGACCATTTGAAGATCTTACTGTCTAAGTAGGTGTTGTTGTTCTTGATGTCTTCTTTTTCATTTGAGTGTCCTCTCTTTGTAGTTGTCCCTTTTTCTTTTCAAGCTTATAAAAATACTCAAAAAGGGATATTAGCAGCACAAGGGAGATAAATGATGATTTCTTTAGATAAGAGATATAAACAATTCATCATCCACAAGTCAAACAGACATGAAGTAAAATCCTTAATATTAGTGCACATCATTAGAAAAGGGGAATATGCACCTTTTAACATTTCTATTGAATCATAGTAATTTTACTTCTTCATATTGAATTTATTAACATAACTTAGAAGCATATCAATATGAGAACAGGTATAGCAAAGGCATGAATTAGATTCTAATGGACTAATGCATTTATGAAAGCAGAATTGAATGCACTTCTAGCTGATTTTAGTCCAGTAAGGAATCTATTCTTTTCATAGGTGGAATATGATAATATAGAACAAATATCAATTTGATGGGAACTATTGTTGATTAAGAAGATGAGTTCCCATACCTTTGCTTTTACCTTTCTTCTTTTAGGTGAAGAGCAACCCTTGAGGCTTGTGTCTTTTAATAATTGAACATGCACTTACTCTCTTGAGTATTTTCATAATTATGCTCAAGAGATATGTCATTAGTAACACAAGCACTCGTTTCCCTTCTTGTAATAATTTTGAGAAGGAATGAAAAGTAGATTACTAAAGCATGGAAACTTTATAATATGAACTAGATTATCCCATAGATGATGTTATGCTCAAATTTAACTCATAAAACAAGCATAGTCAATTTAAGATTATGGGAACAAATCTAATTCATAACATGGAGAGCGATGAATGTAGAAGAATCATATCCAATTTAAGCAAGAAGGAATACAACGTAAATCGTTGGATTGATTTTTCTTTTTATGTTAGATTACATTTCCATAGAAAAACTTATTCTCTATATGTGAGACTACTTGGGTTACTTAGACAAAGCATTAGTCTCAGGATTCTAGTCATAAAGAGATATTCCCTTTATAAGTGTTCTAAGTCTTTGAATTCCTTATATGACACCTTATTCTAGTCATAAAGAACTTGGAATACATCTCTATGTCTAGACGATGGCAATAATAGGATGATTAGTGTAAAACATGCCATAAGATAATTAAGAACCCTTTAGAGCATGTTGATTGCCATAATGTAGAAATGATGAATATGCAATCTACCATATGAGTGAAATTTTCTCCAAAGAATGGTGACATAATTTAAAAACATTCTTAAGTGCTTCCTTTTTCTGTGTGACTACACAAGACACAAGAGAAATGATAATTGAATATACACATTGGATAATCCTACAACATCAATATCTTTCCCGAGATGATATGAGTTTTAGATATAACAATTCAAAATAACTTTAGGTCAATCTTGGATATATAAATCATTGTAAGATTGATAGCTTGAGTTAATAAGAATTGAATTGACTCTTTCAAGCACCCCAAAGCATCATATCATCTCCCTGTCCTACAAATCTTTTCAAGCATATTTTGGTCCCCATCGCTTGATGAGTCCATCAAGGTTAGTCAATAAAGATCTAGGAACCCAAATGTCCTTTGTGTTAGCACTTGGTAAACTCATTACCTTTCTAGCACAAGTTGCAATTTTGGGTTGCCTAGTTACATGTGAATCAATTGACAAGCTAGAAGCGGGATAGTTATCAATGGGACAATCCTTGCATTGATGTCCCTTCTTTCGGCGTATGTAGCAAAGGCGATCTTCAAGTCTTGAAGATTTCTTATTTCCTTGTTTCTTGCTTGCTACATTGTTAGTTAGTATTTTCTTTTCTAAAGCTATGCCTTTTTGTTTTACATGGGGACAAGACTTCACTAAGTGTCCCTTCTTAGAGCATTTAAAACAAAGTTTATCATCCTTGTTAATAATCAAGCCATTCTTAATATAGGGACATGACCTAATCAAGTGCCCATTTTCAAAGCATTCACTACACTTCTTACTTTTCTTAGTGTGAAGTGTGGCTTGATCATTACCTTGGATGTTACCTTGCGTGGAGGCATGGTTGAGGCTTTTGGTAGAGGTATTGATTTTCTTCTTTTGTTCCTTCCTTTTGGCAATCCTCAAGTCCTTGACATTTTCTTCAAGGGATTTTTCTGCATGCCACGGTTGTTCCCGTCTCAAGGTTCTTCACCATGTAATCACATTTATCTTGAGAAGGTCGAGCAGTGCACTTCCTTTTTAGTTGTGTCAAGCTCATTCTTAGTCTCTCATTTTCATCCTCGAGCTTTTGACATGTATCATCTTTTGTTCTTGGAAATTCTAGCTCAAAGGAGGATTTGCTTGTCGACGGACAACAAGCATTAGCACATGGTAATATAGTTTCAATTTGAATACATGTGCATGAGTGAGATTGTTGGGATTTTAAGTTTTCTATCACAACCTTATGAGCAATATTTAACATGATATGATCATCCATAAGATTTTCATGAGAACATAGAAGCTTATCATGTTTTTCTTGAAAAGCTAGATTTTCAATTTTAGCTTTTCTACTTGGTCCTTAAACAAGGCATTCCTATTTACCAATTGAGCGACACAATATAAAGAGTTATCTTGCTCAATTGAAATAGTCTCATACCTTTGGACTAAGTCAACATGAGAGCACTTTAGCTCATCATGTTCTTTAGTCAACTCTTCAAAGCATTGGCTTTTTATGGTGATAACATCTTCTAGCATTTGAAGAGCTTCGCTTTGCTCTCTTGCTCTTTTTAGAAGTTTGAGCATGACTGCCTTATCATCTTGGCTTAGATGAGTGTAGAGTCGCATGAAGCTTCTTTCATCCTCCTTGATAAAGCTGAGGTGCCCGATCTTTCGGCGAGTGGAGATAATTCCGATTTAGCGTAAGATGAACCTTGCGATCCGACTACGACGAGCAAGCCCGAGGCGCCAATGCAATCGCTGAACCAACTCCCTGTGGTTACCGACCTTGCTGATGCGAGATCGGCCTGATCATGAAGATCGTTTCCTGTGCGCAATCGAAGAACGAACAAGAAAAAGATGCGAGCAATCTAATCTATTACTCGAGGGTGGAGTTCTGAATACACGAAGACAGCGCTGATGTGCACGTGTTCGAGAGTAGCTAAAGCTAACGTAAAACAAAACTCGCAGAACAAAGGAGGCGCAGCTCCTGGATAAATAGAGAGGGGCGTAGCCCCTAGGGGCAACCAACCCTAGGTCGTACACTATGGGCCGCAGTTGGGCTGGTCGTCTACTCTTCTGGGCCCTCATTCTTCAGTAGCATGACGAAGTTAAGATCTCTGGCATGGGCCCGAGTGATTGGCCCAGCTAATGAAGGAAGTGGCGCTTGATGTGGAGGTGCTGCTGGTGTAGTCGTACTCATAGTGATGTCCTCATCATCCTCCCCTTCTTGAAGTGAAGTCGTCCTCGACGGCAACTCCTCATCCTCAGCCATATAGGGTTTCAAATCTGCAACATTAAAACTACTGGAAACACCAAATTCCGCAGGCAAGTCAAGGATATAAGCATTATCATTAATCTTTGTTAGCACCATAAAAGGACGAGCAACACGAGGCATTAATTTAGAACGGCGCAAAGTAGGAAACCGATCCTTTCTCAAGTGCAACCAAACCATATCACCTGGCTCAAAAGTAATAAGTTTTCTTCCTTTACTACCAGCAACCTGATTTTTTGCATTATTAGCAGCAATGTTCTGTTTCGTTTGTTCATGTATGGTAATCATTTGTTCAACATGTGCAGCAGCATCTACATGTGGGGCGTTCGCAGCATTAAGTGAAATCAAATCAATAGGTGCCCTAGGGATGTAACCATAAACAATCTAAAAAGGGCACATCTTTGTAGAAGAATGCGTGGCATGATTGTAAGTAAATTCAACATGAGGCAAGCAATCCTCCCAACGTCTCAAATTCTTGTCTAAAACAGCCCTAAGCATGGTAGATAAAGTTCTATTTACTACCTCAGTTTGTCCATCAGTCTGAGGGTGACAAGTAGTGCTAAACAGCAATTTAGTTCCCAATTTATTCCAAAGAGATCTCCAAAAATGGCTTAGAAACTTCGCATCGCGATCAGAGACTATTGTTTTTGGAATACCATGTAAACGAATAATTTCTCTAAAGAACAATTCAGCAACAATGCTAGCATCATCAGTTTTATGACAAGGTATAAAGTGAGCCATTTTAGAGAATCTATCAACAACCACAAAAATACTATCCCTCCCCTTCTTAGTTCTAGGCAAGCCCAAAACAAAGTCCATAGAAATATCAAGCCAAGGAGAAGAAGGGACAGGCCAAGGCATATACAAACCATGGTTGCCCAGACGTGACTTAGCTTTCTGGCTAGTAGTGCAACGTGCAACAAGACGCTCAACATCACGGCGCATCCGAGGCCAAAAGAAGCGTGCGGCCAGCACCTCATGTGTCTTGTAAACGCCAAAGTGCCCCATGAGACTGCCTCCATGAGCTTCCTGCAGCAACAAAAGACGAACCGAGCTTGCTAGAATACACAGCTTGTTAGCGCGGAACAAAAATCCATCCTATATGTGAAATTTTCCCCAGGGTTTGCCATCCTTACAATGTACATAGAAATCTTTAAAATCAGCATCATCCACATATTGATCTTTCACAGTTTGCAAGCCAAAGATTCTAAATTCTAACTGTGAAAGCATGGTATATCTACGGGACAACGCATCAGCAATGACGTTTTCCTTTCCATTCTTGTGTTTAATGATGTAAGGAAAGGAATCAATGAATTCTACCCAACTAGCATGACGACGGTTCAGATTTGTTTGGGTACGAATATGTTTTAAAGCCTCATGATCAGAATGAATTATATACTCACGAGGCCAAAGGTAGTGCTGCCATGTTTGCAAAGTGCGAACTAAAGCATAAAGTTCCTTATCATAAGTAGAATATCTCAAGCTAGCACCGCTTAAATTTTCACTGAAATAAGCAACCGGTTTTCCTTCTTGTAACAAAACAGCACCTAACCCAATACCACTTGCATCACATTCAAGTTCAAACACTTTCTGGAAGTCGGGCAATTGTAAGAGTGGAGCATGGGTTAACTTATCTTTCAAAGTGTTGAACGCCTCTTCTTGTGGGGGGTCCCAAGCAAAAGACACACCATTCTTTGTGAGTTCGTGCAAAGGGGCAGCAATGGAACTAAAATCACGCACAAAACAGCGGTAAAATCCTGCAAGTCCAAGAAAACTCTAAATTTGCGTGACCGTCATTGGTGTAGGCCAGTCCTTAATGGCTTCAACCTTGCTGCTATCCACCTCAATGCCCTGCGGAGTAACCATATAACCAAGAAACGAGACACGTTGCATGCAAAATGTGCACTTTTCCATGTTACCAAACAAGCGAGCAGCACGCAAAGCATCAAAAACTGCACGCAAATGTTCTAAATGCTCCTCTATATACTTGCTATAAATATGGATATCATCGAAATAAACAACAGCAAACAAACCTATAAAGGCCCGTAGAACTTCGTTCATTAAACGCATAAAGGTGCTGGAAGCATTAGTCAATCCAAATGGCATAACCAACCATTCATATAAACCAAATTTCGTTTTAAAAGCCGTTTTTCATTCATCACCGAGTTTCATTCTAATCTGATGGTAACCGCTACGCAAATCAACCTTAGAGAAAATAACGGCACCACTAAGCTCATCTAACATATCATCAAGGTGTGGAATAGGATATCGATAACGAACTGTGATGTTATAAATAGCACGACAATCTACGCACATACGCCATGACCCATCTTTCTTTGGAACGAGTAAAACAGGAACCAAGCAAGGGCTAAGAGACTCACGAATGTAACCTTTATCAAGCAGCGTCTACACCTGGCGCTGGATCTCCTTCGTCTCATCTGGATTTGTACGGTACGGGGCGCGGTTCAGAAGAGAGGCACTGGGGATGAGATCGATCTGATGCTCAATGCCACAGAGCGGAGGAAGACCCGGACATCAGCATACTCCTGCAAAAGGTTAACAACAGCAGGGGGTATATCCAAAGACAGTGCATCATCAAGCGGAACAAGCATGCGCGAGCATACAAGTGCATAACAGGGCATATGAGCTTCATGGAGATCATCAAAATCAACACGTGTAGCAAGTAAAACAGGAGAGTGCAACTTGATTTCAGATTTAATAGGTGCGGCTAATGTCGATTTGACTTGTTGTGCAGTTTTAGCAACCCTAGTAAGATCATCTTTCAAAATTTGGTCAGGGGTCATTGGATGTATAATTAATTTCTGGCCTTTAAACATGAAAGAATAATGATTTGAACGACCATGATGTAAACTATCAGTATCATATTGCCAAGGTTGACCCAATAACAAAGAGCATGCTTCCATAGGAATAACATCGCAATTAGCATAATCAGAATAAGAACCCAGCGAGAAGGGGACATGTACCGAACGTGTTACCTTTATTTTACCACCATCATTAAGCCATTGAATGTGATACGGATGTGGGTGTGCGCGAGTGGGCAAGGATAATTTCTCTACCAAAGCTATACTTGCCAAATTGTTGTAGCTGCCACTATCGATGATGATGCGAATCGACCGATCGTGAACAATGCCCTTGGTATGGAATAGAGTGTGTCGCTGATTTTTTCGGCCTGGGCAACCTGTGTGCTGAGAACACGCTGCACAACAAGACTCTCATACCTATCAGCGTCAATGGGATCAACGTGGACTTCCTCATTTTCTGCATGCTTAGTGGCAATCATAGCATGACTAGTTTGCTCGGAATCACTACTGAAGAGTACTCACCATTGTCACGTATAAGCAAGGTACGCTTGTTTGGGCAGTCCCGAATCATGTGCCCAAACCCTCTGCAACGATGGCACCGAATATCCCGTGTACGTCCTGTGGAAGAAACGGCGCCTTTGGCAGGGGGCGCCACTGGCTTGGCTGTCCCTGTGCGCGGTGTAGTGCTAGGTGTAGAAGGTGCAGGGCTGGAAGGAGTTGAGCTATGTGTCGAACCCTGGCCTGCAAAAGAGTTAGTATATGTCTTTGATCGTCATCCCTGCACTTCACGTTCAGCTTTGCAAGCATATTCAAACAATGTGGTTATATCAAAATAATCCTTATAATCAAGTATATCCTGAATTTCCCTATTCAAACCACCACGAAAACGCGCCATAGCAGCGTCATCCGATTCAACCAAACCACAACGAAGCATACCCTTTTGTAACTCCTGGTAATATTCCTCAACAGATTGTGAACCTTGTTGAAAACGCTGCATTTTGTTAAGCAAATCACGAGCATAATAGGAAGGAACAAATCTGTGGCGCATGACAGTTTTTAATTGGGTCCAAGCAGTGACACTGTTAATGGGAAGTTTTTGTTTATACTCATGCCACCAAATTAAAGCAAAATCAGTAAATTCACTAATGGCAGCCTTCACTTGGCTATTAGCAGGCATATCCTGGCATGAAAATTTCTGTTCTACCTCTAATTCCCAATCAAGATATGCAGCAGGATCATATTTACCATTAAAAGATGGAATTTTAAATTTAATTTTAGGAAATAAGTCATTAGGGGGATGACGAACCACACGGCGTGCACGACCACGGCGATCTCCATCGTCCTGCTTAGTGTCACCGCCGTATTCCTGCTCCATCTTTGTGGTCAACGCATCAAGGCATGCCAGGATGGTGTCGAGTGTGGTGCAAGTCGCTGTTTGAGCAAGGTCAAGCTGGTTGAAACGCTCGGTCGTCGAAGTGACCGTTGAATCAAGTCGTTCATGCATCGTCCTAATGTCAGCAGCAAGTCCATCAACTTGTCCCCTTACTTCCTGCAACTGGGCATCCACCATGTCGTGTGCTCCTGCAAACATCAATGGAATGCTGTTATCAAGTTTTTATCCGTTCTTACCAAGCCACAGTGGTGAACTACAACCAACAGTTGGAACCAGTGAAAGATTGAATGAGCGATTGCCTGGAGAAACAGAAACCTGCTTGTCGTAGAAATATGTGGAGTTCTGGGTAGGCTGCACTCAAGTCAAGGATTAGCACGATCAAACAATAATGCAAAGTTGAATTATAGTGCAAAACACAAACTATATTGCTGGCCACAAGTGCAAAGGACGGATGGAACTAGCAGAATGGCAGTATCGTAAATATTGTACTAGCGAGGCCAAAAAGGCACTAGTAGGAATCACAGGTGATTTTGTTTTTCTTTTTTGTATGATTTTTTAATATTTTTCTCAGCACAAGAAGCAACAAAATAGGAGCTACACGAAGTTTCACCTAAAACAGAGATCATATGTGGTCTACAGAAAAAGAGCAAGTTCGCTGAAAAGCGTGCAAGAACTTTGACGAATTTTTTTCTTTATTTTGCTGAATTTTTTGACAATATTTTCGAAACCAAACAGGCCGAAGGCGATATTGGCTGGCCTCAGAATGGTGTCAACAAGCTCCTATAAAAATTTCAGATTTTTTGAACAACCGAGCGAAAAGTTATGCCCGGTTTAAGGAAGGTAGCTCAAGTTATGGTTAAAACGACCGAGATGAGACAACCACTTTGTTTCCTTTCCCTATTTTTTTTGTTTGTTCTCTGGTTCTATCCTTTCTCTTTCTTTTTCTTTCTTTTTTCTTTTTTTTCTGTTTTTTTTGACGTAACCGAAGGAGAAAAACAAGGAAGCGGTGTTGACTCGGTTTGTGGCGTGATCAAACGGGAGATGGTGGCGACGCGCTAGGGTTTGAATGGTGGAAGAAAGAAGGATGGTAAAAAAACACAATGCAACCAGCAACAAATGACGCGCAAGCACACAAATTCAACAATGCAGATTATTGAAAGAAAGTGCAAGGCTCAAAAGGGTGCTAGGATAAGGTCTAACCTGAATTTTTATGTGGTTTTGTGGACTGTAGGAGAAAAAAACACTCGATAAACTCACCGATCAACCTGCAAATCTGATACCACTTTATATAGCTGAGGTGCCCGATCTTTCGGCGAGTGGAGATAATTCCGATTTGGTGGAAGATGACCCTTGTGATCCGATTACGACGAGCAAGCCCAAGGCGCCAATGCAATCGCTGAACCAACTCCCTGTGTTTATCGACCTTGCTGATGCGAGATCGGCCTGATCACGAAGATCGTTTCCTGTGCGCAATCGAAGAACGAACAAGAAAAAGATGCGAGCAATCTAATCTATTACTCGTGGGTGGAGTTCTGAATACACGAAGACAGCGCTGATTTGCGCGTGTTCGAGAGTAGCTAAAGCTAACGTAAAACAAAACTCGCAGAACAAAGGAGGCGCAACTCCTGGATAAATAGAGAGGGGGCGCAGCCCCTAGGGGCGGCCAAACCTAGGTCGTACACTATGGGCCACAGTTGGGCTGGTCGTCTATTCTTCTGGGCCCTCATTCTTCAGTAGCATGACGAAGTTAAAATCTTTGGCATGGGCCCGAGTGATTGGCCCAGCTAATGAAGGAAGTGGCGCTTGATGTGGAGGTGCTGCTGGTGTAGTCGTACTCATAGTGATGTCCTCATCACTCCTCATCCTCATTTGTGCTTCCGCTGTCATTTTCATTAGCCACACAACAAATGTGGGAATTGAAATGGGAATACAAACCTTTTGGAGAGGTGGATTCATCATTTGGTCTCCAACGTTCATTTTCTTCTTCTTCCTTCAAAGGGTTAGTTTCACAAGGACTAGAGGAAGTAGAAGCATCATATGAACTAACATGTTTGGACTCATCAAATTTACTTCTAGTTCTAGTCCAAATATCATGCGCATCATGAATAGATTCATTGTAATTCATTATGAAGGCACAATAATCTTCTTTGCTAAGAGAATTACTTAAGATGTCATAAGCTAGGTAGTTTAAGCGTATACATCTTTGATCTTCCTCGGAAGCATTTTCCCATTATAACTAGAGGGTATAATACTCTTGTCTAAAATTTGTTCTAATTGTGAATCTACGGTTCTAAAAGCATTTATCAAACTAGTAGACCATGAAACATAATTAGAACAGTCCGAAATTAATATCTCAAGAGTTACCTCATTGTTTTTCTTCAGAGGTGTATCCTTGTTCTTTTGGGATCCTCTATGAGCCATCACTTCGAGTTGTTAGACTCAATATGAAGTGCCTAGCTCCAATACCAATTGAAAGTCGCCTAGAGGGGGGTGAATAGGCGAAACCTGAAAATTATAACTTTAAACCTAGACTTGATCCCTCGATTAGCGGTTAGAACAAGATGAACAATTATCAGAGTATAAAACTAAGACCTTTGCTTGCAAAGAGTATTGCTTTCAAAGAATGCGGAATTAATACAAAGCTACACAATTGAAATGTTTATGGAGAATAATGCAAGATGACTTTAGATAAGAAGAGGAAGAACACAAGTTCTTTCTTGCAAGGCGTTGCTTCTATATATGAGAATTTAACTAGAAGCAACACAAAATAATATTAGCAAGGAATAGTGCAAGAGAACATAGAGAGGAAGAAAACAAACAAATCAAAAGCAATAAGCACAAGAGACACAGGTGATTTGTTTTACCGAGGTTCGGTTCTCGAGAACCTAATCCCCGTTGAGGAGTCCACTAAGGATGGGTCTTTTTCAACCCTTTCCCTCTCTCCACCGATCACCAAGACCGGCGAGCTCTTCTTCTTCTTTGTCAACAAAAGATCGAAGTCTCCGCAAGGCCAACCACAAGGATAAGGGGCTCTTGCTAGCTTTACAATGAATGGGAGACAAGACTCCATGCTCAAATGATCACAAGAGGTAGCACACACTTTCTCTCAATAATTCTTACAAGGCACTATCACTAAACGCACACGAGTAGCTCTTTCTTGCTTGATCTCTCTTTTGTGGCACTTGTGAGGCTTTGATGTGTATAGAAGTGTTGCTCTAGTAGATAGGAGTGAATACCCAACTCTTGTGTATGAAATGGATCAATGAATACTTGTGAATGGGCTGGTTGGGGTGGCTTTTATAGCCCTCAACCACCCATATAGCCGTTGAGGCACATCTGCTAGAAATTGCACTGGCGGAAGGTCCGCGGCTAGGGCCCGGATGGTCCACGACCCTCCAACGGTCGATTCTGACATCTCCAACGGATACGTCTGACAGATCAACGGCTAGATCAACGGCTATCTGCCATGGTCACACCACGCGGACGGTTAGCCCTTGGTCCCGGACGGTCCGCGCCAGCTCTATAATTCCTTTTTCTCAACTTGTCACCTTCGGGCTGAACCAAGTCTTCACATGCGGACGGTCTGTGAATTATAGCCGGACGGTCCGCACTGTATAGTCGGACAGTCCGCGGTTTAGTCGGACTATCCATGATTTTCAGTTCCTGGCCGAAGTCGAAACAGTGTCACGGACGGTCCGCTGGAAGGGGCCGGACGGTCCGCGCTAGGCAATTTCAGAACTTGAGTTTCTGACTTCCCGTTGGTCTTTGAACAATCTTCTCCAAGTTGCTTTGGATAAACTTGAGAGAGATCCTATGACTTAGAAAAATATCTCAAGTGGCTTTTCATCTAGTCTAAGTCAGGATCATAAACATTTTGATTCTTTCATTCATATTTCTTCTTTTGCTCAAACTAGCTCCAATATAGTTGTGGCAGAACTGCCCGAAGTATTCCAACTTAAGTGCCTAAGTCCCACCTTAGAGGCTAGACCACACTTAAATGGGAATAACCCGTCAATCCCTCGGATCTAGTCCGACAAGGCCACTGACAGGATCAAGTACCACAGTCTCACTCGATGGTGAGTCACAGAGCAAGTACAATAAAGCATAGAATCATACATAAGGAGTATTAAACTTATTACATCATCATCGAAGTTTTAGCAAAAGTAGTCATCATTGTTCGGAGCGCAGCGGAATAACTAACAGTAAAATAAACAGAGAGATGGGGAAGCCTGTCCCATCACTCCTCATGCTCCTCCTCAGCCGAGGTAGGATCCCACTCGACTCTCCAACCCGGTGGCAAGATGGACGGCCAAGTCACTCCAGCCACCATGTCCTCCAGAGAACCTGTAAAAAAATTATGCCACAAGCAAGGCTGAGTATACTAATACTCAGCTAGACTTACCCGGTGTGAGGAGTCTACTCCTCTACCTCTAGACATGCAACTGTTTGGCTGTGGGGTTTGGTTGCCAAAAGCACTAGCTGAGTTTATAAATCAAAATTTTAACTTTGTCAAGTTTTAGTGTGACTCTCTTAATACTAGATATGTACTATCTACTCATTCATGGTATCAAGCAAACATAGCAATCAACATCTTTTGTCACATCATCACATTTCCACATGTTACTCAATGCAGTACAATGGATCAAGCAGTCTCATTAGCTACGAGAAGCAGACGATTTGAATCGAGTTTTTATCCTTGCAAGGTAAACCTAAACACACGACGTGTATAGGCACTCCGTCCCCACACACATCAACCGTCCCCATCGACTCCCCATCGGCAGATCAGGGCTCACCGCCTTGGCGTACAATGCCTCACTGACCCCGACTGCCGTAGTGCAGTGACCGCACTTGTACCCACCATAACCGGAATGGGAGACCACGTCTCTGGTCGCGTGAGGGGCAAAGTCTACTGCCAGGTTCAATCAGGTACTAGGCTTACCGATTTACCATATTTCTCGGCATGTGCTTAGTACGTTCAAACACTTGACATAGGTATCCGCACGTTAATCCTTATTCCAATTTCATCTCGTAGACCACGCATCCCCATGGATTCGTGTCCATAGACCAACATCGGTATGATATGAAAGTGGGTACAATCAATGTCATAACCTCGTGCGAGTGCTAGAAAAATCACTCGACTTCTACCAAGATCCCTAATTAGTAAAGCAGCTACTCGACCTAGCATACTAGTATTCATCTCAATAGGATTCCTGAGATCATGCAACTAGGGTTTCAAACAACTCCTACACTTAAGTGCACATTCAATCCTATAATCATTAAGTGTAGTAAAATAGTATAATAAACAGGTTATGCATAAACCGGGGCTTGCCTTCCAAAGGTGGGGCAGGCAGATCCTCTAGTGCAGGCTCTGGTGCTGGATCTGGGGCTACCTCCTGAGCAGCTCCTTGCTCCGGCACGAGGTCGTATTCTCCTTCAGCGAGGTTGCAATCTATCGAATGCAATGAATAGGAATATGTATGTCATGATTATGCAGGTTTTAACAAACATTATGCTAAATGAAGAAAAACTAAGTTAGTTAGTAACTTAGGGTTTCTTGGTCATACGTGGCTCTTAGTGGTGTATGCTTATCATTTTAGGTTTGGATTCTGTTGGGGATAAGCATAGTAAATTGAACTTGGATTTCCCTTATGTGTTTTAGTAGACAATTGAGGGATTTTGCTGGTTAGGTTTAAAATGACATTACTCTCCATTATTAATTTCCTTTGTCATTTTCTATTGATGAATTCTAGGGTGGGGTTGAACTACAACAGTGGTTCAATCTATTCCAAAAATTCTGTAAATTTTACAGTGGGTTACTATTGGTCATTGTGGTTTGTCCTATAAATTTGAGGTGAAAACCAATTCAGGTACTACTTGTGCAAAATTAACAAGAATAAGTCCTTAAAGGGCATTTTACACTATAGCTGTGATTTAATTGGGATTTCTGTACCAGATTGTATTTTTGCCCAATTACATAGGTGATATTAGGCCTCTGTGTTAAAAATCACAGAAAAAGGCCTACTGGATATTTAGTTGTGGATTTCTAAAGTTTTATGTCAAAAAGGCACTTACTTCTATCTTGTTATTTGAAAAATTCAAACAACAGATTTCATATTTTTCCTATATTCTTAATAACAAAACATTAGTTATCCCAAGGGTTGGGGTGTTTTCTCCTTGGGGTTATTTTTCTAGGGTTTTTCTAAGTTTTCCTTGTTTTCTTAGAATAAAATATATCCCATTTATTTTATACTAAACCAGGATATAATAAAATTTTTCTAGTGAACTATACTGAATAAGTAAACTAACAAAAATGTGGGTGCTCCCTGGTTCTTTATTTAAATTACCTTTTCTATTTTCTTTAACTTTAAGCACAAGGTGAATTAAATGGCAAACTCTACCTTAATGGGGTATACAGAGGGGTTTATCATTTTTAAACAGGTTAGTAGGTAATCAAGTACTTCTCTAAATTTTCTTAACCTCAGTCAAATAGTGTAACTATTTTTCCTTATTTCTTTTAGCTTTTGGCCAGTTAATCATTTAATTCAAAACTCTAAAGTTTTGTGTAACATTGAGGGGTTTTATATTTTTCCTAAGTGGTTTACATTATTTAAGATCTGGCAAAATTGGTTTGACTCGATTTGGGTGAACAAAACAGAAGATATGAATTTTTCAAGTTCTGTTTGAATTTAAAACAGATTAATAAAAAGGTTTCCTGGAAAAACAGTTTACGCCGAGGACCCTGGGTTTAATCCAAATCAACCCACTCAAATCTACCCCTGCGCCACTATTCCCCTAAGTCACTGACAGTTCAAAAATCCCCCCGACCTTTCCTTCTTCTTCCCCAAGGTCCTTCCCCTAATGCAAACAGTACCCGCGGGAAAGAAAAGGGCGGCGCGGCTTACCGGCGGCGAGGGAGGTCCGGCGAGGGGCGGGGTTGGCTCCGAGAGGTCCTGGCGGTCACAGCGGTGTACGGCTCGACGACGGAGGTGGCCGGAATCGGCCGGTCCACGTGCGCAGGCGGGTGATCTCATCCGCGACGGGTGTTCCGGCTAAACCACGGCGATCTAGTTCAATCAAATGGCACGATGAGCTCCACGGGGTGACGTAGAGGCTATGTGCACAAGGAATCGAAGAATGGGGCAAAGATTTACCCGGTCTACATTCACCGGCGATCGGGTGAAGTCCGGCGACCATGGACTGGCTTCTCCGGTGAAGCAAAGTTCGATTCCTTGCTCGGGGAGCTTCACCGAGGCATGCACGATCTCTTCCAAGGGTCGGGCATGGCTGGGAAGGGCTCTGTTGGTCGGTCTATGGTGGCAGGGGCTCGGGTGGCCGCGGGCACGCCGTGCGTGGGGCAAATGCCGCTGGTTTCGGGCTCCGGTGAGGTCGAGCGTGCGCGGAGGAGTACGGTCGACGCCTGAGGGTGACTTATAGGCACGGCCACGAGCAGGAGACACGGGCATGGCTTGGCGTGGTGTGGGGCGCGCGGGGCGTGCGGGGTCGGGCGCGGGCGTGCTCTGGCGCGCTCAGAACGCGTCGAACACGTGGGGGTGTTCTTCTGCCCATGTTCAAAAGCTTGCTGAGATCGCATACGTGCGAATCTTGGCAAAAATCCAGCGCAGACCTCTTCCTGGCACCTATGGCTATCTCTTGTATGTGAGTTCCAAGGGAAGATAAGCCCTAGGTCAGATGATATGCGGACGCCAAATCTGGCTTGTCTCTTTGCCCACTTCGCGAAAAAAGTGATGCCAAGACATGTCAAATGAGTTTGACATGGGTTCAAATTTTTCCAAGGTGTACCTTAGGTGGTTTGGCACATTTTTGGTATTCAGACCAAATGGTTTTGGTGCCATTTACTAAGTGAACACGTCTGATCTTTAGATTAGGGTTAAAATTTAACTTAGAGAGAATTAGAGAGCTCTAGCTCTCTCTCTATTTAAGGAATGGATTTGGGGTTTCTTAAGGGGTCTTTTTGCAATGTTTCCTCTCTATATTTGTAGATTAATATGTTACTTAACTTTGGCCAAAGGTTTGTTCATGATTTGCACATTTGCTTAATCTCCCCCCTTCAACCAAGGTTTTAGGAGATAGTGGTTCAAGAGGGGTCTAGGGATTACTCCCCTCTTGCCCATGGTGATAATTGCACAAAAGCTTAGGTAATGCTTTTGGTCATTCACATTCTTGGGTAAAACATGGTCTCCAAAGTTTTTATGCTCTTCTTCTCAAGTTTCTTCCACATGTGATCACAGTCATTAGTGCATAGATGTGCTATAGCCATGGTAACACCTGGGTGTTACAGCCCTCCCCGCTTAAAGGAATCTCGTCCCGAGATTTTAGGTAGAGTCCTTTGGAGGGGTGCCAAGAAGGTGTGTTGGTGTGTTGTTCCTTCTTTGATTCAAGTTTCACTAGTTAACTGCTCTTCGAATGTCATTCTCTTTGCGACTTCAGAAGGAAGTCCTTTTTAAGTCAAATCCACAACTTATACTACCCTTATCATCTAAGTTTTTCTTATATTAGTATTCAAAGGGCAGGTGGGGGTGGGGTTTTGGGTTACGTACCGACTCTTTTGGGCAGAAAGTCGGGGAAGCGAGAGCGTAGAAAATCCTCAGTCTCCCATGTAGCTTCTTCTACTGAATGGTGACTCCACTGAACCTTATACATTCTGATCGACCTTGCCCGCGTTGATCTCTCTTTCTGATCCAATACCTTGACGGGGTACTCTTGATAGGACAGGTCTGGTTCTATCTCAATTTCTGGTTCAGGTAGCACTTCAGTGGGGAAGCGGACACATTTTCGCAGCTGAGATACATGGAACACATCATGAACAGCTGACATGTGTGGTGGCAACTTCAATTGATATGCTACTGGTCCACAAGTTTCCTTGATCTCGTAGGGCCCCATGTAGCGAGGAGCTAACTTGCCCTTGATCCCAAATCTCTGGACACCCTTGGTGGGTGACACCTTAAGATAAACATGCTCTCCCACTTCAAACTGCAGTGGTTTCTGCCTCTTATCATGATAGCTCTTTTGCCTGGCCTGAGCAGCTTCTAAGTTCTTCTTAATGACTCTGACCTTTTCCTCTGCTTCAAGTACCAAATATGGCCGAAATATTTCCCTCTCTCCTGCTTGGGACCAATTCAGCGGGGTCCTACACCTTCTCCCATACAAGGCTTCAAAAGGTGCCATCTTTAGACTGGACTGGTAGCTGTTATTATAAGAAAACTCTGCCAAAGAAAGACACTTGTCCCAATCCTTTCCATAGTGTAGCACACATGCCCTCAACATGTCTTCCAATATCTGATTTACCCTTTTGGTCTGGCCATCTGTTTGAGGATGGTATGCTGAGCTTCGTAGTACATGGGTCCCAAGTGATTCCTGCAATTGCTCCCAAAATCGTGCCACAAACAATGCTCCGCTGTCAGATACAATGGTCTTTGGAATACCATGCAAACGCATTATCTGATCAACATATATTTCTGCATATTTCTCTGTCTTGTGGGTGGTGTGCACTGGCAGGAAATGAGCGGTCTTGGTCAATCTATCCACAATAACCCAAATAGAATCATGGTGCGGGGGGTATTGGGCAATCCCACGATGAAATCCATGCAAATGTCCTCCCATTTCCAAGATGGTATGGGAAGGGGTTGCAAAGGGCCTGCTGCCTTCAAATGACTGGCCTTGATTCTCTGGCAGGTGTCACACTCGGATACATACTTGGCAATTTCCCTCTTCATTCTGGTCCACCAGTATAAGGATCTGAGATCATGATACATCTTGTTGCTGCCGGGGTGCATGGAGAATTTTGAAAGGTGAGCTTCATCCAATATCTTCTTTCTGAGCTTAGGGACCTTGGGAACAACCAATCGATCTCCAAACCAGAGAATTCCCTTGCAGTCCTGACGGAAGCATTTGTATTTTTCTGCTTTCTGCTTAATCATTGCCTTGATAACCTAAACACCCTTGTCTTCAATTTGTGCCCTGACTATTTGCTCTTGTAATGTGGGCTCCACCGAGATATAACTTAAGGCACCTGAAGAAACAACTTCTAGGTTCAGCTTGCACAACTCATCACACAGGGTGGTAACTCTTGCATCCATGCTCATACAATTGCACTGGGCCTTTCTGCTCAAGGCATCTGCCACAACGTTGGCTTTGCCAGGATGGTAATGCACCTCCAAGTCATAGTCCTTGATTAACTCTAACCATCTTCTCTGCCTCATATTTACATCTGCCTGAGTGAAAATGTATTGGAGACTCTTATGATCAGTGTAAATGTTACAGTGAGCTCCCATCAAATAATGTCTCCATATCTTGAGAGCATGAACCACAGCTGCTAACTTTAGATCATGTGTGGGGTAGTTCTGCTCATGGGGTCTAAGTGCCCGCGAGGCATAAGCAATTACTCTGTTATCTTGCATTAAGACGCATCCCAAACCAGTACCGGAAGCATCGCAATACACTTCAAAGGGCTTGGTGTTGTCCGGTTGAGCTAGCACTGGGGCTGTTGTCAAGTGCTGCCTTAGTGTATGAAAGGCATCCTCACATTTCTGGCTCCAATTATACTTGACTCCCTTCTTCAATAGTTCAGTCATTGGCTTGGCAATTCTGGAGAAGTCTAGAATAAATCGTCGATAATACCCTGCCAATCCTAGAAAACTCCGAATCTGTCTCACGGTGGTAAGAGGTTTCCAATCCATTACTTCTTGTACCTTTTCAGGATCAACTGATATCCCATCCTGAGAAATTGTGTGACCCAAGAATTTAATTTCCCTCAGCCAGAATTCACATTTAGACAACTTGGCATACAAGCGATGATCGCGCAGTCGCTGAAGCACGATGTGCAGATGCTCAGTATGTTCGTCTTCATTCTTGGAATAGACCAGGATATCATCAATGAAAACCACTACAAATTTGTCCAGCTCTGGCATGAATATTGAGTTCATCAGATACATGAAATAAGCCGGGGCATTGGTCAGCCCAAAAGACATCACCAAAAACTCAAAGAGCCCATATCTGGTAGAGAAGGCCGTCTTGGGAATATCACTGGCACAGATCTTGATCTGATGGTAACTCGAGCGAAGGTCTATCTTGGAGAACACTTTGGCTCCCACCAACTGATCAAACAAAACATCAATGCGGGGCAGTAGGTATTTGTTCTTGATGGTCACCGCATTGAGAGGGCGGTAATCGACACACATTCTCAAACTCTCATCCTTCTTCTTCACAAATAAGGTCGGACATCCCCACGGTGAAGTACTTGGGCGAATGAACCCCTTGTCCAACAACTCTTGCAGTTGCTTTTTCAGTTCTGCCAATTCCGCGGGAGGCATCCTATAGGGTCTCTTGGAGATAGGAGCGGTCCCGGGTTGCAATTCAATTGCGAACTCAATGTTTCTATCAGGTGGCATCCCTGGCAATTCATTTGGAAAAACATCTGGGTAGTCACAGACCACAGGGATTCTCTCAACCGGGGATTCCATCATGGTGAATGCACAAGAACGGGTACAACCCTGATCGGGTAGGTACAAGGTGATCTCGCCATCCAGAGGGGAGTGGATTTCTATGGCTCTGGCTGTGACATCAATCACCGCATGGTGTCGCGATAACCAATCAGTCCCTAGGATGATATCCACACTATCCAATCCCATTATCAAGAGAGTGGTTTTAAATATGAAACTACCCAACTTAATTGGTACGTGTCTATTGATCTGATATGTGGCAACCCATCCTCCGGGTGTAGAAATTGTGATACCCCCATTGGTTTGGAGAAAAGGTAACTGACACTTGGCACTAAATTTGGTACTGATAAAACTGTGTTATGCACCCGAATCAAAAAGAATAATTGTGGGATAATTCAAAACTGAAAGATACAAGTCAAGACGAGTGCTCCCTCTGGAATATCAGCCATGGTGGTGAAGTTTAGCCTGCCTTGCCTTACTTGCACTTTTTGTCTTTTGCCTTGATTCTGGTTGGCATTCTGTCCCTGCCTCTACTGGTTCCTGGGGCAATTCTTGGCATAATGTCCAGTGTTGCCACAAGTGAAACACCTGTTGTCATTGGCCTGATGATGTTGCTGCTGTTGTTGATTGTTCCTCTAAGCTGGAAACTGGGTGCGGTTGGGTGTCTGCTGCTGCTGCTGTGGTCGGATCACCCAACGTCCTTGCTGCTGCTGAAGTCCTCTGCTCTGAGTGTCAGACACGATCCTGAAGCGCTGTGGCTGAGCTGAAGGTCCTGCCACAGTGGTCTTCCTCTTCTTCTCTGCATGACGAGCTATGATACAGTCCTCCTAAGAAATGGCCATGTTGACTAACTCATTATAGCTGTTGGCCCTGACTGTGTTGAGACGGTCACGGAGCTTAGTGCTGAGCCCCCTCCTGAACCTGTCCCTCTTCTTCTCGTCTGTGTCTGCATGATACCCGGCATACTGGCACAGGTCATTAAAGGCCTAAGCATATTGTAACACTGTCCGGTTTCCCTGAGTGAGTGTCAGGAACTCATTGAGCTTTCGGTCCATAATGCCTGCTGGTATATGGTGCCCCCTGAAAGCTGCCTTGAACTCTCTCCATTCCACCTCTCGGTCATCTGGCTACATAGCAAGAAAATGGTCCCACCATGTCCGCGCGGGTCCGCGAAGCTGCTCGATGGCGAACCTGACCTTAGTGACCTCTGAACAAACTCCATGGAGTAGCGGGAATTTGGATTCCACCACTCTCAACCTTACATCCGCATCAAGTGGGTCCTCTACCCTAGTGAACAATGGTGGCTGGGTACTGAGGAACTCCTAGTAGGTGGCTGCCGCGGGGTGACGCTGATGATCACCACCACCATAGTGCTGAGGTGGTGGCTGACGCTGAGCTAGCTGTCTTAAGATCTCATTCTGCTGAGCCATTAGCTCCTGTAGAGTAGGAGGAGGTGGTGGTGGTGGAGGAACGCGCTCATTTTGACCACGACGCGCTCTCCCGGCGATCTGAAAAAAATCACATATATTTTCAATATCACAACTTTGAGGTTCAAGGCTCAATTGTGGTGAAAGAGTCAAAAGGCAAAATCCGTCTACTCTTGCATAATCATAAAAGATCCCACATGGCATAAACTTTTCTTCTTAAATTAAGACTGACAACATTCATCAACCATGCTTCCAAAAGAGTTTATCGCGATTACATCAATACCCCAAAAGACTCAACTCTATCTAGCCTAGTACCCTAAGGGTGCAAAAGCTAAGCTAGCTTCGAGGAGTTCTACCATCACCGACTTCTAACTCTATCCCTGTGACCTAGTGAGCAAACGAGGCAACACTCGACTCGGGGGAAGGTGGTCTCCCTGAGCCAGCAGTGTCCAAGCTGGAGGCAGGCTCCTCTCCTCCCTCGATGTCGACATCCTCGTTGGCCTCCATGTCCTGGATCTCCTGGTGATGCATATCCAGGTGCTCGTTAGCCTCCGCAAGCTGCTGCTGAGTGTTGATAAGCTGATCCTCGAGAACCTCGATGGTGTTCTCCCTGGTTCCCACTAGTTCCTCAAGCTCTTGTATCTCATTTGACAGTTGCTCCACCTATAAGTCCTTTTCCACCATCTTAATGGATAAGTCAACCACAAGCTCCTCTCTGTTATCCAAGGTGATCTTAGTTGCCTCCAACAATGCCATTAGATGGGACATTGTCTCACCACGCATCACTTGCAGACGATACAGGGCATTCATGCACCGCACCGTTAAGTGAGCAGTCTGACCTAGGTAGATAGCCAGATGTCCTTGGCATGCTCCACTCGGTCCTTCCACATTGGGTCGTCCTCCTTCTCCGCGGGGAACAAGCCAGTGGGGTGAGTGGACAGCTCCAAGGGGTGGAATCCGCAGAAAGTGGTCAGTCTGTCAAGAGCAATCGCCTCGATCGTATCCTCAGCCCAGTATCCAAAGGACTCAGAGTCTAGCGAACGCCAGCCTGGCTGCAGCGGATGAGGCTCCAAGGTCATCCTCACCCTATAGCGGGGCACTTGGTGCTTCTCGAACTGCTGCACCGCGTACTGAGGAGGCGTCGTGTAACCGGCCCCCTAAAGTACCTCCCACAAAATACGGGGGAAACCCTCTCGTGCAAGCCCATCAGTGTGGGACAGTGCATTCCCTTTGTCCGAGGATCCGTGAGAAGTCATCTGTGTACGGTGAGGCGTAAGTAAAAGAAAAAGAATTATAAAAAGAAAAAGGAAACACTACTCAGCCTCTCTATAACCATGGCAGCGGTACTGGGGTACTTATTTGGTCATCATTTGTATCAAAGTTTTTACCCAACTATCCATTTGTTTAATTAATGATGCATGCATGCTCGTCCTGAACGACCTCACATCAATCTTAGAGGGAATAGGGAAGAACTCCCATCCCTTAAGGTAGCCTGTAGGGCTTAATCACTTAGCCACCTAACTACCCCTCTATTATCATAAGGCTTCACGTCCTAGGTCTATCCTTATCGTCCTAACGATCTATCCAACATTTGTTTCTAACCATTTTTAATTTGAAAAAGGATGGTATTTATAGTTAATTGATTCCTCTGTGGTGGTACGAGCTCCGATACCAGCTATGGTGGAACTGCCCGAATTATTCCAACTTAAGTGCCTAAGTCCCGCCTTAGAGGCTAGACCACACTTAAATGGGAATAGCCCGTCAATCCCTCGGATCTAGTCCGACAAGGCCACTGACAGGATCAAGTACCACAGTCTCACTCGATGGTGAGTCACAGAGCAAGTACAATAAAGCATAGAACCATACATTAGGAGTATTAAACTTATTACATCATCATCAGAGTTTTAGCAAAAGTAGTCATCATTGTTCAGAGTGGAGCAGAATAACTAACGGTAAAATAAACAAAGAGATGGGGAAGCCTGTCCCATCACTCCTCATGCTCCTCCTCAGCCGAGGTGGGATCCCACTTGACTGTCCAACCCGGTGGCAAGATGGACGGCCAAGTCACTCCAGCCACCATGTCCTCAAGAGAACCTGTAAAAAAAATTATGCTACAAGCAAGGCTGAGTATACTAATACTCAGCTAGACTTACCCGGTGTGAGGAGTCTACTCCTCTACCTCTAGACATGCAACTGTTTGGCTGTGGGGTTTGGTTGCCAAAAGCACTAGCTGAGTTTATAAATCAAATTTTTAACTATCAAGTTTTAGTGTGACTCTCTTAATACTAGATATGTACTATCTACTCATTCATGGTATCAAGCAAACTTAGCAATCAACATCTTTTGTCACATCACATTTCCACTTGTTACTCAATGCAGTACAATGGATCAAGTAGTCTCATGACGTGTATAGGCACTCCTTCCCCACACACATCAACCGTCCCCATCGATTCCCCGTCAGCAGATCAGGGCTCACCGCCTTGGCGTACATTGCCTCACTGACCCCGACTGCCTTCGTGCAGCGACCGCACTTGTACCCACCATAACCGGAATGGGAGACCACGTCTCAGGTCGCGTGAGGGGCAAAGTCTACTGCCAGGTTCAATCAGGTACTAGGCTTACCGATTTACCATATTTCTCGGCATGTGCTTAGTACGTTCAAACGCTTGACACAGGTATCCTCACGTTAATCCTTATTCCAATTTCATCTCGTAGACCACGCATCCCCATGGATCCGTGTCCACAGACCAACATCAGTATGATATGAAAGTGGGTACAATCAATGTCCTGACCTCACGTGAGTGCTAGAAAAATCACTCGACTTCTCCGAGATCCCTAATTAGTAAAGCAGCTACTCGACCTAGCATACTAGTATTCATCTCAATAGGATTCCTGAGATCATGCAACTAGGGTTTCAAACAACTCCTACACTTAACTGCACATTCAATCCTACAATCATTAAGTGTAGTAAAATAGTATAATAAATAGGTTATGCATAAACTGGGGCTTGCCTTCCAAAGCTGAGGCAGGCAGATCCTCTGGTGCTGGATCCGGGGCTACCTCCTGAGTAGCTCCTTGCTCCGGCACGAGGTCGTATTCTCCTTCAGCGAGGTTGCAATCTATCGAATGCAATGAATAGGAATATGTATGTCATGATTATGCAGGTTTTAACAAACATTATGCTAAATGAAGAAAAACTAAGTTAGTTAGTAACTTAGGGTTTCTTGGTCATACGTGGCTCTTAGTGGTGTATGCTTATCATTTTAGGTTTGGATTCTGTTGGGGATAAGCATAGTAAATTGAACTTGGATTTCCCTTAGATGTTTTAGTAGACAATTGAGGGATTTTGCTGGTTAGGTTTAAAATGACATTACTCTCCATTATTAATTTCCTTTGTCATTTTCTATTGATGAATTCTAGGGTGGGGTTGAACTACAACAGTGGTTCAACCTATTCCAAAAATTCTGTAAATTTTACAGTGGGTTACTATTGGTCATTGTGGTTTGTCCTATAAATTTGAGGTGAAAACCAATTCAGGTACTACTTGTGCAAAATTAACAAGAATAAGTCCTTAAAGGGCATTTTACACTATAGCTGTGATTTAATTGGGATTTCTGTACCAGATTGTATTTTTGCCCAATTACATAGGTGATATTAGGCCTCTGTGTTAAAAATCACAGAAAAGGCCTACTGGATATTTAGTTGTGGATTTCTAAAGTTTTATGTCAAAAAGGCACTTACTTCTATCTTGTTATTTGAAAAATTCAAACAATAGATTTCATATTTTTCCTATATTCTTAATAACAAAACATTAGTTATCCCAAGGGTTGGGGTGTTTTCTCCTTGGGGTTATTTTTCTAGGGTTTTTCTAAGTTTTCCTTGTTTTCTTAAAATAAAATATATCCCATTTATTTTATACTAAACCAGGATATAATAAAATTTTTCTAGTGAACTATACTGAATAAGTAAACTAACAAAAATGTGGGTGCTCCCTGGTTCTTTATTTAAATTACCTTTTCTATTTTCTTTAACTTTAAGCACAAGGTGAATTAAAGGGCAAACTCTACCTTAATGGGGTATACAGAGGGGTTTATCATTTTTAAACAGGTTAGTAGGTAATCAAGTACTTCTCTAAATTTTCTTAACCTCAGTCAAATAGTGTAACTATTTTTCCTTATTTCTTTTAGCTTTTGGCCAGTTAATCATTTAATTCAAAACTCTAAAGTTTTCTGTAACATTGAGGGGTTTTATATTTTTCCTAAGTGGTTTACATTATTTAAGATCTGGCAAAATTGGTTTGACTCGATTTGGGTGAACAAAACAGAAGATATGAATTTTTCAAGTTCTGTTTGAATTTAAAACAGATTAATAAAAAGGTTTCCTGGAAAAAAGTTTACACCGAGGACCCTGGGTTTAATCCAAATCAACCCACTCAAATCTACCCCTGCGCCACTATTCCCCTGAGTCACTGACAGTTCAAAAATCCCCCCGACCTTTCCTTCTTCTTCCCCGAGGTCCTTCCCCTAATGCAAACAGTACCCGCGGGAAAGAAAAGGGCGGCGCGGCTTACCGGCGGCGAGGGAGGTCCGGCGAGGGGTGGGGTTGGCTCCAGGAGGTCCTGGCGGTCACAGCGGTGTATGGCTCGACGGCGGAGGTGGCCGGAATCGGCCGGTCCACGTGCGCAAGCGGGTGATCTCGTCGGCGGTGGGTGTTCCGGCTAAACCACGGTGATCTAGTTCCATCATATGGCACGATGAGCTCCACAGGGTGACGTAGAGGCTATGTGCCCAAGGAATCGAAGAATGGGGCAGAGATTTACCCGGTCTACGTTCACCGGCGATCGGGTGAAGTCCGGCGACCATGGACTGGCTTCTCCGGCGAAGCAAAGTCCGATTCCTTGCTCGGGGAGCTTCACCGAGGCATGCACGATCTCTTCCAAGGGTCAAGCATGGCTGGGAAGGTGGCCGGTCTATGGTGGCAGGGGCTCGGGTGGCCGCGGGCATGCCATGCGTGGGGCAAACGCCGGTGGTTTCAGGCTCCGGTGAGGTCGAGCGTGCGCGGAGGAGTACGGTCGACGCCTGAGGGTGACTTATAGGCGCGGGCGCGAGAAGGAGACGTGGGCACGACTTGGCGTGACACGGGGCGCGCGGGGTCGGGCGTGGGCGTGCTCTGGCGCGCTCAGAATGCGTCGAACACGTGGAGGTGTTCTTCTGCCCATGTTCAAAAGCTTGCTGAGATCGCATACGTGCGAATCTTGGAAAAAATCCGGCGCAAACCTCTTCCTGGCATCTATGGCTATCTCTTGTATGTGAGTTCCAAGGGAAGATAAGCCCTAGGTCAGAAGATATGCAGACGCCAAACTGGCTTGTCTCCCTGCCCACTTCGCGACAAAAGTGATGCCAAGACATGTGAAATGAGTTTGACTTGGGTTCAAATTTTTCCAGGGTGTACCTTAGGTGGTTTGGCACATTTTTGGTATTCAGACCAAATGGTTTTGGTGCCATTTACTAAGTGAACACGTCTGATCTTTAGATTAGGGTTAAAATTTGACTTAGAGAGAATTAGAGAGCTCTAGCTCTCTCTCTATTTAAGGAATGGATTTGGGGTTTCTTAAGGGGTCTTTTTGCAATGTTTCCTCTCTATATTTGTAGATTAATATGTTACTTAACTTTGGCCAAAGGTTAGGTCATGATTTGCACATTTGCTTAATCTCCCCACTTCAACCAAGGTTTTAGGAGATAGTGGTTCAAGAGGGGTCTAGGGTTTACTCCCCTCTTGCCCAAGGTGATAATTGCACAAAAGCTTGGGTAATGCTTTTGGTCATTCACATTCTTGGGTAAAACATGGTCTCCAAAGTTTTTATGCTCTTCTCCTCAAGTTTCTTCCACATGTGATCACAGTCATTAGTGCATAGATGTGCTATAGCCATGGTAACACCTGGGGTGTTACAATAGTGATATGTTGATTTCGAGCTTTCTAACCTTTTTGGAAGTGTTGAATACGTTCCTCGGGGTATTTAGAACTTATCCAAAGAGTAGAACTATTGGCAGTTCATCTATTCCATGTTTTACCCCTATTTGGTTGAATCTGAGCTAATCATGACTTAGAAACTGAACTGTTGAATCTTATGAACCTGACTATCAAAGACTAGGAAAACTAGTTAGTCCAAATGGTTGTGATGGTAATCAAGCACCAAAATACAAGAAATGATTTAAGGCCATTTCCCTTTCAGTATGATAGAAAGGCAGTTGACATTTAGCACTGAACTTCTTGCTAATGAAACTATGAGATGCACCAGAATCAAACAGAATTAATGCAGGTTGATTAAAAACTAAAAGATACCAGTCATGATGGGGGCTCCCTCAAGTAACTCCTCTAGAGTAGTGAAGTTGAGCTTCCCTTGCCTGACTTGCACCTTCTGCTTTCTTCCCTTGTCTTGATTTGGTGCTTGCATCTGCCTCTGCTGATTTCTTGGGCAATTCTTGGCATAGTGGCCCACATTGCCACAAGTGAAGCACTTGTTCCCATTTCCCTGGCGGAATTGCTGCTGCTGCGGAGGCTGATTGTTCCTTAGAGCGGGAGCTAGAAAACGAGTGGGTGCTGGCTGCTGCTGAGGTGGTCTAATCACCCATCTGCCTGCCTGCTGGTGAAATCCCCTGCTCTGATTGTGGGAAACAATCCTGAACCTCTTGGTCTGAGTGGAGGGTGCTGCCATTGGTGCCTTTTTCTTCTACTCTGCCCGGTGAGCTACAATGCAATCCTCCTGGGAGATGGCAAGGTTGACCAACGCGTTGAAGCTATCAGCCCGGACACTGTTGAGACGCTCATGCAACTTGGTGTTGCGAACCCTGCGGAAGCGGTCTCTCTTTTTTCATCGGAATCAGCATGATAACCTGCGTACTGGCACAGGTCGTTGAAGGCCTAAGCATACTGCAATACCATGCGGGTTCCTTGATTGAGTGCAAGAAATTCATTCAGCTTGCGATCAAGAATTCCGGCTGGGATGTGGTGCCCTCTGAAAGCAGTCTTGAATTCCTCCCAAGAAACTTCATGACCAGCAGGTAGCATTCCGCGGAAATGGTCCCACCAAGTTCGAGCAGGGATGAGAAGCTGCTGCGCGGTGAAGCGAGCCTTGGTGTCATCAGGGCAGTCTCCCGTGAGGAGGGGAAACTTGGATTCCATGATGTGTAACCACACGTCAGCGTCCATTGGATCCTCTGCCTTGGTGAACAAGGGCGGCTGCGTACTCAGGAACTCCTGGTAGGTTGCCGCTGCCGGAGGTCGCTGCGGCTGGCCTCCACCATACTACTGAGGGTGGGGCTGGTGCTGCAAAAGCTATCCCAGAATTTTGTTCTACTGAGCCATCAGCTCCTGCACCGTGGGAGCTAGAGGAGGTGGCGGGGGAACATTCTCGTTTTGCTCGCGACGCTGCCTAGCTGCCATCTGAAAATAGAGATTGTCCCCATTGTTATCCCAATTCATAATTTCGAACAACATGCTATTATCTCATATGGAAGGAAATTGTCATAATCATAACATTAAGTTCGAACGAGGATAACATGGTTACAAACATTCCACGGATCTCAAAAGTTCTCAAGGGTTACACCAATTAGGGGAAAGTACCCGTAAGCCTAGTCCAAAATCTATCATTACTAAGCTTGCGTAGGTTTCTATCCTCCTAAAACGTCAAAACGACTCATCAACCCTGAGTAGTGGAAGCGACACTGGATACGGGTGAAGGGGGCATCGCGGAGGCAGTCACATTGGAACCAGGGGCTGGTCCTAACTCCTCAGGAGCCTCTTCTCCCTCGCTTCTGGCCTCATTGGCCTCCATCTCCAGGTGGTGCATGTCCAGGTGGTCATTAGCTTCTTCAATTTCCTGCTGCACATTATGGAGCTATTTTTCCAAGACATCAATGGTGTTGTCTCGGATCTCCACCTGTGCTCCAGGGTGGTGATGCGCTGGCTCAGCCTCTCTACCTGTAGGTCCTTCTCCACCAACTTGGAGGAAAAGTTGACCATGAAGTCCTCTCAGCTATCGAGGGTGAGCATGGTGGTTTGAGCGAGGTTAGCAAGATGTGCCATAGCGTCGCTCTGTAGGACCTGAAGGCGGTACAACGCACTCATGCACTGAACAATGACCCTCCCAACCAAATCAGGATACATCGCCCATACATCCTTCACATGGCTCACACAGTTGCACCACATGGGGTCATCCTTCTTTTCAACAGGGAAGAGTCCCAAGGGGTGCATCACCATCTCCAGAGGATGGTAGCCACAAAAAGTCGTCAGGGTCTTCATAGCTGCCGCTTATGTGGTGTCGTTCATCCTGAATCCAATCATCTCGGAGTCAAGGAAATGAACCTCGGCTGAAGGGGATGAGCCTCCAGAGTCAGCCAGACTCGGCAACGTGGTACCCGATGCTCCTCGTACAGCTGCACCGTGTACAAAGGGGGCGTAGGGTAACCGGCGGAGTTAAGCAATTCCCACAAGATGGAAGGAAAGCCATCATGAGAAAGGAAATCAGAGCTGAAACGAGTGTCTCCTCCATTGGCGGGTGTAGGTGAGGTCATCTGCGGAAGGGTATCAGATGTAAAAACTATGGTGGAAGAAGATAAATAAAAGAGCCTGGGTGGTTAAAAGGAAGTGGGTTAGATCAAATTTTTACTTCTTTAATCTTTTTAATCCTTTTAGTTATATAATGCATGCATGCTGAAAATAACGTCTCCTCTCTGAATCAGAAGGGTGCTTTTTAGGGCATCCTTTAAAAATCTAAATACTGGCCCACAGGGCCTACTTAATTAGCCACCTATTTTTCCCACTATTTCTAAGGCCTTCCGTCCTAGGTCTAGCGTTCTAGTCCTGACGATTCACACTAGTTTCTAAGCAAGTTTTAGATTTTTAAAAATTAGGTATTAATGGTTTATTGTTCTTCTCTGTGGTAGTATTTGCTCCAATACCAGCTGTGGCGGAACCGCCCGAATTATTCTAGCTTAAGTGCCCAAGTCACGCCTTAAAGGCCACAACACACTTAAATCGGAATAACCCGTCAATCCCTCAGATCTAGTCTGATAAAGCCACTTATCCAGGATCAAATACCACAAGCTCACTCGAAGGTGAGTCACAGAAGAAATACAATAAAACAGGAAACCTCAACTTAAAGTACTGGAGTTATTACATAAATCGGAGTTTTTCAAGTAGCTGATATAGGTTCACAAAATAAATTGCAGCGGATAATCGATATCTTCGAAAGCGAGGAATAGGGCAAGGCCTAGCCCACTACTCCTCTTACTCCTCTCCTGCCAGAGCAGCATCCCACTCGACTGTCCAACCTGGTGGCAGGGTGGTAGGCCAAGTCACACCATCAACCATGTCCTGAAGCGTACCTGCAAAAATTATGCCACAAGCAAGGCTGAGTATACTAATACTCAGCTAGACTTACCCGGTGTAAGGAATCTACTCCTCTACCTCTAGACCAAGCAGCTGTTTGGCTGAGGGGTTTGGTTTGCCAAAAGCACTAGTTGTATCTAAGGTCAACTTTTAGCTTTGCTATTTCTAGTATCATTATTTTAGCTAAGTTTGCCCTTTCTAAGCATACATGATAACAATCATTTAATACAATCAAAAAGTTGTCTCATGTAGAACCTCATTTCACTTCTTACTCAATGTAGTACAAGGGGTCAAGCAGTCTCATGAGCTGCGAGAAGCAGACAATTTGAATCGAGTTTTAAACCTTGCAAGGTAAACCTAAACACACGACACGTAGGGGCACTCCGTCCCCACACATATCAAACGTCCCCATCGATTCCCCGTTCACGGCCAGGCCTCACCGCCTTGGCATACAATGCTTCACTACCCCGGCTGCCGCCGTGCAGTGACCGCACTTGTACCCACCATAGCTAGCATGGGAGACCCAGTCTCAGGTCGCGTGAGGGGTAAAGTCCACGCCCGCCTTCACTCAGGTACTAGGTTTACCGGTTACCATATTTCCCGACATGTGTTTAGTACGTTCAAACGCTTGACTCAGGTATCCACACATTAATCCTTAATTCCTTTTCCCGTCCCATGGACAAGGCATCCCCCCTGGATCCAGGTCCATAGACCATCATATATCCCGTTATCAAGATGAATGCAATCAACTCCTGACCTCGCGCGAGTGCTACAAAAATCACTCGACTTCTATCGAGATCCTAATTAGCAAGCAGCTACTCAACCTAGCATACTAGTATCCATCTCAAAAAGGAATCCTGAATTCATGCAACTAAAGGTTTCAAGCAACTCCTACATTTAAGTGAACATTCTAAGCCTACAAAGATTAAGTGTAGTAAAGTAGCATATATAAATGGTTATGCATAAAATCGGGGCTTGCATTCAAATGCTGGGGCTGCGGTGAGATCCTCGATGGCAGTCTCGGGAGCTTGCTCCTGGTCTTCCTCGTGGACAGCTCCTTGCTCAGGGATGAGCACATACTCTCCATCAGCGAGATTGCAATCTAATGAATACAATAAGTAAGATATATGCATGGCATGATATTTAATTAAGATTTGATGGGGAATGATCAAATTAATAAGGTAGAGCTTATTCTTACTACTGGAGAATTTTGTTGTACACTTGGCAACTTAGGGTCAGTTGATTACTGAATGGTTAACCCATTTTTAGTGTTCTACTGATTTTCTTCTTTATACCTTATGGATATTCTTAACAATATTCTTAGCTGCCATGTTGGGATAATACTTATTAATCTTTCTAATCCCTCTCTTCTTTATTTCCTTTATGCTTTTAAGGTGGGTTTGAACTACAAGATAGCTTAATAGATTTCCAAAAACTCTGCAAAAATTACAGTGGCTTCTCACTAGTGTATAATTCTCCATCTCAAAATTTGGGGCTTAAAAAGTGAGGGGTTCTCTCTGTACAAAATTATCAAGTGTTAGGGCAAAGGGGGTGTTTTGAACTACAACTTTCTTTTAACAGGGGATTATTCTCTAAGACTTATTTTTGCTAGCATTTAGATATTATAAAATGACTTTGTGCAAATTTTCGGCCACTAATACTTATTAGTTATTTTACTATGGTTTTCTAAAGTTTCTAGCCAAGGGGTGCTTTCTACTACCACTATACTTGAAAAATATTAAACAACAGATTTCCAATTTTTCCTATCTTCTTCTTTGCGCAAGAGCAATCATTCTAAAATTTGTAACTTTTTGCTTAAGGGAAGGGTGGTAGGAATTTCTTGAATTAAATGGCCTTTTTCATGAAGTAGGGGTAATGGGTATTACTTTGTAGTTTTGAATAGGTTTTGCATTTTCCTATGGTGGTTTATTCCATTAATAATCTGGTAAAAATTTATTTGCCAACTGTTGCACCCTTTTGGCTTGCTTAGGATTTAATTGAAATATGGCTCAATATCAAGTTTTATTTGTTCAACCCACTTAAAATGATGGCTGGGGTGTTTATCATTTTTGTAGCGGTGTCCTAAGAGTTACAAGTCTACTGAATTTTTTTACCAATTTTGAAATTGTTCTTATATTTTTAATAATGGCCTTTCTAGTTTTATTTGTACCTAATAAAATATTTCACCTTGAATTTATTCTGGACTAGGGTTCCTTTTATTTTTCGTAGGTTCTTCATTACTTAAGTGGAGTAGGAAAAATATTTGCATCCACTGTTCATTATTGTCTAGTACCTTTCTCATTTTCCTAAGTTTTGGGCAATTATGGCTTTTAATAGATACCCTATTTAATTCTTCAATACTGGAGTGCTTAATATTTTTAAATAGTGTGTGAGTGGGGTTTGAGCTTCTATAAATTTTCTCGCTGGTGTATAATTCTCTGTCTCTAAATTAGGGGCTTAAAAAGTGAGGGGTTCTCTCTGTACAAAATTATCAAGTGTTAGGGCAAAGGGGGTGTTTTGAACTACAACTTTCTTTTAACAGGGGGTTATTCTCTAAGACTTATTTTTGCTGGCATTTAGATATTATAACATGACTTTGTGCAAGTGTTCAGCCACTAATACTTATTAGTTATTTTACTATGATTTTCTAAAGTTTCTAGCCAAAGGCGTGCTTTCTACTACCACTATACTTGAAAAATATTAAACAACAGATTTCCAATTTTTCCTATCTTCTTCTTTGCGCAAGAGCAATCATTCTAAAATGTGGTAACTTTTGCTTAAGGGAAGGGTGGTAGAAATTTCTTGAATTAAATGGCCTTTTTCATGAAGTAGGGGTAATGGGTATTACTTTGTAGTTTTGAATAGGTTTTGCATTTTTTTCTGGTGCTCTATTACATTAATAATCTTGTAAAAATTTATTTGCCCACTGTTGCATAGTTTTTGCTTGCTTATGATTTAATTGAAATATGGCTCAATATCAAGTTTTATTTCTTCAACCCACTTAAAATGATGGGCTGGGGTCTTTATCATTTTTGTAGTGGTGTCCTAGGAGTTACAAGTCTATTGAATTTTTCTTACCAATTTTAAAATTGTTCTTATATTTTCAATAATGGCCTTTCTAGTTTTATTAGTGCCTAATAAAATATTTCACCTTGAATTTGTTCTGGACTAGAGTTCCTTTTATTTTTCCTAGGTTCTTCATTACTTAAGTGGAGTAGGAAAAATATTTGCATCCACTGTTCATTATTGTCTAGTACCTTTCTCATTTTCCTAAGTTTGGGAAATTTTGGCTTTTAATAGATAACCCTGTTTAATTCTTCAATACTCGGGTGCTTAATATTTTTAAACAGTGTGTGAGTGGGGTTTGAACTTCTACAAATTTTCCTAAGTTCAGCACAGAAGCATAACTAATTTTCTTCATTTTAATAAGGTTTGGTCAGTTTCCTTAATTAAATCCAAACTCTAAAATTTAAATCAGAAAGCACGGAGTTCAGTATTTTTATGTGATAGTTCATAATATTTTGAATCCAGTAAAATTGGTTTGACTAAATTTGGTTGAATATTTCTCAAGATACAAATTTCCTAAGTTCTCTGCTGAATTTAAAAAGAATAAACAGAAATGGTTTAAAGGAAAATGGTTTTGCATATGGGTTCCTGGCGAAAGGTTTTAAGCGTATAATAGACAGGTCTTCGGTTCACTATTCATCTGAGTCTACGACTCTGCAGAAACCCCCTAGGGTGTTGCTAAATCGAACCCACAGTCCTTCCCCTAATGGAACAGTGACCGCGGCGGAAGAAAAGGGCGAAGGGGCTTACCGGCGGTGAGGTTGCTCCGGTGAGGGGTCGGGCGAGATCCGGGGGTCTCTGGCGATCACATTGAGGTGCGGATTGTCGGAGGTGGTGGTCGGAGTAGGTCGGTCCACGCGCGCAGGCGGGGGAGCTCATCGACGGCGAGGAACCTGGCCTAACCAGTGCGGTACAGTTCAATTGAACGGGTCAGGGAGCTTCACCCGAGGTCAAGGAAAACATGTGCGCGAGGAATTTCAGAATGGCTCACCGCATTGCTCAGTCTACGCGCGGCTATAGGTGATCGAAGTCAGGCGAGGGCGATCCTGGGTCTCTGGTGAGGCTCTGCCAGTCCGAGGACTTGGAAAACTTCATGGGCCACTAGCGAAGCTAACTGAGCGACTGGCGCGGCTTGGAAGTGGTTGGAGGGAGCTGGCCACGGTGGCCGAGGATCGGGTGGCTTGGCGGGCGGTGGCGCGACGTGCTCGAGGCGAAGTCCGGTGAACTTTGGCTCGGGTAGGACTGAGAGCGCGCGGGGAGGTACGGCTAGGCACAACACGGTGCACGGGCGGCCATGGACCGGCGAGTGCACGCGGGCGTGCACGGCTGGGCGCGGGTGCGCGAACTGGCGTGAACCGGGCGTGTCAGCCACGGTCAAACACGTGGAGCCGTTGCTTCTGTCCATGTTCTAACGCCGATTGGGTGCAAATCTTTGCGAATTTGGGCAAGATCGCCGTGAAGGATTTGTTCCCCTCACTGTGCTTTGTCATTTGTGTGTGGATGTTGCGCGGTTTTAGGCTAGGGACAAGGAGTTGTAACGTCGGCAAGTTGCCAGTGTCAGACATCCGAGTCCCGAGGACAAACTGCGCCAAAATCGTGTCAAACGGTTTTTGTTTGAGTTCAAACTTCACCAGAGCATGTTCAAGGAAATTTGGCGCCACTTTGATATTTGGACTTTATGGATTCGAGTTTTGGAAAACAGGGAACACATCTGAACTTGGGAAAGGGTTCTGAAATTTAGAATTCTGATTTCTGAATTTTCCCATAGGGCCTTAGTTTATGGGCTGATTTGGGGATTTTGGG